>JAGIQG010000002.1:78498394-79098394 GCA_024679065.1 Sphyrna mokarran
TGTTGAGGCAGAATAATTGAAGCAATGTTTATTTTTAATTTGGTCTAATGCAGTGTCCTAGAATTTTATGGTCCTTTCAAAAGTGTTTTGTGAAGATTGGTAGACAGGTCAGGTACTTTCGGATAGTTTTTTTCTCATAGGGAAAAAAAGGCTTTAGTTTCAGTTTGTTAGAAGCTGTTTGGACTGTAGACTGAAAGCAGTGTTCTCTGTCTGTCTGGAATGAAAATTCTGTTGTCTGTCAGTTGCTACCTAGAAGCTGGTGGAGAGGCATGCTGAAAGCTCCAGAACTAGGAAAACCCATAAGTTGTGATCCTATGTTTCAAAGGACCAATTCACAGCAAGTGTTGGAAAGCTGCGAGATCCAGCATCATGAGAGCATCATGTGCCAAGCCTATGATATGGCATATGTTTATAAGGTTATTTGATTTGGAACAATATACTTAGCTGTTAAAGTTTACACAATATTATGATTTTTTTGTGATTGGTAAAAGTGGTCTAATTTTCTTATTATATGTTAGCTATGTTATTAAATAAACTTTGTTTAGTAAAAGCTTTCTAGTGGGTCACTTGAATCATATTTGGAATGAAACATCTTAGGGGCAATTCTCCCATTCCGGCCCACTAATTTTTTGGAAGGTCAGGCTGGGAGATTTGCACAAGCACCGATTCACAGGATTCACACATGCATTTCCGATGCAAGAACATTTCCCAGCTATGGAAATCCAGCGTGGTCAGAACCACACAGGAAACTGATGAGAACACCAGGTAAGTTATTTTAATCTATTTTTAATATGATTTATATGTAATTATCAGGCCCAGGACTGAATTCTCTGGGCCTGAATGCATCTCCTGCTACTGTAATTTCACTCCAGCAGAGTTTAGAGTAGTTCCCCACTTGGGGGAAATAGTGGATGATCCCGCTGGAGTGAATGGGGGGCAATCAGGACCCCCAGGGATGGGTGGTGGGGGTGGTGCTCCCTGGGTATGGGCACTCATCAGTGCCAGCCTGTGCCCCCAGCACTGACCAATAGGCAAAGTGCTCATACCCAGTGGATGTCTTGCATTGCCCACCAGGCACTGTGCAGTACTAAGGAGATGGGGCCAGGGATGGGGCCGGGGGAAGGGCCAGGGGTGGAGCTTGGAAGTGCCAAGTGGATGGAGCCTAGGGGGCAGTGCCAAGGTGGCAGGATCAGCTGGAAGTGTGGCCTTTGTGGCAATTGGTGGGGGTGCAGGTTCCTGCTACCACTCAGTAGACAGGATCCTTTGGGGATGGAGGGAGACCAGAGACTGGGGCAGTTTGGGAGGGACTGCCTCCCATGGGGGGGGGGGTCTGTTAGATGGGGGATCTACCTTCGGAAGTGGTCTGCCTGCCGTGGTGGAGGGTGGAGTTATCACTGCTGGAAAGGGGAGTGCTGGACTTCAGGGTGCTTTTGGATGGGAGTGGGATCAGGGCTGACTTATGAATGCTTGTGGGGGCTGCGACTGGGCTATGGGAGGAGGGGCGACGTTGGAGGGGCAGCACTGCAAGGGTCCTGGGCTGGCCAGCAATTGAGCTGGCCAGCAAATCAGAGGCTAACAGATCAGGACAACTGCACATATGCAGATTTCCGAAATTGTCAGTCTCAGTATGAAGAGGCTCTGTCCCCAAGCTTTTAATGATATTTTTAACTGGAACCTCTGCATTGCACAGTGTGGGAGATTCAAGTGTGGACTCCCATTGAAAAAACAAACATGATTAACACCAGTTTTTCCACAAATTCAGAGCTTAGAACTTTGTGGAAGAATTGCCCCATCTTATGTTCATCCATGTCAAATTCAAAGTGTAAAATCTATGGTCTATGATGACTTCATAAAACACCTTGGAATTTCTGACCTGGATTATTATAATTTAATCATTCAATCAGTGAAAGTGACCAATTCCTATTCATTGCAGATTCTCCTTCCAAACTTCAGTGAAGCTTTTCCTTTACAACTGCAATGTTTATGTCTTGGGATTATAGTAAAAATGTCTGAAGTATTCAACCTTTTATACCCTTCTTCAGGAGATGGGCTTGGGTTACTATATTGAAACCCAACTATATTGGGTTACTATATACAAAGTTTCTCTTAAATAACAACACCAATTATATGAATGGCATATAGCAGTTAGCACTGCTGCCTCTCAGCGCCAAGGACCCGGATTCGATTCTGGCTTTGGAATCTGTCTGTGTGGAGTTTATACATTCTCCCCGTGTCTGTGTTGGATTTCCTTCAGGTGCTCCGGTTTCCTCCCACACTTTGAAGATTTGCAGGTCAGGTTGATTGGCCATGCTAAATTGCCCATTAGTGTCAGGGGGCTAGGAGAGTAAATGTGTGGGGTTACAGGGTTAGGACATGGGTAGGGTTGTTGTTGGTGCAGATTCAATGAGCCAAATGGCCTTCTTCTGCACTGTAGATTCTATATTCTGATCATTTTGTTAAAATCATGGAGCTTTAACACACCCAGAATGTTATCCATTCTTCTTTAGATTTCTTTCTGTAAACTTCCAAGACGTGAAATCTGTTGTAGTCAACCTCACCAGACAGAATCCTGGAACACTGTGCTGTATCTTAGCTAAATTGGACACCTCCAAAGTCTATCCAAATACCAATGAGTCTTCTTCACCTGCGCTTTCCCTATTTGTTTTCTGTAACCTTTGTTTACTTTCACTGCCTTGCCTCAACTCAAAAGATTTAATTTTGAACGACTGGAAGATTTGCATTTCCTCCAGTTTCCAATTCATTGCATGATATAACAATTAATGTCATCAAACTAAAAATTGTCACTTTGCTTCTTTTCCTCACAAGGCCTTCCATCTCAAAGACTTGACCTTAACTTGTTCAGAGTCAAGTGTGAGTCTGATGCAGACCACTCAAAAGAGGGTGATAAGGAGTTACCTCCAAGGCATTGAAAACACATCTGTCTTTAATGCAAGGCATATAGCCTGAGCATGGTTTGTTTCTGAAATTAGAATTGACAAGATAAATTAATATGACTTGCTGTCCCAGGTTATGAAAGAATGGAAATTTACCTTAATTGTAAGGGACTTATCAAACTTTGATAAGCTCCATTGAAAAATATCAGTCTGGTTTGGTGTATATTCTAAAGAAAGTTGGGAAAGTCTCAATAGCTTTGTCCTGGAAAAGTATATATCATTGCCAATGAAGAATAAGATAATTGCACTTGGTCATCTAACCGCTACAAGAGATATAGGAAGTGTACAGGAGAACAGAGACAAAGATCTCCAACAACACCTCCCCTACAACAACCCCCACCCACAGAATTCCTTTCTTCCCTCTACCCTTCTGATCTTTTAATAAGATCATCTGAGAGCCCAAGACCAACTTGTATCACGTAGCATAAGCAGCATAACATTGGAGTGTATGTGCTAAGATGATGTTTACATGTGAAACAAGCATATGTGGGAATGTATGATGAATTTTCACTGAAGAATAGATTTCAGACATGTTTAGCTGACCATAGCGCCGTATGAAATGGATAATGTGGGTCAGAAAAGAAGGACAACTTTGTGAATCATTAAGGCACTGCCTTATATACCATACAGTGACCAACTTTGAAATAATCAGCACAGATTTACATACACTGATATCTGTCAGATAAAATAAAATTAGAAACAAGGAGAGTGGTGTATAAGTTAGAATTTCCTTAAGGTTACGATGATCATTAATTTCAAGGCCTCAATTAACAGCTAATCAAAGAACACTGCAGGGAGGCTAAAAATTAAGCTAAGTAAAACCTACACTCTGTCCCTATTTGGCCAAGGGGGTTGCTTCAAGTTAAAGATAAAAAAAAGGGCATACCTTACAGGTTTCATAACAAAATATGGATCCAATGAAGAAGAAAATTCCATGTGGATGCAAAGAATCTCATTTTTAATCAGTGATAAACCAATTTATAGCCTCTTAAGCACATAATTTTGGTGATATTGGGAAAAGAACCACTAAGGCAGACTCCCTTACCACTATAGGAGCCCAAAAAGTGGAAGCCAAGATGACTTCTCTGAACCAGGTGGAATGAGATATACGCTGGCCCAAAGACAAAATAGGCCACAGATCTGGCCCTGATGTATAGAAAGAGAAAGGAAAGACAAGCACTGGGAAATGAAGAAGAAAGGGATGGTAAGCTTTATTCTGCACATTGCAAATTGCTGTTAAACAAGGAAACATTGTAACCAAAAGGAAAGAACTATTCACTCTAGTACTAGCATAGAATTATACTCATGGTTTTGTTTTGTTTGTTCCAGGTGAAATTGGTGATAACAGATTGATAGTATTATTCATTATAATCATTGCATTATAGGATTAGTGGCAGCTGATAAGTGATATAGAAAGGAGAGATAACTAGAAGTGCTAAGAGGAAGCCAGATTCAGAAATACCATGCTAAGAGGAAAATAAGTAAGGCATGTTGATACATAAGATTTAGAGGGACCCAAATGAAGAAGAAAATAATCCTGCCAGGTAGTGTGCTTGGCATTAGCCATATAAAATGTTAACTCAAAAAATAAGAGTTGATAGTTGATTCTTTGGATGAAAGGGTTGTCTCATGTGGAGAAGTTAATCAGGTTAGGCATTTATTCATTGGAGTTTAGAAGAATAAGAGGTATCTTTTACCAACCACGTCCCATCCACATCCAGAAAACCTGGACAAAATAGGTCTACTGGAGGCCAACGTGTATATTGAAAGAAAGCCCTGCTGGTTTCCTCCAGGAGGCTCTCTCACCTGCTCAGAGGCACAGGTTAAAATTAAAGCAATATAGATCTGAGTAAAATGTCAGTGTAGTGAGTCTCATGGGTAATTTGAAACACCTGCTGTAAAGGGTTAACTTTAACACTCCTCTAATAATACTTACTAAGCATGTGCATAAGCAGTTATTCATAGTGATGTCAATCAAACATAGAAGGCAGGATTTTCTGGCCTCTCCCAGTGCCTTTCTTGCATTCAATATCATTGACCAGCAATGGGATCTTCTGTTCCTGCTGACCTCAGTGGGATTTCCCATTGATTCTACCCTACACTACTGGGAAACCTGCAGCAGAGGCACACCATCAGTGGAACTAGATGATCCCGCAGTGTGAACAGCCGAAAAGTTTTGGAGGGAGAGTTAGAAGAACCTGCTTATACTCTGTAGTCTTGTATATCGTTATGTAAGTAAAAGTACTATCAAGGAAAGATCTTTGCCTCTAGCCAGATCTCTGACTAGAGTAAGGTATCGAAGGTCTTTCAAGATAACTTAATCATGACAGACTTGCCTGCCCAATTCATACTAAGAAGCCAGAGTTAAATTGCTCTTCCAAAATTCTATTGAATGGCAAAAGCAAACAAAAGCAGGATCTAGTTAATTTTACATTTTTTGAATGAAAGAAAGTCAGATAAATGAAGAGCGATATCATCTCTGTAATTTCCATTAGTGGATGGTGGCTCTATCCTGAGATAAATAGAGAGTGCAAAATTGAAGCAAAATTTTCTCATTTGAAATTCGATCATACCACACATCAGCTGGCAATAGATGACCAAAAGCACCTCAGGGTGAAAGTTATACTGCTGAAAAGACTAGATAGTGTATAAATTGAAATTTTTTTAAATTTAAAATTAAATTTTGATGATCAACAGCATATCCTGCCTCTTATGTATGAAAGCAACCATAAGACTAATACTGACGAGGAGGAGATTTGATATATAGTCACCAAACCATACAATACACTGAAAATGATACTTGACACTGACAATCAATGATATCATGAAGAAAGTGAATGGTCTTAAATGCATCTCTAAACTTGATCATAATGCAAGCTACCTTCAAATCAAGCTTGCAGAATAATTAAGATAATTTAGAGTATTCTCCACGTATATTGGACTTCTATTGAGGCAAAATGCTCAACTCAGCCGTTGAAATATTTTAACAAATGATTGAATCTGAACTTCAAGGACTTGAGGGCACGAGTGATGGTATTCTCCTCTACTATCAATGAACCCAAGACATCTCTATATATCTTAGAAAATGTAACCTCGCCTTGAACAAAAACAAGTGCTTGTTCAATGAAAGAAGAATGACAATCTTCAGTCATGTGTTCAGACACAAAGGAGTATTGCCATTCCCCAACCATTGGAAATGCTCTGGATCTGACAAAAGTGCCTGAAGTCCAGAGGTGGCTGGAGTTATTTGTTTGCTGACTTCATTATGTTATCTGCCCCCAAAGCAATCTGACAAAAAAGACCACCAAATGGGAGTGGATTAAATCATCCAAATAAGCTGTACATCAGATCAAATAAGAGTTGCCAATAAGTTGCACAAATGCCTATTTTGACCCTGTAAGTTACCTAAGCAAGCTTGGTGGGCTTAGGTACATGCAGAAAGACCAGTAATGCATTTATTATTGCAACAACAAGAGATGGCAAATGGCCTGTAAAACTACATTGTTTGCACGGTAAGAGAAGAGTACTCTCAGTCAAATGGGATATAAGAATATAAGAAATAGGAGCAGGAGAAGGTCATCTAGCCCTTTGAGCCTGCCCCGCCATTCAATAAAATCATGGCTGATCTGAAGTGGATCAGTTCCACTTTCCCACTTTCTCCCCATAATCCTTAATTCCCTTTATATAAGAAACCTATCTACCCATGACTTAAATATACTCAGCGAGGTAGCCTCCACACTTCAATGGGCAGAGAATTCCAGAGACTTATCACCCTTTGAGTGAAGAAGTTCCTCCCCAACTCTGATCTAAACTGCAAACCTCTCCCCCCCCCCCCCCACTTATTTTGAGGTTGTGCCCTCTAGTTCTGCTGTCCTTTCTAAGCAGGAAGAATCTCTCTACCTCTACCCTATCTATCCCCTTCATTATCTTATATAAGATCACCCCTCAGCCTTCTAAACTCTAATGAGTACAGACCCAGTCTGTTCAATCTCTCTTCATTGGCTAACCCCCTCATCTCCAGTATCAGCCTGGTGAATCTTCTCTATACTTCCTCCAAGGCCAATATATCCTTTTGTAAATGCAGTGACTAAAACGGCACACAGTACTTCAGTTGCGGCCTTACCAGTGCCCTCTACAGTTGCAATCTTCCATTTCCATCTCTATTTATTCAGAAATATGTTTGAAGTAACAACTGATTACTATTAGTGAAAATATTCATCAATCCATAATCCACAAATCTATTGAATAGATATTATCTACATTAGGGATACTAAATGCAGATTGCGAAACATCAGTACTCAGTCAACAAGCATTATCTCAACCTTCCTATTGCTTGCCATTTGGACTCAGCACCTTCTTCTCATGTCCACATGTCCATCCTTGGCTTGTTGCAATGCTCCAGTGAAGCCCAATACAAATTGGAGGAGCAGTGTCTCATTTTAGATTTAGACATGTTATGGTCCTCAGGACTTAACATTGAGTTGAACAACTTTAGACTGTGATCTTTCAACTCCATCTAAAATCCTTTTTAAAATATATACTATACATTTATTGTCTCAAGGTAATATCCATCCTTTTCTCCCCTCTGCCATTTCTCCCACACTTGGCCATCTGCCTTCTGTTATTAACGTTGCTACATTTTGTTGCAATCTCTCACTGTAACACTTTAATATCTAACACATTTCTCTCTCTGTTTCTGATGAAGAGCTAAATGGATCTGAAATGTTAACTCTGTCTCTCCCTACAGATGCTGCCAGATCTGCTGATTCTTTTTTCCCAACATTTTCTGTTCTTGTTTCAGATTCCAACATCTGCAGTATTTTGCTTTTATTCTAATCAAATAGTGGTGGATTTTCAAACTACAAGAGTATGGGATCCACATTGAGTATCAGCTTGACAAACTTAATCCAGTGGACTATCTTTCATAATATCCTTTGCAGACAATTGGTCCCACTAATCCTGAAGAGAATGTTTCTTAATAACATCTTAACAATGCAAGCCTAAACGCAGTGCCAAAGTTATTAAAACTAACTTTCAGCAAAGTGGCAAGAGAGCAGGATGAGGCATTGCCGTTATGTACGATGGGTATGGAACCCAGAAACTGGAAAGATGAAGTGAGTGTTTACAACATCGCTCACATCCTATGACATCTTCGCAATGAGTGAAATGAGTTCATTGTTGAAACTACATCTGATTTTGTTCAATGCAGCAACTAGATTGTCGTTCCTCACTCTGAGACAGTGTAGTGTAGATATAACGCATGAAAATCATCAGGGGATTGTCAAAACCAAATTCCTTCAAGAAAGAAAAATGGGCTAGGATTTTATGGTCCATCTTCTATTCTTCCCATCCAGATACTTCTGCTGGTCAGAGACATGCCTTGATGACACTGTGAAATCCTGGCCTTGGCTCCCCAAGGATTGATTACATGGTCCACAAAATCATTATACAAAACACATTATTCAAAGCACTGAGAATACCATTCAGAAACAGTGGATATAATTTAGACAACAACATCTCAGATGAGGAACATGGTGACACAGTGGTTAGCACTGTTGCCTCACAATCCCAGGGACCAGGTTCAATTCCAGGCTTGGATCACTGTCTGTGTGGAGTTTGCATGTTCTCCCTGTGTCTGCGTGGGTTTCTCCAGGTGCTCCAGTTTCTTCCTTCAGTCTGAAAGACATGCTGAATAGGTACATTGGCCATGCTAAATTCTCCCTCAGCATATTCAAACAGGCGCCAGAGTTTGACAACTTGGAGATTTTCACAATAATGTCATTGCAGTGTTAATATAAGTCTACTTGTGAGACTAATAAATAAACTTTAATATACAATTCAACCCACACTTGGGGCAAAGTCTTGTGGAAGTGATTGTGATCTCAGCTGCATCATTATTTTCAAGAGCTAGTGAGATCTCTGCATCATTATTTTCAGTGGGATGTTTCACTGACACTTATGCCATTCGGGCACATGACAGGCCAGCTATTGGCCTTTACTGAGGACCATAGAACCAGCGGTGGAGGTCCAGACAGACAAGAACTGCCAGCTAATCAGAACTCTGCATTGCCACTGGGAAGATGGTAACCGCTGCTGGTATTATCTCTACCCAGACTTCATCAGAGTGGAGGTGAGTAGTAGGGTCCCACCCATATGATAAAATGTCTCCAAACCACCAAACATGCTACAATGGAGGGCATAAGTGTCACCCCCGCCCTGATTTTTTTTATTTATGAGAGAAATTGTCTACCATACTTAAGGGACTATATTAAAAAGTGGATTTCTTTCATTTTGTGAAAACAATCCTTCAGTTGCTTTTACATGATTTGACTGTGTTGTCAAATTGATAGAGTGTTTAGAAAATGTTAAACTTACGAAGTTAAATGTCAAGTTATGTTTAAATTTACTGTTTACACTTCTGAAAACAAATAGTTGAAACATGTCATGTCTTTCATTTTCCAAGAAGTGAAGGTAATTGCGTATTGAGAGTTGCATTGTTCACTTTACCCATTTAAGATAATCGTGTGCAGGTAATACCAGTAGAGGGAATGTAGAAAGGGGAAAAATAGGCATCCATTGTTTTAATAGCTTATGGAAGTTTTCTGTGGATGAGATTCTCTAGCCTCCATAGTGTTTTTCTCAACATCAGAAGTTGACATGCAGCACGGTGGTGGCATGTTCTGGTTTTATTGCTGTCAATGGGGATTCCCATTGAAACCACTTCACTCCACCATAACAGCCGGAGAATTCCTACCTCTAAGGTGAATGATAAGACTCTGGGTTCTGTCTTTTACAGTTCTGTTAATGCCAGATTTGACAGATTAACAATAACATAATCTTGGTTGTTAAAATATTCATGGATTTTGGCCAAAAATATAGGTGGGTGCTGTTGTCATATTTTTATGATTTCAGTTGGATTGGTCTATCTTCCCATCATCTAGAACAAGTTTGTCGAACCTTTTCCTGTGAAGTGGGGGCGGTGGTGTGCACATTTCAGTTTTTTGCTCACGTAAGGGTTTGATGAGCAAAGTTCAGCAAAGATAAGGGGGTGCAATTTTCCCAATTAAATTTTAAGTGTCGAATTTGTGTAAAAACTGGGGTAAATCCCATTGATTTCTTTAGCCAAAGTTTCAAAATCAATCTCCCACACTCTGTGCGCTACAGGGGATACCAGCGTGATTCACACAAAATATCAGTGGGTGGAGCCTATACCCACTGGAGAGGCTGGCAGCATAGTGCTGAGCATGCCACTGCATATACACCAATCTGTCAGCATCGAGATTGGCACATGCACTGTAACCCCACACTGCCAGCTTGCTGATCACTGGCCAGCTTTTATTCTGGTGAACTGAGAGTGGTGGGTACATGATCAGTGAGGTGGAAAGTGGGTAATAATAACAAACACTTCACAGTTTTGACATACGTTGGGAGAAACATTCCTATTCCTCTCAGTCCACATATTATTTAATATCTGACATTTTGAAAGTGGCCTGCAGTGATCCCTTTAAGAATATGTAGACTATCTGAATCCTCAGCCAAACTGCAGCTGGTTCAGAGCAAACCATTTTGCTAAAGAGGTGTTTAGCCCCTTATCTACATATGCAAAAGATCTAAAGCCAGCTTCAGGTATGCGGCAACAAAAATAGAAAATGTCTGAAAATTTCAACAGGTCTGACAGCATCTGTGGAGAGAGAATTGAGCCAATGTTGAGTCTGAACAACTCTCCGTCAGAGGCCCTAGTCATCCAGATTCAAAACATTAGCTCTGTTTTGCTCCACAGATGCTATCAGACCTGCTGAAAATTTCTGGCATTTTTTTGGTTTGGATTCCAGTGGCCGCAGTATTTTGCATTTGTTCAAGTGTGCAACCCTGTATACTTCTTTTGATACCTATAGCAATATGATCGGCAGTGCCTTTCCCATTCAAAGTATGCACTATTATACCATGTTGGTAGCCATTTTATGTCTGCAATATTATAATTGGAACAAATTAATTCAATTTCTACTCAAGTTTGTTTACAATGTAGCTAATATGAAGAGGTGGTTTGTTCTGTACTAGAGCTTTATTTCCTCAGGATGAAACTAACTTGTATAGCTGCTCAACAATTTAATAAAAATTATATCCATTATGATAATTTCATGTATTTGTTTTTTTCTTTGTGTTTCTGTTTTGATTCTTTTTGCCATAATATATTTTTTTTGCCTCACTCCATGATCTAACCTTCAAACATTTCCAGTTTTAAAGAGTAAAGTGGAAAAACATAAATAAATAACTTCCAATGTTAAGTTATTGAGAAACTTTGTGTGATCCAGTTTCATCCAATCATCCATTTTCATTCAACAGGTAGTAATGTGGTGACATTTTCAGGATTATTCTTTTTCGCCTGACATTTTGATAGCTATTACTTTAAACAATTGCACATAATTTACTAAGGGATCATTCTTTTGCAAGCTGGATGATGTGCACAAAGCGATGCAAGCACAAAGACTGAAGAACCTTTATTCAGAGCTGCTACTGCACAAATATCATGTGATATGGTTCACTTCAAGTACAAGCAGCTGCTGTTTACTCGAACTCTGAGGTTTAGAGGGCAACTAAAAATGCATTTATGGCTTTCAGAACAAAAGTAAATAGCTGAGAGATGAATTATGTCAGTATGTTGACTATCTCTTCCAGTGGAGACATTTTCCTCTGTTGGTGAATACTGTTTTGTTTCACTTACAATAAACCAAGGAGGAGAACTCAGAAGATACGTAAATCAGGAAATTAAAAAGCAATATAGCCTCCAAAATTTGGAACTGAAGTGAGATTGTATTCTTCCATCGTCACTTGAATATATCTTGGCTACTTTAATATGTTCATTTTTCCTGCAACTGGTGTAATTAATATGCGTGTCGGATTAACAAATCAACTGTTCCCGAAGCCCAATGTATTGTGTAAAAATTTCCACTTAAAGAGTTCATGGAAAATGATGTATCAAATGTGTTCTGTTCCTCCACCGAGAAACAAGTTAAAAATAGAAATAGAGAGAAAAAAACTGGCGGAAGTTAATATATGATAGCAGTTAATAAATCCTATAGGGAATTCAGCAGAATTGCTACCACAAGCAATTATTGAAGTAACCAGCATGGATACATTTGAAGGGAAGTTAGGAAAACACGAGAGGGAATAGGAATCATAGAGTTATAGCAGCATTACAGCACGAGAGGTGGCCATTTCAACCGCCTGTAAGAGTAATTCATTTCAGACCACTCACTTGCCCTTTCTTTGTAGTGCTGCTCCTTTTCCCTCTTTGCATTTCACCAATTCCATTTTGAAAGCCATGATTCAATGCATTCCCATCACATCATTCAGGTTGTGCAGTTCAGATACTAAAATCCTTTTGACATATATTCTTCTGTTCTTTTGCCGATCACTTTCAATCTGTGTCCTTCAGTTCTTCATATTTCTGCAAATGGGAAGAGTGGACTAGGTTTTTGCAGAGCCACGGAGGCCTTGCAGATCTTTAAGAATCCCGACTCCAGGATTCCTGCACCCATTCTCAGCATTCTCAATTTTCACTGGCATTGGAGGAGGATGCTGGCACTGAGCACACCACCTGTTTTCAAACCTGGCCCGCTCCATTGCAGGAGTAGGCAATTTCTACTCATAATAATTCATAATAGCCAATAAATCATAGTTCTTTTACAAAGTTGCTGCTGCAAGAACCTGTAAAAGTGTTAATCAACCAAGCCTTTAACATATCAATAGCAGAAATTAGAAGTACTTGATCCGTCATTAAAAATGTATAAATAAGTACTGAGCCAATGACAAAATGGATACATAAAAAGGCTGATATCAAGAATATTTGCCCTTCTACACTTCTGTTTCAGCAAAGTAAAGCCTACACTTTAAGTATCTAGTGGATTGTCACTTTTATATCAGAATTGCAACAACAAATAAAATTATGTTTGGTCTTTTTAAAAATAATTCCCCACATGCTTTTGAAATTAAAGGTTGATTTATTCTGTACAAACTGTATACTGGGGAATAGGCATGGAAATGCAAAGAGTTGACACTGAAGGCATTAGGGACCATTTGAGGTGGGTTCTTCCAGGTAGGTATGAGTTGTCACTGTGGTGAATGGGGTCACAGGTTAGCATATAGGGCATTAGGCTTGGGTTGATGCATTGAGTTCATCTGGAATCTTACCACTTTTCACTGCACTAGTTTTTACCATCCCATTGCAATGAGCAAAAATTTGGCTGGGCGTCAAATTCTCCGAACTTGCTGCAGCAGAAGGGTGGCATGAACAGCCAATAAGATCATGCCCTTAGATGTTTTCAGACTTATTTAATCATTTCACTTACTTTCCCAATTTGTCTTAGCACCTTCAATGATTTATGTATGTATAACCCCAGGTCACTCTGTTCCTGCACCCACTTTAGAAATATGCCCTTTATTTTATGTTGTCTCATCTCCTTTTTCCTACTAAAATGCATCATTTCACTCCTTTGTGCCTTAAATTTCATCTGCCAAGTGCTCACTCATTCTACCAGCTTGTTAATGTCCTCTTGAATCCCATCATTCTCCTCCTCAAAGGTTCAAAATTCTTCCAAGTTTTGTATCATGTGCAAATGTTGAAATTGTGCCTGCATATCCAAATCTAGATTATTAATATATCAAGAAACACTGCAGTCCTACTGCCTGATCTCTGGGAAACAGTACTATTTATCTCTCTCATGTCAAAAAAACAACCATTTATTTTCTGTTTCTTGACATTAAATGAACTTTGTATCCATATTGTCTTTTTTCCCTTTTATTTCATGGGATTCGCCATTAATGACAAATCTATTATATAACACCTTATGTATTGTAATCAGCATGACATCACTAGAAAGGAAATATGAAATGCAATCCAGTCTTAGTTACACTTCTGCTTTGAATAGAGCACATGCACATAACTCTGATGTTTTCAAGTTTTGTACTAATGCATAATTATTCTCAGCCTTAGTAAATGAACTCACAATGTGTTTACCCAATCCCTCATAAATATTAATGCCTTGAGTCTTATACAACAATTAAGTTCAAGGATTTGTATCATTAGAGGAAGATGACATTGTCAAACCATTTTTGGAAGGGGTTTTTCAATTGCACGTGTGTTCAGGGTCATCCAGAAAATTCATTTTATCCTTGTCCCTTTTCTTGTTAACTGGCCTTCGTTCCTCTGTCAGGTAATTCAATTCCACCTTTTTTTGCAAAATTATACACTTTATTTCCAAAGACTCCAAAAGTATATCTTTCTGTTCCAATGTAGTTTATTAGTTAATTCATTTGTTTTGATTCTTCATCATACTTTTCTGCACATGATTTGGAAAAGACATACAGCAGATTATCTTCTTTGGTGTCAGGATTTGTAGTAATTATGGTTTTAACAATCATTGTGGCAGTTAGGCTGTTGTGAAAACCATAAGCTAATTGGGAAGAGTCAGCGTGATGTTGTGAAAGGGAAATCATGTTTAACCAATTTATTGGAGTTCTTTGAAATAACAACATGTATTGTGGATAAAGACATATAGACATATTGGCCAGAATTTTACAGGCACACTCGCCCCAGTCCCAAGGGCGGCCAATGCTCAAAGACTGGCCTCAGGTGCAATCACATAATACTGGGGTGGACATGCTGATAAAAGTTCACCCACTATACTCAGTTTTGCAAAAGGCTTTTGGTAAGATGTTATGTCAAATATTATTGTGGAAACTAAAAGCACTTGGTGGGTAACATATTAGCACGGATAAGGATTGGTTGCCTAGCAGAAACAATGAGTATGCCTAAATGGGTCTTTTTCTGATTGGCAGGATTAGATGAATAGAGTCCCACAGGGTTCTGTACTGGGATCACAGATGTTTGCAATCTATGTGAAAGAATTAGATAAAGAGAACAATAGTAGCTGAATTGTCAGATGTCAAAAAAGGCAGAAAAGTATACTGGGAAGAGGACATATAGAGTTTGCAAATGGCTATAAATAGGTTGAGTGGATAGATAAAAATCAGGCAGATGGAGTACAATTTGGGGAAAAGTTGTTCATTCTGTAACAAAAATGGGGTATCACTTAAATGGGAACAGCTGCAGAATCGTGAGGTGCAGAGCGATCTAGGTGTTCTACTGCATGAGTCATAAATAGTTAGTATGCAGGTACAACAAGTAATTAAGAAAGCTAATGGAATGCTTTCCTTTACTATGAGAGCAATTGAAAATAAGATAAGGATGTTGCGCTCGAATTTCACAGGGCTTTGAGGAGACCATGGCCGGGATTCTCCCAAAAAAATTCTAAGCCCTCAATTCACATGAAATTGGGAGTAACTCCCGCTGATTTTTTTAGAAGGATTTTTAAATTGAATCTCTAACATTGTGAGCACTGCATAGTGAGTGCAGTAGTGACATTCCCTCTGAAAAAAAGGGGGCAGGGCCTATTCCCGCTAGAGAGCCCTGAGTGGGTCATTACACACCCAGCGATCTGTCAGTGCTGAGACCTGTGCATGCACAGTCACCCCACACTGCCAGCCTCCCAGTCGCTGGTCAACCTTGCAAACCCCTAATTGCTGTTCCTCCAAACCCCTGCACCCCATAATTGCTGGTCTCCCGGACCTCTCCGGGCCAACCCCAAAGTTCCCCCTGGCAGTCCCGACCCCCGCTCACCCCTCCATTGGCAGCTCCAACTAACTCCTCCACCTCACCTGGATAACCAGCCCCAATTGCCATTCCCTTCCTTCTACCAACAATCCCGAATGCAGGGTGAGAGCGGGGCTCCCACACCTCCACTGATTGTCCCCTAAAAAACACTGCCACTGACCCCACATCCTTGGCAATCATGATGCCCAGTGAGCAGTGCCAAGATGCCTCTTGGGCATTGCCAGTTTGCCCCTTGAGCAATGTCAAGAGCTAGGCTGGCACTGCCCAAGGGGCATTTCCTTATCCTTGGCCTCCTGAGAGTTCCACAATTAGCAGTAGCAGGGGCCTGACAGACAAAGAGAGCTCTCCCACCCCTGCAATCACGGAGCCCACAGCCTGAGATGCAGGCTCTGCTAACCCCTCCCCCCCTTTATCCAGACCAATTGCGGACACCCTGTCCCCTCCAATTGCTGGGCCGCTGGCCTCCCCCCACCAATAACTGCAGAGTGGCTGTAGGCCTCTCCCATTCTCACCTCCCCACCCATATTAGCTGCGGACCCTCTCCCTCTCCTCACTGAACACTGCAGAGTGGCTGCGGGCCCTGTTCCTCCCCCCACCAAACATTGCAGAATGGCTGTGGGTCCCCTCTGTCTCCTCATCAGTTGCTGTAGGGTGGCAGAAAGTCCCCACTGACACCCCCATTTGGGCCTTCCCCCACTGGCCACTTCCCTATTAGCCCCATTCCCTGACTGGAGGGCATTGTCCAGGTGCCAAGGTGGCACTGCCAAAGGGTCACTGCCCCTTGCCTTCAGTGAGGCGAAGACAACTGCTCATTGTTGATAGGGAACATGTCTAATCCTCACTAGTGAGAACCTGCGAGGTCATAAAGATAGGCATGTCCAGATGATTGAGCGCTGGGTTCACTAAACGCATTTTAATAAATTTAAATATATTAATCAGCCCATTTCTGGCAGAAATCCTGCACTCGTAAAATGGCCCTATTCATTTTTGGGCATGGTGCAGTCATAAAATATCACCCTCTCCCTTAGCCTCAAAAGACGATGAAGACAGGTATCATTGAATATTTTTAAAATGGAAGTAGATGATTGCCTTGCCTAAGAATCATCTAGTGGTATCAGGGGTAGATCAAGATGTGGAACTCAAAGTACAAACGAATCAGCCATGATCTTATTGAATGGTTCTAGGGGCCAAATGGCCTACTGCTCCTATTTCTATGTTCATAACTAACTTGCGTTTTATAAAAGTGGATAACTCCTCCAGTAATTATTATTTATGATATAGCCTTGTATATTATTTTCAGGGCAGATTTAGTTTGCTTAGTAAGTTTTCTGCCAACACTAACCCAAGACTGTATAAAAGAATGCTAATAGCCAAAGGACTGACATCTGGCTCATTGGCAATTTGCACCACAGATGGGGAAAAACTGAAACTATTTATTGAAGCCCTTGCCTCGCTCAATATTGGATTTGTACTCTGTCAAAAAGTTGCCTTCAGCCATGCGGGAGAGGAGCATTTTTTAAATTAAACACTTGCTTATAGCTGATCCGTACCAAGTCAAAGAATATTGCTGGGGCTGTGCCAGATATGAGGTAGGCCTGAATCTCACACTGCTCATCCATTTCTAACTGTGCTTTTACGCTCAGTTAATGGAAACTTTGCTTGACGGTATTTAAGAAGCACGCTGCTATTAAAACTTAGCTCTTTCCTTAGATCTCCTGTAGGCAACATTATGAGTGCAGTGTGCCATGAAGCAGTTTATTTTAACAGGCAGCACTGCCAGTAACACACAAAAGGGCACAACAATCAAAACAGAGATTTCAAAAGATTTACCCCTTAATCCTCTCCTACTCACCCCACTGTAAGTCAGCATCACACAATTCCCTAAAGCAGCTGCAGCTGGCTCCCAGCAGCCACACAAATCCAGTCATCTTACCTCATAACTCATCATGTAGCAATTTCAAATTTAGATCATTTTGAAGTATGGTTGGCAAAGAAGTAGGTCTGCATTGAGATCTCTGTAACATTTGGGAGCTGAAGGAGCCACAATAAGTGGCTGGATTGGAACACATCAGTGAGACAATTTACAGCAAAAATTACAGAAACCAATGAGGGAAATTTAACCTATATAGACCAGAAGTTTTAAGTCATGTGACAACAAAGTTTTAAAAATAAGAATCTGGGTCCAAGCCTGCCTCCAGTCCTCTCACTTCTGGTTTCAACTGAGGCCAACAGTGGATCGGTAACCAAACCGCAACAAAGGAGGAGAGTTGAAACTTTAAATGTGATAATGAGGTTAATGAATCTTATTATTATTCAGCTTTTTAACTTCAATGGTTGTTGAACAGGATTCTCAATCTTCAGAGACCCTTCAGTCATACTCAGGCTAACCCAGATAAAAGTGCCTTTACAGCCACCTCCTGTATCCAGCATGTCCACATGAGCAACCCTTGCAACTGGACACACCTCTCCACATGTTCCCCAATATGCCTTCAATCCGCTCAAGACCATGGCTCATTCATCAAGCTCCTAATATCCCTTTCAGGCCTCAGAATTTGCTTTTTCTACTCTCAAGACCTCCAAACACACCTCCTTTGAGACCTCTGATCCCACATCTCAGGCTTACAAACATCCCATTATGGGCCCTCTGACCAGTTCCCAGGATGCACAGCTCCCTCCACTAAGACCTCAGGCTTTCCCACCCACTCCAACTTCCAGCATCAGCATCAGCATCAGCATCAGCATCAGCATCAGCATCAGCATCAGCATCAGCATCAGCATCAGCATCAGCATCAGCATCAGCATCCATTCAATCTACACACTCCCTCCCCTCAAATTGAACTCCCTTTTCCTAATCAGTTGACCTGCCTCTCCCCTACCAGTTCCTTTTCTCCAACCCTTATAACACCCCCCCCCCCACCCCCCCCCACCCCCACCCCCACACCCCACCCCCACCCAACCCTCACCCTCCCCCTCCCAAGATGAATCCTTAATTTTCCTGTTAACCTTTTAATAGGGATTGAGATCGGATGTGTACTACCCAGTTTAGGCCAGGTAGTGATCCAGAACTTGGTTTTAATTGAATTGAGCTCAATCTAACAATCCTCTATTATCCATAAGTAATTGGATTAACCCTCATTCACTGAATCATCAAGAAAGAAGCCAGACAAGAAGCCTTGCATTGTTAACTATTTCCTGAACATGGAAAGGCCTGGGCAAACTGAGCAATTCGTAGTAGATAATTTAACTGTTGTGTTAGAAAAAGTTAATAGAATTAACTGAAAAACCTGTCCAAAGATGCAAAGATTGATTGGTCAAGCTAAATTGACCCTCGTGTCAGAGGGATTAACAGGGTAAATATGTGGGGTAATGGGGATAGGATCTGGGTAGGATTGTGGTCTGGACAGATTTGATGGGCCGTATGTCTCCTTCTGCACTGTAGGGATTCTATGAAAATGAGGAAGAGGTTGTTAAAGCAATTCAGTTGTGCCATCATAGTCAACACAAATGGAATCATGGACAATTGTGTTATAATTTTGATATGGTTTTGGACAGGATCATAAAAGATGAGTCCCTCCGTTAGGTCAATGTCCACTGGTATTCTTTATAGGAAGCCAAAATAAAGTATAATCTTAGTGGGGTTAGAGAGTGGGGGACTAATTCAACCAGGATGTTCATACGCAGTTTGTCCAGTTTGAAGTCATGCACACTAGGGGCTAATATTAATCTTGTTTTTGAAGAAACATCAAATAGCAGTTATAACAAAACCTATTTTCTCCATTGTTAAACTTTCAAATCAACTCTTCTGTCTTCTTTAAAGAATCCCCAAACATTCAGAGTAAAGTTTGTCACTGACTCTTTACGGGTCCAGTCTCAATTTGAGACTAGGAGGTTAGGAGTATGGGAAGAGGCTGAAGTGTCAATGTGATGTCTAGTAGAGGTGGTGTTTATTCTGCCACTTCTTGCTCACAGACCATTATCTTGCAGGGCTATCCCTCCCATTGGCAAAGGTAGAAACAAAAGAAATTCTCTGGGGACCTAAAATTGGAGTGGGAAATGAGTGAAGTCATCATTCAGTTTGTGGAAGAAAGTATCAGCAAAGATTTAGAATGATAGAATCCTACTGTGCAGAAGGAGGCCATGCAGCACATTGAGTCTGCACCAACAACAATCCTACCCAGGCTCTATCCCCATAATCCCATATATTTACCCTCTTAATCCCCCTGACATGAAGAGGCAATGTAGCCTGGCCAATCAATCTAACAGTATAACTTTGGATTGCAGCAGGAAACTGGAGCACCCAGAGGAATTCCACAGAGACACAGGGAGAACATGTAAACTCCACACAGACTGTGACCCAAGACCAGAACCAAACCCAAATCCCCAGCACTATGAGGCAGGAGTGCTGACCACTGTGCCACAATGACCTCCCTTTTTGGGGACATGCCTTCAGCAGAAAGCCTCCCTATTCCACTTACCTTCACTCTTCACTTGGAATCATCCGAGGATGGATCATTCTACTGGGGAAAATCATCGCCACCATCTCCTCTAGAAAGAGACGCTTTGAATCAACTGTACCAATGAGGTCAAAGCACACCAAGAAAGGAAAAATACACAATTAATTGACTCCGAACATTTCATAACTAAGGTTAAAATTATCAACTGGTAACACACTCATAATAATGCTTCTAGCTGCAAAATGTTACTGATTTACCAGCAATTGAAAATTCTGATTATTTTCTGATAATTTCTTTCTTAATTCTTAACATTATTTAAGTACACAAGTACAGAAAATTTTGAATTGGCTTCAGTGTAAGCCACGAATACAGGGCAGTTAGTTTGTTGATATATTTTGTTGTTTTACTGATAGGGTTCTTTGGGACAGACATCATTTTTTTTAAAAAAAGGAAAAACTATCTTCTGATGAGAAATCAAACACTTTTGTGGCATAGCAAGTGGCTACTGTGTTATAAAATAGCTAATTTCAAGATCATCAGGAAATAAAGACCAGCATTTTAGCAATGGTTTGGAGTGCCAATCCACCTGGCAATGGCACTGGCAGTGCCAAACCTCCACAAATCTTCTTGCCAGGCCGAGTCTCATGGGTTCTGGCACAATGCTCATTTAGCACAAAATACACTAAGCACTGTAACTGTAATAAGATTGGGCACTTAATGGCTGCTAAGTAAGCAGTTAACAGTCTTTACAGCAATCCCATCATTTGCATCATTGCACTTTGTTCAAGGAACGTTGTTGTCTCACTGAGAGAGTTTAGGGGGCAGGTTTGGTTCTTGTTAAAGGTTCCAAAAATCATTCAGTCTGCCAGGTAACTTTGTGATTCTATGTACTTCTGTATTGATTTATTTACTGTTTTTGTTTACCTGTTCAACCTTTACTTTTTTGAAAATTTCCAATAGAAGTGAAGTATTTTGGCACGAGCACGTTGTGGCAAATGGTTCCATGTGCAAACTAAGCATTAAAACGTGAAAAGTTTTTTTGGGGGGGAGAAAAAGAATAGCAAATGAAAGGTGTTCTAGTATAGAATACTGATAATGACTCAAGTATCATCTTATTTTATTATATTACAAATTGTAAAAGCATTTGAAAAACATATTTGCATCCAATTTGGAGTAGATATGTTTTGCTTTAGTCAGATACTTTTGTGGTTAATTTCAAAAAGCACACTCTGCTTTTACGATGATATTGCAACCCCAAAAATACATTTTTTCCTTGTTTTTTTTAAGCATTTGGCTCAAAAGCTCCCTCTGGGAGATAAGCCAGCCCCCTGGCACTGCTTGGGCTCAGCTTGACCTTCAAGATATCTGGCTCACTTACCTCTCGAAGTAATGAATGAATAGAAGGCAGAGTTACACTAGGAAGGAAACGCAGTTACAACAAACATTGCAGGAATGCTGATTGTGCGACCAATGTTGTTTACAGGACCAATAAATGCTGCAGTTTGTTAAACATTTTATGCAGGCTTGTGTAAAATGTGAGCCTTAATACCTTTTCAAAACAGTATCACTGTAGACTATTAGTTGGTAATAACCATATGTATATAGATTGATGCAAAATAGATTTGATAGTTCAAACCAGTTACTTAATCATTGGGGTCACAGATTCTGGAGTAGTCAGATTCAAAGTTGGTGGGGGGGAGAAAGCAACTCGGTTGAAAGTACTTTTTGAAGATCACGGAATGTTTTCCTGTGTAAACAAAGACCAAGGGAGGAGAGGAAATATGGCATGCCAAATAATATGTGGTACTAAATGTAAATAGTGCTGTTGCAAGCCAGCACTGATCCATTTGAAACTACCCAATTCACAACATTTTATTACATATATAAACTTTTCATTAAAAAGCTTTCTGATAAACTTAAGGACGCAAGGTTTAGGCTGCTACAGGAACAAGTTTATTAGTAAGTTTAGTCATGCTGCGGAACAAATAGAGGCTGCTAGGAATTTTGCACTGCATAAAAGGATTAGGAATTCCCTCCTTAAACCTTTCCACCTCTTACCCTCTTTCACCCACTTTTAAGATCTTCTTTAAAACCAACTTCTTTGACAACACTTTTGATTATCTTTCCCAATATTGCCTTATGTAGCTCAATGTCAAGTTATGTTTAATAATGCTTCTGTGAAAAGCTTGGGAATTTTACTGAGTTAAAGGCATTAGATAAATACAAGTTCTTACAAGAATCTTTAATGAATCCAGGCTTGAAGTGTGACAGAATAAAATAAGGCCCTAGAATAGACCTAGACTACAGATCAGGCAGAGGAATGACCAGTCACCTCCAGAGATGTGTGGGTTAGATTGATTGGCCATGCTAAATTATCGTTTGTCTCAGGCGGATTACCAGGATAAATGGGGTTACAGGGATAGAGCCTAGATGAGATTATGCAGGCTCAGTGGGCAAAATGGCCTCCTGCGCTGTAGGGATTCTATGATTCTATGACTGAACAGTAGACCAGATGGAAAGCAAGAGGAGTGACCAAGGAGAAAACAAACCCAACAGTGAACCTGAAGGAGAATGACAGGAGCAGAGAGTGGGGGCCAGAGTTTTAAAGTCAATAAAAAAAAAGATTGACACCATGAGAGAGCAAATTGGTGATTATTTGATGAGTAATATAGGTTTATCTGTTTTGTTCTCTAACTGCTATGACTGTAGTAAATTCATTATAAAACTAGACAAACCAATTAATTCATGAAACTCTGTGTAGCGTTTGAAATTTTTTCCTGTCTGTGTGAGTTTCCTCCAGGTGTTTCAATTTCTTCCCACAGTCCAAAGCTGCGCAGGTTAGATGGTTTGGTCATGTTAAATTTGCCATTATTATCCCAAGATATATGGATTAGCAGGGTAAATGCATGGAGTTACAGAATAAGCCTGGGTAAAAGTCTATACAGATTCAATGGACCAAATGGCCTTCTTCTGCACTGTAGGGATTCTATGCTTCTATGAAACTAAGTTAACATTTTTGATCGTTATAATGGAACAAATAAATAAATAAGAAGATTAAACAGTATTGTTCTCTATTCAGTTTATGGACAGTACAACAATCCAGGACAACTGTATGCAGTGAATGTCTACAGCTTGAGGAATTCCAGCTCAGAGTTGTTGAGCTGAAGTTGGAGGTGGAGAAATTGCAGAGTATTGGGATATTATTTTCCACGTGATATGGCAGTTGCATTCCTAACGTTAAGTAGAATTTTAGAGTTGGTCAATGGTCAAAATGTGACTGTGAGTCAGGCAGGTACACGGATCCAACACGTAGTGATGGAGGAGCTTTGGCCTTTGATCAGATCAAGAGAAACGAGATACTTTTCACTCATGTGGATGAGTGCAGTGGATGCTGGGTGAATGGATCAAACTGATAATGCCAAATAGTGCAGGGAACCATCCAAGTGTGGGGAATGAAAAGGGATGATAAGGGACAGTGTTGTAAAGGAAATAAATCCTGCGCTCTGCAGCAACAACTGGAAGATCTGAAGATTGAGTTTCCAGCTTCATGCCAGATTTAAAGACTAATCTTTGTGGCTGGAAAAAAACTTGGCAAAGTGGGACAGTCAGTTATCATGTTAGGAACTGGGTTTCAAATTAAAAAGAAGCACCTCAAAAGTGATCATCTCTGGTAGTTACATGAGTCATACACCAGCTGGAATGGATATGAACAGTATGGCTGATTAATCATATAGAATAATAGAGTTCCTACAGTGCAGAAGGAGGTCACTTAATCCATTGAGTCTGAACTGACTCTCCAACAGAACACCCTACCCAAGTTCAAGCCCCATGACTCCACATTTATCCCACTAATCCCCATAACCTAGACATCCTAGGACACTAAGGGGCAATTTATGACCAACCAATTTCACATGCAGATCTTTTGATTGTGTGGGGGAGGGTTAATGGAGTGTGGGATAGGTGGGGGGGATGTTGGGGGAGGGGGGGTAGTGGGCATGTTGGGGAGTGGGGGTGAGGGGAGATGGGAGTGCTGGGGGGTGGAGAAGAGTTGGGGGGTTGGGGGAGGGGAATGGGGAGATGAGGAGGAGTTGGGGATGGGGATGAGGTAGGTTTGGAGAGGAGGGGGAATGTTGTGGGGAAGAAAGGCTAGGTGGAAGGATTGATAGGGTGTAGGGTTGGTAAGAGAGGATAGGGGATGGACATCTTTTTTTCAGCACGAGATGTCATAGGTAACTTTAAATACGACTATTAGTGAATATGTGAATAAATGGCCAAATGAGTTAATGTGCAGGGGTAGGATTGGTGGATTGGTGAGGTAAGTGGTAGGGTAACATCCTGGATAGAGGGCTAGTGGATAACATGGTAGGGGATGGGATTGGGGGGGGGGAGGGGTTGCTATCCCCAAGAAAGTTACAGCTAATCCCTTTACAACTAATGTAAATGTTTAAAAGCTTTTTTTCAAACATTGCTGGAAAGGATGACTTGTAACCAAGGCTTTTAGTTATGCACTCATCAGGATATACACAACAATAGCAAATTTCAAATGTTCACAATAATTTATACTACAGGAAAAAAGGAATGCTGATTGTTTACAAGTCAATCCAATTTGTCAAGGCTCTTTCATAGAGAAAGGAACAGGGAACTATAGGCTCCCTGAGCTCCCGAATAATTCAAAAAAGGCACAAAGTTTGAACACAAAACATTCTGCCAATCATACAATTGAACAATTTTGAACATGAGTTTGAAAACTGGTGTGATATAAGGCTGTGTGTCCCACAGATCAGCTGACAAAATCAAACAGCATTGATTGAATCCAATAGAAAGAGTGCCGACCCTACTCAACCATCCTGCACTTGGGAATTACAAAACAAAACATTGGATGTGATTTTGTGATTGGGTAACACTTGCTGAGCAATCCTGAATGTGTGAATAGCTACACTAATAATCAATTTAAGAGAGTTAATAAAGTTTGTAACATAGTTCATTTATGCTTACTAGAAGTGATGCGCATTTGTATGCAGAAACCCATTTACTGCAAATAAAAGGAATATGTTCAAGTTTTGCATTTTTTTTTAATTACTTAGGAGCCTGGTGAGTTTATATTTCCCTAGTGCTTTCTCTTTGGCAGTGCCTTGGCCAATCAGGCTTGATTTGCCTATCAATCAGCATTCCTTTCTCTTGTAATATAAATTATTGTGATCATTTCAAATTTGGCATTCTTGTGTTTGTTCTGATGAGTGCAAGATGAAAAGCTCTGACAACATGTTTCTCTTTTCAGCGGTATTTAAATTCTATGCTTCCAAATGACCATTTTCACATCCTCCTATAGAAACAGTTGCAGAATCCACAGCCCTTTTAAAGAAATTACAACCTTTTCTTATTGTATTGCTACCAAGGTCAAAGTATGTTATACTCACCTTCAATGCAGTTTATTAACTGATAATCAGAAGGTACTGATGCTCAACTGGTAAATTATCAGGGAAATATTTATTAAGAACTGTAGATTTTATCTCTTGCCATTCTTGGCAGTTTTGAACCATTTTCTTAAATTCTGCCTGAGTTTTTGTTGTTCTGATGGTCTTTTATTGAACAACTTAGTACTCGCTTTCTAGACTGCTCATAGGGTATTTGTGCGGTCTAGAGACAGAAATTCACCTCCTCTGTGCTTACAAGATCAATTCAGGCTACACCTCCCCAAATTGTGACTTCCAAGTTCTTTTAGCTTGAAGGCTATCATGTTAGTATTACCCGGATTAATTTATAATCACTTTCAACTCACACAGGTGCATAACATTGCATAGTGGGGTCATCAAGAGTGCTATCAAGCAGCACCTACTTAGCATTAACTGCTCAGTGACGCCCTCTAGGTTTTCATCTGGGTCACTCAGCTCCTGACTTCATTACAAGTCATGGTTCAAACAAGGAATTCCAGAGGTGAGATGAGAGTGACAGTCATTGGCATCAAGGCTGAGTTCAACCAAGTGTGGCATCAAGAAGCCCTAGTGAGACTAGCATCAATGGACATCAGGGGTCTAACACTCCATTGGTTGGAGTCATACTTGGTGCATAGGAAGATGGTATGGTTGTGGAGGGTCAATCATCTCAGCTCCAGAGATCTCTGCAGAAGTCCCTCAGGATAGTATCCTAGACTCAACCAGCTGCTTCATCGTTGACCTTTCCTCCATCATAAGGTCAGAAGTGCCGATGTTCACCAATGGTTGCACAATATTCAGTACCATTCCCAACTCCTCAGATACTGAAGTAGTCCATGTTCAAATGCAACAAGATCTGGACAAGATCCAGACTTGGGCTGACAAGTGGCAAGTAGCATTCGTGCCACACAAATGCCAGACAATGACCATCACTCGTAAAAGACACTCTAACCACTGTCACTTGATATACAATGATGTCACCATTACTGAATCCCCACTGTCAACATATTTGGGGTTATTATTGACCAGAAACTCAACATGGACTCACCACATAAACACAGTGGCTACAAGAGCAGGTCAGAGGTTAGGAGCACTGTGTGGCGAGTAATTCACCTCCTGACGCCTCAAGGCCTATCTATCATCTACAAGGCACAAGTCAGGAGTGTGATAGAGTACTCCCCTTGCCTGGACGGGTGCAGCTCCAACAACATTCAAGAAGCTTGACACCATCCAGGACAAAGCAGCCTGCTTGATTGGTACCACACTTACAAACGTTCAATCCCTCCACTACTACAACAATTCATCAAAGATCCTTAGATTCCAAACCCACAACAACTTCCATCTGGAAGGACAAGGGCAGCAGATACATGGGAACACTACCACCTTCAAATTCCCCTCCAACCACTCACAATCCTGACTTGGAAATATATTGCCATTCTTTTACAGTTGCTGGGTCAAAATCCTGGAATTCCCACCCAAGTTGCATTGTGGGTCAACCCACAGAACATGGATTGCAGTGATTCAAGAAGGCGGCTCACCACAACTAGGAATGGGCAATAAATGCTCGCCAGCCAGCAATGCCCATGTCCAATGAATGAATTTTAAAAATCTCCACAATGATTGAAAACATAAGAGTCTAGGAAAACTCCTACATCAGATTCTCTTGCTAATTCGCAAAATAACTTATTTTGTTTGATGATTATAAAAACATTTATCATCATTCTATGTGATTTGTTCCCAGCACCAGTTCTCCTGCCATGCTCAGCATTTACCCTTAAGTACCTTATCCACTCACCTACTTGCCACACTATTGACCTACCACTTCACCTTACTGCCATCCTACTCACCTGGTAACCTACTAACCTACCACCTCACCCCCATACAAACCTACCCATCTACCACCTACACCTTACCCACCTACAATGCAACTGACCTACTACCTTAACCACCTGCCACCCTACCCATCTGCCAACCTATCTAGCTACCACCTTTTCCACCTGTTGCCTCATCTATCTGCCACCAGACCCACCAGTCCTCTACCAACTTCATTGCAATGACCTGCCACCACACGCACCTACAACCCTACCAATTTATTACCCTATCTACATATCACTCTAACCACTTGTCCCTGACTCACCTATCTTCCTACCAACCTGCTGCCCCACCCATTTACCAAGGTATCCTCCTAGCACCCTACCCAACTGTTACCCTACCATTTACCTCACCTTCCCACCCACCCCTACCCCTGTACATTAATTTATCCATCCAATCATTTATTCACACATTCACTAACAGCCATACAGGACATTTAAACTTACCTCTGACGTGTAGTGCTGAAAAAGGCAGCCATTGTTTGTCTTCCACCAATGCTACAACACTGCAATAGAATTCTTTGTGGGACAGTACAGTCCGCATTTTTGAATACACACAGCAGATCTTCCCCGTCCCACCTGCCATGAAAATCATAACAGGTTGGACATGGACCATGCAGAGGTCTGTTGAACTCTGGTGGAATTTTCTTACCTTGGGATGAGAGCGACTGGAAAATCCTGGTTTATTTTCAATCCTTTTATTCTCTTATACTATTGTTTTCTTGACTGGAGCATCTTCTGCCACCTCCATAAATCTAAACTATTTCCTCTTCTTCTGGTTTCCCTATTGCTTTCGAAATGGTGATCCACTGCCCCCTAGCTGCCTGTGTGATAAATAATACCCATTTGCCAGATGCTTCTCATATCTTAGAGAACTTACAGTCTTCCAGGTGTGACCAAATAGCTATTAGAATGCTATTTTAAATTTCTTCCAGCATCACTAGCTCCCTCATAATCTCAAAATTTTGTTCTTATTTCAAGGATCACAACCATCAGTGCCGGAGCATTTATTTTACACTAGCAAATCTCTTTAAAGTCCAAAATATCAACAAATATGGTTTAGGGGCAAGTTTGTAACCATAATGTACTGCAAATAGTTCTTCTGAAAGACTCAAATGCACATCCACAGCCTTACCAACTAACACACTTTGCAAAATGAGAGCTGATGTGTCCTTTAGTCATTTTAGTTGGTTAGCTGCCTTTTCAACTGAGTTGGATATCTCTCAACTCTGTCTTCTTTGAATTAGACAATGGAAGTAGGGTAAAATTCTCTGACCTCATCTGCAACTGGGATTCCCCAGTTCTGCTGCTGTGAATGAAGGTTTGGTTGAGCACCAAATTCTCCATTCTTGCTGGCACTGGAGAATTCTGGCCAAAGTTTGTTTGTATGACCAAAGTATTGTCATGAGACTTGATACTTCATTCAAATTATTAGACTCTCTTTCACTCCATACCCTCAGCTAACACATGCTGTTTGGTTTAATTTTGGGGGTGGTCTTCAGCACACACTTGCCATTAATGGGGAATGGTGGCAGGGGTTTAAAATCCAGCAAAATCCAGAAGCCACAGATCTCATTAGCAAGTGTGAATCTGATTTAAATACATTTCAATTCCTAACCATATTATTAAAGACCGCTGTCACCATACATTGAATCCCTATGGTATTTTCAAACCTCCTCGACATCTCGTCATGTTGTTGCAATTTATAACATATTCACCTAGACAAGAATCTTTATTGATGAACCTCCCAGACACATAAAGGTGAATATAGCTCCCCTGGGGAAGAGGGTTGTTGCCTAGTAGTGCCTTGGCAATGCCCCTGGTACTGCTGCTTGGCAGAAGTTGGCACTCTGGGTTGGTACTTGTTGGCTGACAGACTGCCTCAAACTGCCCATTCCTGGGTTTCTCTGAACTCGTGTCTCCTGGCTGTACCAAGCTATATATGATTCTCAAGACTTCCTCTGGGCCCTCTTTGATTTCCAGAGCTTGCCCTGAGACAGGCAATTTACTTACATGGACAACATTTTCTCATCTCCTCAGAGCTAACAGCAGCACATTGGCTGCATGAAGCTTATCCTTCCTGTTCCTGTCTCTGTCTGTCTAAAACTGAAGAGTGGTTCTCTGGCCCTTGGACTGATGTGGTGACCTATCAAAACACTCTCAGAGAGCCCTGTTTTGCCATTTTGATTCTGGACGACCTTGAAACTGGGGTATTTCAGATCTGACTTGTAGACCTATTTTCAGGCACCCCCATACACACTTTACCTGAAAAAATATCCGAATCGCACTGCAGAAGCCTGAGGGTAGGGCTTAACATGCTGGAAATCTTCCAGCTCCAATTGGCTTCTCCTACTGCACATGCACAGAAAAATAAATAGAATGCAGCTCCCCTGCCATGTCTCTCCTGGGCTGGATAATGCCCCGGCCCCCACAGGCATTGCCCCACTCCTTATCCCTAAGGAGTGGGGTTCCTTAAGGACCTCCTTATCCCCTCACCTCCTTCGTCATGCAGACCAATTGCAGGCCGCTACCCCCACCAATCTCAGATGGCAGTGGACATCCCCCCCCCCCCCCCGCCCCCCATTGATCTCAAGCAGAGTGGAGGCGGACCCCCTTCACCTCACTGAGCTCAGGCAGTGTCAACAAGCTCCCCTTTCTCCCCCTCACTGATCTCAGGCAGAGTGGCAGCGGACCCGCCTTTCTCTCTCCCCCACCGATCTCAAGCAGAGAGCCATTGATTACTCAGCACTTGCTTTCTTGTTAACTGGACCACCTGAATTGGATATCTTTGTAGAGCATATCTGTTTTGCACTGATTCTGGGCAGCTAAGCAGTGGTCAAGAGGACGTGCTGCAAATTAGGCGTGCAGTCCATTATATCAATTTAAGTGCATGCAAATGCATTTAAATGGCCATTGCACCCGTTTTAGGTGCAGTCCCAATCACAGACATTTTCAGGCCTTGGTAAAGGGGGAACCAGTGAGGAAGCAAGCTTGGATCATGCTACTTGTCTAATGCCTGACTTTGCCAAGTTTTCACATCTGAAAACAGGCACAACTGGATGATAAAATCAGACCCAGAGTTTCCCACCCTTGTTACTAGGCAGAAACAAACATTCATCAAAAAACATAGAAACCCTACTGTGGGAAGGAGGCCATTCAGCCCATCAAGTTTGCACTGACGACAATCCCACCTAGGCCCTATCCCCGTAGTCCCACATATTTACCTTGCTAACCCCTATAACCTATGCATCATGAGATATTAAGGGCCAATCAACCTAACCCACACATCTTTGGGCAGAAAGCAGAGCACCTGGAAGAAACCCTTGCAGGCATGGGGAGAATGTGCAAACTCCACACAGACAGTGACACAAGCCACTTGTGGAATCGAACTCAGGTTCCTGAAGCTGTGAGGCACCAGTGCTAACCACTGTGCCACTGTGGTTAGCAATGTAACAAGTATTGTATCATATTGTACCTTAAATGTTACAATCTGTCCATAGCTGATAGTATATGGGCAAAAATAGAGATTAGTTCTCCCCAGTAAATATCATGAAATTGCAATGAAATGGTTAATAAGTCAGTCCTTCTTGATCTGTTGTTCAGGGGAAATTGGTTGAACAGAAAAATAATCTTTTTTTAGCACACAGGGATCCAAGGATCAAATGATTTCATGACATAGTTAGTAGCATCAAATTAAGAATTTTGTCAAATGCCAGCATTTTATACAATAGCTCACTCATTTTGCCCACTAAGGATGTGAAACAAACATTTTTTTAATTATCCAGTCCATGCTTTATTCAGTGTCAGTTTGGCTCAGTTACCAGCAGTCTTATCTTTGAGTTCAACGCTAATGAGTTCCAGCTCCACTCCATAATTAAGTGTATAATCTAGGTTTGCACTTCAGTGCAGTCAGGAGTAAATGCTACTTTGTTGGAGATGCTGCCCTGTTTATTAAGATCAATGGTCTTGATGTTAGATCAGGTGGGTGTTGAAGACTCCAGTATTAGTTAAAAAGATTATTCTTCTGTTCAACCAATTTCCCCTGAACAACAGATCAAGAAGGACTGACTTATTAACCATTTCATTGCAATTTCATGATGTTTACTGTGGAGAACTAATCTTTATTTTTGCGCATATACTATCGTGTTTGTGAGAGTTGTAATCAATTCTCACAAATTCATCTTTAGCCCGATTTTCTGTGTGAGAAATATAATTTTCAATCCTCCAGCCCTCAGATACCTCTTGAGTTCCTAAAAATATCAACCAGAGCATCCTAATCTTTCCTTGGGAGTTCTACATTTTGCAATAAACAGGCTGATGACTGTGGTAACATGCCACACAAAGGAATTCCACGCACATTGTGAAGCAGTTCAAATATTTTTAGAACTTGTAAATTAATTAAAATGCATCAACTAAGCAGGATAATCTCTGATTTGATCTATTTATCTTTAGTTCAAAATGCCTAATTTGGATAATCCATAACATCAGTTTTTTATTAAGTCTATCCTTCATGAAATAAGAGCATATTGCAAACCTGTACCATTTGGCAAGCTGCAAAGGAAGACCCTAATTTGTTACATTCATTCAATTTCATCCAAAGACATGCAGACTTTGATAATACTATATGAAGGCCAAAGTCTATCCTACCAGTCATGAAGATTGAAATTTGCACATTCTCCTCGTGTCTGTGTGGGTTTTCTCCAGGGGCCCTAATTTCCTCCCACAGTTCAGAGATGTACAGGTTATGTGGATTGGCCATACTGAATTGTCCCTTAGTATCCCAAATTTATAGGTTAGAATAATTTAGTCATGGTAAATGCACAGGATTATGGGGATAAGGCAGAGGCCAGATCTCTATCAGACACTCGATGGGCCAAATAGCCTTCTTCTGCACTGGAGGGATTCAATGATTCTATGAACCGCTGCCTCCAATGCATTCTTCCTTGATGAGCTCAATGCATTCTATGAGCAAGAGGTCAGTGAGAGCATGCCCCCCACCCTGGAAACCCTGGATGAACTTATATCTGGGGTCACCATTGCAGATTTCAGAGTAGCTTTCTTGAAGGTCAACCCACGAAAGCAACTGTCCGGATGGAATACCCAGGCGTGCGCTCAGATTCTGCATGGATCAGCTGGTGGGCGTATTCACAGCCATCTTCAACCTCTCTTTACAATAATCTGAGGCTCCTATCTGCTTCAAGAAAATGACCATCATCCCAGTGTCTAAAAAAACCAATGACTCTTGGCCAGTGGCTCTGACATCTATCATTATGAAGTGCTTCAGAAGGTTAGTCATGGCACGAATCAATTCCTGGATTACCTGGATCCACGACAGTTCACCTACCGCCGCAACAAGTCCACAGCAGACGCCATTTCCCTGGCCCCCTACTCAATCCTGGAACATCTAGATAATAACCTATGACAGACTATATAATGACTAATATATAGTTTCATCTCGGGAATGTCTTTTTTTTTAGCATGTTTAATTAAGTCTTATTTGTTTCCGTAGGCAATTCGGTCCACCTTGTTGACCAACAAGGGACATGCATGTGGCATGTCGTGCGAAAGCTGCTCTTGGAGGTTGCTTCAGGAGTTGCCTAGTGCTTCACGTCGTCAGTGTATGCTTAAACTGATGGGCAACATGACAGCTCAGAGACTATCGCTGTTGCTGTGCTGACACATGGATTTGGGCCTGTGTCTGCAGGAGTTTGCGCGTTCTCCCTGTGGTTGCGTGGGTTTCCTCCGGGTGCTCCGGTTTCCTCCCACATCCCAAAAATGTGCTCTTAGGGTGATTGGGTAACAAATTGTCCCTATATTGGTCCCTATATGGGAATCTTCAACAATAGGCATAGCCTAAAGTCAAGGATATGTCATTAAGACGTTAGGACGGCGGCGTGGGCTCGTTGGGCCGAAGGGCCTGTTTCCCGTGCTGTGTTGCTCTTTGTTCTTTGTTTGTTCTTGACTATATATTGACTATAGCTCAGCCTTCAACACTATTATTCCCACGAAACTCATCTCCAAACTCCATGACCTGGGCCTCGGCACCTCCCTCTATGATTGGATCCTGAACTTCCGAAGTCACACATCACAATCAGTAAAGGTAGACAAGAACATCTCCTCCACAATCATCCTCAACACCAGTGCCCCACAAGGCTGTGTTCTCACCCCTCTCTTATACTCCTTATTCCCCTGTGACTGTGTGGCCAAATTCCACTCTAATTTGATTTTCAGGTTTGCTGACGACTCTATTATGATAAGTTGGATCTCAAATAATGATGAGACAGAGTACAGGAATGAGATAAAGAATCTAGTGTATTGGTGGAGCAACAGTAATCTCTCCCTCAGTGTCAACAAAATGAAGAAGATTGTCATTGACTTCAGAAGCATAAAGGAGAACATGCCCCTGTCTATATCAATGGGGATGAAGTAGAAAGGATCGAGAGCTTCAAGTTTTTAGGTACCCAGATCAACAACAACCTATCCTGGTACCCCCATGCTGACATTATAGTTAAGAAAGCTCACCGACATCTCTACTTTCTCAGAAGACTAAGGAAATTTGGCATATCAATACGACTCTCACCAACTTTTACAGATGCGCCATAGAAAGCTTTCTTTCTGGTTGTATCACAGCTTGATATGGCTCCTGCTGTGCCTAAGACGGAATTACAGAACGTTGTGAATGTAGCCCAATCCATCCTGTAAACCAGCCTCCCATCCATTGACTTTGTCTACACTTCCGGCTGCCTCGTCAAAGTAGCCAGCATAATTAAGGACCCCACACATTCTCTCTTCCATTTTCTTTCTTTGGGAAAAAGGTACAAAAGTCTGAGATCACCTACCAACCGACTCAAGAACAGCTTCTTCCCTGCTGCTGTCAGACTTTTGAATGAACTTGCATTAAGTTGATCTTTTTCTACATCCTAGCTATGATGTAACACTACATTCTGCACTCTTATTTCCTTCTCTATGAACAGTATGAACTGTATAGTGCACAAGAAACAATACTTTTCTCTGTTTGATACTATATGTGACAATAATAAATAAATCAAAATCAAATGATTGGACTGCTGGTCTTCTATATTTAAACTGAATGATGCACATAACATTTTCTATTGCTTAAACCAGAGTTTTATGTGTGTTGTCTAAAACACAAGTTACACCGTTATATTCTGTAAAAATATGACATGCTCAAATGCAAAAGTTGCCTTAACTCTATGTCCTCCACTGTGTGTTATTTGACTGCAGTGAAATTGAACAATGAGAGTTTCTTTTTTCATTTTTGGAATAGAATGATTCGTTTTGGAAGGAAGAGAAAGGAAAAGGAATATAAACAGTGTGGTGCAATTTTAAAGGTGTGCAGGACAGAATGAGCAGGGGTGTAAGTACATACATCTTTAAAACAAGCAGAGCAAACTGAGACAACTGTTATAAAAGAGAAAACAAGTGTTCTTGATTTACAGGAAAACAAGATAAAGGGGGTAAAATACTGCTGATGCTGGAATCTGAAACAAAGACAGAAAATGCTGGAAAATTCCAGTAGGCCTAAGAGCATCTGTGGGAAAAGAATAGACCTAATGTTTCAAGTCTAGACAACTGTTCATTATTTGACTCGAAATGTTGACTCTATTTTTTCCCCACACGTACTGTCAGATCTACTGAGATTTTCTAGCATTTTTTGATAATGGACTGGAAGAGTTCCAGATTAGAAATTCAGAAGTATAGTTTTCCTAGAAGACTTACAGAAATTAACTGCAAGACATTTTTTTTCATCAGATTTCCTGCCCAATAACTAGCCTGATTGACAGGCTGCCTACTTATTTGCTAGGAAGATCTACAACATGCAACCACAGCTAAGGAACCGAGAGAAGAGTGGGAAAGATTACAGAAAGGGTTAAGATTGTAGTCAGAGGCACAGATCATGTTTGAGGGGGAGGCTGTTTGGGGTAAGATAGTTGTCTGTGGAAGAGAGATAATGAGCGGAAATGGAGTATCATTATATTATTCTGCATTAACCTGCTCAACTGAGCATGCAACAAGGGTTCCCTTCCAAAGCAGCAAGGACCCTTTTTCCATGTCCATGGCAGGTTTCAATGATGTTATTGGGTTCAGGCTGTAATTTTAACATGGTGAACTGACATCATCATCAGACCAATCCAGAAAAGAAACTGAACATGGCCAGACAATGTCCAATATGGTCACATTTCAATTAATTTTTCATCTTTTCTTGGGCAAGGAAAAGCAAGATTGCTGGTCTGTCCTCCACAAGGAAATTTCAGGCATCCCCACAGGCCAACTGCACCTGAGAAAGTACACTGTTGACAATTTCTCTTTAATTACACTATGATAAAATGTAAATTATTGGCTCTTGTGTTATTTCTAACATATGCAGTAACCACCAAGCTGGGCAATAGCTTCCACAGTAGCTAACTGGAGCTCTAAACCCTCAACTAAATTGTATTGGGAGGAATTCTTTAACATAAGTTATTGATTGGGGTGCACCACTGCTGCAATCTCGGTTCCACGCAAGGCCCCATTGTGCCAATTTGATGCCCTTGGTCAGTGCGGAAACAGTTGAGGAGGGCCAATGTTGGCAGATTGAAGCCAGGTGGGCGATCTGTGGCATCCGCGATGACAAAGTAGTTTTTAATGGTGACATATTGGTTCCATTCTTAGAGCCATTGCTGTTATTCCCTAGGCACAATGATCTCAGCCATGCATGGTGGGAGGCGAGAAGTAAGTGGATTGTAAGACTGGATTGGGTTGATGTAAACCTTCTCCAGAAACTCTTTCGTTGCAATCTCCCTTCTTATGTGAGGAGGGTGTGATGTTGCTCAGGACTGGGAGCCAGGAAGATTGTGTTAATCAGAGGATACTCGAGTTGATATGCATTGTTGTGCTGAGTTGGGTGCCACAAGACATATGCATCATGACACAGCTACAGAAATTTGTAGAGTTTGCAAATCTATAACAAAAGTTCAACAGGCACTGATTTAAATGATTTTCGTAGAAGGTAGTTTTCTGGTCGTTTTCTAGAATGCCCTCATTGCTGGCAAAGATTGTGGTGTTTTTTTGCTCCACAAAAATGAACAGAGTACGTGACTATCTTATTGTTGATCATTTCTGGTCTATCATCATGAGGCCATATATCTTCTTTGCTAAGCTACTGGGAATCGAACAGATGCATTGTTACAAATGTACTAAATATGCTTGTTTGTAAAGTGCAGGCTTTAATTATCTTTTCGGAAAACGATACTGCATAGCTTGGCTCTGCTTGTAACTTTGGATGCAGTCTCAAGCTCAATTCCACTTATTTACAGCCTACTACCAGTCAATCTCGATTTATTTACTTTCAGATCTGGATCAATAAATCTTGTAGCCAATGACTTCCCAAACTGTCCCTGCTTCTGTGACTATGTGCTAGTTTTGGAAAACTTACTTCAGGCATAACTTTACTTAGATTTTACTTGTGATTGTTAGAATCATAGGAAAGATACGGTTCAGAAAGTAGCCATTCAGCCCATCGACTGTGAGCCAGCCAAAAATGAGAAAATAGAAATTTACTTTAATCCCACTTTCTGACCCCTAGCTTGCAGGTTACAGCTCATCAGATGCAGATCCAGATACCTTTAATTTAGTTGAGCATTTCAGCCTCAATCACCAATTTAGGCAATGAATTCTAGAAGATCACCATTCTCTGGTGGTATGAAAAGATTTTTCCTCACACTTCCTCTAATCCTTCTACCAATCACCTTACAACTATGCCCCTTGGTAATTGACCCCATAGCAAGGGAAAATGAGTCTTTGTCTACCCTAACTAAGCCACTCATAATTGTATACACCTCAATCATGTCAGCTTACAACCTCCTTGATTCTAAGGAAAGTACCCAAACCCATCCCATCTCTCCTCAGTGCAGCAATTTTCAAGCCCTCACAACATTCTTATAAATTTCCTCTCACTCCCCCCAGAGCAATTATATCCTTCTTGTAATATGGTGACCAGAATTGCGTTGTTTTTTCTTCAAAATTCAGGTAATAAAAATATAACAAAACATGCTCCAACTTATAAAACAAAAAAAGGATTTGATAAAGAACATCATTACTCCAAAGACCGCACCCTGGACCACTCCACGCTCTGCACAATTCCAAACAGGTTTTATTTATAGTGAGTCAGCTGATCAGCTGACTTACTATATTACTCCGTAATTTGTTCCCTGATTTATTGGGTCAGCTGGCCCTTACAGCTTGTTACCATTGGTCACATTATATCCAATACAATGTTGGCAACAGTTACATTCTAACAGATTCCCTTTTCTTTTCCAAAATAATTTAAGATATCCATCCTCCAGTATTGTTAATAACTTTCTAGTACCTACAATCCATTTTGTAAAATCTGTAGATTTGCACCAACCCAGTTAAGTTTGGAAACTTCCTTGTTTTTCATCATTTGTTTGGTGCTGGCCAAATCAATTCTTAGTCGTTTTTCTGTTACACTTATTGTTGAGTGAATGTTGATCCATAAAGATTGTCCACATAACACTCAATAATTCTGTTAATGTGTCAGACAAAAGCATCCCCATACCCAATGCCTCCACTAATGCTAGGGTTTCAACCACCAATGTACTTTTGACTACCCTTTTTATTTTCTTTGCTTCCTATGCCAAGGGGCAACATTTTCTTCTTTATTTACCAAGAATATTATGAACGCAGCACCGCTTGAATGTCCATTTGGTAGATTGGCATGTGAAGCATTACAACTTCATACCTTCTGGTTCTCCTAGTGCTGGGAATTTAATCACACCTTCCACTAATTTTAGCTTTTTTCATATTTTTCTAAATGCCACAGCTTTATCCTCTTTCAAATCGATGATCATCTGAATTTTCTTTATTGCAGACCTGCTTAATGACAAAGGTATGTCACTGGAAATTACATCCATATTTATAAATAAACTATTCATGCAATCTTAAAGGGAAGTATCAACCTTTTGGAGGATTTTAGAGTGTTGTCATCTTTAAATCTAAATCAGATTGAACTATCATTTTCTTTTGCTTACTTCCGGTCTTTATGAGCAAGAGACCCTAATTAACAATTTAACCAATCTTGGTTTCAGACAATGGATGTGCATCCACTATCTAAATCAGCACAGTTGAAAGAGTCTATCATCAGGATGGTCATTATGGTAATCAACATTTCTGCCACTAAAACATTGCTTTCCTGGTCCTTATCCTCATTAATGTTGGTTTCCACGTATTCTGCATCATGTATGGTTTCAAAAACACAATTTCTTCTTTTTGAACATTTGACAATGTAGTCATATGGGGAATCACATTGGAAACAGCAATTTACAATTTTTCTAGCATTCCTTTGATTTAAACATCTTTTATCCATTTCTTATGTGCATCTTCTTTCTCCATTTTCAAATTGGTTGTAACTGTTTTCAATATTCTGGGCTGATTTTACCATTTTTATTCTAAGTGCTGAATCTGGGTGCAACTCAGATCCGACTGGGAAATCTGTTTTCAGGCACCTCCATATGACTTAGCCTTAAAAAAATCATGAATCTGAATTGTGCTGTGGGTGGGGCTTATCACGCTCAAAACAATTGGAGCTCTGAACTGTGCATGTGCGGTTAGAAAAGAAATTGAAAAGGCACACCTATGTCAGACCACTCCCAAGTTGCAGAAAGCCAAGAAAGTGGCTTGGGATCAAAAAGCAGGAGCGATGGACCTGACAGCCACCACTGTCCACCTTCTCAACCTCCCCTCGGCTACCCCTAGCCCCTTCACTCCCACTGATCACCCACAGAGTGGCTGAGGATCCCCCTGCCTCTACACCTCATCCCTTTCACCAGACATCCACCTGGACTTCCCCCCACCACAGAATTATCTGGCCTCACTCTGCCCGCCCACCAGATAACAATCTGCCCTCCTCCCTCCCCCACACCAAAGAATGATCAGGCCTCCCCTCCCATCAGATAATGATCTGACTTGCCTCCTTCCCACCCCCTCAATAGAGAATGATCTGGCCTGCCTCTTCTTCCCCCCTCCAACACCGATCTGAGTCAGAGAACCATTGGAAGCTCTGAACACACCTCTTCAACAGCTGGAGCGCCTAAAATAAACATATCCATGTCAGCCCTATTTAGGATTGGTGAATGTGGTGGTAAAAGGAGAAATGCAAAATGCATTTAAATTGTTATTATGCCTGTTTCGGGCGCAAATTGGGTCGTGACCATTCCCAGGTCTCAGTAAAGTGGCCATCTGCGCGGATACAGGAGCGGATCACGTAAATGGCCTTACGCCCGACTTTACTACATTTTCACTCCCAAAAATGGCATGATACAGTGATAAAATTGGTGCTAGATCTGTTATTAATGTAACTGTCTCTGTTTAAAGGCCTTTGTGTACCATTGGTCTCGCATACTGTTGAATCACCATTGATTCCTCACTCTGGGTGCTATGGCATTCCAGCCTGTATTGAATAAGGTAGCGGGGAAGGATTGTTTTTAATGATGCTGCCATTTGATCAAAGAGGGCTCTGTTCCCCTTACCTGTATTCCAATCATTATTAAAAGACTATCCATATGCGACAGACATGCACAGTCCAAAAAATTAAAGGCCAATACTGCGTCTGGAATCTCTAAATTAAATTTCATTAGCTTATTACAGCCCCTTTCAAAATCCATGATATACTCTTTCATGGATTGGGTATCTTGTCTCCTAATCCTGTCAAACATCACAAAATCTTCATAATTCTCAAAGACTTCATCTTTTTGACTTTTCTAAGTATTGTGGCAGGAGCTGAAGGCCTTCTTCTTTATTTAGGGCATCTACTGTTCAGTCAGAAAGTACTTTGCTCCTTACCTTGCTCTGAATTGGAAGTGACAAAGCTAATGCCATATTTGCTTTTTTTTATGGTATTGTAGTGACAAGGGTCCACATTTCCACCCATGCCTTCCATTGCCAATATGGTTCAGCATCTGAAAAGGCAGGGGCTCAATCCAATCCCACCAGTTTACTTCTAGCTTCTGTCATAGTTGCAGCACTTCTTCAAAAATACACACCAAGTTATGATGGATTTTCCTTTGCTACCAATGTTTCTTCAGAAGGAACGCTTCAAAGTGCAGATATTGAAAGTTGAACAAAACTTACTCCAACTTATAAATCAAAGAAAGGGCTTAATTATTCTAAACTTGGGGCTACACCTTGGACCATTCCAATTCCAAACATGTTCTTATTTATAGTGAGACAGCTGGTTGGCTGACTATTACATCAGTCTATAATTGGTTCTATGGTTTACTAGGTCAGCTGACATTTACAGCTTATTACCTTGGTCACATTACATCCAATGCATAGTTGTCACCTGTTACATTCTAACATTGTACACAAAATTTCAGCTCTGGATTAATCAGCATTGTATGCAGTTCCAATTTTACATTCCTGATTTTGTATCCAAGACCTCTCCCAACAAATGAAAACATTTGGTATGCATTCTTGATCACCTTTTGCAGCTGTCCTGCCATCTTCACGCACTCCGAGGTCTGTCACTTCCTCAATCCCTCTCAATATTCTGCCATTTATTGAATATTCCCTTGCTTTATTTGCCCACACCAAATGCATTACGTCTCACTTTTCTGAATTGAATTCTATTTGCCACTTTCCCGTCCACTCACCCAAACCATTGATATCATTCTGGACTTGACAGCTGTCCTCTTCACCACCAACAGACAATTCTGTTGGCATTGCTTTGCCCGCTTTGATTCCATGGCAAGCGGGGTGGTAGAATCCTGGTGAATTTTTCCTTGTAACAGCTGTACGCAGTCCACTCTTGCCAGTTCATCTCTTCATAAAATCTGTCTTTCCTTAATTTAGAATTTTTACTCCTATCTTTGACCGTTTCCATGAAGTTGCTAAATTTAACTATATTATGATCACTATCTCCAAAATGGTCCATCACTGTTACTTCATCTTCTTGCCCAGCTTCATTTCCTAAGACTAAATTACACCCCCCCCCCCTTGCCATATTGGGCTTGTTACGTGCTGACTAAAAATGTTCTCTTGAATGCAGTTCAATCATTTTGCACCTTCTGTGCCCTTCACATATTTTGTATACCAATTGATATTAGTGTAACTGAAGTCCCCAGCGATTACGTCTTGAATTCATCCAAAGGCATCCAATAATGTCCCTTTTGTTTAACATAATTAGGGAATAATTTACAGAGAACCAAGTTTTTCAGTTTTTAAACAGAATATTTAAAACTCTGAGTTCACTCTTATATTTCTTGAACTTGAAAACAATTTTCATAAGTTGGCCTGAAGCAAATAAAGCTTTTATGTGCAATGGAATAAACAAACAAATATTTAAAGTGATTTAATCTTTTATGGAATATTCAATATCAATTACTGGAAATGAATGTCAATAAAAGGCAAGCAAAAGGGTGGATCTGCTATCTCTCTTTCTGATTTTCAAGTAAATTGAACTAATTTCCTGTGATAATGATCATATTTCAAATTACGACAAAGAGTGGTTTAAGAGACTCAATGTGCAGTCCTTGGAACTATGAAGAATAATAGAATTACAGGCAGACAATATGCTTGAATATTACAGGAAGGGATAAACAAATTAATTGTATATTGTCAAATTGGAAAATTCATCAGTTGGTTTATGGTTTTGAAATCATCAATTTGTCACCAAATCCCCTAAACTTAATTTTGAGTTCAAAATTAATATATAGACTTCAACAAGTTTTAACCACTTCACTACTGAAATTATCAACTGTTTACTGTCATCTTTAAACATTTATTGATTTTAAATGTTTCATAAAACTTGCCATAAGTATGTTATATTTACATTATTGATAGTTTACTTCCACTTAGCTAACTTTGCAGGGCACTCACCCAATGTATGTCCTTCAGCCAGTTAAAAAGAATGGTTCAATGGCAATATATCATCTACATGGTGAAATTAAGAGGGTCAGGAATAAATCCAATCGTTTTTCATCTACCTTTTGAGATGAAACACATCTGTTTCATTCTTCAGTTAAAGGTCAATGCTTGACCAGTTCTCTTAGCTAACTGATGCCATCAACGTCTGATAGACTTGGGATTCAGGGCCACTACCATCTGACTTGAGAGTCAAATATGAACTATTTTAACTATTCTGTTGCCTGAACTTTTGAATTTATTACTTTTGAACAAAAGTATTTTTAAATCTTAGAAATATTGAGCGGATGTCTGGCTGTGCTCACCCCAATGTTGGAAAATCATGCCTGAGGTCAACAGGTCTTTTCATGGTCTGCGTCCTACCGGCTGCAATTCTCATGGCTGGCTGGACAGAAAAATTCCATCCACTATTTAATGACTTACATAATTCACTGAGCTATTTTTTCATTCTATAATTTATCTTTAATCTCCTCATATCCTTGATATGTTTTTCTTTATGTATGTTGCTGCTCTGTCTCAGGCATATTTTAACCCATATAATGTGATACATTTTAACTGTTTGACTTATTTAATCCTCCAGAAACTAGAAATACATTATTAAACTCTTAAGATTAAACTCTAGAAGGATTTTCTTAAATTCTTTCAATGAAAGGAATCTGTTAAGATTGAAATATGCTTATATATTTTACCGTGAAGTTATTCATGAATAGTTGGAAATTGTTCCTGAATTGTTGGCAGTCTATAAAGCATATTCTTGTTAATTTGGTATTTAGATTATTTCATTACCAGCCCAGTTCTTTTCCCTCTTTTTACTGAGAGTTTATGCTTCCAAAATCTAACATTTCTTGAGTACTGATTAAAAAAAGGATATGCTGTTGAAGCTTCTCATCTTGCACTCATTAGGAATTTCAGATGCAAGTGGCATTTGTCTGTTTTAACATTAAACCAGGATTTCTGCAATATTAATTCCAAGAGAACTTTAGTTAAATCCTCTATTGGTCATTCCCCACCACAATGCATCCTACATAATTTTCCTGAAATTATATCAATACTGAATAGGTGTAAACCTAGCATAAAATATTGATACTATTATTCTGATTATTTAATGATTTTAAAAAATTCTACCCATTGCAACCTAAGGCATGTTTTTTGGCATTTTTAATGCAACTTTATGGCACTAGGCAGATTTGCATTAAAAATTGAAAAGCATCAATTATTGAATAATTGTAAACAAATGAGACATCCAAGGCTTATCAGAAATTAGGTGGTGAATCTCATTGAGATAATTTGGTCATTCCTCCAGAGGCAACTCACCCATTGCAAGGATTTTGGACTTTCTGCTTGAAAAATTCCTGGGAGTTGGGTTGGAAGTGCAGTGGGATGGGGTCCATCTCTGGTTGACAGCAACCCTCAAGAATTCTGTGGATCTTGCTTTGCTCACTGTCAACCAATATAGTACAGTATTTGTGAAGCATACATATATAAATAGGCCTAATATAAGACGCATAGTGATGGATTCTCCAGCTTTGCCCGCAGCTGGGATTCTCTGGTCCTGCTACAGTGAATGAAAATTTGACTGTAGACCAAATTCTCCATTCTTGCTGGCATGATTGGCTAGAGAATTCCAGCCATAAGGCGGGATTTTCCTCCCCCTCTGCGGCATGTTTCACGGCAGCAGGAGGTAGCATGTTGTTTGCTGGCAACAGAATGTTATAGTTCCACTGAGGGGTTGAACACACCCCTCCCACCAAGAAACTCAAGGCAGGGTGTGCTATAAGATCTTGCCGAAATCAGCAAGATTTCAGTGATAATGTCTGTTCCAGGCAGGCATTGTAGGAGAATTAAGATCTGCCTACAGTAATATTATTGTCCACATGAAGTCCTCTGGCTATTTTCCTAATAGTAAATTTTTTTTGCACAGCTTAGTAGACATTGGTACTCCCAAGTTCTTAATCAAGTCTACAGCTATTTCATCCATTCAAATTTTTTAATAATTTATTGCTGCTCGTAACTCAATCTCTAGTATTCCTGGACCAATGAAATCAATGTCAACATTATTCCCTTCTCCCAAGAAGAATGAGAAGAAGTGATGCATACTATAGGAGTAAAGAATGAAAGTTGCTTCAAGTTTGGGCAGGAAGTATCTGTTTGTTCTATGCGCTTTGAAAAAGCACTTGTTCAGGTTGATTGGATTAAACTTTTGACAGTGCTGGGAGACTTTGGAGTAGATGGGAATGAAAGATTTACAAGAACTCATATACATGGAACAAACAACTACAGTGAAAGTAACCAACAGGCAGTCGAAATGAGTAACTGGAAGAGGAGCTTGACAGGGGTATTGTTTATCATTAGTCCTCTTCAATATCTATGCAGAAGCTATAATTAAGAAAAATGTTTGAAGACACAAAACATGGCATTGAGATTGAAAGGGTGAATGAGAATATCAGTTAGATTTTTGCAGATGAGAAAAGCACTTGTAGCAACCACAGAAGGATAGCAAGAGTAAATAGCCAGTCTAATAACAGCAGATATGAACTTTAAAATTAAAATTAAAATTCACAATTTCACAGTGATGCATATCTCAGTGACCAGGTGCAAGAATTCAAGTATTCAAGAACAATAGATAGGAATTTCCCCCTTACTCACCAGCGGGATCTTCCAGTCCTGCCAACAGTATATCCCTGCCATAGGTTTCCCAGCAGTGTGGGTGAATTCAATGGGAAATTCCACTGACAGTGGCAGGACTAGGGATTCTTCCAGTTTTGCCAACAGCGCACCCCTCCCTGCAAACGCTTTCCTGCAGCATGGGATCAATTCAATGGGAAATCCCATTGCAAGACTAGAAGATCCTGCTGCGGCCAATGGGGGACTGCCTCTAGCCACTGAGAAACATGCTTCTGTGGGGACGACAGAAAATCCCACCCATAATATTAGCAGAAGGAAGGTGTAGCAAAAAAAAAGAACAAGGATAGTAAAGAACTCGATTTGGACTGCTGCATTGTATGGATGTAAGAAGTGGGCCTTATGGAAAGAGAAGGTCAACTTGCTAAAATGGCTGTGAATGTGGGCTTGGAAGAATCAGCCAGACAGCAAACATAACAAATAATGAATTGCTGAGGAGGGTGAATGAAAAAATAAATTTGCTGAATGTCATTAAGAAAAGGCAGAGAAATGGGACAGAATACATCTTAAGAGAAAACAGACTTGTAAGAAATGTTGTGGAGGGAAACTTTCAAGGAAAAAGATGAAGAGGGAGGAAGAGAATATCAATACTGGATGGTTTAAAAAGTGAAGGGGGTTATTGGAAACAAGAAAAAAAACAAGACAGAGAGAGAGATAGAAAAGACTACGAGCCAAGGATCTGCCTACAGGGAGAGTATACATGATATTGATGATGATGATGATGATGATGATGGCAATATAACAGCATCCATATCACAGGCACAGATCAGATTCAGGATATTAGTTTCCGGAATTGGCTGTCTTAAAACAGTCACAACAAGATCCAATTCTATTTTTTGCGCCTATTTGAAATGCATGATGATTTAATGGCTTCGCACTTTAATTTTTATACATAACAAAATCAGAAATAGGAGCAGGAGTAGGTCATTCAGTCCGTCAAGCCTGCTCAGCCATTCAAACAGATCATAGTTGATCATCTATCTCTTATGCCATTTTTTGTTTATTCCCACTGGTATACAGGAATGTACCAGTTTCTCCCTTAAACATGCTCTATGGCTGAGTTTAAACAGGCATAAGAAAAGAATGCGAGGCATGCCTGCCTCTTTCGTTGGGCCCTGATGGTTTATGCAACTTTCCAGTTTTTTGACAGTGTTTTTATATTCCATTATATGCTAGTTACATTTTCCAAAAATACAGTTGGATAATCAGCATGAATTTCTATGGAACAGACAAGTTATGCCATTGCAGGAAATTCCAGGGCATTTTAGGCCAATTTGTTGTCTCATCAGACTGACATTTTATCAGGCCACAACAACGAAAGGATAATCTAAACTGTCAAAATTTATGGTTTGAAACTATTTCTGAAATAGCTGGTTTAATCTGATTAGGGATTGACTGCACCTTTCTGTAGCAGATTCTTGTATGTTATTGGAGTAATTTTGTTTACAGTTGGTTCTGCTTGTAAATTAGCATAAGTGATCACTGGTTGATTGATTCTGAATGAATAAAATTGCCTTGAAATCACCAAATTGATACTGGAATTAGCATCAGCAGCTTTCATTTGGCTGTTAAATGTTGCCAAATTAAATCATTTGAGAAACACATTGAAGGAGTTTCTGTATAAGTGAAGGGCAAATGTACTAACATTGATAAATGGAACATTGCTTAATTGAGCATTACCCTGTAGGTTAATGGTTGTCCTTGCTTGCCATTCATTTTGAAAAATTATTTAAATGATTTCAGTAAACAGAGACAACCAATAGTACAGTAGAGAAAATGTCAAACTTAGTGAATCATAGAATCAACAGTGCAGAAAGAGGCCATTTGGCCCATCGAGCCTGCACTGACAACAATCCTGCCCAGGTCCTATCCCCACGTACTTACCCTAATCCCCCTGACACTATGGGGCAATTTATTATGGCCAATTAATCTAATTTGCACAACTTTGGACTATGGGAGGAAGCAGGAGCACCCGGAAGAAACACACGCAGACATGGGAGAACGTGAAAACTCTACACAGACAGTGCATCGAGACTGGGATTGAACCCAGGGTCCTGGCACTACGAGGGAGCAGCACTAACCACTGTGTCACCATACCGCCCTCTTATGTCATGTGTGTTCAAGAGGACTTTTAACATGCCTACATACTTTATTTTTAGCCACCACATACGTTTTGTGACATTTCTTCAACATAACCAGAACTTTCCAAATCCAATAATCATCAATAATTGGTATTTGGCAGGCTTAGTAAAAATCCCACTATACTGTCCCCATCACCATTCATATCAAACTTTACAAACCTACATTTCTGTGCTTGGCACCTATGGTATATACTATTTTATGTCATGGGTAAACATACTTTACACTCCAAACCATAACAATGGGTCAGGCAACATCAGTTATCCATCTGCATGTACCTCAATCCTAATCAAGTTGATGTGTGGGTTAGGTTGATTGGCCATGCTAAATTGCCCCTTAGTGTCAAAGGACAAGCAGAGTAAATATGTGGGGTTATGGGGATAGGAGCTGGCTGGGATTGTTGTCAGTGCAGGCTTGATGGGCTGAATGGGCTCCTTCTACCCTGGAAGATTCTATGATTCTAAGCATTCTCACCTGTCTATGTACTAGGTCAATTAATCCTGCGTTCTTCATATTTACTCGCACTCTTCTCACTGATTTAATTATTTATCACCATAAAGAAATAACTTTCACTTAGCAACATCTTTCAATACGGCTGGGCGTCCCAAAGTGGTTGCTTACAAATTAAGTACATTTGAAGTATAGTCATTGCTGCAACATAGCACATGCAGAAGGTTTACAAACAGCAATGATGTAAATAACCTTATCATCCATATTTAGATGTTGGTCGAGGGACAAATATTACCCAACATCTCAGGAGAATTTTCCAGTGCTTCCTCAAGTTGAGTCATGGGATCTTTTGTGTCCATTCGAAAGGGCAGAGGCGCCTCAATTTAATGCTTTGTCTGAAATATGGAACTTACAATGCAGCAGTCCCTCAATACTACATTGCTTAAGGCCTGGAGGGCAACTGAACCCATACCGTTCCAACTCAGTAATGAGAGTGCTACTACTAAGCCAGGGCTGACACTTTTCCTGATTTACTGGCTTAGGGACACACATTTTCATTCACCACTACCACAGGCATTTAACTTGGGTGGCATGGTGGCACAGTGGTTAGCACGCTACTTCACAGCACCGGGGACCTGGGTTCAACGCCACCCTTTGGTGACTATCTGTGTGGAATTTGCACATTCTCTCTGTCTATGTGGGTTTCCTCCCATAGTCCAAAAATTTGTGGGTTAGCTTAATTAACCATGTTAGCATGACCCCTAGTGTTGAGGCAAGTGTGTGGGTTATTGGAAAAGGATATGGGTGGAATTATTTCATGGCAGGCTCAATGGGCTGAATGGCCTCTGTCTGCACTGACGGGATTCTAGGATTCTTTGAACTGACCATTTGGAGGTCTGGACTTCAAGAAACTATCTCAGTTACAAGTTCGCACTACTTCTGTTATTTTTGTTTTCACAACCAAACCTTGATTTGGTCTGATTTATTATTGATACATGTATTTGCATACAGTGAAAAGTATTGTTTCGTGCATGCAATACAGACAAAACATACCATTTATTGAGTACATAGGGGAGAAGGAAATGAGAGGGCTCAGAATATAGTGTTACAGTCATTATTAGGCTTTTGAGAAAAATCAATTTAATATAAGGTAGGTCCATTCAAAAGTCAGCTGTTCTTGTATTGGTTGAACTCAAACTTTTGCATCTTTTTCCTGACTGAATGAAGTGGAAGAGAGAATGTCCAGTGGACTTCTTGATTATACTGGCTGCCTTTCTGAGGCAGCGGGAAGTGTAGACGGGGTCAATGGGTGAGAGATTTAACAATGAAAATGTAATCAAAGAGAGAAGAAGATTCTTTAGTTTTTAAAGTATTCATAAAAAGAGTAAACTGTGTTCTTAAGATGACATTTTGTTCATGTTTGCATTGGCTTTAGTCCATTCTGGGGCACAAAGTTGCCAGCTAGAGCACACTTAGGAATGGAATACAATTCTGAAGACAGTTTACATGGAAATGGTGCTTATGTCTTGATTTATCACAAGTCCAATATACTTTATTTAGTCTTAAATGCCGAAGAATGAAGGAAACTGTCTAATATATTGGTAAACAATGAATGATTAAAATACATATAAAAAGATATTTCCACAATGCATTTTGGCAATGGAGTGATACTGGGTAGTTCCATTTGACAATGTTTACTGAGATTTAGATAAATTGTTAGCGCATTATACATCTAGCTTAATGCAATAAGAAAGACACACTCAAAATATGTTTGTATACATCTAGGAATTATTTTGATGTTGCAAAAAATTACTTTATTTCTCAATTTTTTTCAATAAAGCAGGATGCTCTCTGCACTTCTGTTCTAAACTTTTCATGCAAAAAAAATTTCCATTCGCAGTTACAAAAGATGCTCATTAACAAAAGGGGCAAAAAATTAATCAGGCCTATTTTCGGATGTGGGGATTTTTTTTGCCATTTTAGCTGTGCGCAGATGCTCTATCCTCCTTAAGGCAGGCAGCGCACAATGTCCATGTGCTTTCTCCATTGTATAACTTCAGTGACAGACCAGCACAATTCATGTTAGCTGACTGGCTGTGGGCTCAACAGGGAGCCGAGCAGTGTGTGAAACTGGTATGTGTTCCAGTTATTCTCTAGCTTTTACAGGAAGTCTCTTCATCTTGAAAGGCAGCTGCACCAAATGGACAGCCAGTACTGCAATTAGAGAGAAGGGTACTGGCGTATCAGGGTAGGGAGCGAAGGTTCCACTTTCACAGATGCAACATTGGAGACATATAGCTTAAGGAGGAAATGTGCCATGTTTCCACAAGAGGTGAACAGGAAGCCCTCTTCAAAGGGTTGCCAGAGTGGTGACCTCCTCAAGTCTGACCCTGGAGCTGACAGAAATAAAGATGAATTTTAATGACTTCCAACGCGGGTGCTTCAGGTCAATGAATGCAACTTTAAAGGACATCTCATACCCACATCGACCTCACACGCTGTGAGTATACCCCAATCATTCACCCATCAGCAATAACTACCAGACTGATGTCATACTCAACATACACATACCTTACCTTACCTATCAACAGCCTGCCATTCCTACCAGCTCCACATCCAGCTTACATTGCCTCAACACACCTCCAGCTATTCAGCCAAGGTAAGCACATCACCCAACACTACACCACTAATAACACAAACAGAGCAAGCTGGAAAAACTCAGCAGGTCTGGCAGCTTCTATAGGGAGCCTGACTTACTCAATATTAAAGAGAGGGAAAAATGTGATTAGATATAAGAGGGGGTGGAACAGCCAGAACAGTCATTAGTGGGAGCTGGGAGAGATTACAACAAACATGACAGACATGCTGGGCAGAATTTTTTCATTTTTAGGCAGAGTGGCGCAGCAGGTGAGAAAAATAGTGTGGAAGTCGTCAGTCTCAAGGGCGGCTTCCTCTGCCAGATTTTTCAGGTCTTAGTAGAAAAACAGTTAAAGGGCATGTGCCACAAAGTCATGTTCATTCAGAGCCTGCTCCTCCCAGCAATTTATGTTTGTAAAAGACCGAGGCAGTGTTTTTAAAGTGCATTCTCATTCAAAAGAATACAAATAAAACTCTGGCCCCCTGCAATTACATCCCCCATGGATCCTAACCGCCCCCCCATCTCACTGAATCCCCTTCACACACCCTCATGGAGTTACTTCCCCACTTTAAAAAGCCCTCTGCAAGAAACACCCTCCACAAAATCCACCAACGAGCACCCCCCCCCCCCCCCCCCCCCTACCACAGGATTCCCCCTCACAGAGGCTCCACCACCTTTATGGAACATGCATCCCAGAACACACATTGGCGAACACCACTCTAATTTAATCTAACAACCATCCATGCAACACCCACACCCTATCACTCAGGCACACACATGCACACATGCACAGACACATGCACACACACAAACACACACATACACACACACACACACACACACACACACACTTGCACAACACTATCACCCCAACCCCACTCCCACCAGCACTGTCCTCGGCACTGTTTGGGAAGATGGGGAGGCATTTCTAGCCCAGTGTCAGGGGAGTGTTGAGAGCAGTGCCAGAGAGAACTTCTGCGCAGTGTTATGGCAGTGCCAGGTCATGCCATGGGGTAGTGCTGGAGCAGTGCCAGGGGACAGTACCTGGGCTGTGTCAGGTTACCATATGGGCATCACCCTCTTCCCGTGGGGAATGAACTCACCTTTGAGTCTCCAACAGGTTCTGCTCGCCAAGCACATGACAATTGAAGCAGGCGATCCCATCAGCAGAAATTGCATTTTGGGACTCCCATGGAGGGTTCTCTCCCCTGCCGCCAATCCCGCCCCTGAAAAGGGAGCAGAAAATCCACCCTCAGCCCCCTCACCTCTTCCCACCCTTTGTTTTCTTTCTTGCAAGATAAGGTGTCAGACAACAGAAAAGAGCAAAATTGAACCAGCAGGGGTGTGCACATTTTCATCCCCTTAGCCTAATGGAGAAGATGATGCAACACATCATGGGCTGGCTGTAGCAGAGCACATAGCACGTGTGAAATGCTGAAAATACTTATGTAAAGACACATATTTACTTTATGCTTCTTTCCCAAAGATAAATTCCACCTGCACTCTGCTTTCTCTTGTGACGGTCAAGTTGAAGATGCTATAACTCCAGAATTTTTGCTTTACATTCACCCCCACCACCTTCCCTCTCTGTCAGCCCAATTTGACCAGGCTTCTGATACCTACAAAAGCTTTGACAAAAGGTCAGCTCTTTTTTCTCCTTATAGATGCTGCCAGACCTCCTGAGATTTTCCGACGTTTTCTCTTTTTATTTTACAGTCCAGCATTCACAGTAATTTGCTTTTATCCTGAAATTAGATTATTATTATTTAAGAATTTTTTTGTTTTTTGGATAAAGATGTTATGATACAGTATTATCTGTGTCTCTTGTTGTAGAGAAGCCTGCCCAGGGTGATGTCCCAGATGGATGGCGAGAAGGTGAATAATGTGGTAAAGGGAAGGAATCCTTAGGAAAGCAATATCTGAACATGAGCTCTCTGACAGCCTGTACATGGCAAACATATCTTAGAGGTCTTCTGCATGCCTCCTTTTCCTCCTCCTTCCAAAATAGCTTCTAGATTCCTGATGGCAATGATTGTGCCTTCATGACAGAAATGTAGTGGAAAATGCAGCAGTCACAATGAACTGAAAGACATGCTCCAGTGTCTACCTGAGCAATGCCCCAGTTACAACCGTCCCTCACCCACCACCCCACTCCTCCCTCCACCCACCACCTCCCTCTTCCCTCTACCCGCCATCCCGTTGCTCCCTCCATCCACCACTCCACCCCTCCGTCCACCCACCACTTTCCTCCTCCCTTCACCCTTCACCCCATTACTCCCTCCACCCACCACTGCACTCTTCCCTCCACCCACCACCCCATTACCCCCTCCACCCACCACTCCACTCCTCCCTCCATTGACTATCTTACTCCTCCCCCACCATCTGCATGCCAGGGATTGGAAATGTTGCTTCAGTAGAACAATAGTCCGCTCTATAATGTTTCTGGTGGCTTTATGGCTCGTGTTACGTGACTATCGCCCTCATGTAGTTAGGTGGTGAAGAGGGATTTTCAGTCATGTATGCAAAGGCAGCATTTCGTTTCACTCCTAGATGCCCCGCTTTGATTGTTTACGGATGTACAAAGATAGTGTGAGCTGCAAACTGCTTCAGAATAAATATACTATGACTGCAGTCAAGATAGCAGTCATTCACAAACATGAATTGTTGCATACTGTCTACACTTTGAACTATGGTACCCCTTTTGGTTCCTTTACTTCTTCCCATTGACAGGGAAGGCTCACAGAACCCACTTACACGCATTTGATAACTTCTGACACTCTTGAAAAATCTGTTGTCCCGGCAAATCCATGTACCCAAATATCCTGCTTTTCCCACTTTAAAGAAAGCATGATGAAATTGCTTCCCTTGGCATAAGATGCATCAATCGCAGTGTACTGTGACATGTGGGATATGTTTATCGCTTCCAACGAGAAAAATCCCGTCTTATAGGACTTCAAAGTCACTGTGTCCTAGTGTGGAGATTCAGACGGAGTTAGCATAATTCAGTTATCATCTCCTTGGTGAATGTGGACACCTCAGGCTCAAAGTAGATTTGAGAAATACTTCTGGAAATCCCATGATGGGTAGAGTAGCACTGCTGCCTCACAGCGCCAAGGACCCAGATTCAATTCCCGGTTTGGATCACTGTCTGCATGGAGTTTGCATGTTCTGCCGGTGTCTGCATGGGTTTCTTCTGGGTGCTCTGGTTTCCTCCCACAGTCCAAAGATGTGCAGGTTAGGTTGATTGGCCATGCTAAATTGCTACTTAGTGTCAGGGAGACTGGAGGTTAAATACGTGGGGTTATGGGGATAGAAACTGTGTGGGGTTGTGGTAGCTGCAGACTCATTGGGCTGAATGGCCTCCTTCTGCACTGCAGGGATTCTATAAGTAGGGAGTCTTCCTCTTTGTCCCTTCTTACTGAATGTCTCCTTTCTATTGTCTCTTCTCCATTTATTGGTTATATTGCAGGATGCAGGACATGGCTCTATACCATTTGGAGAGTGGAGGAGATTATACACATTTTACTGCCTGAATGCATGCATAAATTCACTAATGGACCTCTGAAATCAAGTTACACTACAAGCTTCTCCACAGTGCTACATCAAAACCACCTTGCCTGCCCCTTTACGTAGCACTAATGGCCACCTAAGTGCAGCTGAACACATGTTTAGGTGTGTCTATAACACTAATTCAGTGAGCCTGCCCAGTCAATTCAAAAATGTACAAAAACAGGCAGAACAGCTGATTGATGTTGCAGTCAGATCTCTCCTTATGCATGGACAATGTCCACGATGAAGTTGTCCAGCCCCCTGCTGAAGTTGACATAGTCCCAGGTGACCCTTTGAGAGGGTGAGCTGACTGTGAACACTTCATGAATAACTTCAGCCAATACGAGAATTGAACTCACATTGCTGGCATCGCTCCACATTACTAACCAGCCTTCAGCCAATTGGGCTGAACTGACCAGCCCAATATTATGGCTTATGTGCTTCCATACTGTAGTATCAGTGGCTTTATGGAGGGCAAATGTGGAGCGTATGCATCTGTAAAAATGAACTAAGGAAAAGAAACAACAATCATTTTGTCCATCATTTTAGTGTAAGGTTATGTAAGCTCAAATTTATTGTTGTCCTTAGGGTGCTGAAATCATTGTTAATTGAATAGCTGTGCGAGAAGGGCATATCGGGCTTAACGTTTCCAATCAACTCTTCTAAACTGTTAATGTTAAGGGGAAGAAAGGATTGATTTATAGCGTGAAAACAATGAATTGACTGAGAGTGGCAACTACACACGGTGAGTTACAGATAGGAATCATACCTCACTTATCCTCGATACAGCACATTAATGCTCAGATCCACTGTAGTTCAGTTACAAGTTGAGGAAGATTGAATTAGAACATAGCTTTTATTGTGACAGTCTGCTAAAAAAAATCAATTGGAAGGTAATGGCTGAGCATCATTGCTACAAGAGTAGACACTAAGTATAGTCTAAGAATCAGTTTGTCTGAGAGGAGCAAATTGTGCTATAGTGCAATATCCTTCACAATGATGCATGCGGAACAATGTGCAGGAATAGATTGTGCATTCATCAATGAATATTTGAACATTAGATTGCTCCATAATTGTGAAGAATAGATTTAGCCATACACAACCTATTTGTATGTTTAATGTTGAAAATATGGTGCAATACATTGAGTTCACGCTAGGTGTGTGTAGCATGCTTGAATAATCCATCCATATAAATTGAATGAAGATAGGAATTCTGTTATCATTTCTTTCTCCTTTTTATCACAGGCAGTGCTTTTCAAACCAAATCCTTCTTAGAATCAACTGTTGTTCCTAGCAAATAAGAACAGATCTACAGAAGGTTCCTTTGCAATAAGTTGGCACAATCCAAGGTAAGAGCTTAATTACCGAGTATTTTATGTATCAGGCCACAGGGCTTTGTATTGCTGCATATGTTGAATGTGCTGCTAACACTTTTACACACATTTAGCTAGATCTTGGATATAAAAATATAACTTGTTTTGTTCCCCTTGCACACGCACACAAGTTCAGCCTGATTTCAATGCCTTTACAACCTGCATCAAATTTTCTGAGATCATTTCAACTTTCACAAAGCATCTGAATCAGTCTGACTCGGGTGTATCCATAAAAAGAACTAGGAAATGAGGATTTTTTAAAAATAGTTTGCTTTGTACCGCCACAAGAGCAGGTTACAAACATATTAGCACGTATCCTAGGAGTGTACCCTCAACCCAAATCAGGCTGTTAGTGTGTGTTCAATGATAAGTTTTACTTAATAACAAGTCGCACCAGAGAAAAAGAGTTGGGGGCTTTAATTGCTTCATGTGCAGCCTAATTGCAGACAGGCTGCTTCACGAAACATGCACTGCCAGGAGGAGTGTGACTGCACTTGGCCCTGTCTAATTAATCCTGTGATACAAACCTTCTGGCTTCAATTTTCACTTTTCTGTCTCTTTTTAAAGGTGATAATAAAACTGGAAATTTCTGTTGGTTACTGTATGATTCTAACTGTGCCAGATGAACACAAATAAAACCATATGGATGAACAGGATTTCTCCTTGCTTTCTGGCTCTGCTCTCATGTGAGGTTTTGCAAAGGATTTCATACTTGTTGTGTTCTCTGGTAACAAGATGATAGTCAAACGATGTGGAAAAAGGAAGAAAAACTTGACGCTTTTCTGTCACAGCGAACATCCCATATGGAGGAGTGCAGGGTGACAATATTGCACTTTGTCTCAACTTTGGATAATGTAGAACAGTGACAATGCAGCACTTGTGAAATTATTTGAATAAGATAAACACAAGCCCTCTTTTATTAAAATTGCAGCAGCATATCTGTGAATGATGGTAACTGCAGTGTAGTGTCTGACAGAGTGTAATAATCTTGCATCCTCTAAGGCTTTGCTTTGTAGTATTTATAAGAGTGAGCAAAGATAGTTCTGTGTCAATAACATATCTGTATTGTGCATTTTGGGTTGGCATTGTTTTACAGTGACAGTCTAGAATGAGCAGAGTAATAAACTGTAAAACCATTGGGCCATTTTTCGAATCAGCAACATGCAGACTAAATGTGCTCAGGCCACTCTATGGAGAAAATCTCAGGGTTACTGTTAAACTATGTACAACACATTCTAATTCTAGAAGCATTGGCATGAAATATGCAGCGAAGTAAAAGAGGGTTGAGTGCTGGTGGGTTGGTAGTAATGGGAAACCATTGAAATGAAGATTACATGGAGCTCCTGCAAAATAGCAACAGAACCTCAATATTCTTTTTCTCCATTTGAAAGAAATAGTTTAGGTTTAAATTTATTTATTAGTATCACAAGTAAGGCTTGCATTCACACTGAAATGATGAGTTACTGTGAAAATTCCTGATCACCACACTTCAGTGCCTGTGCGGGCACACTGAAGTAGAATTTGGCATGGTCAATGCACCTAACCAGCATGTCTTTGAACAATGGGCGTAAACTGGAGCACCTGGAGGAAGCCTATGCTGACATGGGCTGGGAACCGAACCCAGATCCCTGATGCTGTGAAGCAGCAACGCTAACCACTGTGCCACCATGCTGCCCAACTATGCCATCATGCTATCCAGCCTGACTGTGAGACATGGATGCCTCCATGGAAAACTAGCTAGAGTGGAGAGTTGAGAGGATATCATAGGGAAGGGAAAGTTGAAGAGATTGTGGATTGTGGAGGGAGGGTAGATTGGGGTTTGGTGGAGGGGGAAGGGTGGATTGTGCATTGCATAAGGTATTGGAGAGATTGTGGTTGGAGTAGTAACTGTAGTTTGGGGGAGATCATGGAGATAATCTGGATTGTGAGGCAGCTGTTTGCGGGGAGCAGGGACAGGAGTGCTTCCCCCAAGCATATGTTTGGTTTGCTTGGGGACTAGGGAAAGCACCCCATCTCTACTCCCCACAAACACTACTCTCAAATCTACTTACACACTGGATCGACAATTTTCACCTCCATCCAGCTGTTGTTTTTCGCAAGATGTGGGAGTGCTTTTCTACAGCCACTAAATCAAAAAGTTAGTTAAAATTTGAGGCAGGCAGCTTTGTTTAAGTTTATTTGTTAGTTTCACAGGTAAGTTTACATTCACACTGCAATGAAGTTACTTTGAAAAACCTTGGTTCTGCAGAATAGCAACAGAACACCAATTTTTTGTTGCTCCATTTGAAAGTTTATGTTTAAGTTTATTTACGAGTGCCACAATTTAAATGATTGACACATCCATTAAGAATTGGTTGCTCACCCATGTACAAATTTGGTACTGTGCCACCTTGCCACTGGTGACACCACATGACACAGTAGCACAGTGGTCGGCACTGCTGATTCAGCGGCAGAAACCCAGGTTTGATTCCCGGCCTGGGTCTCTCTTTTTGTGGAGTCTGCATCTGTCAATCATTTGAACAGTTTGAGGAGCAGCACAGTAGCACAGTCATTATCACTGCTGCCTCACAGCAGCAAGGACCCATTTTTGATTCCCGGCTTGCATCATTGTGTGGAGCCTGCACATTCTCCCCATGACTGATGAGTTTCCTCCGAGTGCTTCAGTTTCTTGCCACAGTCCAAAAGATGTGCTTGTTGTGTGCATTGGCCATGCTAAATGTCTCCTCAGTGTATGCAAACAGGTGCCAGAATGTGGCAACTAGAGGACTTTCACAGTAACTTCATTGCAATGTTAATGTAAGCCTATGTGTGATTCTGATAAGTAAACTTTAAACTTTAAATTGTAAGGGTAAGATAAGGAACGAGTGATGTTGGTATTCCATATTAGATTGAGGGCATCTAGAATTTGCAACTCAGTTTTGATCATCTATTTGGAGATTATTCAGATCCCTGGATGAATCTGAATGTAGATTCAGCAACATTTATGAGATTTGAACGCTAATCCAAATAATAAAATCACCAGCAGTGCAAGAGGAACTCATTTTTGAAAGGAATGGTAAGATGCTTCGCTCCAATTCATGAACAAAATGAATCTTTAAATGAACAGAACCATCCCATCTCGCACTCCTCAGTAAAGAGGAAAATTATCAAGAACACAATACTCGACATTTTGGAGGCAATTGTAAAGTTCACAATATGTTTTTGAAGTGTTTTTTGTATATTTATTAGTCTCACAAGTAGGCTTGCATTAACACTGCAACGAAGTTACTGTGAAAATCCCCTCATTGCCACACTCCAGTACCTGTTCAGGCAATGAGGGAGAATTGACCATCACCAATCCACCTAACCAGCACTTTGAGACTGTGGGAGGAAACCAGAACATCTAGAGGAGCCCACACATATACAGCGAGACTCCACACAGACAGTGACCCAAGCTGGACATTGAACTCAGGTCCATGGTGCTGTAAGACAAAAGTGCTAACCACTGTGCCTCTGTGCATTTCAGAGAAACATGCTGTTACTTCATTTCAACTAACACAACCAGGAAAAGAGTTGGTCACAAAAATCTTCCAACTCATTTGTGGCGTTACTAAGAATAATGTAGGCTCTCAGTTTTCAAGGAAACTACACACCATCCATCATTGACACCTGTGCACATGGGCACTCTAATCAGTATCATCTGAAATGCACTAAAAATCAAATATCAGAGAGCTTACATTTAAACTCAGCCTTAGTGTCAGTATGTTGTTTTCACACTATCCTCAGATAGAACTGGCCAGTTGAGCGTCGGATTCAGGTCAGCATCATGCAGGGTTTACTCTTGCCCAGTGAGAACAGCTTGGGTTTGTTTCAGTTGTGTGATTTTCAATAATCATTATTTCACAGAATGCCAGTCCACACACTGCACTACCCAACATATGTGTTGTGTATTTATGCCTATTTGGACTTCTGTGAGGTTTATTCCATAAGTTCTCAAATGATTCATTTTAACACACACAAGTTACAATGTGCGAACACAGAAATTATGTTTCCATACTTGTGTGGTGTCAGCCAAAAGACTACAGCGCTGTGTGCTTCAAAAATGGTTATTTTTCCCTCTTGCATAGAGATTTGATTGCACTGAAGAACAAGGATCAGGAAAGTCAAAATGTATCTTTTAACTGGCTCCTCAGTTTATAGAAGAGAGGCAAAATGTAAGATTATCACAAGGCTGTTCATACATGCAATTCACTCTTCCACTGAGTCTTGATTCATGGTTAAATTTCAATATTTTCCATCCTTTGTGCACCCTAAAACCATGTCATTCTAACTTCTGTACGATCTCCAAGCAATTCATTTTCAAAAAAAAAGGGCGCCATGGACAAGTTGGGTCAAAGAGCCTGTTTCCATGCTGTAAATCTCTATGACTCTGGCTACTTTCTGTGTAAAGTGACATGTATCATTTACATAAACAGCCCTAAACATGAAAGAGTTTGTTGTTTACTGCAGTTCATAATAACATTAAGTTTAATTTTGTAGGAAATGTGCTTCTTTCTTAAAGCTAGAAATAATTTGCTCTTATATAACACCTTTTGGCAACAATAACTTGTATTTATATAACACCTTTGATGTAATAAATCCTACCAACTCATATCATTACAAAACACCATGCTCTAAACAAACACTATAGAGTAAAATTTGGTGGCAAGCACAAAAGGATAGGTGAATGAAAGCTTGGCCAGAAGTCCATGTAGGTTCGCAAGCATATGGGTGAATGGGATTTGAAGCAAGTAAGAATATGGGCAGTAGAGATTCGGATGACTCAAGTTTACAGAGGATGAAAAGAAGGAGGAAATAAAAGGAAACAGAAAGAAAAGATTGCATTTATACAGTGTCTTTCATTTATCCCAAAACATCTGACAGCCAATAAAGTACTTCCAAAATGTATTTGTAATCTAGGTTAGAGTGTAGGAAGCTGGCCAGGAATGCATTGGAATTGTAAAGTCTCCATGGCATGAATGAAAGTTTCAGCAGGAGATGAGCTAAGTAGGAATGGAGTTTGGAGCTTTTTTTTTACTCATTTGTGAGGCATGGGCATTGCTGGCTGGCCAACATTTATTGCCCATCCCTGGTTGTCGTTGAGAAGGTGGTGGTGAGCCACCTTCTTGAATCGCTGCAGCCCATGTGCTGTGGGTTGACCCACAATGGGAAGGAGCACCAATATATTTCCAAGTCAGGATGATGAGTGGCTTGGAGGGAACTTGTTATAGGGGTGGAAAATGAGGTGTGGTTGCAAGTTATTCACAGGATCAAATCTGACAATACAATTATAACCAATGTGGTCTAGCCTCAGACGGATGCCAAAGAGAGGACTGAAGACACTTGCGAGGGGTCTTTGTGTTTTGGACAGAAGATAAAGGGCAGGATTTCTCAGCTGCATGAACCCCAAGGCCAGAAAACCCAGCCCAAGATCCAGCCCAAGGTTAACAGACCTTTGCATAGTCCGTGTCCCTCCAACGACAATTCCCATGATGGATGGAACGGTAAAGTTCAAACCAATGTGTGGGGTTTAATAGCCCCCTGGCAGTGAGCTTAGAGGCTGGGATTTATTTACCTGATGTAAGGCTTAGGAATGGGGACTTCACTACCCTCCAAACTTTTACCCAAATAAGACTGGAATGGGAACATTTATGGAGAGTCCATAAATGGGAAATTATGCTCATTTAAGGGCCTCATCCTGCTGCCATTGGAACTCAGTTAGGTTTCTCTTGTGGTGGGCAGGGAAGCACCATAAGGAAAGCCTGAAAAATGTGTGGGCTGCTGGGGTGACAGGATCCCTTGTTCAAACTCATTCAATGCCTGATTGAGAGACCCAGCCTCAGGAAGGGGAGCAACCGCTGAAAGCCACTCTACTACCTTAGCCTCTGATTCCCCCTCCCGCAACCCTTATGCTGCCATTGCTCACCTTGGGCCTGGAGTCTCTCCTTGATCCTTGGCCTCTAGTGGATTCAATGGCAACAGCTGCCACTACTCCAAATGGCACTGATGGCCATGGAGAGCTGCTGGTCTCAAACTGGTTGCAGCTCTCAAGATTGGGATTTCTTCCCCCAGATCCCTAATCTGTGGGAAGGCACTGCTGACTACTTAAGTGCCTAATTGGAGGTGAAACAAAGTTCCCTCTAGTTGTCAGGTGAGATCCCAATCACAAAAATTAAAATCCGCCCAATTACTACAATCTTCCAAATGTTTAATTCAAAGAAATTTCCACTTATTCAATACTAGATGCCTAGTATGTGGGCAGCCAATTCTGAGTCAGTGGGGGAATCAGGAGGGGTAGTGCTGAGTGTTGCCACCGTACCTGTGGAAACAAAGGATACATCTAGATGAATGTAGGAACATAGAGCTTAGGGGCAGAAGTAGTCCATTCAGCCCTTCGACCCTTCTCCATCGTTCAATAAGATGATGGCTGAACTAGTTGTGGTCTCAATTCCACTTTTGCCATCTGCTTCCATAATCCTTTATCCCCTTGCCTACCAAATAACATCGCCAAGGGAAGGCAGTCGAGAAAAATGAAGAAGCCTGGGGTTAGATCCTTATGGGACACCACAGATAACAAAGCAGGAGTGAGAAGAGGAGCTTTTGCAAGTGATATTCTGGCTACCATTACATCAGGAAGAGTAGAACCAACTGAGTGCAGTCCCAACCAGAGTGAAGAGGCTTTGATGCAGGAGTTGTAGTCAGTTGCATCAGAGATCACAGGTAGGTAAAGAAGGATGTGGAGCAATAGTTTACTTTTGTTACAATCACATTTGGTATGTGGGTTAGGTGAACTAGCCATGCTAAATTGTGCCTTAGTGTCAGGGGGACTAGCTAGGTAAGAGCATGGGTTATGGGATAGAGCCTGGGTGGGATTGTGGTCAGTGCAGACTCGATGGGCCAAATGGCCTCCTTCTGCACTGTAGGGTTCTATAATTTTATGATATAATTCATGATTTTAATAAAGGTCATGTTGATACTCTGACAGACTGGAAATCTGATTGGAGGGATTTAAACATGGGGTTCAAGGGAAGATGGGAATGGATTTAGTATGCAAGAGCAGGTTGAAGGATTTTGGAAAGGAAAAGAAGGTTGTGGATATCAGTGGCAACTTTCAAGGGATATGAGGTCAGTGGTTATTTTTTGAGAAGTGGATGATACAACAGATTTAAAAGGGCAAGGATCAGTACCTGAAGACAGAGAACCATTACCAACATGTGTTACTATGGGAATGAGGAAGGGAAGCTGGGTTGTCAGCAGTTTAATGGGAATAGTTGCAAGGGAGCCAGCATTGTGCCACATAAGCAAGATGAGCTTGGAGAACTCATGAAAGAAGCCAGGAGAAAAGCTATAGAAAGGTATAAGTTCAGTGGTAGGGAATTGACTGAATGTATTCAATCTTACTTCCAAGGTAATCTAACAATCTCCTCATTTATTTTTGGAGGTGAGGGTGATGCAAACTGGACAGAGGGTTTTAAGAAGGTGGCTTGCAGAAGAAAAAAGAAGTCAGAGGTTAACTTTTCATTCCAGAATCATCCTGGAATAGTGAGCAGTATCAACAAATGGCAATAAGACCCAACAGTGCTTTATCGAGTCCAGTCAGACCTCATGACAAATGACGAAACCAATTGTCTACCATATCCTTTCAAGTCTGCCTCCCTTGAACATAAGAGAGAAGGGGTGAGTGCTGTAATTGGAGGAATGGCCAGATTGAGAGAGTATGTTTGGGGAGCCAATTAAACATTTTGAAGTGTAATCTCTGCTCTAATACAGAAAATGTGGCAACCAAAATGCACACATCAAATTCCTATAAAAATCAAGCATGATCTATCTGATACTCTATTTTTAAGTGTTGGTTGAGCAATAAGTGGTGGCCAAGTCACTAGGCTAACTTCTCTGCTCTTTCTTGAGTCATGCAATGGGATTACATATGTTCTCCAAAGAGGGTGAATGGAGACTTGGGCTGGAATACTCCAGCCATTCATGCCACCGCACGCCCCCCCCCCCGCGCCACCCCACCACCACCACCACCACCCCCCACCCTCTCCCACTCTCCCCCCCACCCCACCACCACCACTGCCAGTGAGAATGGAGAATTTTGGTGCTCATCCAAATCTCCAGTTACAGCAATGGGACCAAAGATTCTCAGCAATGAGCGTGGTCAGAGAATCCATTCTTGGTTTTGCATCTTATCGAAAAGACAACACTTCTAACAGCCCAGGAGAAAGAGCAATCTAAAATAGGAATTATTAAATGTGGGAAAGTCAATGGGATAAGAATGGATCTAGGCCAAATTAACTGGAATCAAAAGTTGATAGGAAAAAATAGCATTGAATAATGGGCTACCTTCAAAGAAGGCATCTTTCAGGCATAGTCAAGGTATGTTCTCTCAAAGGGGAAAGGTAAGGTAAACACACCGAGAGCTTGCTAGATAGCTAAATTGATGGAAGTTAAGCTGGAGAAGAAAAAGTGTGCTTATGACATATGTCAGGTACAAAATACAAATGAGGACCAGGTGAATTTAGAAGGTTCAGAGGGCAAGCAAATAAAAGAAGTGAAGAAAAAAAGGAAAGGGACTCCCAACATCTTTATAGGCAAATACTAAAAGGGTGATAAAAGGAAGACTATGGGTCAATTCAAGACCAAAAAGAAGATTTGTGCATGAAGGTGCTGGGCAAAGCTGAGGTTATGAATGTTTCCTTTACTGAGGAAGAACATGCAACATAGACCATAGTGAAAGACAAAGTAATCCAGACACTGGAATGGTTTAAAATTTATAAGGAGACAGTATTTGATAGGCTATCTGTATTTCAAGTGAATAAGATACCAATGGAGGATGAGTTGCAGCCAAGACTATTGAGGGAAGCGAGAATGAAAATTACAGAGGTACTGACCATAATTATTTAGTCCTCCTTAGACACAGGGGTGGTGCCAGAGAACTAAGAGTGTTACATCCTTATTCAAAAAAGGGTGTAAAGATAAACCCATTAACTACAGGCCAGTCAGTTTAACATAGGTGGTGATGAAACTTCTAGAACCAATATTTGGGACAATATTAATACTCAAATGAGCAAATACAGATCAATTAAGGAAAGCCAGCATAAATTCCTGAAGAGAAAATGACTTGTGGCAGTTTTTTGAAGAGGTAACAGTAAGGATTCATGAGGGTAATACTGTTGATGTGATCCACATGGATTCCAAAAAGCATTTCATACTGTACTACATAACAGACTTGTGAGCTAAATTATAGCTCATGGAATAGGAACAGTGGCAACATGGAAATGAAATGGCTCAGTGACAAGAGACAGAGAGGAGTAACTGATGAATGTTTTTCAGGTTGAGGAAGGTTTAAAACAGAATTCAGTGTTGGGATCCTTGCTTTTCTTGATATATATTATTGGCCTAGATCTTGATTTACAGGGCACAATTTCAAAATTTGCAGATAATATGAAACTTGGAAGCATTGTGAACTGCGAAGAGGATGGTGTAGAACTTCAAAAGGAAACAGAGAAGTTGGTTAAGTGGGCAGATGAAGTTCAATGCAGAGAAATGTGAAGGGATTCATTTAGTAGGAAGAATATGGAGAGACAATATGAAATAAATAAATAAAAGGTACAACTCTAATGAGGATGCAGGATCAGAGTGATCTGGCTATGCGTAAGACATTGAAAGTGGCAGGACAGGTGAAGAGTGCAATTAATAAAGCATCCTAGGATTTATTAACAGAGTATAGAGTACAAGAGTAGGGAGGTTATGTTGATCTAGACACTAATTCAGCCTCAGCTGGAGTAATGCATCCAGTTGAGATTGCTACACTTTAAGATAAGAAGGCACAGATATAAAATAATTGGCAAAAGGAGCAAAAGCAATATGAGAGAAACATTTTTATTCAGCAGTGGTTAAAGTCTGGAATGTCCACCCTGAGAGTGTGATGGAGACAGCAGGGAATTTGACTTTTATTTGAAAAGGAATAACATATAAGGTTACAGGGAAAAGATGAGAAAATGGAGAGCTCGTGCAGACTGGAAGGGCTGAATGACTTCTCTCTGTGCTCTGAGTTCTGTGATTCTGCAGTACAGATTGACATTTATGATCCAATATTTGTAGTGAATGATCAAAAACATTAAGTATGCAAGTTTTATTTCGAGGCGGTGATTTTCTTCTGATAGTAAGTGCTATATATGCATAACTGTACTTTACATGAATGAAAGCAGTTAATCTGTTTAAACTTAATTGCTAAATGACCATGAAAATGTAATGCATAGCACTAAATAATATAGTGCAAAAGTCAAAACGTAGAGCTCTCCCATTTTGAGACAAAGTGCAGTGGCAGGCGACACCTTTCCTACTGGCCAGATTGGTGGGATCCTGTGCCAGTTTCTACATGAGCGCCTAGCAACTCACTTGACCACCTACAATCAGCTGACGGGTTTGAAGATGCTGCTGCCATATTTGAACATCAATCCAGCACAGTTGTAATCTCACTCTCTTCAGCCCACCTGTTTGCACCAGACCATACAAAATATCTGAAACTTAGAAGGAAAGGGTGACTAGTGTCAAGATGAAGGAAACATCAGCTTTCACCATAAGTTACATGGGTAAGATGGGTATAGAGGGATATGGGCCAAATGCAGACCATTGGGATTAGTTTATGAGTTTATAAAAAAGGGTGGCATGGACAAATTGTGTTGAAGAGCCTGTTTCCATGCTATAAACATCTATGACTCTATGGCTAAGGGTTGAGAACTCACCCATCATGCACTCCTAATAAAAAATTACATATGACAACACGCAACAATCCAGAAAGGTGTTGCACTGAAGTTGACAACACATGACTGCTAATCTTAAAAGGGGACACTCTGAGAATGAGGAAGATCGAACCTCAGAATAAGAGGATTGCAAAGATCCAAGCCAAGGTGATTTCATCTACCATTGCATTCACAATTCCATGCAATCGTTTTTAGAAAGTGTTGGCCATGGAGCATGCAGCAGAAATACCTTCTCAAGGGCAACTAGGCATGGGCAATAATTGCTGGTTTAACAAGTAATGCTCATAACCCATAAATGAATTTCAAACAGTATTCCATTCCAAAGATGTGACCTTTGCAGCCCTGTGGTAGGTGAAAGCTTGTGAATTACAAAATTGAATCAACGTGACTCTGAACTCCATTCATTGACTTGGCATAAGTATGAGTTTTTATCTGCTCATGGTAAATGAATATCATTCACTTAGCTATTGATGAATGGCATTCATTGTCAGTCAGTGACTCCCCTTTACTAATGGGATGGCAAAATTGATGGCAGCTTCATCTTCATTAAAGTCTTCACTCTCCGAGGCTACATTCCTTCCGTCCATTGTCCAGCTTCTCAAAATTTGACCTGAGTCTATTGATTGGTGGCTATTTCTTTCAATGCTCAAAATTAGAAAACGGGCTTATTTCTGTTTCATGGGCAATGGGCTCTGAATCTTGTGCAATTGACCTGGGCCCTGTCAATTGCAGCATTCTCAATAAGTGATATATGTCCCAAGAAGGGCAGAGCTGAGCTCCTTGGTCCTCCCACAATTCATCATACCCTATCCAAACAAAACTGATCTGACTTTCGATTTTGGAAGATGCCATTTTACCTGAGCCTCAGAGTGATGATGCTACATCTGGTCTACACTGGAGTTCGACCTTCTCTCCTTCCCTCACTATGGTCTGCGTACCTTTGATTTACCTGGAACTTCACAATGTGCAGAAGTTCCATCTGTTATTTTCCAGCCTCCCCTTACTAATACTAAGTCCTACTGTTAGGACATGAACATTGACACACTCCCTTAGACCTTATAAGGGGGAGTTCTGAATAACCTGAGACTAAAAGATTAATAAATATAGTACAGAAAAATCACAAAGTACCTGGAATATAGTTTACAAAGATACTGTTTGCATAGAGACACATATAACCACTGTAAGAGAATTTAAAGATATATTTTCAAAATATATTGTATTCTTTATTAAAAGCATACATTGTAGTTAATGACACACTGCTTTGAGGCATGACAGAATGTTGTCAAGTAAAAAGAACCAAATTCCTCAAAACAGTGTATCTGTTGAACAGCTGGAAAAAAAAGCTGTTAGCAGTGTGGCTTTAGACAGTGTTCGAGGTCCCAGACAATTAATGGGTAGAGCATACATTCTACCCAATAAGAAAGTATCAGGTGACTGTGAGAAAGTCTTCCAAAGTTTGCAAACTCATGTAGTCCCATTCTGTCAGAGGTAAATGTAATTGGCCAAGGTAAGTAATCCATACTAATAATGATTGGCTCATACCCAGCTGGTGTGAGCAGGGTGGAAAAATTACTTTTGAAAAATGTACAATTGTAATACTGACAGTGATATAATTTCACAATAGATTTGTACTGCTCCAAATCTTTCTCTCATGTGTATGGACCAAGCTTGGGGAACAAAGAAACATCTTTAACCATAATACTGTCTCTTTTGAGTCCTTGTGTTAGCTGAGAAAGCCTGCATTATACATTGTCCCTGATTTTGTTTCATGCCGACTTGTAGGGTCCAGCTTCCCTCCTCTTATTCTTTTCTCACCTTCCATTAGAACAAAGAACAAAGAAAATTATAGCATAGGAACAGGGCCTTTGGTCCTCCAAGCCTGCACCGACCATACTGCCTGACTGAACTAAAACCATCTACCTTTCTGGGGATCATATCCCTCTATTCCTATCCTATTCATGAATTTGTCAAGATGACCCTTAAAAGTCACTACTGTATTTGTTTCCACTATCTTCTCCGTCGATGAGTTTCAGTTACCCATCATCCTCTTGTAAAAAACCTGTCCCATATATCTCCTTTAAACCTTGCCTCTTGTACATTAAACTATGCCCCCTAGTAATTGACTCTTCCACCCTGGGAAAAAGCTTCAGATCATTTACTTTGTCTATGCCTCTTATAATCTTATAAACTTCTATTAGGTCATCCCTCAATCTCCATCATTCCAGTGAGAACAAATCAAGTTTCTCCAACTTCTCCTCATAGCTAATGCTCTCCATACCAGGCAATATCTTGGTAAATCTTTTCTGTACTCACTTTGAGGCCTCCATATCCTTCTGGTAGTGTGTTGATCAGAATTGAATCTATATTTCAAGTGCAACCTAACTAAGGCTCTATGAAGTGTCAAGATGACTTGCCAATTTTTAAACTCAATGCTCTGGCCAATGAAGGCAAGCATGCCATATTCCTTCTCGACTATCTTTTCCACCTGCATTGCCACTTTCAATGACCTCTTTACCTGTACACCCAGATCCCTTTGCCTATGAATACTCTTAAGTGTTTTGCCATTTACTGTATATTTCCTACCTGCATTAGATCTTCCAAAATGCATTACCTCACATTTGTCTGGATTAACCTTCACCTGCCATCTCTCTGCCCAAATCTCCAACTGATCCATATCCTATTTTATCTTCTGATGGTCCTCATTGCTATCCGCAAATCTACCAACCTTTATGTCGTCTGCAAAATTACTAATCAAACCAGTTGCATTTTCCTTCAAATCATTTATATATATTACAAACAGCAAAGGTCCCAGCACTGATCTCTGAACAACACCACTTGTCACAGCTCTCCATTCAGAAAAACCCCTTACACTGTTATTCTTTGTCTTTTTCAGCTGAACCAGTTTTGTATCCATCTTGCCAGCTCATCTCTGATCTCATGTACTTCACCTTCTGTATCAGTCTGCCATGAGGGACCTTATCCATGTCAACAATATCTACTGCCTTATCCGCATCAATCATCTTCGTCACTTCCTTGAGAAACTTGAACAAGTTTGTGAAACATGACCTCCCCTTCACAAAACCATGTTGCCTCTCACTAATATGTCCACTTCGTTCTAAGTGGCAATAAATCCTGTCTCAAAGAATCCTCTCCAATAATTTCCCTACCAGTGATGTATGGCTCACCAGCCTGTAATTACCTGGATTATTCTTGCTACCCTTCTTAAACAAAGGAACAATATTGGCTATTCTCCAGTCCTCTGTGATCTCCCCTGTAGCCAGTGAGAATACAAAGATTTCTCTCAAGGCCCCAGCAATTCCCTCCCTTGCCTCACTTCATCCTCTTGTTCCTCTCCCTGCCATTGTCAGTCTTCACCTGTCTCCCCTATCAGTGCATAGCCTACATTCCACATTGCCCCCCTTGTCTCAGTCAAATCACCGCCCAACCACCATCTCTCCAACCCCAACCTCACCTCGCATAGCACCCCCGGTTGAACTTTGGATCTTTATTGGTGGTTGCATGAATCGCACAGTACAATGTTCTCCAGATAGACACTGGTGTGTGATACTGATGGAGGAAGGAGACCCCTGTACTCCTTAGCTCCAGATAACTCGGTGACACAGGATGGTCTATGAGTCCAGCAGTAAAGTGCCGTCCATGAAGACTAGCTTGGCATGGAGATGGTGGTCCCCAGCAGAGTGGTGAACAGCACATCAGGAGCAGTGCAGCACTATGGCAGAAAGCTTTGTTGCACTCACCCCAGAAGTCTTTTGAGAAGTGATGGCCACCTTGTGCACAGCACTTTTTATCAATCGGATTTCAGGCTGACATGATTTCCTATTGGTGTGATGCAAGGTTGGAAGGCCTAACAGAATTTCAGCAAGCAGTTGTTTTAATGAGCATCTTTGTGATGCAAATAAATGCAAATGGCATTCACACCACCAGCCAGCAGGAAGACCAACCTACAATTAACTCACCACTGGGAAAATTGCAATGTTATTTTACCCAGGTGAACTTCCAACTTTTTGGTTCCTGCCACTTCTCCAATCCTGCCTGCCTCTCCACGCCCTATTGCCCATCCTCAAACCTCCATGGGCAGGATGAGAGAATTCCATCCAAAGAGCTTAAACACTGGTATGACGAGTAAATCTTAATTGATAGAAAACACTTGGGGAGATTTTCCAACTTTTTTTAAAGAGTCAGGCTCCACAATGTGTAGTTCTCATACTGCACAGTTGAGTTTTATTCCAATTTGTGGGCTTCTCTGAAGAAAGAAAGTGAGTGGGCATGGTTTACACCATCAGTCTGGCTGGACAGGACCTGATAGAGCTGGCTCCACAGAGATTGGAGCACCAAATTAAAAGGCCTCCTCAATCAGCACTGAAATTAAACCCTAATAGCACGTTAGGACCACTTTTTCATCCCCATTACCACCACTCTCCCCGCCGTCTTGCAGGTATAGGGGTAACCCTCTCTTCACTCCCTCTAAAGGCAATCACACCCCTCCTCCACCATCACAGTGTTGGGTACTCTCTCCACTCATAGACCTCAGCCTTCCACAAGACACTTAAAGGCAGCCTGTCCCATGACGCTTCCCCGAGGGCCCATCTCAGCACTTCGTCTGGTACTGGTACTGGAACGTAAGAAATTGGAGCAGGAGTAGGTCAGCCGGCCCCTTGAGCCTGCTCCACCATTCAATGAGATTGTGGCTGATCTTTTTGTGGACTCAACTCCACTTACTCACCTGCTCACCATAACTTTTAATTCCTTTACTTTTCAAAAATTTTTCTACCCTTGTCTAAAAACATTCAATGAGCTTCAACCTCTTTACTGGGCAGGGGATTTCACAGATTCACAACCTTTTGTATGAAGAAATTCTTCCTCAACTCAGTCCTAAATCTGCTCCCTCTTATTTTGAGGCCATGCCCCCTAGTTTTAGTTTCATCTATCAGTGGAAACAACTTTCCTGCTTCTATTTTATCTATTTCCTTCATTATCTTGCATGTTCCTAAAAGATCCCCACTCATTCTTCTGAATTCCAATGAGTATAGCCCCAATCTACTCAGTCTCCCCTCATAAGCAACCCTCTCAACTCTGGTATCAAGCTAGTGAATCTCCTCTGCACCGTCTCCAGTGCCAGTATATCCTTTCTCAAGTAAGGAGACCAAAACTCTACACAGTACTCTAGGTACGGCCTCACCAGGTCTTATACAGTGTAACGTGACTTCACTGATTTTAAACTCTATCCCTCTAATAATGAAGAATAAAATTCTATTTGCCTTCTTAATTACCTGCTGTACCTGCAAACCAACTTTTTGTGATTCATGCACAATGACACCCAGGTCCCTCTGCAGCATGCTGAATTTTTTTCCATTTAAATAAAAATTCATTGGTTGGCACTGCCACATTAGCAGCGTCAACCTGTGTCAACCTAATAGTGCTAATTTGTGCTGGGAAAGATATCCGTCTCCTACCAGAGGCTATGTTTACTGTGGCGCCCCTACAGGATCCCTTTGACTGTTCTCCATCTTCACAAACCTGTTGTGAAACTTGCTGATATGACATCAGTTCAGCAAGGTTTCAATATTCTGTGAAGGGAAGAGCCTTTAAACATATGTTGAAACATTGGAAATATTTAAGTGAAGTTCCCACTCATTATGTCACCACTTAAGGGCAGGGAAAAGTAGAAAACACAGTCTTGTTGACAAGAATCTTGTTTCCTAATTCTCTTTGTACTTTCTGCCCACTTCACTGTTCTCTCTGATGGTGAATGCAGGCTGAAAATTATCCACACTCTGTGGCATGGTGGCAGAATGGTTAGCACTGCTACCTCACAGCACCAGGAACCCAGGTTCAAATCCTGACTTGGATCAATGTCTGTGCAGAGTCTACACATTCTCCCATGTCTGCATGGGTTTTCTCCTGGTGCTTCGATTTCCTCACACAGTCCAAGAGATGTGCTGGTATTGCTCATACTAAATTCTCCCTCAGTGTACCCAAACAGGCCTCTAGTTTTAGTGTGGCAACTCGGGGATTTTCACAGTAACTTCATTACAATGTTAATGTAAGCCTACTAGTGATGAATAAATACATTTTAAAATTGCTCGTTCATTAGTGCTTTTTACTGTTTCATTTCATTATCATTTAAATGTATGTATAAACTACTATAGTTTACACAATTTTGCAACTCCCATTTTAATAAGACTTTCAATATCTGATCAAATATGGACTTTTGCCACCTTATTTAATCGCTTGATTCCTAATTTGAATTATGCTCACCATTTTTTAATACTGTATGAGTTAATTTGCATTTTCTAACACCTTCCTTTCCAAAATAACTCTTTTTTTGTGAACATAAATCATTGAATGTTAATGGGTATATCTATGAGTGCACAGAATAAACAGTAGACTTCCAAGAGTTGTCCTGCCATGGGTCACAGCAATCTAATTAAACCTATCTGATCAATACTTTTCTGCTAATTTGTTCTCCAATTTATGTCATAATCAGTTATCAAAAGAGCTTTAAGTTTAACCACAAATCTCTTGTCAGTCTCCTTGTCACCTTTCTCTGGAAAATCAAGATACATTGCATCAATTACATTGCCTTCATTCACCAACTCCATTACATCCTCAAAGAATTTCAATAGATTTATTCAGCATGACTTGCTTTTTATAAACCCATGCTGGTCTAGATTTATTGCCTTTGTTTTTGTTAAATGGTGTTGAATCGCTTCCTTTATAAAAGACTTCAATGCTTTCCTTACTATAGATGTCAAGTTAATAGCCTATAATTCCTAGATCATATTTCTGACGTTTTCAATAATTGGAACAATGTTCTCTGTTTTCCCATGTTCTGTACTACTGCTGTATTTAATGAGCTGTAAAAAAATTCCAGCCACAGCTCCCCCTACTCCTACCCTCATTTCCTTAAGTACTCTTGGATGCATTCCATCTGGTCCTGTTTTCTTATGAATATTCAAGTTCCTTATTATTTCATTACTAATTTCTATTTTCTCCATCAGTTAAGATTCATCTCCTATGAATATAACTATCAGAAAAACATACTACCATTTCCTGTAAGGAAAAAAAAACTCATAACGTTCTTCAAACGTCTAGTTTTTAAACTTTCTCTCCCAATATTTCTTCTCTTTGCCTTGTAAGCATACTTTAAAATTTCTCTTTTAATTCTTCTGAACAAATCTTACAATTTCCCTTCCAAATTTTTGCTTTTCTTTCCACATATTTGTTGCAGAATTATTTAATTTAGTTTCGAATTTAAGTTGAAACTATTTTTACCTTACTTATTTAGCTATTAAGTAGAGGTACGTTAATACAGACAGTATCTTATTTGCATGATAACTCTTTCTTTGGGCCATCAATGTGAAAGATATTCATGCTGAGGCTAGCATTTACACTGTGGACAAAATCAAGAATTGATGAGCAATTTGTGTTCAATACTTAGCCGGTTTTCAGAAGTGTGTTCTTGTTCAAATTTTCATTCAATTCCATCTGTAAACCATCAAACATGAAATCTAATTGTGTACTAATAATAATTTAAAAATTAGTTTCAAAAATATTTCTTGGTATTTTACAAGTACAAAGAACAAAACAGCATGAGAAACAGGCTCTTCGACCCAACGAGCCCGCGCCACCACCCTGATGTTCCCACCTCTACCCGCGATTCCTGTCTATGTTTATAGATCTATGGATTAAAAACCAAATTTGAGACAATTTAGGGAGAATTTGTTTTGCCAATTAGCCTAAGAGCACATCTTTGGGATGTGGAAGGAAACCGGAGCACCCGGAGAAAACCCACGCAAGCACGGAGAGAATGCGCAAACTCTCATAGACACAGGCCTAAATCCATGTATCTGCACAGCACAGCGATAGTCATGAGCTGTCATGTTGCCCAACAAATGGTCCAGGTCAAGCGTACATTAACAACGTGAAGCACTAGGATACTCTCAAAAAAAATCCAAGAGCAGCCCTCTCACGACCCATCGTGTGTATGCCCCTTGTTAGACAACAAGGTGGACCAAAGCACCTGTAGGATAAAAACAAGTACATCAATACCAGCATCTATTTACACACTTCCCAGGGACTCCCAAGGCTCATGATCCCTATTTTAAATCAGTTTTCTGTACCCCTCCATTCCTATTCTGTTCATGTGCCCATCTAAGTATTTCTTAAATAACTTGAGTACCTGCCTCCACCACTTTACTTGGCAGTGCATTCCATATCCCCACCACCCTCTGTGTGGAAAAAACTCCCTCTAGCATCCAAATTATACCTTACCCCCCCTCACCCTGAGCCCATGACCCTCGTGCTATTCGAGTCCATTCTAGAAAAGAGCTTAATCCTGTTTATCTATACCCCTCATAATCTTGTACACCTCTATTAGATCTCCTCTAAGTCTACGTCTTTCTAAGGAAAACAGTCCTAATTTGCCTAACCTCTCCTTGTAACTCAGACCTTCCATACCAGGTAGCATCCTGGTAAGCCTCCTCTGCAAGTACTTGGTACAGTTTCATTAATACAGTTGAAAATGGGGTTATCACACAAAATAAGCAATTTTCAGCAATGTCTATTCCATGATTTCTGAGCAACCTGATTTTTAACAACAAAAGATGAATTTAGCAAAATGGTATGCTGGTTATAATGTTATATAGTAATCAGATTCTTAACTTTGTAAAATAAAAGTTATCTATTTGTACTTCTGCATTAAAAAAATAGTTAATGCTCCCTTTGTGTCATAGCTTTCTGCTCTGGGGGAAGTACTGGACCTCCTCAGAAGACAAACACGGGACACAGCGGACAGAGTACCCTTTGTCATCGAGTACTTTCCCAGAGCAGAGAAGCTATGGCATCTTCTCTGGAGCCTTTAACATGTCATTGATGAAGACGAACATTTCGCCAAGGCCATCCCCACACCCCCACATCTTGCCTTCAAACAACTGCACAACCTCAAACTGACCATTGTCCACAGCAAACTACCCAGTCTTCAGGAGAACAATGACTATGACACCACACAATTCTGCCACAGCAACTGCTGCAAGATATGCCTGATCATCAGCACGGATGCCATCATCTTATGTGAGAACATCATTCACCAGGTACACGGTAAATTCTCTTATGACTAGGCCAACATTGTCTATCTGATACTCTGCAGGAAAGGACATCCTGAGACATGATAGATTGGGGAGACCATGCAGACACCATGACAACAGATAAATGAACAGAGCTTGACAATCACCAAACAGGAGTGCTCCCGTCCAGTCAGGGAACACTTCAGCAGTCATGGGCATTCAGTCTCTGATCTTCGGTTAAGCATTCTCTAAGGTGGTCTTCACGACACACAATGCAGAATTGCTGAGCAGAAACTGATAGCCAAGTTCTGCACACATGAGAACGACCTCAACCGGGATCTTGGGTTCATGTCACACTATCTATAATCCTCACAATCTCCCTGGGCTTGCAATATCTCACTAACTGTTCTGCCTGGAAACAATACCTTTAACCTGTGTTTGACCCTCTCTCCACTCACATTGTCTATATCTTTAAGACTTGATTACCTCTAAAGACTCGCACACCAACCATTATCTTGTAAATTGAGTTTGTGTCTATATATGCCCTGTTTGTGAACCCAGCTCTTCACTCACACAAAGAAGGAGCCTGAGACTCTGAAAGCTTGTGCTGCCAAATAAACATGTTGGACTTTAGCCTGGTGTTGTGAGACTTCTTACTGAGCTTACCCCAGTCCAATGCCGGCATTTCCTCATCATTGCATATATGAAACCAGCTAATCCAAATTGACTGCAACATTTACAAATTTACACCTCAAAGGCAATCAAAGGACAACTTTGTTTTAATTGGATTCCAACTTTCCTTCACATGTGTGTGTATGTTTGTGTGCATGAGATTGATGCATGAGGGTCAAATGCTTAACATTACAATTTTATTATTCTTTCTTGGATTTGGTGCTTAATAAATCTTTCTCTACAATCTAACAATGACTGTAACACTGCATTCTGCACTCTCTCGTTTCCTTCTCAATGAAATGTATAGCATGCAAGAAATAATACTTTTCACTGTCTGCTAATATATGTGACAATGATAAATCAAATTAATAAATTTGCTCCTTATTTGATTGTTAGATTGGCTCCTTTTTGTTTGCAATTTACATAGTCAAATACATTTGAATTTAAGAAAGGCATGCCCTTGTGAAAAATAAACTTAAACTATTGTTGTGAGCAGCCATGGAGGCTGAAGAGGGAGGAGCTAGTTCACCCATCCCAATTAATCATATCAACAATCTCCAAAATATTGTTAAAATATTTTATTTTGTCGTATTAACACTATTCCTCAACTTTTCCGTATCTTTAAAATGTGGAATATATACTTTATTAACTCTTACTATAATAACAAGCCTAACAATACATAAATACTGCACCAACATTTTTCACCTTTCTCTGAATTCCTTATCAGGCTTTATGACTCATCGAGTCCCTACAGTGCAGAAGGAGGCCATTTGGCCCATCAAGTCTGCACTGACCACAATCCCGCCTAGGCCCTAATTTCATAACCCCACTTTTATCCTGTTAATCCCCCAAAACTAGAGTCAATTAAGCATGGCCAATCAATCTAACCAAACATCTTTGGATTGTGGGAAGAAACTGGACCAACCAGAAGAAACTTACACAGACACGGGGAGAACGTGCAGATTCCACACTGACAGTGACCCAAGGCTGGAATTGAACCTAGGTCCCCGATGTTGTGAGGCAACAGTGCTAACAACTATGCCACCATGCTGCCCTTATTAATAAATTATTCATCTCCCAGTCCTCAGAGTAACATTCTCTATGAAAAAGCAGTCTTTTGTTGATTCAAGTGCTTTACCAACTGAGGGATTCTTACAAAGAGTGAAAACCACCAGCCATTTATTCAACAATGCAGCCTAGCCATTAGACTCAGTCTGCGTTCTTTCTAGAACATTCATTCGAATGATCTCTATAGAAGTTGGGCAGATAATTTGTGCTGAACTGTTGTCCATTTTTGCTGCATTCAGATTCACTGGGAACTATGATATGACAGATGAAATTCAATCCATACAGGCTTTTACTGCTGGGCAGAAAAAAAATACTTCTTTGTCATCAGGATGCAGTGATGATAACGTCGGTCACAGAAATAGAAGGAAAGTGTGCTCATTTAAAATTAAAATGCTGTGGATGCTGGAAATCTGAAATAGAACCAGAAAATGCTGGAAATACTCAGCATTTTCAAGGGGCTGCCAGCAACTGTGGAGAGAGGAGCAGAGGTGAAATTTCAGATCAGTGACGTTTCACCAGACTCGGGGGTTCTAATGAAAGATCGCTGTTCTGAGACAATTAACTCTGTTTCTCTCTCCACAGATGCTGCTAGATCTGCTGAGAATTTCCAATATTTTCTGTTTATATTTCTGTGTTCTAACTTCTCACGTTGCCCAGTCTTGTTACCCTCTTATACATGGTATGACGTAAGGAAGTAGTAATAGCACCTTCCACCTCCTCATAATATCATCAAAACCCTTCATTGCAAAAGGAGGCCATTCAGCCCATCAAGTTTGCACTGAAAACACCAGGCTCTATCCCCACAACTCCACACATTTACTCCACTAATCCCTCTAATCTGCACATCCTGGGATACTAAGGGGGCAATTTAGCGTGGCCAATTCACTTAACCCACACATCTTTGGACTGTGGGAGAAAACCAGAGCACCCGGAGGAAACCCACACAGGCATGGGGAAAATGTGCAAACTCCACACAGACAGTGACACAAACCGGAAATCAGACCCAATTCCCTGGAGCTGTGAGGCAGCAATGTTAACTAGTCTGCCACCGTAACATCCTATCTTGTAGAGTTTCACAGCTAATGGAATGTTTTTCAAGCGTGATTACTGCTATTACGTAGCGGTTAAATTGCAGCAAGAAAAGAGCTCTTGATAGCATTAGAATATATGAGTGAACATATAAAGATGTAAATTAGAAGTAGGAGTAGGATACTCAGCCCCTCAAAACTGCTTCCACCTTCTGCCTAGCATCTATGTTCTTTAACTCTCACGTCAACAAGAATCTATCAAGAATCTTTCCAACCCTGCTTAAAAATAATTAATAACACAGATCTGGATTTTACGATCTTGTTCATGTTGGTGAGTTCGGTGATGAAAATGGAAGAAAATAACGAGAAGGCCAAAGTAATGATTTACATTAGAGTGAAAGCTTGCTGCTATTTTCCCCTCCCCCCTTTTGTGGTGAGCCACATTTCAATGTCAGAGCATCTTTATAATACATTTGCATTTCATTACTGACACCTCCTTAATGGCCTTAACAGAGGCACCTACCAAGGATTTTTACCCCCCCCCCCACCCCCTGTGTATCCCTGCTACCCTTGATTGCTGGCTTTACTATCCCTTCCCATTTATTACTAGCCCTGATATCACCCCACCTGATTGCTTGTTTTGATTCAACCCCCTCCCCATCCTTCAACAAACCCCTCCCTCCCACCCAGTCGATCGCTGGCTCTGATGTCACCCCACTGAATTTCTGGCCCCGATTCACCCCCATCCCTTCACCAGTTGGTCGCTGGCCCTGATATCCCCCAGGATGATCCCCACTATAGTGTGCATCTATCCTGCCTCCCTGACATGGCCATGCCTCCATAATGGCCCTGCCTCTTCAGGCTCTGTCCAAAATCAAGCCAGGATCCTCCAGTCTCGGCCCTCTGATGGACGCCTATCAAGTCACCACAATTAATAGGGTATGGCAGACAGTAGGCTCTCTTCAGCTCCGTGGCTGTTGGGATCACTGAGAAAAAGTGGTCTGGTTAGAAACATTAAGAAGCTCTAGTTGCATCTAGTTATGCACTTGTGCATGATGCTCACCTCTGCACAAACCCTCAGTAATTGCACTATTTCTATGAATCCTTCTTCTGAAGAGCTATGAGCCTATAGTCCCGACCTGAAAACTGGATTCCTGCACTCAGCAAAGGTAGGGTGCTGATTCCAGGGCTTCCTCCTTGCTCTTTGTCCATGGCATTTTACAGGCCTCTTCCCCTGCACCTAGCCAATCTGCTTCCATGGGAGTTCATAAAATCCAGCCCAATGATTGTATGATGCCTAAGATTTGACGGTGCCATTTCAAGAAGAGCACATATCCCTTGTTTCTTCCTGGTCAACACTACTTCCTTTCCTGAAAAAGATACTCACCCATTCCTGTTTTTTCATAAAATCCAGCCCAATGATTGTATGATGCCTAAGATTTGACGGTGCCATTTCAAGAAGAGCACATATCCCTTGTTTCTTCCTGGTCAACACTACTTCCTTTCCTGAAAAAGATACTCACCCATTCCTGTTTTTTAGAAATCGGTTCCATTTCTTTCCTCCATAACCGCAAATTGTACGTCCAAATATAATTCAAACTACTTTGAGATGTTGTGATCTATGGTTATGTGTTGTATGAGTACAAGTTCTTCATTTCTAAGGAACAATACATCAACCCTTCAAATGATTCAAATTGGCTCTTCAGACTTTCAATTTAATATTTGTTGGACTCACAGTAAGTACACAGAAATAACTGCGCTTTCTCAGTGGTAGTATCCAGATAAAAGAAACATTGTAGTTAATAACAAAAACTGAGTGAAAGGAATAGCTATTCACATTTATTCCAGGATTGTTTGATTTCAAGTATGGTGATCTGCAAAATGTAGCACATGAGAGCTATCAGGCAAATAATATTTCTTTTGTATTTACTGTTTGTGACGCCAAAACTTCCTATGTGCACGCTGTTTTTAATGTACCCATTAACACATTCACATAAGTTACTAACAGTGCTATTTTAACACAAATGTTACAGGTTAACTTCTGTGATAAACTCGTGCAGACAGGAATTTTTGCCAACAAGTGTGCTAAAAATAGCTCACAGAGTCAATTAAACCCATATGCGAACAAAATGCAAAAATATGAATCTTCAATCAAATTTCATAAGATAAAGCCAACAAACCATATGACTTGTCTATGAACCCTCCCTCACAAAACTGATTAATCAAAACACAGATTTCTTTGGTGTGTTTCATGCTGATATAGTGTACATCAGATAAATGAATCCACAGTGTGCAAGTCCCCATGCAATGCACAAAGGTTTTCTAGACACATATATATATATCAATAAACATCAATTCTGCCATATGTTGGTTCAATTTGAATTAAGTACTTTCTTTATATATACAAGATATTTACATTTATAACATACACACAGAATAAAAAGACACCAAATGCTCAGACAGGCAAGATGTTATTCCAATGGTTTAGTAAGTCTATCTTGTGAATAAACTGAGCCATAAAGATCAGGAAAATTCAAGATTTGATCCCAGTCTGTGGTGATTTAGTTGATCTCAGCCAGTGTAGCAGAAGGCATGCTACAATTTGCTCTAAAGCAGTTTGGTTAGGCAGCAGAAAATTGGCCAGGGACTCTACTTGTGGTTGCAATTTGCAGTCCCCCACTAGAATTGTGCATATGTAAACGCCAGGTGAATGTAGGACCAGGCTTGGCTGTGATATTCCTCATAGTTGACAGCCTGTTGACACTCATTGTCAAGGCTCCTGCATGAATAATGGCTGCTTGGATAGAAGACTGAAATGAAGCCAACAACTGGGAAGCCATGCTCACATAATCAGGCAATGACTTTAGCAGAGAAAGGAGGAATAAAAAATAAATAAACAAATAAATAGGGTAGATGTGCCATGAGTTCATGCTAGCAATTGAAAAAAAGTGAAAATACGCACTTTGTATACTGTTTCATCCAGATCATGGCAGCAAGATAGATTGCCTGTGAAGTTTCCCTACAATAAACAATTCTTTATAACGAAATTGAGTGGTAGGTAGATAGCTGGTAGTGGTCAATATGCATTGATGCAATGACTCTGTTTTGAATAATCATGCTGGGGGAATACATGATGGCATTATTATGTTTCAATAGTCAGATACTGCACATGGATGAATGTGAATTTGCAAGCCGAGTGGTCAATGAATGTCACTCATATCCTGAGATTGATGTCTTATTGTGCGAAGCTGCGATATATTTTTTACAATACATAATATATTCTTTGCGTTGGCTCTTTGCAAAAATGTTGATCATGGAAGAGGCATAAGCAAAGTAAAATGATAGCAAAAGAGGTAGTAATGTCAAAGTGAAGTTATATCATATGTATGCTACGGTAAACTGAAAACATGAAAATGCACTATAGACAGCACTGTGGCACAGTTGTTAGCACTGCTACCTCACAGGAACCCAGATTTGAATCTGGACTTGATTGACTGTGTGGAGTTTGCACATATTGCCCATGTCTGTGTTGGTTTCCCATGGTTGCTCCAGTTTCCTCCCACAGCCCAAAGAAGTGCAAGCTAGGTGGATTTGCCATTCTATATTGTCCTTTAATGCCCCAAGATGTGTACTTTAGAGGGATTAGCAGGGTAAATGCATTGGGTTAAGGGAATGGAGCAGGGGATGGGCCAGGATAAGATGGTCTGCAGAGAGTTGGTGCAGACTCGATGGGCTGAATATCCTTCTGCTGCATTGTGGGGATCCTATGATTCTATATTATTTAAGGCTTGCCAGACATCCATTTTGAAAGTCATGCATAGATCTTCACAGCAAATAAAACATGCAAAAAGTAAAAGCAAAATAAATTCGCATAACACCTAGTTAAAAATTCTGATGGGCTATGGCTTTCTTGTCATGATGCAACATTATTACTGCAAACCTTGATAGATTATGAGGTGTTTCCACACAAGATTTAAGTGACAGAATGCATGCGTGGAGGGTGACAGGTTCAACTAGCCTCTCTTCAACTCATATATCATTGGAAAATCCCGAACCGCACTGCCATCCTTCTCCTCGTTGTGTTATTGAGCTTGGATGCTCTCCATCAATCTGAAGCCAACTGATATATCTGACACTTCCTGATATCAGGAAAAGAACCATCTGTCTACAATGAAAAATCTGAACTTTTAGTGCTTGTTTATATTAGTCTGTGATCAAAACATATGAAAGATGTCTGTCCATATATTTCTAATTGAAATGTAATGCAGCCTGTGTTGTGTACCATTAATTAGTTTAAAGTGAAGTAGATGGAGAAAATGGTATAAAACAGAATAGATAATTGCATATTCTTTGAAATATAGCTTTTATTTTAACTTTTCTGGGTTTTTGCAATGTAAATAATGCACCAAGCTGGTATAAATGTAAACTTTTGATCTAGAATTTTATGCAATCCAAAAAACTCAACGAAAGAATTTGTCTATTCTGCCAATGTCATTACACGTTTATATTTCCAGCACATCTCATTGAAAAAAACCCAGATGAAAAATGAGCGGAGATCATGTAAAGTATCATAGAATCATACATCACAAGAGACTATTCAGCCCATTGTGTCTGTGCAGGTTTTTGGAAGAACTAATCAGTTCCACTCCCCTACTGTTTTCCCATAGCCCTGCATTTTTTTATCTTTGAAGTTTTTATTTAATTTTCCCTTTGAATTTCCAATTGAATTTGCTTCCAGCATTCTTTCAGATAGTGCACCCCAGATCATAATGACACACTGTGTTAAAAATGTTCTCCTCATTGCATCTTTTGTTCTAAGGAAAGGACTGTCAGAAGCTGCTGCATCAGCCAAAGTAGTGAACCAGACCATTGACAGTCATCAGTAATGGCATTATAGCATCACTTGAAAAGTGTTTTGGCTAGAGATGTATTAGCTTGTCAAGTTGCTAAATATTGTTTCAAGCAGAACCTTACAGTACTGGCCACTAAAGGCCTGCACTTGCTTTGATATAAGGCACTAAAAACTGTCGATAAAGAAAACACTCTGCAGAAAACTGTTGAACACGTCTGTTATAGATAACGTTTAGGTCACCATCTGCTGCACTCAATACAAAGCAGTTAATTAGAGATATCTTTCCCTATGCATATTGGGTTTTATAGCACTGTTAATACTTGTGTACAGATTTTACAATTACTGTTAGGTCTGACCACACAGTCTAAACCCTACATATGTGTTGATTTTACATATACTTGCATGTTGCTTGTTAGTTTTGTCTTGATATTTGTGTAACTAGATACCTTTATATTTTCCAACCAAATTTTTACAAGTGAATTCCAACCTCATTATGTGGAAAGGCATAATCTATGATCTTGAACAGTACATTGTTGTTACATTAACTTTACCTCTTTCAGCCTGGTCTAATTTTCTTAATGTTTTTCACACTTCCCAGTAAAAATTGCAGGTTTAAATGAAGTAAAATGTGCTCTCAGCAATGGTATCCTGTAGATAAAACCAAATTAATACTTCTTCAAAAGCAGGCTTAGGCAAGTTAAATCCCACTAGTAGGTTTCCATACGATAGTGATTGTGCTTTGCTGATTGTTAAAATTTAAATGTAGTCATAATGATTTAGACTGACTCCTTGCCATGATGTGAGCTAATGACCACAGGGTCCCTTTGCTAAAGTCTATCCATTATATGATCTTTTTGCTTTGTATGTAAGTCAGTTATTTAATTCAGTTCACAATCCAAGATAACTAAAATTGGAGGAGGACAGAGATTATACATTGCAAATCTTGATTGGCTTAGCATTGTGTTTGCTTTTAATCTGCATTGTGATTATACACCAGCTGGCACTGACAGACTGAGTGCATCAGAAACTAAGCTTGTTGCTGAGTATCTGCTAGTGTGTTGCTAGGAAGTGATGGTGAGTGATTGGTATTCTACTGGATCAATTATCTTCCTAATGATACAGAGGACAGGTATCTTCTGAAAACAGAATTTATAAATCTGCAAAAAAAAACAACAATCTGTCAACAATTTATAGCCTTAGTTTAAAAGTTCAAAACTTTATTCTTTGATTCAATAAAATGTTAATTATTGTGGAGCAACTTTCTGATGTACAGGATTTCTAGTGGTAAATAAGATGCTAACTAAGAATAAATTACCGAGACACAAGAACTTTCAGTAACATACTGCTGACAGCATGTCCAGTGGTTAAATATAGTGATTCTGATTACATACATTTAATAAGTGTCACCTTTTGCAAAAAGTTGAAACCATCATTTTAACCTTAAAGAAAGTTTAAATAAGTCAATTCAATAATGTCTGTATGACTAAACATAAAGGTACTATAATAGTTGTTGAGAATACCTTAGCAAGATAAAGGAATGAAATGAAAAGAGAGGCAAAAGGACAAATTTAAAATTGCAGATCAAGGATTTAGTAAGTTACAACTAATTTAGAAAAGCAAAGCTAATTTTGACTTTAACATCCCTCGTGACTATATTTATACTACTTTCCATATTACTGTATATAAAACAGAAATTCCAGGGAGTGAGGAATTTCACTGAAACTGCCAAATTTACTTCAAATCAGAGAAAATTTCTATCAAAACTAATAATCTTGTGTTAACAATAACCAGAAAGCACTCTAGAAAGCTGCTCTATTGATGTAAATGCAGACCCCTGCATAAATTATTAATGTTAAAAAAAATTACACATAAACACCTTGAAATTGCTAAATATACGGACAATACCAATGAAGTTGCTAAATATACAGACAATGCCAAATTAGAACACATCTAGAAAAGTCCGAGGTTCAGTCTTTGTTTAATTAGTTGATTCAGCTGGAGCATTTAACCTCAGCATTTTTGATCTTGAGATAAGAAAATCATCTCAAAATTCTGTTCCTCACTGTTGTACAGTGGCTGCTGCTAGAAATCATACATGTTGAATTTATTAAGAGCATGCACTCCCTCCAAAACCAGTATCCAGAGCCTACTGATTCTCACTTTCTACTGATGCATGAAATTTTGCCATTCATGAGAGGTTACAATGGGCAGTAAACATTTGTGGAACTGTGAACCAAAATCTAGCCAAAGGATTACCCAGCTTTCTTCAGTAACACTGAGGTTATTATGGACCTAGTGCTGGCAGGTGAGATTAGATGGGAGTTCAGGTGCTTCTAATGTGTCAGTGCAGACTCAACGGATCAAATGGTCTTTACTGTGCTGTATGCTTCTATGATTCTGCTCATCAAAGCTTTATCAACAAAGGTGAAATTTCTTCTCTTCATGAATAAATATTTTCTGTTCTGAAGATCTCAACCAAAATTTTCTTTTTGTTAAATACCATAATGTGGCACCATTTTTAATACCCCTAAACTAATCCCAATTACCCGCATTTGGCCCATATCCTTCTATACCCATCTTACCCATGTAACTGTCTAAATGCTTTTTAAATGATAAAATTGTACCTGCCTCTACTACAATCTCTGGCAGCTTGTTCCAGACACTCAGCACCCTCTGTGTGAAAAAATTTCCCCTCTGGATACTTTTGTATCTCTCCCCTTTCACCTTAAACTTATGCCCTCTAGTTTTAGACTCCCCTACCTTTGCAAAAAGATATTGACTATCTACCTTGTCTATGCCCCTCTTTATTTTATAGACCTCTATAAGGTCATAGTTATTGGAAATTTTGTATCCAGTATTGTAGGTACATAAATGACTGTGACAATACTTTAAAATCACCAATTTAAGAACAATTTTCTAAAATGCTGCCTTTGTGCTGTAAAAGGTTGAATAATTTAACAATTGTAGCTTGTGCATGTGGCTTTCTGGCAGAGAGTTGGTGCATACTTGATGGGCCAAATGGCCTTGTTCTTCATTGTGGGGATTCTGTGAATCTATTTTATTTCTCACAAATCACTGAATTTTTAAGAATTGTTTTTAACAAGTAGGTTCAAAATAAAATAAATAAGTTAATTAAAAAAATTTCGCTTGAACAAATTAGAATAAAACAAAAAAATTAGGTGTGCGATGGAAAATTCTTCACTTGGCTGGATGGGTACAAAGATACTCTCAAGAAACTTGACACCATCAAATACAAATAAATCCATTTGAACAGGATCACATCTGCTAGCATAAAAATTCCAAATCCTCCACTGCCAGCATATTATGGCTGCAGTGGGAACTATCTACAAGATACACTGAAGCACACTGCCAAGGCTTCTTCAATAGCACTTCCCAAATCCGTGATCTCTATCACCTCAAAACCAAGGGCAGCAGGTGCATCATGACACCGTGACCTTCAATTTTTAGTTTAATTCACACGTTACCCAACTTGGAAATATATCACCTTTCCTTTAATGTTTCAGGGTCAAAGTACCTACCAAACAGTGTAATAGAAGCATCTTCACCAAACAGAATGCACAGGTTAAAGAAGAAAATTCATCACCATCTTCTCAGATGCAACAAGGGATGAATAATAAATGTTGGCCTTGCTCGAGATGCCTAAATTAAAAACAGAATACGCAATAAACATATCAGGGAATGGGATTTTAACCCATTTTGACAATTTACAAAATGCAAGTATTAAGCGCTGTGACACAATTCATTAAAACACCAATGGAATTTACATTATATGCCAGAATCATACCAATGTCCTCTACAAGCTAAATGGAGTTACCTTAGCAAGTTAACGTAGGATTGAAAGAAGAATGACTAATTCTACAGAAATATTAGAGTCACCCTTCGCTGTTCTTATGCCACTCCTGCTAATCATTTTTAGGTGACATTAATATTAAGCTGATAGGAGGAGCATAGTTCCACAGATCTTCACTTGGTATACAGAAGGGAGAGATAAGATTTAAGAAAAAGAAAGAGTGGACATTTGAAAAAAGCAGAATTAGATTTGAAATATGGCACCACACCAAATGATTTAAACCACAGAGGTGAACAGAGTGGAGAACTCGTGAGTTTTCTGTTTATATTACATTAAGTAATATTTAATTATAGAAACGCAAATATTGATTTTAACTAAATTAACTGTCTGGATTGAGAAAGAGTTCCAGCTAAGCTTCTGTGAAAAGTTTTCTTTACCGTGCAAACTTGTTTCAGATATGAAATAACGAGCAGTCTCTCCTGGAGATGATAACATGACAGGCATTGTGCTTCAGTGGTCCATAAAATTAAAAGAAATCAAATAATAGCTGAAGCAGGTAAACAACTAAATAAATAAACATACAATGATTTTCTTTTTTAATATGGAACACTTGATACTATCCTTGACAACAAAATATACATTTTTAAGTCAGAACAGTTGGCAAGTAAGAAATATTTTATATAACACTGCCTGGTAAAATAATACAATAAGGTAATGCTATCTTTATTGTTGCTAGTATTACTAATCCACTTCATGCACTAAGATCACACCGTTGCCACAAATAGTGTCATATATTTGCAACATTTACATTCTACAATCACTCCATGTTGTTTTACAGTGTTGAGAATTACACCTAAATTTCATTTCATTACACTAAATTAACCATTTTGTCTGGTTAATAAATATTACCTTCTATTGAATAGTTAAACCACATTATTAGGTATAGTATACCAGAGAAAAGTGCATTATACATGTATTAGCATATTTGATGTTTGGATGAGATCCGAAACAGTGAGAATGAAACCTAAGTGGTTTATGTATGCCATCTAAATCCTGAGACATACTAATGTGGTTGAACATACTTGTTCTGTCAAACACATGGAAAAACGATGATTTCACTTATTCTTATTTTATCATTGGAGTTCTTTGACAGACGGTGATAGCAGATTTCTGTGAATCTGCCGTGCCATTCAAAGAGATAACATTTTTTCAGGTGAAAAGTCTAACTCCGATACCAAATGGAAATAGAAATAATCAGTTCTACTTATCTTAAAGCAATAAAATTAATATAGTAATGAGGAGGGGAGTGATGTGATGTTGAGCGAAGGAGTACGGAGTTGAAATTGTAAATCAACAAATTCCTGTAGTCATCTGTACTGTGGAGGGATGTGACATGCAAAGATAATTTTCAGAGAGAAGGGAAATTAAAGGTGGTAATCTCATTGAGATACTGTCACATGTCTTCTCATAGTTAGTCAATCATGTATTAGTAGTGACCTAGCCCACCTGACTACTTGTTTTGTCCACTGAGTATCAGAATATACGTGACACAAACGGAAATCTAAGAAGGGGGAAATTTGGACTTGCCGTGGCCTGATCATTACTTATCACTGTTTTATCACTTTTAATGAGAGGATCAACAGTCTGACTTCAAAGTGGATAGATTGAAACAAATGAGGGAGATCAGTTGTCAACATAGATGTGGAAGTTGATTCTATGTGTGATTTGTCAAGTAACAGCATGTGGATAAATAAGACTAAAGCGGGCCAATGATAGATCTTTCAAGGATTCTGGAGGTAGACATGTGGTGTTGCAAGAAAATATATTCTTGGAGCTGTTCTCCCCACAATTGGATATATATTGAAGACCATGCTAGACAACTCCCAGAAACTGGATCACTACAGTTTCAGCCTTGTAAAGTGCCCATTTTGCCTCAGATTATCCTGAAGTGTAAGGTATCACAAAACTTTGAGTAACAGGTGAAGCTAGCTATTTCACACTGGGACTATGCAACAGCAACACCAGTGGCATTCGCCAGCAATAGAATGTGCCATCAAGCAGAAAAAGACAATCTATCACACAAATGAGTAATGTGGAATATGAATTTCAGTGCCAGAGTAATGCTAGGTATATGGACCACATGTCCCAAAGACTGGCAGATTGCATCAAAAAGCACATCCCATCCGCTGTTCACAGCAGACAAAATACAGACCATACCCATCCAACAAAACTCAAAACACAATGTCCAATGTTAGATGTGATTTCATAATTGGATAACATTTGTTAAGTAATCCTTAATGTGATCGAAATTATACTGGCAACCAATTTACGATTGTTAGTTGGACTCACCATGTGGTACATTTACATGTACTAGAAAAGGCATGTACATTCAAGGAGAATGGGCTGGGCACAGGAGTCTGGTGTTGAGATAGAGGATTGACCAGGATCAAATTGAATGGTGGAGCATGCTTGAAGAACCAAATGACCTACTCGTGCTTCTATTTTTTTACATTTCTATGCAATGTATTAATGCATAGGGCACTGTTATTTGCAGACAGAAAGAACATGTACACGTATTGTGCCTGTTTCAGCTGAACAAAATAAGTGATAGGCATTCACTGAATCATTCCTCAGGGCAATGACTTGACCAATCGGGGTCAAGTAGCCAGGTTCAGTTTGTCAAAGTATTGCCATGAAGAATGCACCAATTGTTGGTGACAGGCAATTGAATGCCAATTATTATTTGAAATTTATTTAGTCTAAAGTGGTCCTGTTGTTCAGCACTCTCATCTCATATAGTATACATTGTTGTTTTTCCTTATATCGGTATTCTTGCCAAACATCCTGATGAGTGCAGACAAAAAGTCTCAACATATCCAATTTCTCAGCAATTCTTTTCCATTCCTTGGTGATAGTTAGCCTGCTGGTGAATATATTTTTGGAGACCAGTGAAAAGCAGCAGAATTTCAGCTTCACATCTTCCAATTTTTAGAATATGTCAGAGGAAATACAATGAAAGAATGACATTCAATCCATCAATCCCTTCCTTTTATAAGTCATTCAAGAGCCCTTCATTTTGCTATTTTGTAACACTTCAGTCATAGGCTAGTTGTAGTACCATAAAATAGAATCATGGAATGCCTGCAGTACAGAAGGAGGCCATTCTATCCATTGAGCCTGCGTTGATATCAATTCCATCCACACCCTATTCCCATGTATTTAACCTGCTAATCCTTCCGAATTTAGTATTGCCAATCAACCTAACCAGCACATTTTGGACTGTGGGAAGAAACCAGAGCATCCTGAGGAAACCCGCACAGACACAGGGGAGAATGAATAAACTGCACGCTGACCGAAGCTAGGAATCGAACCCAGGAACAAGGCAGCAGTGCTAACCATTGTGCCAACATTCACCCTTTAGAGACAACAGTGTACTAAGTGTTAAACAGAAACTCATGGCACTGAGAAGCAACCAGCACTGTTTGGCTTAAAGGAAATATCCACTGCATAAAACTACAGGTGTTAGACTGAGAAAAAAGAAAAACTCCCAGGAATTAACTATTTTTTGCCTTTTGTTCAGGTCTTTGCTGCTGCTGGAACATTTTTGCCTGTCTTCTTTACTTTTCTGTTTATTGCACCCTGGGTGGCCTGTTTTTAGCAATGGACAATATAAGAGAGCAGAAACAGTGAGGAGAAGGAGACTACACAGGAAGCTATACTCACACTGGATCTCCAGGAAGCTCATCTCATACCTCAACTATGCTGAAGAGCAATGTGTAAGGTACTTGCATTTCATTGAGTGGCATATCACCATATTAGGTCACCAGCATGTGGACAGCACTGCCTGTGGCTTCTGATGTCACAGTGGCCCGAAAATATATGTCAAAATATCAGTGATAGCTCCAAGTTTGCTGTTTACCATTGTACCAGCAATGTCACTAAGGATTGATTTGTTAGAAAGAATGTTACTTTCCCAATTCATAGAAAGCACAGGAAGAGATATCATGCAGTTTCACTCACTCTTCCAAGTTCCCATGGTTAATGGTACCATATTTGGCACCCAAATTTTCATTTGCGCTTTTCATCAACTACCATCTCTCTAACTCAAAAAGGATTTCACTCCTTCACCAATCGTTTTGTTTGTAATCACATAAAGATCATCATGGGAATCTATGTCCAGCTTCTTGGCTGCAGTTTTCTGCTTGTGTCACCTTTATTCAAGCCAAGTCATCAGATCACAGGCAGGTTCAGCTTTTTCCTGGAACCAATAGATGACTGGGAGAATGGACAAAAGCCATATAGAATAAGACAAACCACTGGATGAGAGAGGGAGAAATGTTCCAAATATGTAGCCATTCTTGCTCAGAGTGTTCAGGCAGCAATTCATCTACCCAAACCTCAACAATGAACAATCTGTGCGACATCAATACTTCAGTGAGGAAATATTCACTGAAATTTATTTCCTGCTGCAGCCACAAGTGCAATGTCAGAGCAGGGAAAGGAAGGTTTTGTCATGGCTGATGAAGGCAACAAAGGCCATGAAACATTATGTTTTGGATCCTTCCACACAAGAGCTGGAAATGTGTACAACATTTCATAATTTGCCATTCACTATTGTGTAAGGGAGCTCATTGGGGCTCTCCATTCAAAAACAGCTGACTGCATTTCATTTCTTCTTGTCAGAGAACACACAGCTTCAGAAGGGTTGCAGATCTCACCGTGGTTTACAAATTGCTTTGTGGGTGCCATATGTCAGCTTTGTCATGTACCACATCTGAAAGAAATTCTACTTCCTTAACATCCAGTTGATGTGTCACTACCAAGAGATCACTGTTCAGAACCCTGGTAGCAGTCATATTCATACTGTGAGAGTATGATAAGCCATCTGTATTTGAGCCACTTTGCCAAACCAGAGTGCCTATGAGTGACAAAGCCTATCCACTGAAGATATGACTTATGATTCCAGTGCACAAGTCATGCCTGTGTGGGCAATTTGAAAACCATGCTAATGTATGAAATGGGATATCACAGATCATTGGCATTCTGAAACAATGCCTGGACCAGGCTGGAACAACCATGCAGCACTCAGAAAAATGGGTATCAAGATTTCTCGTGGTCTACTGCAGCATGAGGGCACTGTCCTTGTCCTTAATGATACAGAGAATATTTATGGAGGATAAGGAGAAGACAGGCAGAGGAAGGGAGGAAGGAAAATAGACATCTCTTTTCTGGTCAAATTGTCTGTCAGCATCTCATCTGACCGCAAAGCCAGTAACTTCAATTCTCCAAGCACCAATAGTTCCAAAGTTTGTAAAAAAACAAATGCTGCTGATGCTTGAACGCTGAAATAAAATAGATAATGCTGGAAATACTCAGCAGATAAGGCAGCATCTGTGGAGAGAGAAACAGAGCTGTTGGGCAGGATTTTTCTCGCACTCTGCAGCATGTATTGTACAATTGGGAGGCAGTGCAAACTTGCTGGCAGAGGGATATTATGGTCTCACCATTGTTAACAGGGTTTTCTGCTGAACCCACCAATCACCTCCAGCGAACCTACAGTGGGATGGAGGGTGGGGGGCAGCGTTGGCAGGACTGTAAAATCCCGCCAGCATGAACAGTAACAAGATCTCAGTGAGTGCTTCAGATTTATGATCCATCAGAAATGGAAAACGTTCAGGAAGTAATAGGTTTTAATCAATTGGATAGGCAGAGAAAGGTGGGAAGAGGAAAGGGAAAAAGAGAAGACCAGGGATGGGGTGGAGAGTAAGAGAGAATAAAGGACAAGAGGGATGATTGTGCATATGTATTACTAACCACCACATTGTCTACTTGGCGTTAATATCAAAATAAAAGCAAGCACAAAATAAACACATACCAGACTACTGTGTGAAGTTAAAGCACGTGGAATTGCTGTTAATGTCTTGAGATGGATCAAAATTAGCAGATAGGAAGCATGAATTGGCATAATTGGGTCTTTTTTGGATTGGCAGTCAGTGGCTAGTAGGATTCTGCAGGGGTCTGTGATAGGATCCCAACTGTTCACATTATATATTCATGATTCAAAAGAGTAAACTAAATGTGTTATCTCCAAATATGCAGAAGATACAAAGTTGGGTGGGAGGGTGAGTTGTGAGGAGTATGCAGAGGTACCTCAAAGTGATTTGGACAGGTTGAGTGTATGGGCGTATGCATGGCAGATGCAGCATAATGTGAATAAATGTGAGGTTATCTACATTGGTAGCAATAATAGGAGGACAAATTATTACTTGAATGGACGTAAATTGAGAGAGATGGATACTCAGTAAGACCTTGGAGTCCTCGTGCATCAGTCACTGAAAGTAAGCATGCAGGAACAGCAAGCAGTAAAGAAGGCAAGCATATATTGGCCTTCAAGCAAGAGGATTTGATTTATGAATACAGATGTTTTGCTGCAACTGTTTAGGGCATTGGTGAGGCTACACCTTGGAGTGTTGTGTGTAATTTTCGTATCTTTATCTAAGGAAGGATGTCCTTACTATAGTGGGAGCAGAGCAGAGGTTTACCAGGCTGATTCCTGGGATGGCAGGTCTGTTACATGAGTCAGTTAGGATTGTATTCATTGGAGTTAGAAGAGTGAGAGGGGGTCTCATAGAAACATATAAAGTTCTAACCAGGTAGATTCAGAAAGAATTCTCCCATTGGTGGTGGAGTCCAGAACTAGGGGACATAACTTGAGAATAAGGGGTAAACCTTTTACAACTGAGGCAAGGAGAAATTTCCTCACCCAGTGAGTGGTGAATGTATGAAATTCACTACCACAAAAAGTAATTGAAAAGAAAAAATTAGATGTAGCTCTAGGGGCTAAAGGAACCAAGGTATATGGTGAGAAGACAGGATTAGGATATTGAATTTGATGACTAGCCATGATCAGAATGAAGGGTTGAATAGTCTATTTCTGCTTGCAGTTTCTATATTTTTATGTTTAACATTCCACACAAAATTTATAACTCTGAACACTGCATGTTGCAAAGAAACGTAGACACCACCTTTATGCATCCCCTTAATGCTTGCCTTCTATGTGCATTCACTGCTTCTAAGCAGTGCTATCCCAATGGCTACAATACATTAGTGGAAATATGACGGGCGAAATTCTCCCAAAAAATTTCTAACGGTTGAACCCACGTGAAAACTGGAATAAATCACACTGTATTTTTCAGTGGGAGTTTAGAGAAGAATCTAACTGCAGAAATCAGTGGACAAGGTCCATTCCCGCTGGAGAGGCCAGCAACATTACACTAAGCAGGCTAGTGCACACTCGCTGATCTGCCAGTGCCAAGATCAGCAGAAGAACAATGGGCCCTGTCTGTCAGCTTCCCAATTGTCGATCACTAGCCAGCGCTGCGACTCTTGCAATATTGGCTCTTTAATTCCCCATGGCTCAATTGCTTGCTCCCCATGCAATCCCATGCCAGCCTTGACTCCCCTTGCATCCTGATCACCTGTCCTCCCCCTGAATTCCACCCCACCAGCAGTCCCAAATTCACTCCCACCTGCAGTTCCAACCCCCTCTCCCCCCAGTATGCTGCCCCACCCCCTAATCGCTGGCTTCCCTTTAGCTGCTCGTTGGAGAATGGCAGCAGGGCCTCGTACCCCCACTGACTGCTCCCATCAGGTCCTGCCTCTATTAGGCCCCTCCCCCTTGGCAATGCCCATGCCTGTTGGGCAGTATAAAGGAGCATTGGCACTTTGCTCCTTTGGCAGTGCCAGGAGCACAGGCTGGCACTCCCAGTGTGCCAGTGCCTTGGGGGCACCAACCCCTGTTGCCTGACCCTCTGAGGGGCCCCACTGGCAAAGAGGCAAACACAGATAAAGGTAGTGTGGCAGTAGTGGGAAGACAAATGCTGTGTCCTGAGAGAGTACAGCAGATTCATGTCCATTGGACTTTTGCATTCCAGCACTCTTGGGGGACAGATTGCTGGATGGTTATGAGACCCAGCAGCTTTACTTTGTCATTCACCCCATCAAAGTCCTCATCAGAATCCTCTTATAGAGTGCATTTCTGACCTTTCAGCTGGTTCATGTGGTCTCCTTTCCCTTGGCCTGGCTGCAGCTTAATTGTGTTGATCCACCCTCTTTCCTACTCACTCAAATAAGCCAAATGATATTTTCTGTGCTTGTGGTTGTGAATTTCAAATCAAGTGAGGGGCTTCTTCATCAGATGTGTTGCCCTTGGCCATGAGGATAAGGTTGCATGGGCTGACGAGGAGTTTGGGTTTCCAAAAGCAGAAATGCAGAAGGGGAAAGCTGCAATGAGAGTTGAGTAAAAAGCAAATGGTCCATGGTCATATCATCTGTAGTTTGGACTTTGTGACAGATAGCAAGATGAAGGTAACGTTCATTTTAAGAAGACACCTAAGGCAGGAAAATAGCATCAACCTGGATGTTCTCAGTGATGTGGTATGCAATGACCTCAGTCAGAACTGACCCCATGGTGTGGAACACCATCTCCTCCAAAGGTTTCAGAAGATGTAAGTCTGACTACTGTCCCGCCAGTTCTCCGCTGCCCCTCCTGTTATATGCAACATTGTCCCAGAAAGTAGAGGGAAGAATGCCAGTGTTTCATATTTGTGGTATGTTTGGGTGATGTCTGACATAAATTAATAGCTGGAATTGTGTGGGTGTAAGATTTACTGCATTGCTTGCAAAGAATGAGGATGAAGTGGTGCATCTGAATGTTAGTAATCATTCTTAATTATTAGATATTGGAGGCAATTCTCCCCAAAAAAAACTAAATGTCAAGGTTGTGTAAAAATCAGAATAAATTCTGCTTTTTTTTCTGTATTTTAAAAATGAACTCCAACACTCTGTGCACCGCAGAATGTCACCTCTGTGAATTTCATTATAAATCCAGAGGTGGAGCTTATTCCCACTGGAGAGGCCAGCAGCATAGCGCTGAATGATCCACTACACATGCGCCAACCCATCAGTGTCGAGAATGGTGCCTGCACAGTAGCCCCACTCTGCCGGCCTCCCAATCTCTGGCCAATCCCATGACCCTCTCATCATTTTTCCTCCATTCCCTTGACTGTCCGATCATGTTTGAGCCAGTCTTGCCCCATTGTGAATGAGAGAATGATGAATGCGTGGTGCATTGAGCAGAGTGAATGATTGGAGATAGAATGGACAGGAAACATCTTTAAAAGATGCATTCACTTGACCTTGACTATCCCTGTAAGATCATGGCACATTTTGCAGAACTTCAAGGCCATATCTCTGTAATTCATTGCCCTCCTTCATACCTTGAAGCCCTCTTGGCTCTGTGCAGAAACTTCCTCTGTCTCCACTTCTCAGCATCCTGGATGACAGCATCCAGGTTGCAACAGGGAATCTCAGAATCCTCTCTCAGGCTTGCTGCTCCATTGCAAGTCTTATTCCTTTCCTGAAGGACTTCCCCGAACAGTCCCATTGAATGTTGCAACCTGATGCACCTCCTCTTTAAATGGGAGTTGAGGATGCAGGCTACCTTTAAGAAGTGCAGCCCAGAGGTAATTTGTCCTAGCCATGCATGCACTTGAACTTCCTGTTGAGAATGCAGGCAATTGTCAGTGCACTTCATGCTGATCTGTATGACGCAATTATCGGGGTGAGCAGGCAACACAAGCATCACTTAGAATTGACAGAGTTATCATGCATTGTGGTCCTCACTATCACCTGCTAATGGTCCTAATAGAACATTTATCCGCATATATTTATAAAATAACCTTGTATTCCATTTATGATACACATCAAAATGCTTAAATACAATGGGCAGGATTCTCTGATCTTGTCCATGACAGGACTCGTTGTGAGCAAGAATAGAAAATTTGGCATTTCAGTCTAAACTCCATTTACTCTCAGTGGAAAATCTGAGCCCTGAATGAGAGTGGGAGATTTCAGTCAATGAATGGAGAATCATCACAGCGTAGTTTTACCATCTCCGGAGTTGGCTGATAGCTCCTGAAAAGATCTACATTGGAATGATTTAGAATGGATTTACTAAATAATTACACCAGGGCAAAAGCAGTATATCAATGATATTGCTGTTTGGAATAGTAAGCTTAAAAGATTTGACAGGCATAAAACTAACCTCAGTTATGTAATTGCCTGAGAGATTGTGGATGTGGGACTAACATAACAGATGTTCATGTGGTTGGCATTTGTCAGGATAGCAAAAACAAGGAGAAGATGGTGAACATTTCAGGATATTAAAAAAAAATTTAAAAAAGAGCAAAAGGGCAAATATTTTTGTTGTCAATTTTCAGTCCAGGTCTTGATTAATTGTTTTACCTCCTGTAATTACTGTTACCATTGCAGTGTTTCCATAGTAAAATGCTTAGAGTGTTATTACCTATTCATATCACCTTTGAGGCTACATTAGTGTGAGTCAATGGGATGTGTTCTTAACTTACATTACTGTATGATTGGTATGCAAATAGTGCATCTTACATTATAAAATGATCATACTTGTTGAAATGTTAAACATCAGAGCAGCCTATAATTAATGTATTTTTTTAATAAGCTAAAAAATGTAATTTGTCACGTTTAATGGCTGAGCGTGAAAATGTTTTGAGTGCTCAAAGAATTATCAAGCACAGTAGGGATATGAATATGAATGTATTGGAAAATTGTTGGAGCTGTTGCGTTTTTGTAATCTCCAGGACGTTTTTTCAGGCCTGGTGACAGATGGTACGCCACCTGACTCCAATCAGGCTAATGTAAGATTCATTGTGCTTCACAGGAAGTCTAAAGATCAAGCGACACTGCAGAAGGTGAAGCAGCACCTTGACAGCCAGTATCACTGTGTGACACATCCAAGCAGCCAAGTCTTCGGAACTTCCAAAACAACATTGGAAATTAACCCTCTCCAGCCCACTCCAGCATATCCACGGCTTTTTTGTGTGTGTGTATGTGTGCTAAATGTCAAAAAGTGTTAACAGTCTTCCATTCATGTTCAATGAGAAACTAAAAATGGCAATGCCGCACCTACTGTTTCTGAGTACTGGGGGAGGCAGCGATGAATTTTGTTTCTTTTCGGAAATCAAAAATGCATGAAACCTTACCAAAAATGTGAAACTTGTCATTTGGCATTATATCTTGTTAATAACTTTGATTGAAAAAAAATGCTTTGCAGCTACTACACTCTATTGCTTGCAACTGCAGTAAAATATCCTGGCCCGGAAGAAAAACACTTTCTGTTTTGTTTCTGAAACCGTTCTTCTAATACATATTACATCTTTGAGCAGATTTGAATAGGCATGTCCAATCATTGTAACAATTTAAAATTAAATCAGAAATTAAGGAACACACAAGTTACTCAATGATTGGGTGGGATTTTCCAGCCACACGCACGCCAAAGCTGGAAAATCCCACCCAAGGTCAACGGACCTTTGCACGTTCTGTATTCAGCCTGTTTGATTCCCATGGCAAGTGGGACGGTAAAATCCCACCCAATATCTCAATAAAGGGAAAGTTAGAACGTGAGTGTTCAGCATCACTTCCAGAACATTAACCTTTCTTTCTTTGTCAGATGTTGCTTGACTTGATACATTTCAGTAATTTACCATTTCATTCCAAATTCCCAGAGTCAAATTTTCTCTCATTTATTTTAATATTGAGTTATGTATTTGGAGTTGTTTTCGGCTAGTCCAGTAAATGTAATTATTGTGTTTGCAAATTTGAAAGGAACATTCAGTGTTGCTGCAATTCATGATATTAGCAAGTAGGTTTAGTTAGGTTCAGAAAAGTGATTTTAATGCACAAATGTTATTCATCATGATCAGTTGAGAAGTGTGCAAAAGTGTTCCCATATAAGAAGACTCTGTGATGTGAATTTTGATTCAACTACTTAAGCCTTCCTTTTTAACAGTAAAACAATATTAAACTTTCCTTTCGCATTGTTTTCACCATATTACAGTTTCTAACATGAATATAACATTATGGATTAAGTCTATTGTTATTTATTACAAACTGTAAAACTGCTATTCAATTAGAAGTTAAATTACATTATGCCATTCGTATGTTGTCATGCTGTGTTTGTACTGTAGTACCACTGTGACATTATGACTAATTTTAGAATAACATGAATATACAATACACATTGGCACTGCCTACTCAGACAGGTATAAATATTGCAGGTAAACCACAATTTCCTTTTATTCTTATTGTTATTTGAGACTCATGTGGTAGTTTCCTTGCTTCTGAGACAATACTGTGGGTATTGTGGGGTCAAGATCCATTCCAGAGGCCTGGGTCCAAAAATCTAGACTAAAAAATATTGCATCTGTCTTTTAGGTAAGGCATTAAACTGAAGCCTTGTCTGGTCTCTGAGGTGGATATAAAGGATTCCATGACACAACTTTGAAGAAGTGCATGTGATTTATCCCTCGTGCCCCAGCCCAATATACATCCCACATAAACATTACTGAAATAGATTATTTGGTCATCATCACACTGTTGTTTGTTGAATGTTGCTGGATGAAAATTAGCTGCACATGTCCTACATTTGACTTCATTTCAAGTGATTATATTCAGAAACACTTCATTGATTGTAAAGCGCATTGTACCTTCCAGCATTATGAAGGATGCTATTTAAACACATGTCCTCTTTCTTTCTCTCCAATTGTCTGCCAGTACAAAGTGATCAGGGTTATAATCTGACACCAACAAATTCATGTTTGAATTTTCCAAACAATTTTTTTATCCCTGCTGCCATGCCACAAACGATATCTTCCGTAATTGTGACTGTATGTGACCTTCCTCCTCTTCCTTCTTTGTGGTTTTACAATTCTTAACACGATTAACTATATCATCTGTCTGCAAAACCTTTCCTTTCAGTTCCATTCTCCTACCTGTTTGTTCATAGATACTGAATCATCAGCAAAGCATTCTATTCATTTGTTATACCATTACCACTGGAGGTCTCCTAAAAATTGTGACTTCACCCCTTCCTCTTCTGTACATGTATGTTGTCTCTTGGCAACATGATCTAGGGGCATGGGGTCAGCTTCCACGTGGACATGGGGTCAGTTTCCACACACACATGGGATCAGCTTCCACATGGGCATGGGGCCCACTTCCACATGGACGCTGATGACACCCAGCTCTACTGTCCATTACCTTTCATTGATACTGTGGAAGGTCACTTCTCTAACAGACAATCTTTCAATTAAACACTTAACAATTCCACATGTTCACCTGCAACTCTTTGACTCATCTGGCAATCCTGAAAGCTGCTATATAAATGCAAGTTTTCCTTTCTCCTTTAAGATTTTTTTAAAACTTACTACACTGAACAAGATTTTAGTCATCTCAGTTATTATTTTCTTCTTTGGGTGATTCACCATCTCTGCTGATGGCACCTCTGTGTCATGTTGTGGAATACTACTGTATAATAAATAGGATATCAAAATATAAGTTGTTGATGTTTGATTACAGAATAGTTTATGCAGTAATCTATATATAATCTAATATGCGGTAATATTACATGTGAATATTTAAACACATTCAAAGTGCACATTTGCCCTATTGTCTTGATTTAAGCTGACTTTAATGAATGGGATTGAAAATTGAACAGAGTGTAGAATGGGCTGCTGATTTGTTATCACCTGTTTTAGTCATAGAACCATAGAGGTCTACAGCACAGAAAAAGGCCATTCAGCCCATTAAGTCTGCACTTTTGCCCATCAAAGACAACCCAACTATTCTCCAGCATTTGGTCCACATCCTTGTATTCCTTGGTTTTGCAAAAGCACAGCTAAATGCTTTTTAAATGTTATGAGGGTCTCTGCCTCCACCACTCTTTAGGCAGTAAGTCCTAAATTCCCACTACCCTCTAGATGAAAAGATTTTCCTCACATCCCCGTCAACTCCCTGCCCTTCATTTTAAATCAATACTCCCTGGACATTGATCTCTCCATGAAGATGAAAATTTCTACCTGTGCCCCTCATAATATTACACATCTCAATTATTTCCCCCTCAGTCTCCTCTGCTTGAAGGAAAATAAAACCAGTCTATTCAATCTTTCTTCATAACTAAAATTGTTCAACCCAGGTAGCATCCAGATAAATCTCCTCTGCACCTTTTCCAAAGCTATCATGTCCCTTTCAAAATTCCTGAACTGCACTAACATTTTATACAGTTTCAGCATAATTTCTGGTCTTAAATTCTATGCTTCAGCTAATTAAGCTAGTATACCATATGCCTTCTGAACCACTTTATCCACCTGTCTTGCTTCTTTGAGGGACTGGTGTACACGCACACCGAGGTCCCTCTGATCCTCGATGCTTCCTCCCAAGTTATGTTTGTGCCCCAGAGTCTTTTCCCCATGCATTGTTTGAATTTAAACATCTTGATCAATTCCAATGCTTTGAATAGGGCAGTGAAAATCTTGTTGGCCCAAATTGGTCCAGTGTCAGGATCACCAGCTTGGGCAACATTATACGCACAGACACATACACATGAATGCACACATACACTCACATACACACATACACATACATGCACACACATACAAACACACACATACACCCGCACATATACACACACACACATGCACAGACTCACACACACACGCACACACATAAGTACACTCATGCATGCACAAGCACACACAACACAGGCATAGACTCAAACACACACAAACACACACTTGCACATATATATACACATGCGGACACACATACACTTATGCATGCACATACACATGCACACACTCATACATGTACATGTGCACATACATATGCACATGCACACACACATGCATGAACACACACACTTGCATGATTGGGTCGATGAATGGGAGGATGTCATTTGTGGTGTTCAGTTCAGTTGTACTGGTTAATCATTGAGAACAGATGTATACCTATATACATGCACACATGTATACACATGCACACACACACAGGCACATCCACACTCACACACACACACATGCACACATGCACATATGCACACATATACACGCACACACACATGCATGCGTACACACAGGCACACATGCACACACGTGCATGCATACATGCACTCACACACACACCCACACTCACATACATGCAAGTACACACACACACGCACACACACATACATGCTCACACACACACTCTCATTCACACACATGCATGCACACAATGCATGCACTCATGCACATAGACACACATGCACATGCACGCATACACACACAAGCATGCACACAGCACACATACACATAGACACAACCACACATGCGTACATGCACGCACACAGGCATACACACATATACACACACATACACACATATACAAACACACATGTACATACAATCACACGCATACACACACACAAGCACGTACACACATGCACACACACCTGCACACACCTGTTCTCAATGATTAACCAGTACAACTGAACTGAACACCACAAATGACATCCTCCCATTCATCGACCCAATCATTCACCTCTAACTGCCACCCCGAACCAACCCTTCAGGCACCCAAAGGCCCACAATCCAATTCAACTATTCTTTGAGCTAATTATCTTCATGAGCATCTGAAAATCCTCAATTGAACCAAATAGTCAATGACCTAATTCTCCAACCGTCTGACTACTCCCCAATCTGACCCAACTATGCCCAATTACCCCTCCACTCAACGGTCCCATCTGGCTACCTCCCAACCCAATCTAGTTTGCTTCCAACTACCCCTTCACCTGACTGCTGCCCAACTACCCACATGACACCCAACAATCATCCAGCTATTCCCCATCAGACTACATTGTCTGACCATCCAAACAGACTTGCAATGAACCAACTACCCTCCACCACCCAATTATCCCAGCTTGATCCAACTATCCCCTCAACAATCCAATTATGCTCCCCAACCACTCAAACTATCCCTCGCCCAATTGTTGCCACCCAATTACACCCTCCATCCTACTACTTCGCCACTCACCCACACTCCTGTTCACCCATTCATTCCACCACTAATTAAAAATCCTAAGATCTTGAAATATTGCAGCAACTATTGTGAAAGAATGGAGAATCCTTGTTTAGTCCATCTTTTCTTGTGTTCAGCAGACTTTCCTGTGAATATCTGAGGTGACAGATCCATGTTTCAGCCATTCATAGAAGTGTCAGGTTGCAGAATTCTTTATAGGCTGTGTTAATGCCCACAGCATCAACTCTGATCAGAAGATCTGGACCTAGCTTTCTGGTAGCATTCAGGAATGTTCAACAGTGCATGCTTATAGTTTAGTGGCTTCCAGCAGGCTAAGAGGCAAGCTCAAATGTTGTGTGAATTACACCAGTTTCTGGCACAAAACTGGTAAGGACTATAATCTGAGCAAAGTCTAGATTGAATAGTTTTCCATCTCATGGATAAATGTAAATGATTCTGAACTTCAAACTGACTCTGGGGTGGGGTGGGTTTGCGGCGGGGGGGTGAGGGTGGGGGTGCGGTGCTGAGTGGGTAGTCAGGAGGACACTTGTTTATTAAGTTCACCTCCATAATATCACTACATCAGCTTGGAGATACTTCCAGCAGCATTCTTAGGCACTTGCAGAATTCCTCCCCAAGAAAGTTTATGCAAGGTATGCAAATGTTCTTGACTGAAACAATTTCAGTTTGACATCTTCCTTTATTGACTATTGTCATAGAATGTCTATGTTTCTTCACAATTATCTGGTTTCCATCAACGTCAAATCACATGGTGACATGGTGGCACAGTGGTTAGAATGGCTGCTTCACAGCACCAAGAACCCGGGTTTGATTCCCAGCTTGGGTCATTGTCTTTGTAAAGTTTGCATTCTCTCCCCATGTCTGCATGGGTTTCATCTCCAATTTCCTCCCACAGTTGAAAGACATGCTAGTTAAGTGCATTGGCCATGATAAATTCTGCCAAATTCACAGGAGTGTGGTGAATGGGGGACTTTCACAATAACTTCATTGCAGTGTTAATGTAACCTACTTTGCAATACTAATAAATAAACTCTAAACTTTAAACGGTTCTTGTTAAAATTATTCATTATTAATAACATCTATCGGTTTCTGCGCATTGCTGTCCTCATTGTTAGTACCTCTCTGCTGTCTTTGATAGCATTGATCATTCTATTTGCTTCCAATGCCTCTTTTTGGAAATCCATCTTTTGCCTTCATTCTAATGTATTTTTATGATAGACTATTGTTTGCCATTGTTTTCTCCATCCATCCCTGCATGACCACAACTACTGACCGTCACAGCTCCCTCCCATGTTACCTCTTGTTGTTTAGACTCTTCAGTAGATGATTGAGATCACTATTGGTGATAGAGTGTTGCTCTGCTTCTGTTTGGAGTATATATGCTCCAATTTTAACAATTACTAGAGCAAGGCAACAACTGCTCACTGTGTCATCTGCCAGTTCTGCTTTGATAGTTATGGCCTACATAACATTTGATAGCTGTCATATTGGCCAAATCTTCCATGAAACGTAATGATGGCTTTGGGACACATCATATAAAGTTTATTTATTAATCACATGTAGGTTTATATTCATAGTGCAATGAAGTTATTGTGAAAATCTTCTAGTCACCTTACTTCGACGTCTGCTCAGGTACACTGATAGAGAATTTTGCATGGCCAATGCACCTAATCAGCCTATCTTCCAGACTTTGGGAGGAAACCAGAGCACCTGGAGAAAACCCACGCAGTCATGGGGAGAATGTGCACACTCCGCACAAACAGTGACCCAAGCCCAAAATTGAATCTGGGCCCGTGGCGCTGTGAGGCAGCAGTGCTAATCACATAAACACACAAATCAGCTGGCAAGCTCAGGTGAGTATGAGATATGACATGAGTTCCAAACCTCAACAATTTATTGGTTGATTTGAGTCAGTCAGTCTTCACGCAAGCGCCATTAAGACATTAAGCTCTCAATTATTTTTTAAGAAAATCGCTAGAATTTTACAGAATTTGCCTATTAAAATCTCTGCAGTAATTTTCTCTTATAATTAATGTTAATGCAATGTCAATCAATATCTCCACCCCATCCAATGAGTCTTACCTTGTATTTAGTAAATCTTTCTTAAAGATTTTTTAAAATTCCAGGCATTTAACTTTTATTTTATTGTTAATTCTTGTTAATTTATCTCTTACTCTGATCTTAGTTTCTCTTATCTTTTCTCTTTTCATACCTGATTTGTCTCCAAGTTCACTCTATCTTATCATTCTCCTTGATCTTCGCTATCCTAAAATCTCAATGGTTTACAAGAAAGACTAATGGTTCTGGCATTCATTAAGGTCCCCAATGCATTGTTATCTGCTTGTATTTCCTGAAAATAATGGCACAAATTGTATTCGAGCTGAAGGGTGCAGGACAGAAAAATAGTCTGATGAACAGTGCAAGTTACAAGGTGCCCTGCTTCAGCAAGATTTGGTCCATTATTTTTCTGATATTTTTAAGGGTGTTCTTAATCCTTATATATGTTTTGCCCACAACAGGATGCACATCTGTGAAATGTTACTGCTGATAAACAAAATGTAAAGATTGGATGCAAACAGAATTCCAAATAACTTGGGTGGAAGCATTATTCATGCAAATCTAAATATAGGCTTAAACAGTTGAAAGGGTTAATTTAAACATTGATTTCCAGCTCATGCACGCCTTCTGGGAAACAACAGGTCTTGCAAAATGATAAGACCAATCAGGCATGTTCAATTATCAGTCTCAAGTTGTGTGAATAAATTCATTTTCCTTTTTGTTGCCCAAGCACGATTCTATTACGGGTGAGGAACAATATGCAAGTTTGGGCTTTAACATAAATACTGCAAGTGTGAGGTTCATCAAGATAGGAGAGGAAAGCATATTATAATGGTTTCTAAAACATCACAAGTATCTGCATAATCCTGAATTAATTGTCAACCTATACCTACACCTACAGCCACAGTTCTTCCACAAAAGACCTCGTAGAAATGATAGAATAATAATAGTTTTCATACTAATTAATAGTCTGGTATTTTATCAGCTTTGGAAAAACAGAGCTGTAATTTATTTATTTAGCTAAAGCCAGCAGTTGACATACTGCCATTATAGAATCATAAAGTGATACAGCACAGAAGGAGTCCATTTGGCCTATTGTGACTGTGTTGATTTTTTGAAAGTGCCATCCAATTAGTACCATTCTCCTGCTTATTCCAGATAATCTTGCAAATTTCCCAAATCAAGTATTTATCCAATTTCCTTTTGAAAGTTATTATTGAATCTGCTTCCATTAACCTTTCAGGCAGTGCATTCTAGACTATACTAAATAAGTCAGAGATATTTAGCTGAGGAGTGTACTTTTATAACCTAGTCAATACCTGCTTATCTCGTAAATTCTTTTGCCCCTTCTGCTAAACGTGTTCAGACCAATTCAGCACTCTTGTACATCACATGGCTAGTCCAGTTGTTGAAAGCTGTGGGTACCTGTAAATCCCAGTAACGTAATCCCTTTCATTAACATTTCCCACCGGAGGCAAGGGGACAAAGTCTGCCCCCAAGCTGGACATAAACAACGGTGCAATAGAAACCCCACAGTAGGATGGCTAAGCAGCCATTCATCCTGTATTCTCAATGGTTACTATTGCCAGCCTATTTACCTGTGTGAGTTCATCAATTATAAACTCACCCCAATATCAGACATTCCAGAAGGGAGCCTTAGAAGATCATTAATTATGAGCATAACTTTCTGATTTCCTGTCCACAATGTAACCCTTGGACGTTGAGGCCAATTGTATCGCTAATATCACTGCCCAGGATAGATCAGTTAATCAAACATTAATCGAGGATTAAGCCTCCCGGTTATTATAACTCAGTCCTGCATCAATGGTTCATTTATCCAATGAGCACTCATTGGGGGAAATCAAAAGAAAAAGCAGGGTAAGGTTATTGAGTTGGATGATCAGCCATGACCATAATGAATGGCAAAGCATGCTCAAAGGGCCTCCTCTTGCTCTTATCTTCTAGGTTTCTATGAAATTCCAGGGGTTAGAATTTCTTCCCAGAGACGCGAATCGGGGGTGAGGATTAATTTCATGTCAGATAGCACACTGATACAGTGGTTAGCACTGCTGCCTCAGAGCATCAGGGACCTGGGTTCAATTTCCAGCTTGGGTCACTGTCTGGGCAGAGTCTAACATTCTCCACGAGTCTGTGTGGGTTCCTTCGGGGTGCTGTTTTTTTTCCACATTCTGAAAGATACGCTTGTTAGATGCATTGGCCATGGTAAACCCATCCTTAGTGTACCCAAACAGGCACCAGAATATAGAGACTAGGAATTTTCATAGTAAAGTCACTGCAATGTTAATGTAAGCCTACTTTGAACACTAATAAATAAATTTAAAATCATTCCCTTCTCTATGTCAAGACTGCTTGGAGATAGGATTTCGCAGTGCTCCAGGTCCGAAGTAGCCTGAAGATGAACCTGCTGCCCATAATTGCGAGTCCAAGATGAAAGTGTAGAAGAAACTTTCACCTGGTTCTCCCAATGCAATCAGGAGCTTATGGACAAACAGTCAAACCTTCTGATCCCTTTAACTGCCCTCACCCTAATGCTATCACATTCACTCCCCTGAAACCACACTCCCCCATCACCCTGACCAATTATTTGCATTATGACAAAACTCACAAGCTCTCTTATAGCAGGTGGAAGTTATTAAAAAACTAATAAAAATCACTAAACAAACAGACCTTTCAAACCATTTGTCAGCAAAGTCAAGTATTTATAAGAGTGATTAGACACCCTTCCCATACCAAAGGCTAACTTCAGAACTATTATCTCAACATAGGGGAAATTTTCCCATTCAGCCTGCTGTGAGAATCATAGTGGGTGAGCGGCTGACCCAAGATCCGTTGACCTTGGGTAAGATTTTCCAGTTTCAGGGCAAACTTGGCTGGAAAATACCACCTCATATGTCCAGACTGATTTAAGCTTGAAAAGCTTAAACAATTGGATTTCATTATCATACTAGGACACACTTCCAGTGCTGTAAAGTGTGTGTATTTTATCCATTTCATGATTTTTTAAAATTCATCTGAGAACTTTTCCACATTTACAATGTTGACAGCTTGTCATTTGACAGAAGTAATGAACTGGAAAGCACGCTATTTAAAAGTAATTAAATCCTCCAATCAGAGCCCTGTCATGACTCATTGTAATGAATAGGGAGATACAACTCATACTGCAGCATTTCAAAATGGACTATAAAGGAGGTAAAAACCATTTTACTTATCTTTTAACGTTTTCCCATTCCAATCCATTCTTCACATTTCCATGTAGATGTGGCAAAACCCAAAAGCTGCTGAAGTCCAGTCATCTCTCTGAAAATTAGCAAGTCTCTCCACAATGCTGGTAGTTAGCTCTTTATTAGACTAATAAAGCTAACATTGGTACTGGGGAAGTTGCTAGAGTCTATTAAGGATTTTGTGACTTGGCATTTGGGAGGCAGTGGTGTAATCAGACAATGTCAGCATGGATTTACAAAAGGGAAATTATGCTTGATGAACCTATTGGAATTTTTTGAGGGTGTAACTAGTAGAGTTGACTGAGGAGAACCAGTGAATGTGGTTCATTTAGACTTTTAAAAGGCTTTCATCAAGGTCTTGTATAATAGATTACTAAACAAAGTTAAAGCACATGGGATTGCAGGTAATGTCTTGAGATGGATAGAAAACTGGTTAGCAGATAGGAAACAAAGAGTTGGCATAAATAGATCTTTTTCAGAATGGCGTTCAGTGACTAGTGGAGTTCCGCAGGGATATATTATATGTATATAATATATTTATATATTACTTATATATATTATATATTTATATTATATACTAATGATTTGGAAGAGGGAACTGAATGTATTACCTCTAAATTGCAGATGATACAAAGTTTGATGGGAGGGTGAGCTGTAAGGAGGATGCAGAGATGCTTCAGTGTAATTTGGACAGGCTGAGTGTGTGGGCGTATGCATGGCAGATGCAGTATAACATGGACAAATGTGAGATTTATATCAATAATAGGAAGATAGATTATTACTTGAATGGGTGTAAATTGAGAGGTAAATACACAATGAGACCTTGGATCCCTCATGCACCAGTTGCTGAAAGTAAGCACGCAGGCACGGCAGGCAGTAAAGAAGGCAAATGGTGTGCTGGCCTTCATAGCAAGAAAATTTGAGTATAGGGTTAGGGACATTTTGCTGCAATTGTGTAAGTGAAGCCACATCTGGAGTATTGTGTGAAGTTTTGGTGTCCTTATCTGAGGAAGGATGTCCTTCTATAAAAGGAGTACAGGACTCCTGGGATGGCAGGTCTGTCAAATGAGGAGAGACAAAGGCAGTTAAGACTATATTCATTGGCGTTTAGAACAGTGAGAGGGAATCTCATAGAAATGTATAAAATTCTAATGGATTTAGACAGGGTAGATTCAGAAAGAATGTTCCCAGTGATGGAGAAGTCCAGAACTAGGGATAATAATTTGAAAATAAGGGATAAACCTTTTAGAACTGAGGTGAGGAGAAATTTATTTGCTCAGAAGTTGATGAATGTATGGAATTCACATAGTTGAGGCCAAAACATTGCCTGATTTCATGAAGAAATTAGATGCAGCTGTATGAGCTAAAGGGGTTAAATATGAGGGAGGAGCTCAGGATATTGAATTTGATGATGAGCCATGATCAAAATAAATGGTGCAGCAGACTCATAGGGCTGAATGGCCCACCCCTGCTTCAAGTTTCCATGTTTCCATTAATAGAAATTGGTAAGTTTCCACACCCTGCTCCTTCATCATGAAAATGGCCAGAGATAGAAAAAGAGGCAAAACTTACACGCCAGCCATCTGGGGGCATTTTTTCTGATCCTGACTTGATGTAACTGGGACTCTGGAAATCTGGCCTCAAATATTAACTTTTTGCAAATACTTTACAAATAGTACATGATTCAAAGAGATTGCAAGAATACATATTTAATTTAACTTATATACATTATAAAAAGAACATTATTAAATTGAAAGAGTGCAGAAAAGATTTACTAGGATGCTACTGGGACTTGATGGATTGAGTTTTAAGGAGAGACTGGATAGACTGGGACTTTTTTCTCTGGAGCATAGGAGGCTGAGGCATGATCTTATAGAGGTCTATAAAATGATGAGAGGCACAGATCAGCTTGATAGTTAATATCTTTTTCCAAAGATAGAGGAGTCTAAAACTAGAGGGCACAGGTTTAAGATGAGAGGGGAGAAATACAAAAGTGTCCCCGAGGCAACTTTTTCACACAAAGGGTGGTGACTGTCTGGACCACGCTGCCAGAGATGGTAGTAGAGGCAAGTACAATTTTGTCTTTTAAAAAGCTTTTAGGCAATTACATGAGTAAGATGGAAAGAGGGATATGGGCCAAATGCAGGCAATTGAGATTAGCCTAGGGGTTTTTTAAAAAAAGGGCGGCATGGATAAGTTGGGCCGAAGGGCATGTTTCCATGCTGTAAATCTCTATGACTCTATAGCTATGGCCAAAAATTCTAAGTGTCCAATGAGCAGGGAAACAGGAAACCATCAGGTGATTCATGCCAGTTTTGGCGGGGGGAGGCAATCCTGCCAGAATGACCTGCACTGGACTACTCAGGGGCCTTTGGGCATGCACCAGTCTCTCAGTATATTGAGAGGTCAGTTGACATGCCCCCTGCTCTCCAACTGGTAGGCCTCCTGATCTCTGATCCTGACTATCACATACTCCCTAAACATCTCCCCAGGAAGAACACAAAATTGTAAAGTAAGAGATGTGTCAGTAATGGCAGACTATTTTGAGTTAATTCACAGAGAAACTGGAGATTTAAGAGGTCTAATATTGATAAGAAATCTGTTCTAGTGAGGAAGACCAGGGTGAAGAGACAAATGCATCTCACAATATTAAAGATAAAGCCCAGAGGCTAATTTTGATTCAATGACCTTGATTCATCTTTTAATTAATATTTAAGTTACATTGAATCAAACTTTGAAATAAAAGGTACAAAAAGTGAAATGCTGTTGATTATATTTTCATTTTTGAGATCAGTTAGTGAATTTAGTTTTTTTGATTTACAAGTCCCCAGGAGATTATAGCAAATCCAGGCTCTTTTTAAACAAGTTTAGCGACTCTGTCTTTACCACCAACTCAGGCAGCAAATTCCAGATACTCACCATCCTTTGTACTACAAAAGTTTTTCCTCATGTCCCCCCTGATCCTTCTGCCACTTAATTTGAATCTATGAACTCTGATTTTCGAAATCTGTGCCAAGGGAAACAGGTTCCTTCAAGTTACTCTCTCTTCCTCACAATTTTGTATTCCTCAATCATGTCACTCCACAGCCTTCTCTGTTCCAAGGAAAACAACCCCAATTGTTCTCCTCATAGCTACAATTTTCTGGCCTTGGCAACATTCTAGGAAATCTATTCTATATTGTCTCCAGAGTAATTATGTCCTTCAGTTATGGCCTCACCGGTATCAGACACTATTTCATCATTATGTCCATTCTTTGTCTTCTATACTTCTGCCAATGAAGGACAATATTTAATATGCATTTCTTTCAACCTTATCTAGCTGCACTGCTACCTTTAGGGACCTGAGCACTTGTGTGCCAAGATTTCTCACTTCATCTACTCCTCTCAATATTTTCCCATTTATTATGCATTGCCTTTTACAGTTTGACCTCCCTAAATGCATTACCTCACACTTATCAGCATTGAACTCCATCTGCCACTTTCCTGCTCACTCCACCAATCTATCTATGTAATTCTGGAGCTTTAACAGAAAATCTATATCATTTTGGAATTTATAGCCAGTGTTTCAGTGTTTTTATTACCCTAAAATTATAATTAATCCTCTCATAAGTGATACAAACTCTTAAACTCACTTTCAAATAATTTTAGTAACAATTAAAAATTCTACAAACACTTTAAAGTAACTACAAATTTTCTTTATAGCTACTATTTCTGGGTGATGAAAGCGTTCTGTGTGAATTTCTTTCCCAAGAACAAACATATCACATGAGCATGAGTCCTAGTTAAGGTGTTGATCTGGAATTCTTAATTTTACTTTGAGTTAAAGGTATATTTCCAAAACAGAACTATCTTGTAAAGTTCCGTGTTCATGACAGATCTTGCTGCCCGAAAAATGGCAGCCTTGCTTGCTAAATAACAATAATAATATTTTGAAAATAATTAATTGACTGCAAAACATTTTCCGATGTACTGAACATCTCAAAGACAATAAATTCAAGCTCTTTTCTTCAGTTTATTTCATCGGTTGAACTATGAAGCTCATTGAGACGGTCAACCACAGCTCCCCGAATGCATCAGTGTAACACACAGCAGCTGAAGCATTCACTTAAATGAAGTCTGCTTTTTGGGAAGTCCTTCATGTCTCCAGTAGACAGAACTGAAAGCATTGAAAAAAATTTAGAAATATGTCATTTAGGGAATTTTGATGGACTGCCTAGTTAAAACTTTGTTTTGTTATACAGTTTATAGAGTTCTATCTTGTGCAACAAAAAATGCAAGACAAAGATTTCTGGAATTACTTAAAATTAGCAAAACAATACAAGTATTTAATAATACTGCCATACACTACTTCAAGATTATACATAAGGATACACATGACTACCCTTTCGCTTTAAGCTCTGGCAACTAAAGGCAAAACCTTAATATATACAACACTGGCAAGTGATCAAGCCTGACAATGGTATAGCATAACTCTTTAACTGCAACTGACCAAGTTCCTTCTGATCACAGCAGTGAGTGTCTTTGAACAAAATCTTTCAGACTTTTTTTCCAGGAATGTGCCTGGATGTTACAATGACACAATCTCATTGTCCTGATAAAGATCTTTTTAATGTATAATCGTATATTGTGCCCTTTATTTAATGACGTGGAGGAAAAGCCCAATCTCCAGGACCGATCCCAATTAATATGAATTGTTCCGCATATTCAGCTCACCGGGATGAGGAATGTCTTGTTCCATTAACAATTTCAGCAGTTCACTCCCTGCCCAAGATCTTCCTTATCTGTGAGAAACAGCTTGCAAAATTTAGTTGGCTTTGAAAAGCAGTTTTGGCCTTGCAAAACAGTCAGGTAAAGTTTGGTCATTTTCTTTCAGTTTGGTCAAGTTATATCAAGCTTGTATTCAGAAACCAGAGAGCAGAAGTTCAAAATTGACATTAATTTTTTTTCTGCTGCTCCTATAATTCTAATATTTACGCCAGAGCATTGAAGCTTGTGTCTGACTCCGGCAGATGCCTCATAATTATCTGTAAATCTGAATCCTATCAATCAGAGGCCATTTTAATGGTCTGCTGCATGGATCACACACCATGTGCACTCTGGCCAGTAAATTCTATTGGAGAAGAAGTGGAAACAGCAAAAGATTATTAGAGCACTTACCTGTGTGGGGCCAGGAGGAACAGATGTACACCCTGGGCTTCCCCCTCCTCACTTGCAAAACCTGGCAGAACTTCTTGTGTGAATTACCTGAATATCTGCAATTGGCTTCCAAACCAACTGGTTTTCATATAATGGGAGTCAACCAGTTTTACATCCAATGCTAATGGGCAGTTGGCCATCCTGTGGCCATCCTTTTAAAATATTCGAAATTAGAAGTATGCAACTCAAGATGATCACAAGCTGTATTATCTGAAAAGTTTGACATTCAATGAAAATCCCGGATCCAAAATCTGATATTAATTCCAGTTTTCACAATTGGACATGAAGAAATATTTTGGCTCGCGTGAAGGAATATGCTTTGGATGGATAGTATTCAGCAGTTTGTGTCTGGCTACAATCTTTAATCTGGACACAAATTACCAGTAAGAAGTCTGACAACATCAGGTTTAAGTCCAACCAGTTTTAACCAGTTTTAACAACTGGTTAGACTTAAACTAGTGTTGTCAGACTTCTTACCGTGTTTACTCCAGTCCAACGCTGGCATCTCCACATCACAGATTACCAGCCAGAATTGTGCTAAGTTTTAGAAAATGTTTTCAAGTCCCCTCAAGTTTACATTTAAACTTATCTGCATATCGGTGAACATAAAATCTGACATGGCCACGTGCAATCAGGCAACTTTCTCAAATGTAATTTTTTTTTAAAAAAATGCATAACATATGTTCCTTGATATCTATTAAAAGTAGCATCTTTATGCAGTTTGATTGAATTCAACTAAAATAGTTCTGTCTCAAAAAAATGCATTTTAATTAGAATGACTGGTCAATTATCTCTAGCCCAAATTTAAATAAGTCATCTTCATTCTTTTTAAAAATATACAGACCCACTCAGGAAAGTATAGTCAGGCTATTAGAAAATGAAATATATATAGATGTTTTTAAAACATTTGGACAAGTGCCCTGTGGCTAAAAGTAATAAAAATATTTGAGAGTGTCCTTGAAGGCATGCACATACAGAAAATATTGAGCAGAAACTTGCTTTGGAGATTAATTCAATCATAGGAGCCACAAGTTTTATGAACAGGGTCAGGTTCTGGTAATATTTCAAAGCAGTGGAAATGATCGTAGAAAAACGTGTTGCACTAAATGTAATTTGCACATAAAATTCCGCACACATTTGCATTTCAAATAAGTTCTGTTGTTAAAAAAACAACAAAATCTAGTAGACATTTCAGGCACATATTGAGTTTTACCAAACTTTACATTTTGCAAGAAAACCTCAGGTTTGTCTCTTGAGTTATCTCTCAAAGTGTGACTCTGACTCCAAGTTTGACAATCTGCACAGTGTGAAAATCACTCTACTGAAAGGTTGTCAAATCTATCTGTTTTTTGTTACATTATTTCCAATTGATATCATCTATTGATCAGTTGGCCCGGGAGCCTAGAACCCATCCGTTCCATACTCAAAATATGCTTCTGTTATTTGGAATGCTCCCAACAACCTTTTGGGATTGTTAAAAGTAGATATGAATGTACATAAAGAGTGGATAAGGTTTGAGGAGCTGTCAAGTTATTTAAATTCATTCCCTTTAAATCTTGAAGGAAAAAACAGATAGTATGCAGTGTGATTTCAATAGTCACGAGCTTTGGAATATCATTATTGGATTAATGCTGCTTGATTGCTTCCACAAACATTATTATCACAATGTGGGAGGAGGTACTGCCCTATATTTCCAATTTGGTTGAAAGCTCAGAGAGGTTATAATGTGATTAATTATGCTTGATGTGGGGCTATGAATATAAATGTCTGTATTTTTCATAAGAAAACAAAAACTTGAAGAAATGTTTGCTTTTATGGGGAATTAACTACTTCAACTATATTTTATAAGGGATTATGTACTTAAATGGATTTAAATGCATTGAATGAGAGTGAGATAGATCAATATTCATGACAGTGATTTTTTCATGTTGTGGTGTGTTACAGAGACTTAGAAATTTATTTTTGTTTCTCTTGCTATGGGTCTTGATGTTTGCCCATAATGGATACTGGATGAGTTCACATGAAGATTGTTAAAGCAAAGCATGGTGAATTATGGGGGGCATGGGTTGGCATCAGTTGGCATTAAATTGACACAGGAGCTACAAGAGGTGTGGAGATGAATGGGTTGGCATGAGTTGACACTAAGCCACTTTACTTCAAGACATAATTGGTTCTCTGCAGACAGCAGTTTAAAACATGCTTTCATATGAGCATAAGAACTAGGAGCAAGAGTAGGCTACCTGGCCTCTCGAGCATGCTCCACTTTTCAATAAGATCATGGCTGATCTTTTCGTGGTCTTAGCTTTACTTACCTGCCCACTCATCATAACCTTTAATTCATTTACTGTTCAAAAATTTATCTATCCTTGCCTTAAAAACATTCAATGAAGTAGCCTCAATTGCCTCATTGGGCAGGGAATTCCACAGATTCACAATCCTTTGTGTGAAGAAATTCTTTCTCAACTCAGTCCTAAATCTGCTCGGACTTATTTTGAGACTATGCCCCCTAGTTCTAGTTTAATCTGCCAGTGGAAACAACTTCCTGCTTCTATTTTATTAATCCTTTCATAATCTTATATGTTTCTATAAGATCTCCTCTCATTCTTCTGAATTCCAATGAGTATAGCCCCAGTCTATTCGGTCTGTCCTCATAAGCAAACCCTCTCAACTCTGGGATGTCCTCTGCACCCCATCTAGTGCCAGTATATCCTTTCTCAAGTAAAAGACCAAAACTGTACACAGTACTCCAGGTGTGGCCTCACCAGCACCTTATATAGCTGTAAAATGACCTCACTGTTTTTGAACTCCATCCTTCTAGCAATGAAGGACAAAATTCCATTTGCCTTCTTAATCACCTGCTGCACCTGCAAACCAATTCCTTGTGATTCTTGCACAAGGGCACACAGGTCCCTTTGCACAGCAGCAGGCTGCAATTTGTTACCATTTAAATAATATTCCATTTTGCTGTTATTCCTACCAAAATGGATGACCTCACATTGTTCTCCAAATGCCAGACCCTGGCCCATTCATTTAGACTATCTATATCCCTTTGCAGATTTTCAACGTTCTCTCCACACTTTGCTGTGCCACTCATCTTAGTGTCATCTGTGAACTTTGACACACTATACTTGGTCCCTAACTCCAAGTCATCTATGTAAATCGTAAACAATTGCGATCCCAACCCTGAGGCACACCACTAGTCAGTGATCGCCAACCAGAAAAACACCATTTATCCCCATTCTTTGTTTTCTGTTAGTTAACCATACTAATACATTACCCATAACACCATGCATCTTTATCTTATGCAGCAGTCTTTGGTGTGGCACTTGTCAAATGTCTTCTGAAAATCCAGATGCATCACATTCACAGGTTGTCCATTGTGCACTATACATGTAATGCTCTCAAAAAATCCACCAAATTATTCAAACATGACCTGCCCTTCATGAATCCATCCTGTGCCTTACCAACAAGACAATTTATATTCAGATGTCTCATTATTTCATCCTTGATGATAGTTTCAAGCATTTTGTCTGCTGCAGAACTTAAGCTAACCAGCCTATAGTTACCTGCCTTTTGTCTACCTCCTTTTTTAAACAGTGGTGTTGCACTTGATGTTTTCCAATCTGCAGGAACAACTCCAGAGTCCAGCGAATTTTGGTAAAGTACTACTAGTGCATTTGCTATTTCCCACGCCATCTCTTTCAGTATCTGGGATTCATTCCATCAGGATTAAAAGACTAGTTTACCTTTAGTCCTGTTAGCTTGTCCGACACTACCTCTTTCATGACAGTGATAGTTTCTATGTCTTCTCTAGCCTTCCTGTCATCAATTTTATCATGTTATTTGTGTCCTCCACTGTAAAGACCAACACAAAATGCGTCAGCCATTTTCTCATTTCCAGTTATTATATCCCTCTTCTCATCTTCTAAAGGGCCAATGTTTACTTCAGCCACTTATTTTTGTTTTATATATTTGTATAAACTTTTGCTATCTGTTTTTGTATTCTGAGCTCAGTTACTCTCATAATCCACCCTATTTTTCTTTGTAGCTTTTTTGTGGCTTTCTGTGCGCCTTTAAAGATTTCTCGGTCCTCTAGTTTCCCACTCATCTTTGCCACTTCGTATGCCTTTTCTTTCAATTTGATACCATCCTTTATTTTCTTAGATATCCATAACAGATTATCTCTTTTTCTACAGTCCTTCTTTGTCACTGGTATATACTTTTGCTGAGCAGTGTGAAAGATCGCTTTGAAAGTCCTCCACTGTTCCTCAATTGTCTCACCATAAAGTTTTTATTCCCAGTCTACCTTAGCCAACTCCTCCCTCATCCCTTTATAGTCTCCTTTGTTTAAGCACAAGACACTGGTATTGGATTTTACCTTCTTGTGCTCCATCTGTATTTTAAATTCAACCATTTTGTGATCACTTCTTCAGAGAGGATCCCAAACTGCAAGATCATTAATCTTTCCTATCTCATTATACAAGACCAGATCTAGGATAGCTTGCTCCTTCATAGGTTCCATTACATATTATTCAAGGAAGCAATCACGGATACATTCTGTGAACTCCTCCTCAAGGCTGCCTTGATCGACTTGGCTTGACCAATTGATATGACAACTAAAATCCCCCATGATAATTGCTGTACCATTTTTACTTGCATCAGTTATTTCTTTGTTTATTGTTTACTAGGAATCTAACTTCCCAACTCAGCTCACTGATTACCTTCTGACCACACTGCTTTTGTGTTTTAACTTACTTCCTGTTGGGATTTCTTTCGGATCAGTTAGTGCCGCCATCCTTTCCATCCCCCAGAATGAAAATTTGAATCTTCCCAACTCTGTAATCTCATCTCGGGAGTGGAAATTTAACTTTTTGCATGCATATTACCTACCATGTTTTCTAAATTACAACAGTATTTAACTTTAAAAATATAATTGGTTGTGAAGCACTTTAATGTTATAAAAAACAGTATACGAATGCAAGAATTTATTTCTTTTTATGTCTCTGGATTTCAGTTCATTAGAAATATAGGGATGGGTTTTTGTTTCTTATTATGTGTTAAACTTTAACTAGGCACAGCGTGAACAGTAAATCTGGTGAAGAGAATTAGATATGCACAATAAAATTTGCTAATACTATTTAAGTTAGAAAAAGGTGAATTCTGTAACATGCAGGTGATTCTTCCCACTCCCCCCTCCCTCCCCATCTCCCACCCATCTTCCTGTGTCCTACCTAGGTGATGCTTAACACCCAGCTGTAAAGACGTAACTCCACCCCGTGCATAGAGAGAAAGTGATTATATTCAAATCTGATTAAATATATGGGTCTTTTATGCAAGACTATTGAATTTATCGTTCATAATGTGCTAAATTGCCCCTGAGTGTCTCAACATTTGCAGGTTAGGGGATTAGTGGGGTAAATATGTGGGGTTACAGAGATAGGACCTGGATTTGATGTTCTGTTAGCGAGTCAGTGCAGACCCGATAACCAAAAGGCTTCCTTCTGCACTGTAGGAACTCTATGATTCTGAAGTGATACTATTGAGGGCAGAATATTTCGAGCGTTTCTCCTGGTTATCTCAATTTCCACAGGGATTCCCCTTCTGGTGGAAAAAAAATGAATCTCTCAAAACCAATAATTAAGCAGTAGCTGAAATAATTAGTAGGCAAAACACTGGGGTCTCAGCCAGTCATGGTTCTAATCAAAAGATTAGTAACTGACACATGGCATATGGCCAAACATACCCAAAGGGTCAAGTAATTCCATTCGCATATGATTTCTTGCTACAATGAGAACACTTCAGAATCCTTGTTACATTTTTAGACATTCATCCAAAGCTGATTTATCCCATGGGACATTACATAGCTAGGCAGCAATACTTGATAAGAATATCATTAGTATTTCACAAAGCTGGTATACAAAGCTTGAAAGTACTCATCCTGAGCTGAGAGCTATACTATTTGGACAAATTGTGCAAACGCCCATAGTGGTGAGCATGGTCACCTTTTAGCTTGTCTCAGCTACTTTGTTTTTGCTGGTTTTCTCTTTGTAATTGATTTTTGGTGCCTTTGCCAGGTATTTAATGTGACAATGAAGGTTTCCAAAAAGAGTCACTAACCTATCACCCTATTAGTATCAGTAATGCAGCATGCAACATTTTAATAGGGTTCTTCATCTGGCCATCAAAAGTGTCTACATGCTACAGGCAATAAGATTCTTCTAAATTTGAAATTAGGATGCTGGTGATTTCTATTAGCTCCTTTTCCCTTTTTGGTAAAAACAAGTCAAAATCTTCGTAATGTAGGTGCCAGTAAGTTCCATGTTAATGGAAATGAAGAGGTTACCAGATCTTCATGAGCTAGCAGATAATGGCCTTTATGTCTGTTTTGGATGGGACAAAGAAATGTTAATGATACTCAGACATTAATATCAGCTGAATCTCCCTTGGCAACTTTGCACAATGGCACAGTGGTTTGCACTGCTGCCTCACAGTTCCAGGGCCCTGGTTCAATTCTCAGCCTTGGGTGACTGTGTGAAGTTTGCAAGTTCTCCCCATGTCTGTCTGGATATCCTCCAGGTACTCCTTCCACATTCCGAAGATGATTAGGTTAATTGACTATGCTAAATCGCTCCTTAATGTCAAGGGAATTAGAATGGTAAATACATGTGGTTAACGGGATAGGGTCTGGGTAGGATTTTTAACAGTGGAGGCTTGATGGAGCAAATGACTTCCTTTTGCACTGTAGGGATTCTATAATACTATGGTTCTGTATCTGAATGGATGGGCACACCAAATATTAGCTGTTGAGCTTTAATTGAATGAGTCCTAAGATTATGTGTTATGGGTGTCACTGACTAAACCAGCATTTATTGCCCATCTTTATTTGTTTTTCAGAAGGTGGTGATGAGCTGCCTTCTTGAATTGCTGCAGTCACTGAAGGTCAGGTTCGGTGAAGGATAGTACTGACCATGGGTTTGCAAGGTGCTGCTTAAAGAACCTTGGTGAATTTTTGCAGCACATCTTGTGGATGGTACACACTGCTGCCACTGTTCATTAGTAAGAAAGGAATTAAATGTTTGTGGAAGGAGTAACAATCAAGTAGGTTACTTTGTGTTGGATGGTGCAAGTTTCTTGAGTGTTGCTCAAGCTGCATTCTCCCAAAGAGGAGAGTATTCCATTGCATTCCTGACATATGTCTTGTCGATGGTGGACAGGCATTGTTGAGTTAAGGAGGTGAGTTCCTCGCCATAGGATTCCTCGCCTTTGACTTGGTCTTGTGGTCACAGTATTTATATGGCTAATCCTGTTCAATTTCTGGTCAGTGCTGAACCACCATCACCCCCCACCCCCCCACCCTCCACAGGATTTTAATAGTGGGGACACTTTGGTATCATGAATGTTATTTGCCACTTGTCAGCCCAAGCCTAGATATTGTACAGGTCTTGCTGCATTTGGACATGGATTGCTCAGTATTTGAGGAGTTGTAAATGATGCCGAACATGGTACAATCATCAGCGAACATCCCCACTCTGGCCGTATGATGGAAGGGAGGCCACTAATGAACCAGTTGAAGCGGGTTGGTCCTAGGACATTACTCTGAGGAATCCCTGCAGTGTTGTCCTGGAGCTGAGAATTTAATCTCCAACTATCACAACCATTTTTGTTTGTCCCAGGCATAACTCCAATCAGTGGAGAGTTGTCTCCTCATTCCTATTTACTTGAGTTTTGCTTGGGTTCCTTTATGCTATGCTCAGTCAATTGCTGTCTTGATGTCAAGGGTAGTCACTCTCACTTCACCCCTGGGGTTCAACTGTTTTGTCCATGTTTGAACAAAGGCTGTAATGAGATCAGGAGCTGAGTGACCCTGGCAGAACTCAAACAAAGCATCTAAATGCAGGTTGTTGTTGAGTAAGTGCTGCTTGATAGCGCTTTGCACAGGATGGTAACTCACATCCACCGTGACCTTGATGTCAGAAGAGCCTGCAAGAGCTTTTCTTCTAAAACTTATTTTCCAACTTTTTATTAGAGTCACAGAGCAATTCAACATGGAAACAGGCCCTTTGGCCGAACTGGTCCATGCTGAGCTTGGTGCCTTCCCAGCTAGATCCAGTTGCCTATATTTGGCTCATATCCCTCTAATCCTTTCCCATCCATGTACTTACCCAAATGCTTTTAAATACTGCTATTGAACCTTCCTCAACCACTGTCTCTGGCAGCTTATTCCATAGATACACCATCCTGCGTATGAAGAAGTTGCCCCTCAGTTCCCCTTTAAATCTTTCCCTCTCACCTTAAACTTATGTCCTCTAGTTTTCAATTCCCTTACCCTGGGAAAAAGACTTATGTTCATCCTATCTATGCCCCTCATGATTTTATACATCACAATAAGGCCATCCCTCATTCTCCTATGTTCCAAGGAATAAAGACTTAGTCTAAATAACCTGGATGGCAAGCAAATGCTATTCAAAGTCCTCGTTGCCAGTATTTGTGTTGTGTGTGGTGGTATTGAGGCCAGGAAGCATAAATGGTTAAAAACTAACAGAGTTTTATTTTACAACATGTTTACTACAAGCTGCTTCATCACTCAGCAGTTTCCTATGCTAACAACCTATGATATTACTTCAATGATGACGGGCAGCAATTAATGCACAGTGCTTACCACAACTACTAAGACTCAATATAAATACATGACTATCCGTAATACAGATAATGGATGCCAAACTCCTTCAACCTGCCTTTCCCTAGCATCATTTCACATCTCAAGGGCAAGGAAGTTGGTGATTTGAATCAGAAAAATCACTCATCACTCCTTATTCTCAGGCTGACTGCATGAGTCTGATGCTAATGCTAATGCTTCCCCACACCCCTGTCACTGGGTTGAGTTTAACATCAACCACCCAGCGGAAACCAGACTGTTGGACAATTAAAAACAGACAGGTCATTTAACGGTTTGTGACTAACTACAATCCCATCATCTCTGGGACAGCTGCCTAATTCAAGCAGGGCTGCCAGGAAATTAGGCAAAACTGAGTGCTGTTGCATCAAAAGTGCACAAATAGCGTTATAATCAGAATCTGAGTGACAAACATTTCTTACAGGAACAGGAAGAGCTGGTGAAGTAGTGGCTTCCCCACTATGGGCTCCTTCCTGTCCCTCCCATAAGATCTTTCTGAAACCCACTCCCTGCACTTATCTAGAAGTGATGGATAGCCAAAGGTCACCCAAGTTTTGTCAGTAACTGTGCATCCTATAGACATTTAAGGCCAAGTAACTATAACAGACAGCCTCATGCCACTTCTGTTGAGTAGTAAATGAACTCACTGTTGAGTAGTAAATGAAAGGTTTCCTACCTTTCCAAAACAGTTGATAAAAGCAAAATACTGTGGATGCTGGAATGTGGAATGAAAACAAAAAATGTAGGTAAATCTCGGCAGGTCTGGACAGCACCTGTAAAGAGAGAATAGAACAAACGTTTTAAGTCTGGATGACCCTTCATAGAGCTAAGAGCAATGAAAATGATAAATTCACGGAGAGAAGAATACTACTTCTACAGGGAATATATTCCTGGAAGAGAAGTGGCAGTATGTTAAACACTAAGGTAAAAGCAAAATAATGCTGATACTGGAATTCTAAAACAATTTCTGGGTGGAATGAATATCATGATGGTCAACAATGCAAATAGAGAACTATTATTAGATCGCTAAATACTACAACATTTTTACATTAACAGTATTTACTGGTAAAATGCACATTAATTCACAAATTATATAACTGTTGCATGTGGTTTGAAATTTTGCAGTTGATTTTTGTTTTGAGCTATTTTCTTGGAACGAGGAAAGGATAGACAGCTTGATCTGAAGTCTGAAGTTATGAGTACGAGGTAAAAAAATTTTGTTCCAGAGAATTATTTTTAAAAGTATCAGCCATTATGTCAACAAGCATGGAATCATGAAATGTCTTGGCAAATATTCCCAATAAATAAACTTCTGAAATTTAAAAGGCTTTTGAGAACTGTGGCAAAAGTATGAAATGCCTCAAAATACCACATGGTGTTAAAAAGGGCCATCAAACCAGACAATGACAATATAATTGCAAATCAGTGGTACCTGGGCATTTAATAGTTGTATAAATTTGCTATTTATTAGGCAAGGGGGCAACAGTTTGCAATTTTATGCATGCAATGTATGTTTAATCTTGCCACCCTTTCACATCAACACTAAATTAGGACCGTAAGTCCAGATTCCAGGTGGTTTCAGAATTTTATTGGATGGCGGGGAGCAGAACTGAGAGAAATTTCTCTGCTCAACTTGATGGCTGCCCATACATGAGCATGTGATCTTCAGCTCATTATATATGTATGCATGAGAAACACAGTGAATCTCATGGAGTGCGGGGCAGGAAGTTACCATTCTCCCCATTACTTCCATGGGTTGAGGGTCCTGATGCCACATTTAAAAGGAATTAGGGCACTCTACAATATACAGTGGGTCGGAGATTCATTCTGAAAATCACACCAAAAAAATGTGAAGCAATTCCTGTTTTCATGCAAATTGGGGACTTAGAATTTTTTTGGGAGAATCCCCATCAATGTTTCAGGTCAAGGACCTTACATCAGAGCTAGGAGAGATTAGAAATCAAATCAAGCAATTCAGAGATGAAGAGAAGGCGGAGGAAGGACCAAAAGTGAATATCTGAGATAGGGTGGAAACCAAGAGAGATTAAACAACAAATGGTAACCTATTTAAACAATAATGACCAAATGGTGATAAAACCAATTAGCAATCTGGATTCTTTGACAAGAGGCAGCTGTCGAAAGCCACTGTTAGCACCCAATTTGTGAAGAGACTAATTTTGATTTATTTGGCTATACTTTCATCCATTAATGTCATTGGGTGGATCTCATGCTCAACTGATCTGACTAAGTGAGACAATTCCATACAGATTCTAATTGAACCATTAGGTTTTAGTGCTGTAATCACTCCAGGATGAATACTGGAATGATGACCCTTTATTGTAACATGTTGTAAAGCTTTGTCTAAGAGTGGATGAGGGACTTCTCACTGTGAAGTGTAATATAGGCTTTGCATCTGCCTTTAGATTAAGTGATATTCTGTTTTAAAATTTGTTAAGCGTAAAAATAAGGATGGATATTTAATTATTTTATTTATTAGTGCCAAGTAGGCTTACATTAACATGGCAATGCAGTTATTGTTACAATCTCCTTGTCGCCATACTCTGGTGCTTGTTTGGGTACACTGCATGTCTTTTGGACTGTGGGAGGAAATCAGCACACCTGGAGAAAATCCACGCAGACATGGGGAGAGCGTGCAGACTCCACACAGACAGTGACCCAAGCCGGGAATCAAACTGGCAGCACTAATCACTGTGCCGCTATGCCATTCCCAGTATGTTTAATGAATATGGACAATAATGGTAATAGATGTTCCAATTCCTGAATATCTTACTAGACTGCTCACAGAGTCAGAGAGGTTTACAGCATGGAAAGAGGCCCTTTGGTCCAACTTATCCATGCTACCCTTTTTTTTAAAACCCCTAAGCTAATCCCAATTGCTCGCACTTGGCCCATATCCCTCTATACCCATATAACTGTCTAAATGCTTTTTAAAAGACAAAATTGAACCCACATCTACTACTACCTCTGGCAGTTTGTTCCAGACACTCACTACCCTCTGTGAAAAAATTGCCCTCTGAACACTTTTTATTCTCTCTCCTCTCATCTTAACCCTATGCTCTCTAGTTTAAGACTCCCCTACCTTTGGGAAAAGATATTGACTATCTAGCTGATCTCTGCCCCACATTATTTTATAGACCTCTATAAAATCATCCCTCAGCCTTCTACACTCAGAGAAAGAAGTCCCAGTGTATCCAGCCTTTCTCAAATCATCAAGTCCCGGTAACATCCTAGTAAATCTTTTCTACACTCTTCTAGTTTAATAATATCCTTATCTCATGTGCTCATCAGGAATTTCATCAGCCTTTTAAATCAGCCTCAGCTGCAAGCATGTTTTTATGTTCAATAATCATGACGCCTGCTCTTTATAATGTACAGGGTTCCACAATTTCTCTATCCTCATGTATTTATCTTACCAAGTGTTGTTGACCTTTTACTTTTACATTTTCCTCCCTGAAGCTTGCAGTTGGATGGAGGATGACTATAATGTAATATTTTTAAGTCATTCAACATCATCGTAAAACACTGAAACAGCTGTGCCAGTATCTATCTTGAATTCCGTAGGTAACCATCAACTTGTAATTTAACACTTCAATAGTTATTTTCTATTTTGGTAATTTCTCCATGTCCAGTCTTGCAATATCATCATCCACTAAATCTCCTATTATGTACTGACTGGATCTGTTCCTTCCAATGCAAATCTGAATGTGTTCTGTATCTGGACATTCACATCCTCCAATTGTACCAATATTGAGCCTGTTTCAAACCTTCCATGCTTTGGAATAGTTCTGAGAATGGCAAACTATTTTGGATTTGTTTCTCTGGATCTGTTGCTGCTTCAGAAGTTTGGCTCATTTGAATATGATCTGTATTGCTGCTGCCTGGACTCCGGTGCTGTGTGTCTGATTCTTCTGCAGAACCCACAATGTTCCATTCTCAGGCAAGATTTCAACCTTCTCGCCTGTCTTTTTCCAAAGATTCCGTGATCTCTCAGCACTTGGAATTTTTCTTGGGGATTTATGCTGTGTTTGCTTCCACCGTATTTTGGATGGTGCACATAAATAATGGGTAGAAACCATCAGCTCCCGCATGTTTCATCTTAGATTTGGGCTCTCTTCAGGATTTCCCTAAGATTGTTTCCATAGATAATCATTCATTGAAAAGCATTCTTGCTTATTTACAGATCTACGTACATCTCAGTATTCCACATGAGGTTGTAGATCTGGCTAGGTGCTTCCTATCCAGATCTGTCACTTAGTCTTGTGACATTGTTACCTTGGTATTACATGTTCTTGACATTAATGCTTTACTCTATACACAGAAGTGCCATTTTCCTTGAATATCCTGAGATTTCTGCTCTCAGGTTCCAAAGTGTTTGTAGGCATTCTGTGCCCACATTTGGTAAGTAAGGAAGAGAATAATGTCCAGTTTATTAGGTACCCTGCTCTAATGAGGCCTTTGATATTTTTTGGCATTATCTTGGAAGTTAGTACTCACTGCCTGTGCCATCTCTTTATAAGTGGCACAAGTTACATTTCTGGGTAGCTTGCTTGAACCCACAGTAGGAGAATCTATGTCTCCTGATTTCTGCCTCTTACAGGAGAGCTTAGAAAACTGCATTGGAAAAGCCCTTCTCCTGTATGAGTTATGCAGTTCTTTTTATCCAGGTATCCTCAAGCAGATAAAAGTCTACAGCAGTTTAAATTTTAAAAAGCAATAAGATAGAGAATGTATTTACTTGAGACTATTTATTTATTTATCTTCAGTCAATTGCTGAACTGTACAAAATGAATTCCGTTCTTAAAGGCTGCGCATCAGTTTCTGTAGAAATTCAGGATCCTCAACCCATTTAACATTGATGTTACACCAATGACTAATATTAAAGAGGAAGCACTTTGAACAATGTTTAAATGAAACCTTTGAGCAGGAACTGGAAGTCAGGTGTTGGAAGTGAAAGAAACACTATCTACTCCAACTCAAATAACTACATTAACAATCAGCATTAACTGAAGTACATGACAGGCACCTTGCACTAACCTGCTGTGCATCCTTTATTTCTTTGAAGAGATGTTGACTGCCATTATTGGGAAAAACAGGGAAATGGGATTAAAATTAACAGTGTCAGTTGAAGAGCCAACACTGACATAAATCATATAATGGCCTCAGTAAGCTCCTTCCATTTTGTAATTTACATATTATGTTACTTTGTGTCTATAGCACAGAAACAGATAATTTGTCCTAACAAGGCTCTGCTAACATTCATGCTCCACATGAACCTCTTACCTCCCCATTCATTTAACCCAAACACCTTATTTTTTTCTATTTATTTGTCCTTTATGTGTTTATCTGGCTTCATTTAGATGCATCAAAACTATTCACCTCAATTAATCTTTGTGATCACTACAAATGATCTTCTGTGATTCTCAGATGTTTAAAAGCAAAGTGTAAGCCAATCTCTGAAGCTTTGCTTCATGCTGTTAAATTCCACCCATAACTTAGATGTTGCTGGTTAGAAACTGAAAAAGGAATTGATTGATCATTCAACTGTTCCCATATCTTTATTGAAGACATCCTGTATATTATCACAATGGGCTGCAGCCTATAAGTACATAAGAAATAGGAGCAGGAGTAGGCCACCCAGCCCCTCGAGCCTGCCCCGCCATTCAATAAAATCATGGCTGATCTGTAGTGGTTCAGTACCACTTTTCCGCTTTCTCACCGTAACCCTTAATTCCCTTGTCAATCAAAAACCTATCCACTCGTGACGTGAACATATTCAGCGAGGAAGCCTCCACCACTTCATCAGGCAGAAAATTCCAAAGATTCACCACCCTTTGCGTGAAGAAATTCCTCCTCAACTCTCATCTGAACACCACCCCCCCCACCCCAATCTTGAGGCTGTGCCCTCTAGTCCTGCTATCTTTACTAAGCGGGAACAGTCTCTCAACCTCTACCCTATCCATCCCCTTCATTATCTTATACGTCCCAATAAGATCCCCTCTCCACCTTCTAAACTCCAAAGAGTACAAACCTAGCCTATTCAGTCTCTCCTCATAATACAACGTCCTCATCTCCAGTATCAGCCTAGTAAACCTTCTCTGCACCCCCTCCCAAGGCCAATATATCCTTCCCTCGAATGCAGTGACCAAAATGTACACAGTACTCCAGCTATGGCCTCACCAGTACCCTGTACAGCTACAATAGAACCTCCCCACTTTTATATTCTATTCCCCTAGCTGTAAAGGCCAACATTGCATTCGCCTTCTTAATCACCTGCTGCACCTGCATACTGTGTTTTTGCAATTCGTGCACAAGGACCCCCAGGTCCCTCTGCACTGTCACATGCTGCAGCTTTTCACCATTTAAATAGTAATCTTTCCTACCATTATTCCTACCAAAGTGGATAACCTCACACTTGCTAACATTATACTCCATCTACCAGGTCCTGGTCCACTCACTCAACCTATTCAGATCCCTCTGCAGACTTTCCACACCCTCCACGCAATTTGCTTTTCCTCTCATCTTTGTGTCGTCAGCAAATTTCATCATCCTGCACTCAGCCCCTTCGGTCAAGATTATCTACGTAAATGATAAATAGTTGAGGCCCCAGCACTGATTCCTCCACAAGTCACCAGCTGTCAATCAGAATAGCACCCATTAATACCTACCCTCTGCTTCCTATTAGACAACCAATCCTCTAGTCAGTCTAACACTCTACTCCCAACTCCCTGCACCCTAACTTTCTGCAGCAATCTTTTGTGAGGCACCTTATCAAACGCTTTTTGGAAATCCAAAAACACCACATCCACAGGTTCTCCTCTATCTACCGCACTACTCATTTCCTCATAGAACTCCAATAAATTCGTCAAGCACGATTTCCCCTTAACGAATCCTTGCTGCGTCTGCTTGATCAAAGAGTTCATATCCAGGTGCCTCGTTATTTTTGCTTTGACAACAGATTCAAGCATTTTTCCTACTACAGATGTTAACGTAGCCGGCATATAATTCCCTGCCTTCTGTTTGCTACCTTTTTTAAACAGCGGCGTAACATTAGTCGTTTTCCAATCTTCCAGCACTTTCCCAGAGTCCAGTGAATTCTGAAAGATAATTACTAGGGCATCCGCTATCACCTCTGCCATTTCCTTGAGAACCTTGGGATGCATTCCATCCGATCCCGGGGACTTATCTGCCTTCAACCCTGTTAGCCTATCAAGCACCACCTCTCTAGTGACTGTAGTATCATCAAGGACCTCGTCTCCTACCACCTTTCTATTCTTAATTTCGGGCAAGCTATTTACATCCTCCTCTGCAAAGACCAAAACAAAAAACTTATTGAAGGTCTCCGCCATATCCTTATCATCCACCATTAAACCACCCCTCTCATCCTCCAAGTGCCCAACATTAACTCTGGCCATCCTCCTATTCTCCATATATTTATAAAAAACTTTTACTGTCTTTTTTGATATTTCGAGCTAGTTTAGTCTCATATTCTATCTTTCCTTTTTTAATCACCTTTTTAGTCATTCTTTGCTGTTGTTTGAAACTTTCCCAATCCTCCAATCACCCACTATTTTTAGCTATTCTGAATGCCTCAGCTTTTGATTTAATACTCTCCTTAATTTCCCTGGAGAACTACAGCTGATTTTCCCTTCTCCTACAGTCCTTCTTCACCATTGGAATATATTTTTGCTGAGTACCAAAAAAGATCTCTTTAAAAATCCTCCACTGTTCCTCAGCCGTCCTACCAACCAACATACTCCTCCAATCCACAGTTGCCAATTCCTCTCTATCCTATCATAGTCCCCTCTATTCAAACATAGTACACAGGTCCGTGACACTACTACCTCATCCTCCATTTGCATCATAAATTCTACCATACTATGATCACTTGTCCCTAGAGGATCCCTCACATGAATATCCCTAATTCTACCTGCCTCATTACATAGCACCAGATCCAAGATAGCACGCTCTCTCATACTGTTACTAAAATGATGAGACATTACTATTATTTCTTACGACCTCTTAATGAACCAACTAGACTTTTAATATTGCTACCTTGTTCATAGTTAAAACATTTATTTATCATTCTTTATTTTACTTTGCACTTATTTATGCTCACTTTACTACTTACCCTATAACCTCAGGCAGTCATTGCTTCTGATTCTTCATATCTTTAAAACAATCTTTTTTGACATGTGAATGTTTTTTTTATCCCGTTATGGCCTCCCTGCTATGTTTCTATATTATTTTGTAGTTTCTTTTGTGGGATGTGGACATCATTGGCAATGTCAACATTTACTGTCCATCTCGAATCATCTTAATTGAGAAGGTGGTGATGAACTAACTTTTTGAACCACTGTAATCCATTTGGTGTAGGTGCACTCAATCTGCTGTGGCAAGGTGGCATCAAGGATTTTGGCACATGACAGTGAAGAAATTAAAATATATTTGCTAGGCAAGATGCTCTGTAGCTTTGAGGGGAACTGGCAACAATGGTGCTCCCATAAACTTTGATGTACTCTACCTCATCTCGATCCCTTTGTTTTTACTCTACTTTATTTAATTTTTTACTGTCCTCTACCTTTTATTTCTTCATTGTCCTTCTTCATTTTTCTTCTCACTCTTTTCCCCTACTTTATCCCCCTCCCTTACCTTTTCTTCCCCCCCCACCCCACCTTTGCTTGAACAGCTTTTAACTGGTTTCCCTAGTTTTTGTGGCTAAGATTCATCCTTTCATTCCCATACCCTGCAGAAAAATATCTCCTATGCTTGTTAGCATTGACAAGGATCATCTCTTTTATCTCCACACAGATACTGCCAGATTTTCCAGCATTTTCTCTTTTGGCTCCCATAAACTTGTCATCCTTACGGATGGGAGGTCATAGATTTGGGAAATGTTGCTGAAGAAACTTTGTCAAGTTGCTGCAGTGCATCTTGTGTGTGGCACACTGCCTGGAAAAACTACAGCACTGAAGAAACATGCAAGTTGTGTGGAATGTCTATTACCTCCATAAGGTAGCCATTGTTGTATCTGCCATCCCATGCATAAAGAACAAAGAACAAAGAACAAAAGAGCATGGGAAACAGGCCCTTCAGCCCAACGAGCCCACGCCGCCACCTCGACGTTCCCATCTCTACCCGCGATCCCTTATAGTTTGTGCTATAATTTGCCTGATAATTCATTTTGAATTTACATTGATTCTTATTTGAGTAGATTTACAAAAATTGAAACCCTGTCTGGTAATTTCTTCCTTTGGAAGTCTTTTAGTAAATTTCATTCTTTTAGTTTATGGATCCCCACAGGGATCGTAACAGATTAGTGAATAATGCGAAGGTTTTGAGGTGTCAGGAAGTGAGTTACTTGATTCAGAATTCCCAGTCTTTGACTAGCTCTTGTAAATACACTATGTGTATGGCTAGTCCACTTAGGTTTCTGGATGGTAGTGACCGCCAGGTTATTGATGGTGGGAACTCAGTGAGAACAATGCTATCTAAAGGGCAAATGATTATATTCTCTCTTGCGAAGATGATCATTGCCTAGCACCTATCTGTCACAATGTTACTTGTCACTATTAACCCAACTCTGAAATTATCCAAAGTCTTTGTCATTATCTGAGAAACTGTGAGTGGAACTGCGCACTGAAATCTTCAGAGGACTTTTTTTTGTGTGCTTTCAAACTTGTTCAAAAGTGATCACGGGAATTCAAATCATTAGTGACTTCAAAGTTATTAATCATTTTTAGTGGACAACTAAATATTTCATTTTATACAATGGCTAGGAAATCCTGCACTGTAATACCACTCATGTTGGGCTGTTTGTGGGGTCAGTTACAAAAGGGAAAGTAGCAGAATGGATATGAAATTGACAGGAAAAAGAGTATAGAATCATAGAATTAAAGAATCCTACAATGCAGAAGAAGGCCATTCAATTCATCAACTCTGCATCAACGATAGTCCTACCCAGGCCATATTCCCATAACCATATGCATTTATCCCAGCTACACTACACCCTACACTACTATCCCCTACACTAAATGGTAATTTAACATGGCCAATCCATCTAACCCGCACATCTTTGGACTGTGAGAGGAAACCAAAGCACCCAAAAGAAACCCACACAGACACAGGGAGAATGTGCAAACTCAACACAGAAACCGACCCAAACTAGGAATCAAATCCAAGTCCCTGGCACTGCAACACAGTGCTAACCACTGTACCACCCAATGTAGTAATGAAACGTTGCTTTTTGGAATAGTGGAAAGTTTAGAGGAGTTCTCCATTTGGTCAACACTTGCACATCTGGTTTACTTGGTATGTATTAATAACTTAACAATTAGAAGTACAAAACCCAATGTCAAAATTTGCAGACACAGATCTTGGAAGTATTGTAAACCGTGAGGAGAATAGTGATAAACATCAGGAGAACGTAGAAACACTGGTGGAATGGCCAAACAAATGGCAGATTAAATTTATTGCAGAAAAATGTGAAATGATTGATTTTGGTAGGAAGAATGTAGAGAGTATTTGAAGGAGTTTAAATATATTGAATAGGCTTTTATCAACGCATGTGCTTTTTCTATTATAGTGAAATCTGTAATAGATACTTAAAACTTTGTTTTATTTCAGCTCATCATGGCCCCTGAGATCTCCCATGGTGAATAATATGTGGGTTGGTATGGATGTGTAAGAGCAAGCGGTGGTGGTGGGATGTTATCAATTGACATGAATTGACATAGATGCTAAAAGAAGCTTTAAAGTGGTTAGAAAGCATGGATTGACATGGGGATACAAGGGGACATGGGGTGAGTGGAGGGATTGCAGTGTCATGAATGGACAAGATTAGGGCATGGGGAATGAAAGGGTGAAGGTTAAAAAGCCTTATTATTTTTATTTAAAGCGATGGAACTGGTGGAATCGGTGTCTTGAACTATGAGTGAAATGAATAGTCAGAGGTCAATCATGGAGATAAGTCTTGTGGAAAAAAGCTCGATAGTCAGATGATGTCCAGCCACAGAGGCACAGACTATACTGCTGCACTCATTACAACTGGTAGGTAAAATGAGTCTGATTATCTCCTGATTCACCCTGATTGGGTTAGTAGACAGGTTTCCCAATGGAAAATATGGACGGCAAGAGTTAAATGTTGAATGGTGACTAAGATTGAGGCAATGCATTATAATATTTCTAATGCCTACCAACTGGTCACCTTGGAGAGGATTGTTCATTCAGTTTAATCCAGAAGTGTGTGGGTTAGAGGTGGGTTTGGGTTGTGAATTTAGGCTTTTAATTTTTAACTACACAGTGGTTAACATTGCTGCCTCACTGTGCCAGGGACCCAAGTTAGATTCCAACTTTGGGTGACTGTGTAGACTTTGCACATTTTCCCCATGACAGCCAAGTGCTCCAGTTTCCTCCCACAGTTAAAAGATGTGCAGATTAGGTGGATTGGCCATGCTAAATTTCATCTTAGCACCCCACAATCTGTAAATTAGGGGGATTAGTGGGGTAAGTACGTACGTGGATTATGGGTACGGATAGGGCCTGAGTAAGGTGCTCTGTCGGAGAGTCAGTGAGGTTATAAGGAAAGGACCTGGGTAAGATGCTCCATCAGACAATTGGTGTAGACTCAATGGAATGAATGGCCTCCTTCTGCATTGTAGTGGTTCTATAATTCTATGAATTGACCTAAATGCAGCAATTTTGGAAGGTTAAAATTCCTCCCAAAAAGTCCAACTAACAAGTTTCATTCTGAGGTTTAATAATATGCTCCATCCAATTGAAATATTTTAATTCTTTAAGGAGAGATTCTTTTCCCAAACAGACTGTCAAATTGAGTTCAGTTCATAGTTAGGATGTACATGGCTTTGCCTAGGCTATTTGTTTTTGATCCTTGTATATAGATAACCATTTCTCGTCAATGCTGCAGGGTTTGTGCTTGAACCTGGAATAATGCATTTTTATGACATGTTGCTGAAGTTCCATTAATTTCCAAGCTTGGGAGTGCTTTCAATGTGCTGTCAGAATGGAGTTCACTATAAATTAATTCACACCTAAACCACCTGGGGTTTCTTCCAGAATACCAGTTATTTACACGTTATCTAATGTAACTTTTATTTTGAGTTTGGCTTCAGAAAACGGAAAAAAGTTGAACGTTGATAATCTAAAACTATGGATTTATACAGCATCAAATTTCACAGCTTTCCTAACACGTTTTCCACACTATTTGTTACAACAATTCAGTATCCCACCTTTGTCTTTATTTTCCAATGACTTTCTTCAGCACAAAATAAGATAAATCACCAGTCACCATTCTGCTTCAAAATCTATTTTGGTTAGCATCATTCCATGTTTACTCAATGCATGAAATTAGCCACTTAAATAAAAATCACAACACGATTAAGCACAGTAAACATGGATTTATGAAGGCAAATCATTGACAATTCTGTTAGTTTTTTTGAGAATGTAATAAGATGGATTGGGGATGCTGATAAATATAGTGTATTTGAATTTCTGACAAAAAGCCTTTGATTACATGTGCACAAAATGTTTAGACTCATTGTACTGGGATTAAGACTTGAGCATGTATTGAGTGAGGGCTGAGTAATGGGTAGAGAAAGGGAGTAGAAATAAATGAGGTATTTTTGGGTTGGCAGACTATAACTAGCAAGGTGCCTCAAGGATCAACATATAAGTTATAGTAATAACTTAGATGAGGAGAATCAATGTGACCTCTTCAAGTCTGCTGACAATAGAAAGTTAGCTGGGAAAATAAGTATTGGAGAGGACACAAAGGCTGCCAAATTCTCCTGACCTTGCTGCAGTGAGACCAAGGGGTGGATGGAAGGTAAGATTCTGCCTAATGAGGCTGCAGAGATGAGTGGGCATGAATATAGGAGATGGAGCACAATATGCAGAAGTATAGAGTTGTCCGCTTAGTTGAAAAACTTTTGAAAGGTAGGAGACTGCAGTGCGCTTGCACTTAGAAGAATCTGGCTGCCCTTGTATACAAAACACAGTAAACTAAACAATTAATTTTAGTCTTTGTTACAAAATGTCTCAGATACTTTAAAAACTGTTCTCCCAATGTTGTTCATGAACAGGCTTGATTTTTTTTTGAGGAGGAAGTGTTGTATTGTGTGGAGTGAAGATCTTGGGTTGGAAAATTGTCTCTGCAGGTGTGATGGCTTCCCTGGTCAAAGTAGCAGGAGTTGCTTTAAGAGGTGAACTTTGTAGATGGAATCAGAGTTTATGAGGAGGAGATAAGATTCATTTCTTCTGGTTCTGCAGATATGGCCCTTTCAAACTGCTTAGTTACTTATAGCAGTTTCTACATACCCTCCTATGTCTCTTCCTGTGTTGAAGCTTCTTTGAAATGGTGTGCTGTGAATCTGCCTGCTTCCTGACCTTTTCAATACTTTTTTTTGTGGGGAAGCAAGATAGCCACTGTTGTCATGTTGACCCTTACAAGAATTTTGAACCACTTTCCATATAAGAGAAATAGTAATTCCATTGCAGTTATTCAAGTCTCTTTACCCTTTATAGTGATCAAAAAGTCAAGTTTGTTCACATGCTGTCGTGGTTTATCAGTTATCATTGTATTTGAAGGGAAAGCCACCAAGTCAATAAATTTCTGGTTATTCTTTTGGAACACTCATTCAATTCTAAGTATATATTTCTGAGGATATCTCCCTTTTGTCTGGCTGAAGGAGCTCCCAATCAAATTGACAAGAAAATGCCCAGTGACCCTTTGAGACCATTAATGTAAACAGTCTAAGATTTACAAAATGTGACCTTCAAAACAGTTTTATTCTAAAAAATTTCCAGTAACATAACTGCAGATTGTAACAAAAGGAATTCGAAAATTAGAGTAAAGAAAATTTACTACAGAGCATTGCTGAGGCTATATGTGGAATACTGTGCTTTGATCTTCTTAACCATGGAAGGATATACTAGTGCCTTAAGAAATGCAACAAATATTCATGAGATAAGTTCCTGGAATGAAGGCTTGCCCTGTGAGGAGAAATTTAATTGATTAGGTGGCATTCTTTGGTGTTTAAAAGAATAGGAGATGATTCAATTGAAACATATAAATTCTTATAAAGGTAGATGATAAGAAAACATTTTCCTTGACTATGGAATCTGAGAATACCATTTGAGAAAAAGAGAGCAGCCAATTAGGACTCAGATGAGGAGAAATTTCTTTACCCAAAGAGTTTTGAATTTCTGGAACTCTCTACCCAGAGAGCTATGGATGCACAATCATTGAAGATAGAGATATTTGGGAATGTAAAAGGGATAGTATAGGAATATGGAGTTGAGATCAGCCATTTTGAATAGTGAAACTTGCTGAAAGGGCCAAATGGCTTTCTCCAATAGCTGTTTTGTTTGTTCTTATGTCATGCTAAGTTGTAATAAAGAACAAAGATCAAAGAAAATTACAGCACAGGAACTGGCCCTTCAGCCCTCCAAGCCTGCCTGACTTATCTAAAGCCCCCTACCCTTCTGGGGAGCATATCCCTGTATTCCCATCCTATTCATGTACTTGTCAAGACACCCCTTAAAAGTCTCTACTGTATCTGCTTCCGCTACCTCCCCTGGCAATGAGTTTCGAGCATTACTCTCCGTATAAAAAATCTGCCTTATACATCTCCTTTAAACCTTGCCCCTCTCACCTTAAACCTATATCCCCTAATAATTGATTCTTCCACCCTGAGAAAATGCTTCTGACTATCCACTCTGTCCATGCCTCTCATAATTTTGTAGACTTCTATCAGGATGCCCCTTAACCGCCATTGCTCCAGTGAGAACAAACAAGTTTCTCCAACCTTTCCTCATAACTAATGCCTTCTATATCAGGCAACACCCTAGTAAATTTTTTCCATACTCTCTCTAAAGGCTCCATATCTTCTTGGTAGTGTGGCGACCAGAATTAAACACTATTTTCAAGTGTGACCTAACTAAGGTTCTGTAAAGCTGCAAAAACTTGTTAATTTTTAAACTCAGTACCCCAGCCAATGAAGACAAGCATGCCATATGCCTTCTTGACTACCTTTTCCACCTGCATTGCTATTTTCAGTGACTTGTGTACCTGTACACTCAGATCCCTTTGCCTATAAATACTCATAAGGATTCTGCAATTTACTGTATATTTCCTATCTGTATTAGACCTTCCAAAGGTCCTTTGGAAGGTCCAAAGGACCTTTGCACCTTCCAAAGGTGCATTACCTCACATTTGTCTGGATTAAATTCCATCTGCCATCTCTCTGTCCAAGTCTCCAACTGATCTATATCTTACTGTATCCTATTATTGAACCATAGAACCATAGAAATTTTCTCATCAGAGTATTCGTTAAAAGAATGTAAATTTCCCTGGTCATGTCAAGTTACCTTGAATGTGCAACACAGCTACAGGCCATTTGGCCTAATTTGTCTATGCCTGCTTGAAGCTTTTGTAAAACATATTATTTTATTTCTATTAGATACAAGCATACCGTTTTAACAACTAAGGCTGAAAATCTATCTTGTGGTAAGTTTTCTGAGCAAGATATAATAGACACAATTTTTGGACTTTTATATGTTAAAGCACATCAAACAGTTATGCAACAGTAACTACCATTGAGCTGTATGCAGAATTTTTTTTTAATTCTGTGTGGTTTATGTCACTGCCAACAGTAAAACAAGCCATTCATTCTGCATAGACCAGCAATAATTACTGTTAAACAGCGCAGCAAGTCAAAAAAGAAGCTGTTGATTCCTATAAGCAATAGAGCAGTAAGTACCATCAAAGCTGCTTGGAAAAAAAATGACACAATATGTGCACCAATCCTCGAAACTGTGCTTTGTATTGCAGGAAATAGGGGTAACAGTGGCGAATGCAATTTGATACGATGCACCCATCATTGTAACAGGAGTGATTCTAGTCAATTAAGAGGAGAAGAGAGTTCTTAGAGGAGTTGGCCAGCAATTGAACAAATTCTTAAGAGGATCAGGCAAGGAATCATAAAAAGATTCAGTGAAGTGAAGCAAACTACAGAGCTGAAAAATCCACTGAACACAGAACAATAAATAATTGTGGGGAAATCCACAAAGCTGAAATCAATGAGCAAGATTACTATGAACTTCAAGCCCCTGTTGCCTGGAGAAATATTGAGAGAGTGTTTTATTGGCTGATTCTAAAGCATCCCCATTGAAACTGACTTTCATTGTTAAGTTTCCAAAATTCTCTGAAAGCAGAAATTGGACCAAAGGACCAGATGATGATAAATGTTATCCTTATTTTAAAGAAAAGGAACCAGGCCAACAAACTATAATATTCTGTGAAACACTAGTGGTGGATGAAACTAGTAAACATTTGAGAAGGCATTAACTTATCAAGAACTGTCAATGTGGAATTATGTCAAGCAGGTCACACTTGAATAGTTAGATGTTTAAAACAAAAATCCCTGACTGTCTGTCCCAAAAGATTTCAGAATATACTGAATTTTATATATCAATCCTAAGAAAGCAGTTGATAATGTACCACATATGAGACTTATTATGAAACTTAAGGCAACAGATACATATATTAATGTAGCATACTGAGTAAAGATATGACTGGTACATAGGAATTCATGAATAGGGAATAATTAAATGTGCTTCAGTTTGTCAGCATGCAGATAGTGGGGTAATTTTAATCTAACACTCTGGTTACTTCCACACTCACTTCGCCATCATTTTTACATGTTGGTTGAGTTTATTTTCTATTGACTTCAGTGGAAAACAAAATGGGTGGAGTCAAAAATGAATCGCCAGTCTGATCATACCAGTTTCACTTCAATTAAAATTGTTTGTTATCCTGTTAGTGAGCCCTTAAATGTACATTTTGATAAATGATTTTGATGCAAGAGAAGTGATCTTAATGTGTTCATATACATCAAAGGAAGAGGCAAATACTAGGTAGCATGGTGACACAATGGTTAACGCTGCTGCCTCACAGTACTGAGGATCTGGGTTTAATTCCTGGCTTGTGTCACTGCCTGTATCTGTGTGGGCTCCCTCTGAATGCTTCAGTTTCCTCCCACAGTCCAAAAGATGTGCTGCATTTGCCACACTAAATTCTCCCTCAGTGTATCCGAACAGGCGTTGGACTGTGGTGACTAGGGAATTTTCATAGTTACTTCATTGCAGTGTTAATGTGGGCCTACTTGTGATACTAATACGTAAATTTAACTTAAAACTCTGAATAAGAATCTGGAAATTGTAGGAAATTGTAGGAAGTAGGTTGGTAGACTGGGTAGAAAGGTGTTGGATGCAAATAAGGGGCACTTGACCATTTGGATAGAAAGTTGATTGGCAGAAAGTAAAGAGTAAAAGCCATAAAAACATCATCAGACAACACAGGGATAGAGCGTGATAGTTCACAGGGTCCTGCTCAGTCACATTGAATGATTAGTGATATTAAATATAGAAAATATGTGAAGTTATGTCTGTGCTAGAACTGAGAGTAACCCTCATCACACATCTTAGCCCAGAAATTGTTTGTGATTTGGTTAGTGAGTAGAGGAAAGAGGATTTAACCGTAACTCATGCAGACTGCAGATACAGTGATGGAGAAGCCTCAACCTTTCATACTACCCAACTGGTTCAAAATACTTGCTATTGGTTTGAATGACTGACTGCTGGGAGGATGGACAAATTGCTCATGATATTATGGCTCAAGAAGACCTAGATAGAATAGGCTTGGGAATTTAGAAGAATGTAAAGAAAGCACCTCAAGGCTGATCCCTCTGGTTGTAGAGTCTCAGATTGTAATCTCAAGGTAGAATTTAGACCATTTAAAATGATATGAAGAAAATTTTCTTTATTCAGAGGATTGTGAATCTTTGGAATTTTCTACCTCAGTTGTTGAGTATATTAATAAGATTGAAAGTGATGGAGGGAATCTAGGGATGTGCGAATAGAGTGGAAAAGTGAGGTTGATGTAATAGATCAAATAGGACCTGACTGAATGGTAGAGCAGGCTTAATGTCCAGATAGTCTACCATTGCTCATATTTCTGAGATCCTTATGTACTTAATTCAGAGCAGAAATGAAATTTAAATGTTGAGAATTAATAGGATTAGTGAAATACAGAAATTTATAGCAGAAGAAGGAGACCATGCAACAAATAATAATAACTTGTATCCAGATGGTAAATTTAACCTAATAAGATGTCTCAAGGCATTTCACAGTGGCATTATAAAACAAAATATGACACTGAGCCACATAAAGGGAGGTAAGACAGATAGCTAATAGCTTAATTGGCCAAGGAATGAAGTGTTAAGGAGTAACATAAAAATGGAAAGAGAGATAGAGAGAGAAAAGTTTAGGGAGGGAATTCCAGAACTTAGGACTAACGCAACTGTAGGTATAACCACCAACAGTGAGCAATTAAAATCAGGATATGCTCAAGAGACCAAAACTCTATGGATCCTTTTGAAGGGTTATAGGCCTGGAGGAAGGTACAGAGGTAGGGAGAGATTTGAAAATGAGAATGAGAAATTTAAAAGCAAAGTAGTCCCTACAGAGAAGCCAATGTGGTCAGCAAGCATGGGGTGATGTTTGAATAGCACTTGCTGTGAGTTAGGGGATGAGCAGCAGAGTTTTAGATGACCTTAAGTTTACAGAGTGTAGACTATGAGAGATTGACCAGGAATGTTTTAGAATAGTTAAACATAAAGGTAACAAATAAACTGTGCTACAGTGGAGTCTGGCAAGGTAATAGCCACTGTGACCTGAATTCTCTGGTTGTTCATGCCCCACAGCTGCTGACAGCGAGAATGGAGAATTTGGCACTCAGCCAAATCTTCTTTCACTGTAGTGGGACTTGAGAATCCCAACTGCAAACGAGGTTGGAGAATCTGGCTCATGTCTCTGCCAGCTTTTAGCTAGAGCAATGAAAAACAAGTCATGTTGTCCTGCACTATCCCCATGGTCCTGTAGCTTTCTCTACTTTAAATATGTGGGCAACACAGTGGTTAGCACTGCTTCCTCATAGCTCCAGGGACCTGGGATCAGTTCCAGCCTTGGATGATTGTGTGGAGTTTGCACATTCTGCATGAGTTTCCTCCAGATGCTCCAACTTCCTCCCACAGTCCAAAGATTAGATGGGTTGCCATACTAAATTGCCCCTTAGCATCTCAAGATGTGTAGTTTCAATGGGTTAGCCATGCGTGGGTTTGCAGGGATAGGGTGAGGATGATTGCCTAGATAAAACAGTCAGTGCAGACTCGATGGGCCAAATAATCTCTTCTGCATTTTAGGAAATCCAAACTCTATCGTCTTTTTTAAAAAATGCATTAGTCTCTGCCTAAATTAATTTCCGTAGTAAAAGATGCCATATTCTAACAATTATATTATTCAAAATAATCTCCTAACCTATTTTCTCACTAAATTTAGGGATAACTTTAAGGTGTCAAAGATTTCTCAAAGAGAGGAAATAGTTAAGTAGGGATGATTCATTGGATTGCAGGCATTGTTTGGCACGTATTAGGGACCAAAAAAACAAGTGAATAACATGGTCAATGAAAATGTGCTGGAACAAGAAGAATATATGTTTCAGTTTCAATCACTAATCGTGCAGAAGGTAAATGCATTCCATACTTTAATCTTTGACATAGTAACAATACAGGACAAGAGATTGACTATACTGGAGGTCACCATGTAGGAGTTATCATCAATTGGGCTGTAATGGAATTAATAATGAGGTAGAACTATCTGTATCCACAACTAGCTGCATTGTCATGAATTCTAATTCAGTGTGATTGGGAAGATACTGTGACAAGCTTAAGGGCATTCTTGATTAATTTTAAATCCTAAATCAATAAATATTTGCCAGGCAAGAGTACAGTCTGACAGAGATATCCAATCAATTGCAACGTTCAATGTCTCCCTCATGTTATCATTTGGAAATGGTTGTTCTGGTGAGTGATTCTGATGAACTTATACTTTCAATCGCCATGACACATTAAGATCTCCAGTGAGACACTGCAAGACATTCTGTACCCTGATATACAGACATTACAGAATTCTATTTGTCCTTCAATCACTATTTTATCACTGGAAGAATGAAGATCAAAAGAATCTTTGATAAAGATTTCGATTCATTACATATCATCATCTCAAAGTACTGGATTCACTTTCTTCTGATTATAGCTGTTAACACCTCCATGAATAAGGAAGGAGAACTTGATTCCAGCATATCTTAAGCTCAACACTGATAAGAATGCAACATTTTCATCATAGTTTATGTGATATGCATTAATCAGGGACCTTTAGACTCAACTTGGCAATTTTCTGATGCAAAGGTAAGACTATTGACCAATATATCACTCAATAAGACTCTTTTCCCTGCGGCATTGTGGGAGCACTTTTATGGGCATCAGAGATTCAAGAAATATCCACCACCACTTTCACCAAGAACAGGGGCAATAAATGTCAACCCTGTCAGCAATATCTACATCCCTAGAGTAAATTAACAAATGAAATCAAGGTTATGGTCAATGTGGGTCTGACCCAGTAGTGGGCACCCAGGGGCTACATGAAGCCTATCCAAGTTCTGAGAGCAGCCCACAAGACATTCTGTTGACTGTTGCTCCACAGTGGAGAGCAATCTTGAGCCCACACTTGCCATCCTTGCAAATATTGGCAGGGGCTTAAGAGCCAGAAGTCATAGTTCTTGTCGTAAAGTTCACAATTTCAATCTTCCCCACTCCTTGCCAGTGATGTCATCAGGCTCACGTCTATAACATAATGACATGAACATGATTGACATGCATTTGAATAGAAATTAATACAATTGACCTGTCTCCTCACAAGATTTGATCCTCTGCCATGTATTGACACCGCATTGACATGACATTGAAGCATTTTGCAACAGATTCAGCAAGTCATGAACCTGTTGTGCATGTTTTCTCAGGGATGCAAGGATAATATAGAGGCACACGGCCAGACAGTGATTTAGAAATGTCTCCGACACTGCCCCTTGGCAAAGGTTGGCACTACCAGGTTGGCACCATGTTAATCTGATAAAGACAAGTTGGCAGCGCCAATCTGTGCCAACAGATGGGCCCAATAGGGGGAGGATTCATTTAGTTGTGATGGTGGCTGAGAGCAGATGGGGGAGTTGGGGGTGCCACATTGGCCTTTGCAGAAGAATGAGGGTGGGGATGAGATGAAGGTAGGTGCTGGCTTAGATTGTGTGTGTGAGTTGGGGGGTGGTGGAGGCGAAGTGGCTGATGATTGGAGGGGACGGGGACAATAATCGGGAGAGGGGGAGAAGGTGCTAATGATCAGGATGGGAAAAGGGGTCAGTAATCGAGGTGAGGGGGTGATGATTGCAGGGGGATGGATGCAGGGCTGATGATTGGAGATGGAAGTACAGAAGTGTCAACTCGGATCAGGGGTGGGGAGCGAAGCCTCTGAGACCTCAGTGGTGGTTACATAGATTATGATTGGAGTGCCATTAAAAGATGGCACTCCGATCTCCGTGTAGCTGGATTTTACTGCTGTGTTGAGACGCCACCCCAATAGAGCGGTATCAAACAAGCCCCCCCCCCTTAATTTTTTCCTGACAACATGTCACAAGATTTGGAGAGAACATGCCAATTTTCTCACTGGAAACAACATTGCCATTTTTTGGTAAGGTTTATCTCACTGAACTGTCACATTCTACTGGCTTCCATCCTTGTCACTTTTTCCAGTGGTATGACTGCAATGATCTCCACATAGAGTGAGGGCCCGTGGAGGGAGGGCATGTGGAGTGTGAGCATTTGGAGTGAGGGTACATGGAGTGAGGGAGTGTTGAGTGAGAGTGCATGGTGCAAGAGTGCATGGAGTGAGAGTGTATGAATTGAGGGTATGTGGTGTGAGGGCATGTGGAGTGAGAGTGCATGGAATGAGAGTGTGTGGAGTGAGAGTGCATGGAGTGAGAGTGCGTGGAGTGAGGGTGCATGGAGTGAGAGTGCGTGGAGTGAGAGTGCGTGGCGTGAGAGTGCGTGGTGTGAGAGTGCGTGGCGTGAGAGTGCATGGCGTGAGGGTGCATGGAGTGAGGTGCATAGAGTGAGGATGCATGGAGTGAGGGTGCTGGAGTGAGGGTGCGTGCTTATTGCACACAACATTGACTCTGAGAGCTGACTGTTTCCTCTCTATCCAATCAAACACAAATATTTATTCTGTTTTTACTAATTTTGCTTGATCACAATCCTTTCAAAGATGAATAATTAAACATTTTCTGTAACTTGTTATGAAATATTAAATGTGTATTAAATGTATTTAACCTTATTCATGGGGTCATAGTTAGAGACATGCCCGATTTCAATCCTGTGGCCCACTGAAATGGAGAAGGGCCACTCATGAGGCCCATTCATTGGCCTAAGCTGCACATCAGTGGTATGGACTAATTTGGTTTAGCTGTCCTTACCTTCATGTCTGCTGTCCTTCTTATCATGGGCAAGTAACTTCCTAAGACAGGAGTGGAAAGTATAGATGACAATTCTCCAATAGCTCACTTGGGTTGTTTTGACATGATTCGTAGCAGTCAGCCTGAAAACAGGCCACCCAAGTGAGTAATTGGCTGAAATGCAACAGAAACATTGAGGTACTGTACCTTAAAGAGAGCACAAATCCTCAAAAAAAATCCTGCTTCTGCTGTATGATGAATGCCAGCTGTTGTCTATGAGATTTCTGGTGAAAATTATTTTTGTTTTCTAGTTTGTTTATTGCTGGCATATGATTGAGAAGTATTTGAATTAGTTGGGCAGTTGCTGGGAAACCACAGCATCACATCATTTCCTGAAATATTCCTTCATTCATTATAAACCTTGTACCCAATGACAATTACAATGTCTGAAAGTAGATTATTCCTTTTTTAAGTTCTCTAAACAGATTAAACTCCTGCTTTTAGTTGTTATATTTAAGAATAATAGAAATAAAATCACCTACATGTAGTTGATTGGGGGGGGGGGGTAATCATACATGTAAAAGTTATAACTTACTCTTTTTATCAGAGTCTCCATATAAGTTAGCTGATGTAAAGCAGTTGGCAAAGACTTGTTATCTCTCACCCAATAAGTTGGGCAATATGGCCAGTTGAAACCAGCTGGATTCAGTTACCAAATGCCAGTTTTTTTTCCAGATTTCCTGTTTGACAAACTGAAGTGTTGGACTGTTTTGGCAATGTGTGAACACCAGTTTGAATTAAAGGCCTTGTTTAATCGGCAGTAAAAATTTTTAACTCCTCCATTGCAAGAAATGCATTGCTTAAGCCATCAGTAAAACTCAATGTTCATGGCCAACTTTAGTCCTTTATACCCAGTGGATATATTTTTAGAACCATAAAATCTTACAGCACAGAAGGAAGCCATTTTGCCATCACATCTATGCTGGCTCTTTGTAAGGGCTGCCAAATTCAGCCTCACATTTTAGCTTTTTCACCCATTGTACTAAGAATGAATCTTCCCTGAATATATAACAAACTGCCTTTTGAGAGTTCTTTTGGAATCTATCTCCACATCTACTTTCAGATAACTCTTTCCATGGTACCTAAATGGGGTGGGGTACAGTAGGGCCATGAAGGGGGAGATCATGAAGTGGAGGGCATGAAGTGGCAGGGGAAGCATGAAGGAAGGAGTTCATGAATGGGGTCATTAAGGGGACATGAAGTAGGGGCAGATGAAGGGAGTTATGAAATGGGTCTCATTTGTTGGGCCCCAATGACGCGATTCTTTGTTGGGGAGGGGGAGGGTAGGGAAACATCCCTTCAAAGGTGGGGGAAGTGTGTTGGATGGAATTCTCTCAATTGATACATGCTAATTTATTCATTCCGGATAACCCGAAGGTGGCCATTTTAAAATGGTGACCTCATCTCTGTGCAGGGAGATAGGCCCCTCCACCAACAAAAACATAAGTGGTGGCCTTTACATTGACCAGTAGGGCATGACCAATCCTTACCAAAGAGGAGCATCCTTCTTCCCCCAATGCCGACCCCCACCCCCTACAAATAGCGGGCAACAAGAAGCAGGAGAATGGGGTTGAGGAAATTATCAGCCATGACTGAATAGCACAGCAGACCTAACGGGCCGAATAGCCTAACTCTATTCCTATATTTTATGGTCACCAAGCTATGTCAGTGCCAGGGGGCAGTGTACGCTTGGCACTGCCAAAACACATGGCCAGTGGAACGTCTGAAAGGGAAGGTGGCTAAATTGGGGATATGGAAGAGAAAAGGAATTGTGTGGGCAGTCTGAAAAAGAAGGGGGCGGGTTGCGTGGGGAGTCTGAGGAGGACGGGGGCTTGAGAGGGGGATTGGTTGGGATAAACCTCCTGCCTGAGTGGTGTAGGGGAGGGGAGGATGACTCTCATTGCAAAGGGGTTGGTGGGCTTCCTCGATCCTCAGGCTTCTACACACAAGGTTCTCCCTTGTGAGGACCTGTGCAAAAATCCATCCAGTGCACATTCCGCTGGGAATGTGTGACCTAAGACCCTAAGAAATAGGAATAGAGGAGGCAAATTGGCCCTTCAAGTCTGGTTCACCATTCAATAGGATCATGGTTGATCCAACATGCTTCATGTGCACTTTCCTGTTCTTTATTCTAAGAGTATGTCTTCTCTTCTAGACTCTCTCATGAGGGGAAACATTCTCTCAGCCTTTACAATGTCAAACCACTTAAAAATGCCATGGGTGCGATTTTACTGGCAGTTTGTGCCAAACTCCTGCTGCAGTGAAGTTGGAGAATTTGGGACCAAGCTAAATTTCCATTCTCTGCAGCAGGATGGGAAAATCCCATTGGGATGAATGGCTGTAATATTCCAGCTTATACGTTTCAATGAGATCACCTCTCTTTCTTCTAGATGTCAATGAGTATAGTCCCAGCCTGTTTAACATATCCTCATGGTGACACAATGGTTAGCATTGCTGTCTCACAGTGCCCAGGGACCTGGATTTGATTCCTGGCTCAAGTACTGTCTTTGCAGAGTCTGCACGTTCTTCCTGTGTCTGCATGGGTTTCCTCCGGGTACTTTGGTTTCTTTCCACAGTCCAGTGATGTCTGGGTATGGTGGATTGGCCATGCTAAATTGCCCCTTATTGTCAGCAGACTAGCTAGGGTAAATACATGGGGTTATGGAAATAGGGCCTGGATGGGATTGTGGTCAGTTGAGACTGGGTGGGATAAATGACTTCCTTCTTGACTATGTTTCCGTAAGATAGTCCATCCAAATGGGGGAATCATCCTATTGAATCCTCTCTGAATTGCGTCCAATGAAATAATATCTTTTCTTAAACAAGAGGACCAAACCTGTTTGTACTTTCTCAGGAAGTAAGCAAGGTTTTCTAAATCTAAGAACAACAAAATTACAAAAGAAAAATATAATCCCAATAATTCCAACGGGGAATTCACAATGAGGACTTATAAAACCATACCAACCATTTCTACACCAAACCACCCACCTGCCACCCACACCTCACATAAAAAAGAAAGTGAAGGATTTTAAAAGTTGTACTTCCTCAGTATAAATGCAAGGGTTACAACACATTAAAAAAACCAAATACCAAGTACAGTCCCCAGTGGAAAGAAGGAGACTCCCAAACAATTAAACTATGACCTTTCCTTTTTCATTTTCAGAATACCATCAAGAATAAAAAAAATCAACTTTCACAGTATAACAGGATTATTGGTGGCAAAAGTTTGAGTGATTATATAGCATACAAATTTGTCAGGAGAAGATATATCACAAAATCAGTGTTATAATCACAAAGGAACAAAGTTCAGCATTAATTCTGAATTGCAGCTTGAAAAGACCAAAAACATGTCAGCATCAAAGAATAAAGAAAATTGCAGCATAGGAACATGTCCTTCAGCCCTCCAACTGTGCACCAACAATGCTGCCCAACCTAACTAAAATCCCCTATCCTTCTGGGAACAATATCCCTCTATTCTCATCCTATTCATGCATTTGAAGAGATGCCCCTTAAAAGTCACTACTGTATCTGCTTCCATTACCTCCCCGGGCAATGAGTTCTAGGCACCTACTACTCTGTGTAAAATATTTGTCTCGTACATCTCTTTCAAACCTTGCCCCGTGCACGCAAAACCTGTGCCCCACAGCTTAAACCTGTGCTCCATTGAGCACTATTCAAGATTCATCCAGAGTTTCATCAAAGTCTGTGTACTTTCACCATATTGTTGTCCTGAAATCCTGATAATGAAAGACCTAGGCCCCAGTGAGTGGCAAAGACCCAATAAGTCCCAACTGGGTTAGCTGCCTCCAACCCTTCTTGACGAATATTAAGGAGAAGACAACATAAGATCCAGTGGTCAGAGTTTTTGACTGACCCCAAGCTTCAAAGTGGGATGCAATGTATTTCATCAAACTCAAGACTCACCCTCAAATTGAGATTTATAGAATAAAGAATCCCTACAGTGCAGAAGGGTCTGCATTGACAACAATCTCACCTCGGCTCTATCCCTGCAACTCTACATATTTACCCCCCCAATCCCACTAATCTGTGCATCCCATACAATAAGTAGCATGCCAACCTATTCTCAAATTTGGTCAGGAATTCATCCCCAGCTTCTCTTGGGAGACTGAGCACACAGATACTCTTTCTCCAGCCCTATTTCCTGGAGCCAGCCAGGATGTACACTACACCAAGAACTGAAAGTGAGCACCACCGAGGAAACTATTCTCTCCAGTAACAGGATTCTCTTTTCTGCTTCACCCATTTTCTTTGGGATTTCTTGCAATTCATCAATGTGAGCATCAATAATCTGTGCCAGAGAGCCGAGAACATTGTTCACAACTTCAGCCACAACAACGCTATCGCCATCACCAAAGCCTACGCCCACTCACCAATGAAATTGCCATCACAGCAAGAATTGTTTTGATTTAATCCGGCTCCCCTTTACCAAAATTCAGCCAGGGTCTTCCAGGAATTTAGTAAGGGTTATACCCACCAGGAATGGATAATTATGGGGTTGTGCATTAGGGTAAAAAAATGGATTAAAAAATGAGTAGCGCTAGAGTTTGCAAAAACATACCCACTTCCTCACTTCAATCACGTGACCTCTGCTTTGCTATTTTTGACAAAGTTTTGTAATAAAAAAGGCAAGACAGTTAATTCTGGCACCACAGTCGTGAAGAAGGGTCAGGAGTGGTCACCCTGATTCATGACCTACAGCCCATTTCAGAAGTAGCAGTCATGTGGGAGTTGTAAGTGTCTGAAGCACATCGGGGTTGATGTTTAAAGATAGTTTAAGAGTAGCAACTAAATCATGATGGGGTCTGAGTTGAGGTTGAGCAAAAACATACGGTTTTGCCTGCGGTATTCCATAGAGACTTTTTATTGAGAAGTCATGGTTTCATATTTTGTGTAGCATCATTACACCGTTTAGGAATTTTTTTCTGTTAATATGAATATTTATGGTTGAGCTTAAAAGCTTTTTGTCTGTGTAAGTTTGCCCTTTATCAAATCCTAAAGTCAAGAACAAATGGTAAGGGTAAACAGGAGCATACAGCTCTGACATATCACCTGGCTCAATTGCCCAACAGGTGATTGACAGAGCCAGCTTATTTCCCACTGCTGGGAAAATGGCATGGCACTTTTCCTTAAGCCTCCCCTGACCACTTTGCTGGTCCTCTCACTTCCCAGCCCATCGCCGTTCGATTGGAAAATTCAGCTCACCTCTTCAGGTCAATATCCATTCTGATGAGAAGAATTAATCTGAAATATTGGACTGAATTTTAATTTGTGGGAGCATTGGGTTTGGAAGTGGTTGAGGGAAAATTGACAGCTGGCTGCAACATTATTTGACTTCAAATTGAACTGCAGCATGTTAGTCTCAGAGAGGCAGGTTGTCAATTTCAATATGCTAATTGTTCAATTGCAGCAATGTTAACAAAGCATTCGGGAATTTAATTGTGAGCACACAGGTTTCCTGGACTTGTGGAATTAGCCAGTGACAGGAAGGTGAGAACACAATGGCAATTCAGGAGACTGGAACGCATGGTAGACAAATAACCCAATAACTACTGAAATTGTACAACTGCTTTGTTTCTTGCTTGTGTGAGAAGCTTTGTTCACAGTATTTGTACTGTGAAGTTACTTTGACAACTTTGAAGCTTGCTTTCACAACTTTGGAAGTTTGTTTGACAACGTTGAATGTCTGTATGTTTGATCTCTGCATTGGAGATCTGATCCGTCAGATCAGCATTTGTGTTTCAGACTCCCAGATGAGGACCAAGGAGACCAGCAGTATCAACAGAAACATCAGCAGGGGCACCAGGAGTAGCAACAGCAGTAATACCACAGCTGGAGCAACAGCCAACTGTTATAGGCCTGCTGCTCCACAGACAGGAGTGAAGCAAAGAGATACAGCTTACTGGGGTCCTATTCCATAACAAAGGGTCTTTAATCAGAGGATAAGCTTCTTCAACATATTGGTTCATGAGTATTTCAGGAGGCTTATATTATATATTGGAAAACATTTGCAGCCATCCGGAATAAGATTTGTTGCCAAATAGTTCTGATGGTCATACTTTAACAGTGGCTGTCAAAGTTATCAAGTACTTTGCCTCTGAATCCTTTAAGGACTGTTCTGGGGATACTTGCAGATCTCGTCACTGGTGGCCTATAAATGGATAAGACAGAGGACTGACAGCTTGTTGATCAGGACAGTTCTGGGCAATGATGTCAATCAGAACCATTGTGTATTCATTTTGTTCCTAATTGAAATCAGGGCACTTAAGGGAGCGATTAAGTGACATCCTGATAATGTCATCAGCTGCTTGTGCAGGCAAATGGACAATCTATCCTAACAGCCTATAAACACCTTTCCAATAATGCTCTTGTTTGTTTGTACCTTCATAGCCTGCAAGCCAATCCTTTAAAAATATCACAAGAATGAGCAGGCTTTTGGATTCACAAGAGTAAGAGGCATCCTACTGTTATCTAATATATTCAATTGCCACATGTAACAAGGCATCTCCAGATCACTCAAGAGTCTTCATCAGCTTCTCAGGCTTCCATTGTATCAATGAGCAATCATTGTGCAACCACAGAATATATGTTTATGGAGCTGTGGACAAGATTACCAGGCAGCTGTTATTATACATTTGTTCTGCAGCAGTTCACCCTCCCTGATTTCCTTCCACATCAAAGCAGTCTTACTGACTGGTTGCTTGAGTACCAAGGGTACGCAATAAAATGTGCCTGATGTTACTGATGACAAGTGACCTCGGTGAATGAAGCCCAGGAGCAATCAAATAAAAACCATGTGACAACCTGGTGTGTAATTGAGCAAACTATCAGCTTGTGCAGGATGTCCTTCAGGAGAGTGGGCACATCCAAGGGTGTCTTACAAAACACACCAGCTAGCGTCTCCAGAGAGGTCAAGGTGTGCTGTGGTTCATACAACATTGCTCAGCAGAGAGGGTTTTGACAAGTGAAATGAAACAAGGTGCAGAGTGCAGGGCCTCTAAATTGGGAGGCAGTGGCGCAGTGATACTGTCAGTTGACGGGTAATTATGATCTGACAAAGGAACAGTGTTCTGAAAGCTTGTGGTGTTTACTATCAAATAAATCTATTGGACTTTATCCTGGTGTTGTGAGACTTCTTACTGAGTTGACTGGTAACCCAGAGACCCAAGGTAATGCTCTGAGGACCTGGGTTCAAATCCCACCCATGCCAGATGGTGGAATTTAAAAGCTCAATAAACCATCTGCAATTGACAGCCTAATGATAACCATGGGATTATTGTCGACTGCCATAAAAACCCATCTGGTTCATTAATGTCCTTTAAGGAAGAACACCTTACCCAGTTTGGTCTACACGTGACTCCAGACCCACAACAACACAGTTGACTCTCAAATGCCCCCTGAAATAGCTTGGCAAACAACAAAGGAAACAAAATGACTGAAACTGGACAAACGAAGCAGCATCAACCTCAGCACCGGAAATGACAACAGCAGAGCCTTGTCGACTCTGCAAAGTCCTCCTTACCAACATCTGGTGGTTTGTACCAAAGTTAGGAGATTGTCAAGCAACAACCTGACATATTTGTACTGCAGAATCATAATCCCGGATACTACCAACACCATTCCTAGTATGTCCTGTGTCACCAGCAGGACAGATCAGCAGAGGTGACACAGTGGTATACAGTCAGGAGGGAGTTGCCCTTAGAGTCTTTAACATTAACTGTGAATCCCATGAACAAAGAACAAAACAGCACGGGAAACAGGCCCTTCGGCCCAACGAGCCTGCGCCACCACCCCGATGTTCCCACCTGTACCCGCGATCCCTGTCCATGTTTACAGATCAATGGATTAAAAACCAAATTTGAGACAATTTAGGGAGAATTTGTTTTGCCAATTAGCCTAAGACCACATCTTTGGGATGTGGGAGGAAACCGGAGCACCCGGAGAAAACCCACGCAAGCAGGGGGAGAATGCGCAAACTCCCACAGACACAGGCCCAAATCCATGTATCTGCACAGCACAGCAATAGTCACTGAGCTGTCGTGTTGCCCATCAGATGGTCCAGGTCAAGCGTACACTAACGACATGAAGCAGTAGGATACTCTTGAAAAAAATCCAAGAGCAGTCCTCTCACGACCCATCGTGTGTATGCCCCTCGTTAGGCAACAAGGTGGACCATGGAGTCTCATGGCAGTATTTCAAACATGGATAAGGAAAGTTCCTGCTGATTACATGGGGCATCTCTCCTCAACTGAAGAATTAGTACTCCTCCATGTTGAACACTAGTTGGGGGAAGGACTGAGGGCACAAAACTTATTCTGGCTGGGAAATTTCAATGTCCTCCGAAAGTGGCTTGGTAGTGCCACCACAGACTGAGCTGGCTGGGACCTAAAGGACATAACTGCTAGACTGGGACACCAATATGTGGTGAGGGAACCAATAAAAGGGGAACACATACTTGACCTTATCTTCACCAACCTGTGTGCTGCGGATGCATCTACCCATGACAGCATTGGTAGGAGTGACCACGGCACAGTCCTTATGGAAATGAAGTCCTATTTTCACATTGAGGATGCCCTCCAATGTGTTGTGTGGCACTACCACCATGCTAAATGGGATATTCTCCAAACAGAGCGAGCAACTCAAGGCTATGTATCCATGAGGTGCTATGGTCAACCAGCAGCTGTATAATTGTACTCAACCACAATCTGTAACCTCATTGACTGGCATATTCCCCACTCTACGAGGCTGAGCATAAGATTGCCCATTAGTGTCAGGGGAATGAGTAAGGTTAATACATAGTGTTTCAGGGATATGGCCTGAGTGGGATTGATGTAGCTACAGGCTCAATGGGCTAATCCTTCTGCATTACAGTGATTCTATGATTTTATGAAACATTCAATTGCTCTATCACTGATAAATAGTGGCAGCAGTGTGTATCATTTACAAGATGCACTTGAGGAACTCACCAATGTTCCTTCGAAGGAATTTTCCAAATATCACGGTCAGTACTATCAAGAAAGTCAAGAACAAGAGATACCATCAACACCAACAGCAGACATTTCCCCTCCAAGCCACTTACCATCTTGAATTGGAAACATATCACCCTTCCTACTGTTACTGAATCAAAATCTTCTTAGTCGCTCTCTAACAATGTATCTATACCTCAGAGACTGCAGCAATTCAAGAAAACAGCTCACTACCACTTTCTCAAAGGCAACTAGGGATGGGCAATAAATATTGGCCTTGCCAGCAATGCCCACACCCTGTAAGTACATTTAAAAAAAAGACAATTCCAAGGAGGAGAAGGAGGAAAAGGAAGTAGAACACAATGCAGCTATGGCACCAGTAATGGTGCACATTACAGCCTGAGATATGTCCTCGTTATTATGAGGTTCACATGCAGATACTCCCATTAAACATTCAGATACAAAAGTCACATTTGCATAACCCAATCTCACCCAGAAACAAAGCAGTTCGGCAAACAATCATCCTTTACACAGCCATCCATGACCCAACATCTTTTTATGTCTCACTGTACATCGCAAGTGAAAGGTATGCTTCCAAAACTGTGCAATGTAGAGTGGTGGAAATAAATGATCTTTCTGTTGTCCAAAAATAAAACAGAAACTGAACAGTGTAACATTGTATAACAGGTTCATGTACTTTCTCATGTGCAACTGCAAGCTCTTACTTTTCCACTTCCTAATATTCGTACGTGGTGCAAACCCTGTGATTTCAGCAGACATAGAGACAGGGTGCTTACATTCTTACTTGGACAATTGAGATGATCTTGGCTAATGTCCTCCAGATTTTGGAGCCAGTGATTACTCTACCGAAGACTGTTCTGGCTCAATGAGGGCAGGTCACCATTCAGAATTTGGGCTAGTGACAGAGGTGGCGGCGGGGGGTGGGGGGTGAGCAGTGCTGGGGAATTTAATATGCCTTTAATGGATTGCAGCATGGCATCACTAGAAGGAAGTGTGAATCAAGTTTTATACTTCTGTATAAATATTGCATGTGCCTAATCACTATAAATGGATTGACAACATTTGAGAGTTGGTGCCTTTTTGTCATTTTCAAAAGATAGCATGGTATGCAGCAGTAGTTTCTTTAAAATAATATAGTATTTAGCCTGGCAGCAAAATTAAGTGCATGTATGACATGATGATTGTGCTACATGGCATAAAAAGATCAGATTGCAGTGGAGTTGCAGCTTCAGAGAATGCTGAAATCACAATGTGGGGATGGCACAGAGAAACTCTGAAAACAGTACAAAGATAATGTGAAAGCAAAAAAAAAAATTCATAAATAACTCTTGTGGTGAGATTGCAGTGCATAGCCTGCCAATTCATGAGAGAGACAGTGCATCGAGAAGACCAGAATTGGGTTAGTCCAGTTGGGAAAGGCAAATGGCTAGGTTATAGGCCCGACTGATAGCGAGCAAGGGAGAGTGAAACAAAAAACACAATTAAACATTAGGCCAGCAAAAGTTGAGATTTTAATGGGTGGAATTTTGGAAACATGTGAAAATGTCTATGGCAACACTAGTGCCAGGAATTATAGGAGAAGGAAGGTCAATGGGATATTGTCAAAATGTCCATAGAATTCCACAGTTTAAATTAGAATGTGGCTGACCTACATACAAAGCTATGGCTTCTTGATTCAAGCATGTTTGATAAAAATTTGCCAGGGTTAACAGAAAAAGAGTTAAAGAATCTCCAATGGACAACATTGGGGATGACCAGTTCTGAATTAGGCTAAATTTCCATATTTATTGACTAAAGTTCATGTTATTTTGAGAACGGCCTACAGAATCCTTAGTCAGCAAACACAGAAAAGGGTACAATCTCTGGATTTTCAAATGCAGAGCTAACAATCAGAATTATTAAGTTGATGACCACATCCCCTTCCATGGAAGTACACCAGAAAGATTTGCTAAACATACCCAAGATGTAGAGTATCAAAAAATTACTCAAGGATGGACATGTATACAAAGCCATCTGCATAGGTCAACAGAGCTCACAGGTCCTTACTAGAACGCAGATTGTTGATGCAATTGCAAAAACATCCAAACTGAGCAAGCCATGTTAAAGGTGTGGCCTCTGCCCGAACCAAGAAAATGCCAAGTTTTACGACAATTCTGAGAGACATGTGTCAGAAAGGGGCATTGACAATGACAATGCACTAGAGCAAAAGCTATTGCAGCTGCAAAGAACCATGCACTAATCTAGACAGACTGTAGATAACAGGTACCTTCTAATAATAAGAATAATTGTGCAGTATCCTGTCAAAAACATTTGCATGAGGAGATTGACAGACCAGAATACATTAATTAGCATAATGAGGCAAAGTGGTGAACATGTTTCACACCATCAATTTTGTGGAAAATGAAGATGCCAACTCACTGTTGTCACTAGACAGTAAGTGTGTCATGCAATCTAGCTTTAGTTTCATGTTTGTTTTCAGCAGAGACCACACACACAGCTCTGAGGCTCTGATGTTTGCAAGCTTTACACCTCTGTATAAATATTCCCATGTTTCTCAATAAGTGAGCCCACAATGTGTTCAGCCAATCATTTATGAGTGCTTTTTATATCATTATAAAAACATAGCAAGTGGGAAACAAGTGAGAAATGGAGTACTTTGAGCTAAGTCCTCACTTGTATATTCCCCACTTCAATTTTCTTCTGTCTGCTCATCCACATTTCCCTGCTGGTAGTGAGAACATTTTACTGCAGATCCATGGGATATAAATGGCATTTGCTGCTCCATGCTTCCCATAGATGAATAATCAATGTAAAACCTGTGACACTATGTCACTCGTGCCTGAGACAAGCTCCTTCGGTCTCTTTGTAAGTGCGCGCAGTCTGGGTGGAATACCTCCAAGCATGTTACACACTCTTTGCTGCTGGTTCAGGGGTATCCTTTTCATTAGCAGCTCCAAAGCTTCAACATCTGCACCCCAACCCTGTGACACTGCACCATCAGAGTGAGTGATCTCCTCTGAGGAGGTACCATCATTTTACTGCACCACAATTTGCAGGACGCCTGGGGGTGCTCTGTTGGAGATTAAAGACGTGAGTTAAAACTGTCAAGGTAAGAATGAGTGATCATTATGCACATGATCATAGTTCACTTGCTGCTGACATTAAGTCAACATGATTAATGTGCCTATGTGGCTGTCTGACATTTAATTCTTTCACCAGGTAGCTGGGAGCCCCAATCTCTCCATCTCTGGTGGTCAGGAATGCTGAGACTCCACTAAGAGAAAAGTAGGAGTGAGTTTAATAGGCTATGTTGAATGAATAGATGGATATTTGTTGTCATTATGCTGATTTTCCTAAAAGAAAGGCTGAAATTTTACCCCCTCACCCCACCCCACCCCTGTCCTTCCCGGTTCCCCCTGCCCCCGTCACCTGTCCCCTGTCCCATGCCCCTTGCCTCCCCTCTCCTGCCACAGGAATTGGAGCTGGTGAAGGATAGACAATGGAAAGATTCATTGACCTGGGGCAGGATTTTATTGTTTCTGGATGAGTGAGGCCATAAAACCCCACCTGATGGAAAACTTCCCGTTTTCCCACCCATTTTTTGGGCAAGCTGACGTTTATGAATTTATGGCACTTTTGCAATATAGAGGCCTTGAGATGATTCACTGGAAGAAGTGCAGCCTAAACCTGCTGGAGAAACAAACTGCTCAGGAGGCCATTAGACATGTACCGAATCTGAGCATATTGGGAGGTCAGATGACATTTCATCTCCGGAAGTCACTGGCCCCATCCTATCCCAGATGTTGTCGGCCTCCTGAAGGGAGGCCCCTAGTGACCTGTCCTGACCTCCCATGGTCGGCCCCAACCAAGACCCCAGATGGCCAGTACCCATCACTAGTCCAATGCAGACTCTCCCTTCCCTCCCTCCTGGCTCCCTCTTTCCACATCTGGTTCTTCAGCTGCCTAACCTTGCCCCATATGTGAAGGTCTGCCCAGCAGGCACTGCCAGGGTGCCAGACTGACAGTTCCAGGGTGATGAGTGGTCAGTGCCAGGGTACCAGACAGACACTGTGCAAGGACACTGCCCCCCATGCCCTGACCTCCAGGAGGCTTCAAGGGCCGGCAGTCCTACTAGCTATGATCCCCACTGGTGTGGACTTCCATTGGCAATACTGGAAATCCAAATGAGCCTAGATAATTGCATGTGGAGCGAAATAAATAAATTTAAATCAGCCACTGAATATTAAAATCAGCTTCACACTGCTAAAAGTGTAATGGGAAGTTCACAATCAGCCAGACGTTGGTCGCAATTCCCATTTTTGGCCTCCCACTTACATTTCCCACCCTGCTACTCGACCAATGTAGTGAGGAAATTGAACACAATGACTATGATGCCTCAAGATGAGGCTGAGTTTCGTTGTTGGATGGATATATGAGGATATGAGGAAGTGCATATATAGAGTGAGATGGGAGTATCTGCATCACAGTTTGGTATGAGCAATGATGTGCTGGAGTAGGCTTGATGTAGCAGAGAGGGAGGTTTAAAATGATGCCTCACATCAGGATGTGGTTGATTGTGCCACAGTACCCACTTTTCCTGCCCCACTTATCTCATTAAACTGCATGCAACCATTGAATCCAGGAGCATTCCTGTTGCTGATTTCATGGACAAACCTCCAACCAAGTCTTCTTGGTTTCACCAATAGACTCCTTTGCCTCATCAGCAAGAAGCACTTTTGCCCTTACAGCCCTCAGTGTCACACTCAGGAGAGTGTCACTAAAATGAGGCATAGCTTTTGAATCTGACTTGTTGATTCATTTTATGTTGCTCCCAAATCAAGAATCTAGTAAATTTCATGTTTGCCACTCTCCATTTAAATACTGAAGTTGGAATCCCCTCATATGGCTTGTTGTCACATTCACTAATCAGTCAGGAAATAATATAGTGCAGTCGAAGTGTAAAAAAGTCACTGATGGGATGACTTCTGGATTATCCATGCACTACTGCATCTGCCAGCCCAGCTTCCTGTGCACTGGGAGCTTAAAATCCAGCCCATTAACTCTGTTTCTCCAAAGATGCTGCTGAGCATTTACAGCATATTGTACAAATTAAAGACTTGCATTTATGTAGTGCTTTCCATGGCTATCTCAAAGTATTTTTCAGTCAATGAAGTGCTTTTTGAAATTAATCATTGTAATAAGCCAGCCAATTTGCACAAAGTTAGCTCCTACAAACAATAATACGATAATTACCAAATCTAGTTTTATGAATTAGATTGAGGGATAAATCCAGACATTACAAGTAACTCCTCTGCTTTCCTTCAAAGTATTGCAGAGAGATCCTCTGTGTCCACCTGACGGCATCTTATCCAAATAACAGCACCTCCAACAATGCAGCACTCCGTTAGAATTGCATTTAAGTGTCAAGCCATAATTTGTGTGCTCAACTCCCACTTTGGGACTTGAAATTACACCACTTTGACTCAGACAAATGTACAATTGAGCCAAAGCTGACAACTTTATGTAATATTTTTAACATTATATATGTGTAATATATATACATTTCTCTTGTATGTTTGAATGGAAATATTATTAAGTTAATTTATAGTGGCTTTGGGCATTTCACAAAGAAGGATGTACATGAACATCAAACGAAGTTAAAGGGCTGAGTTAAAATGTTGGCAGGTTGCTTCTGAGGAACAATACTGTAGGCATCTTGATTATCATATTACATTCTATTTGAAGACAATCCTGTTTATTTCATGTAATTCAATATAGTTTATTTCTGCATTTGACTTTGTGCAGTCTTAACCATGAAAGGAAGTTTTAAAGAACAACCAATGTAGCAGAACCATTTCTGTTTAATCTAGATTGATGATTCAGAAAATCAACCTATAATTTGTTGAAATTCTCCAAAACTGCAATATTTGTGACAGAAGATTTTGATAACCGAATTCCAAAACTCCACAAGGTAACATTTCTCAGTCTTTTCTTAATATTCCACTTACAAATAATTGACAACAATGCCATTACCATCAAGAAATGATTTTTGTTTTACCATTTAAGTATAGTGGAAAAGTTATGCTTGTTATTGGTATGTTATTAACCAATACAAAATTTCTAACCAAATTCTTTTAACTGCACATGTTGCCAACTGCTCCAATTGATGTATTCTCCTGATACAGTATATATGTTTTAGTCACAGTAGGAAAAAAATATTTGGATCTGCACAAGCCTAAAGCTTAGATCAAATAACCGGATTTTTCCGAGTAGAGGCATTAGAATAGCTGTTGCGATTATATTTGTAAGAAATATTGTGTCATATAGTGGTGTAAAATGAGTGCTAACCAATTGGTAGCTGTTTTGTAGCTCTTCCAAATGTTGGGAATTCCAATGACTTCACCTGTTTTCCACAACTGCATAAAGTAAACATGACCCCTCTTCTGTGTAAATACAGAATAGAGCAAGTTCAAAAATATTTTAACATGTCAGTGTGAGGATTTGAAGTCTAGTAGGTTAGCTCACAAAAGCTGAGTGCACACATCTGATGGATATTGATGCTTCCTGAGAGCACACAATGAATATGCAGTCCATAATTTTCTCCCATTAAAGTTAATTGGCAGTAAATCACAAGCTCTGCACCAGCAATGCACTCCATATTTTGATTGCAGGATCTGCCCCCAACTCCAGAGTCTGGATTCAAATCTAGAAAAAATGTGGAGACTCAATGTGTGAATTTAGCAGTGCAAACACCAATTGGTGGTTCATGATTCATGCTCTCCTGGAATCTGACCTAAACCAGCACCTATATGAAAACAACTAAGACTATTCATGCAATCATGGAGGCACTTGGCAATTTTCCTGACAATAATTTATCTCAGCAGATTTTCATATAAAAAAAAGATTTTTAAATGAAATTTAGTTGAAACCATTTAAATCCAATTTTGGATTTCGATCACGGGGATATGGCAATAGTGTGGGAACATGGCATCGAGGTGGATGATCAGCCATGATTATATTGAATGATGTAGCAAGCTCAATGGGAGAACTTTTCCAATGCCACCCACCATGGGAATTGTAATGGGTGAGGGGCAGACCGTGGAAAGGTCTGTTGACCTCGGGTGGTATTTTCCGGTTTCAGGGTGAGCGTGACCAGAAAATTTAGCCCAAATGGTTGATTGGCCTATATCTGTTCCTATGAGGTGCAGGATCTGACTACTTGCAAGGTAAAAAAGTGATATTTGATTCAGTATTATTTGTATCACTTTATTTCACTTCTGTTCTGTGCATGCTGGTCTTTTAACAGTATTCTTAGAATGTCCCTTTCATCTTGGGCAGGAGTGACTTTGGCACCTCAATAATTTGGCAGCATGGTGGCACAGTGGTTAGCACTGCTGCCTCACAGTACCAGGGAGTCGGGTTGAATTCCTGGTTTGGGTCACTACCTGTGTGGAGTTTGCATGTTCTTCCCATGTCTGTGTGGGTTTCCTCCTGGTGCTCCATTTCCCTCCAATAATCTGAAAGACATGGTGGTTAGGTGCATTGTCCCAGACAGGCACAATAGTGTGAAGGCTAGGGGAAATTTCACAGTAACTTCATTGCTGTGTTAATGTAAGCCTTACTTGTGACTAATAGATAAATGAATTTTTGTATTTAGGTCAGGTTTCAGGGACACTTTTGAAGGATGAGAGAAGTCTGCTGAGCAGCTGATGTTAAATATTAGAGGGAGGACAAAATCATCGTCAGAGAGTTGCTCAGGCATGTTTTCAAAGAATGAAAAGGCAAATAAGTTTAAACAGAATTCCAGAGTGATTGACAAAACAGTTTCTGATGATGAATTGAATGGTGAATTGTAATCCATTTTCAGTACTGATGAAAAGGCTTCTCCAATGCAGTGCAGCAAAACCCACAGAAGGCTTTGAACTGGATGACACAGACTTTTAAGCTGATCTGCTGAGGGACAAGGTTGTTATGTTACCCAATCCACCACACAAATCAGTCTCCCATCCATTGGCTGTCTACACTTCCTGCTGTCTTGGAAAAACAGTCAGCATAATTAAGAACCCCACACACCCCAGACATTCCTCTTCCACCTTCTTCCGTCGGAAAAGGATACAAAAGTCTGAGGTTGCGTATCAATCGACTCAAGAAGTTTTTTCCCTGCTGCTGTCAGACATTTGGACGTGCTTGCATTAAGTTGTGCTTTCTTACACCCTAGTTATGACTGTACCACTACATTCTGCACTCTCTTGTTTCCTTCTCTACGAATGGTGTGCTCTGTCTGCATATGCACAAGAAACAATACTTTTCACATTATGCTAATAACCCTAATATATGTGACAATAATAAATCAAAATCAAAAAGGGATGCGTGGGTCAAAATTTGCGCTGAAAGGTACACGGACAACAGGTCTTTGGATTCATCAGTCTCTTTACAAAAATAAATGTCAAAAGGGTCATACTTGAGAAGTTGATTCTTGATTTAAATGAGGTGTGGATTAGGATTTCTGCAGTGGTGGGACAGAGATGAGCACAACGGGCACTGTTCCAGAGGTTAGTAACATTCCTGATTACATGATCATCATTATACATTCATCCTATATAGCAGTTAATTAATGCTATACATTTTTAAAACATTCCTTTCAAAAGTGTGCGTATATATATCTGTCATGTATGTTTTCTTGCATACTGATGATTAAAGTAATGTTGATGATACAAAGTCTGGTGACACAAAGTATTTGCATATACAATAAAAGCTCTCCTGACATTGCTTTGCTTGATCGGGGAAAAAATAATGAAACCAAGTAAAGATATTTCAAGATGACTCTATGCTTATGTTCAATGCAGAAAATGATAAATGAACCATAAGGAAAATCGAAGAGAACATTGCCAGAATATTTTCTTTGAAACTATGTATCTGAGTTCCTTAGGAATTGAACAGAGTTTATTATGCCATTACATTTTTTTCATAAAGCAAAAAAATCATAAAGCAATACAAGAAATCCATGAACCCTTCAAATTGCTCAAAGCCTTAGCTGAGGAAAATTAAACAACAATGAGATATACATTATTAATCCAAATGCTACTTTGTGGCCATATAAAACCAAAACATACATGATAAATACAAAATTACAAAAATTTAGAAAATTTCTCAGAAACAGCAGAAAAAATACTGTCCATCATTTACAGATGTCCCTCAATATTGTCTCTTTTTTTGCTACATTAGATTTCTAGATGGCCATCTTCAGGCAGATGCAGTAATTTGCTTTTGCCTCCATCTTGTTTCGAGGACTCCTCAACACAATACCTGGTTCACCTGGCACAAACCTGGAGATGAAATGATGGCACTATGTATGACATGTTGTGTAACCATAGGGAAAAGTTTTAAGCTCAATGGTGTAATGTCATCAAGTTATTATTACTGAACATAAAATCTGTGTCTAAAGTATTGTAACGACAAACAAAATGGTTTTTGACACAAAGTTCTACACATTAGTACAGTAACGGTTTCACTATCAGGATATTGTTGGAATTTCCATTATTGGTACTAGGGCTTTTTGGTTATTGTTTGGGGACTTTAGGAGGAAAGGTACTTTAAAGTATTTGACCCTGATATGAGCAATGCAAAATCTAATATACAGCTTGGGATAAAAGCAACTAAGTGAGAAGAATCACCATGCTTGAGTGTAGATAGCACAGGGTACAGGTTGATGTCCATTAGGTGTAAAATATACTAAATTAGCAAGTGAGGTGACCTGTGTTCAATCTATGCATATGTTGGCCTCACTGTCATATTCATGATCCTCTTATAAAGTGTGCTGACCAGACTCGTAAACAACCCATCTGAAACATAGAATATGCTGATTATGTTAATCTGATTCGAAGGTCCATTCCCATTGTCCAAAGGAGCCCTTCCTCCACTGTCAGCTGGATCTGACTAATTTCCACATGTCCACAAGCTATTTGACTTTGGCAGCCATCACAATCTAGTCCTAGTTTTACTCAGTTGGTGTCCGTAAGACTGCAGCAATACCAACACTGATAGCCGATGGAAGGAAACTCAACAAGGCATAGATCAAATCTAAAAAGTTTCTGATCAGTTGGTTTCTGCTTCACATGTGCAGAAACACTGGATGAAATTTGACTCTTTTCGGAATTCATTATTTTGTTGTGTCCAGCAAGCTGAGAAACACAAATGTTTGGTATCTATTCACTGAATCATATCATGCAAAATGGGTAGAACTCCCCCTAATCCACTATGTAAATTTTAGGGGTGAAACTGCCCCAGTTCTGGTGAAACATCAATGTAACTGTAGGTGGCCATTGTTAGGACTGCATCCAGTTTCCAATGGAGTTCATTGCAGCTGCCAGATATTCAGGTGATTCACTATGGGGGTCATTTGAGGGAGGATGGGGAGGAAGGGGCTGTGCAAAGTATCACCAGAGTCAAGTTGGCAAGCCTTAGCAAAGGGATTTCAGGGACATGGGTGGTTGGGTAGACAGGTCAGGGTGGGAGGTCAAACATGTGGTGGTGGTTGCTGATTGGTGGGGGAGTGGGGGTGGATGGAGTGTAAATTTCAACCCAATGTGTGAGAACAAATCCCACCAATGCACATTTACCAACATCATATTCAGAAACGCAACTCATTTTGTGAAAACCATTCTGAAACAGGCCACTTTTTTGCATTGTATCCCATAATACATCTAATCACAGATCTGAAATTCGCATTGCTGGAAAACTCTGCTACAAACTTTGTGTAAAAGAAAAGAACAGGATCCCTGAAAATACTACTAAAAGATAAGAGAGTATTTAGGATGAGTCATCCAAATCTGAACACTCTTAGTACTTGTTCCATGTGAACCAGGCATGATTGCACTTGATGCGAACTACAAGGAATACAATTTAAGAAGAGAATCAGAAAGAGCAAGACAACAGATCCATCCATATATTAATATCCCAAAGTCACATCATGGAAATTCAGATTAAAGTTGACCATTGACCCTTTTATATATATTCTATATATGATAAGCATGGATGCAAGTGCTCTGTCAGTTACAACATCAAATTAGTGCGATTTCACTTTAGGACGTGTTTCCAGCAATGAAGTAAGGTTGCTCAACCCCAAAATGGGATTTTACCGTGATTATATGAAAGCTTTCCTCTCAGCAGAAAGGAGGTGAGTAAATAAGGAAATGTGGGGAGTTTATTAGACTTAGATATACTTTCAGCACTGTAGATAGCACTTCATGCAAGATTTATGCTCACAGACTCTTCCTTTTGGCAAGATACTCAATGGTAATTTTCAAAAAGAGAACTGGATATATACTTGGAAAGGAACAAATATTCAAGATTGCATAAGAGCAGGAAAGTGGAGCTCCAAGATGCAGCATAGACATGATGAACCCAAATGGCCTCTTTCTGTGCTGCAAAATGCATTGATTCTTTTAAACCAATTGTCCAAATAGAAAGAAAAATGGCCATAACTGAGCTGTGTTCCTGTTGAGGTGCACATTCTAAATCTGCACTATTGTATAGTTCAGGCAAAAACCGCTATTCTTGACTGCTTCTCATATATGGGCAGTAATGAAGGGTTCCCAGCCACAATGTTAACTGTACTCTTTTCAGATACTGATGAGCCTGCTGTCTATTTTGGTTTATGAGTTTTCATACGTAAACAAGTTTTGTTGATTATTGGAAACTGCTGGTTATAGGAATTCACAATTCAAAAACCTAGCAGTCATTGCCAGATTGTACTCATCAATGAAGTCCCAGTGAAGTAACCATTCCTTGCTTCTACCCTCTGTATCCAGAACATAGAGATGGACTAGAATAAAGTGGAGATAAAAACTGAGCAAAATAAGAAAAATGTCACTGTGTACTAGGAATATACATAGGAATGTCACTAGGAATAGGCTTGAAGCATTAAAATTACATTACTCATAACCTATTATTGTCCTTTTTTGACCAATTATTGCGTACGTATTATTTTACTGCGGTGAAGTTCAAGTTTTCTGGTATTTGATAATTATTTACTCCAGAGCAATTCTCAAATATACAGAGGACTTGACAATATTCAAATCAAAGGCTCCTTTATCTGGACGAATCATAGATTTTAAGTTTTTTTTTCAAGAGCCCAGAGGATATTTTCAGATTTTAGTAATCAGGGATTAAAAGCTGCACAAATTTCTTAGTTTCAGTTCATTATTTTGATAGGATATTGAGGTGAAACAAATGCTTAATGATGCAACACATGTTCTTTATATCTTAAATATAAAGATATTTAGGCTCCTAAAGTGTTGCAGAATAGTCAGCTTTCTTATAAGAAGAGACAAATGTAGCTTTCTTCTCACAGCTGGACTTAGCACTGGTATACATCACTGATTGAAGAAAACACAAAGCTTCAAAAAAGCCAAGAAAAATATCTTGCACATCCGATGATTAGAACAGGGACAGAAATTAATTCCTAGGTATATCTGTAACTTTGCCATTGTATTATTCTGCCAGAAATGATATACAGTGCATTTTTCTGACAAATTTGGCATGCTTTCACATGTACACGCACCACAGTCTAAATATACCATCAGTTCACTGGTGTAACTTTCACGTATAGTACTCCAATTGCGATAGTGAAAAATTGCAATCAGAAAAAATGCAGTCATATGTGTGAGTGAGAGTCTTGATTTGATGAAAGGTTGTTTGATTTTGAGGACACTTTCTACTAGCATAGTTACTTACTGAGAACAACATTGCAATTATGCTGAATTATATTAGAGTAGGGAAGTTTAATGTGTTCATATCAAAATCCTCTGTCTAGCTGTTAACTTGTTTAAAATAAGTGGCTTTATCTCTGTTGAGACAGTTGATATGAATGTCCATACGCGAACATTGCTCAGTATAGCTCATGTGTTCTAAGCACCATCAAAAGGCAACTTGTCCTTTTTGCCAGGGTTGTATTCTTGTCATGGGTATCGTGTCTGGGCTATTTCAGTGCCTGGATTTGTGGGTGCAAATGAAATATTACCCCTGGATAGGTTATATTAGGTAGGTTTCCATTGATTTCAAAATCTTTCGCATAAAAATTTCCTTTAACAAGCTGTAGGTGAATAATCTTTTTACCAATTCCTAAAGTGTACAATTGCTTATAGTATAACTACAGCATAAGCTACATCCTAAGCAGTCAATGTTTTGAGTTGTCTATTCATTGTCCTGAAATACTACCCGGACTGAGAGCAATACTTCAAATTTCTTCAATAAACCCTCTGTTTAAAAGAATTTACAGAAAAGGAGACTGCAGCAGAAGCTTCAGCATATTCTAGTATTCATATATTTTTAACAAATATGACACAGCAGTAAAATGCTTGACTGTATATTAATGTGTACCCTGACAAAAAAAGTACTATGTACCTACTCAGATATAGATTCTTAAAGAGTGCTGGCTGTGTTAACACAGCAATATTAGATATGCAATTTATTTTATTACTGATATCAGCAGATTTCTTGTAAGTTTGACTTAGTAAGTTTTTAGCTGATATGAAACAAAAATCCATATGATAGCATCAATCAAACCATTTAAATGTCTGTAATTCCCAACCCGCCCATCCCTCCCTACCCATCAAAAAAAAAGCATGAAGGCTAAAATGAAAACCATATCCTCCCCTGCCCCACCAACCCAGCTCCCTACCCCACTCTGAAAAACAAAACATGTAGAACTCTAATGAGTCTTTTTATAAAGTGCACTGTCCCTGGCTTTGGACCACGGGGTTAATGCGACAGGAACATGTGGACCCACTGCTCGATGTCAGAGATGCTGAAGAGATGAAGTAAATCCTGGGTCACGGTCTACAGAGGAAAATAATAGAGACAAAGGAAACACGGAGTGACTGCCCCAAAATGGTTGCATCAGTACACATAGGCTTCATTGTATGGATGGGGATTGCAACAGCCACTATCTTGTATATAGGCCATGTTCTCATCAAAGTGGGAGAGAGGGACAGTGTCCTCTTCATTGATGTGACGCTCGATATCAGTTTTCAGCACTGGCCTCTGGTTGTCCGGGAAAGCCATTGAGAAAAGCGCTTCTGGATCACAGACAAATTTATACACATATCTTTCTCCAGCAACCTGCAAGAAGGGAAAGAAACATTTTCCCGTAAAGGTTAACTATTCAAAACAAATCAAAAACATAGTTAAGCTGAAGTAGCTAATTGGCGAAAATTGTTTGTCAATCCTAGTGGCCGGAATTTTCCGCCACCCATCTCTCCCCACCCCCCCCCCAATGCTCCCCCCCCCCCCCCCCATCTCTTCCCCACCAACCCCCACCCACCCAGTAACTGGGCTATCAGAATCACTAGTTCACATAGGCTGGACCAGAAATTCCGCCAATATGAAAGGCCTAAAAATTAATACTAAAAGGTTAAAAATTAACTTCAAACATAGGAGGATTTTACTGATGAGTTTTTTTTTCTATGGAATTATTAGAAGGCTTCATTAGTGACTGCAGGATAGGATAAACCAGACACGTTAATGATCTGAATTTTTCTTTATTGTATAAACTGGGGAACATTTAAATACCCAGTGGAGATAGGGGATTAATTATTCTGCTCAACTACATAGTACAAAAATGCTAATTCAATTAGAGATACTAACAGGTTCATTGTAATTTTTCTGCAGTGTTACATTTATGGGGTTTATAAGAATGTTGGCCTGAATTCTCTGGCCAGTCACACTGGCAGTGCACCCTTGCCCATGAGATTCCCATAGCTGTAGAGTATGGCAAAAGGTATTCTCATTGATAGCAGGATCAAAGGAAAGCTTAGGTTGTTTCACTGAGAAGAAAGTGCAAGATATTTGTACTTGGAGTCAATGGCAACAGCCTATGTATTAACAATGAAGAACGCATCTCCAAAGTCCACGAAAATTGATGAAAGAATACTGGGTTATAAGCATTAAATTGGCTTTAAACTGTCCATTTACTTTCAATATGAAAGAGAGTTGGGTGTTCAAGGATAGCTAATTAGCCTTTCTTCTCATATACATGGCTAATGTGTTCATGCTAACATGGGGAGGATCATAGAAGGAAGTCAAATCTGAAATCAGGTTGCTGGCTGCCCTATAAATCAATGAATATCAGATAGACACCAATTTTGTGTGGCCAGTAGAGAGAAGATGTTGTTTTAGTTACCACAGCTTGATATGGGAGAGAAACGGTTCCCAGTCAGAGAGATTATACATAGCCATCTAAAGATTCTGGCAGATTAATTTTGGCATGGTTGGGGGAAAAAAACTTTACTGTTAACAGTGGATTTATGAAACTCTCCACAAACTGAGGAAAGCATCTGGAGATGGTCATTTACTGCATGTGAAAATGAGGACACAACAGCCAATTAGAAATTGGGAGAAACTGTGGGCTATTTGCCAAAAGTCGAGAGTGCAATATATGGTAAGTATTAAAAGGGGAATGTTCTTCTTTGTATTTTAAAGTATTAGCTGCTTACAAAAAGAAATTGATTGTGTTTTTAGTTATTTGTTGCAGTAAAAGGTTTTAAGTGTGAAATCTTGTATCATTCTTTCAACCATTAACTGGAAGTCTGAATCATTTTTGAAAAATGTTATCAGTCTCTTGTGAGATTATAATAATCGAGATCTCTCTCTCACCAAAGCAATTGCCCAGTGAGTGTAACCACTGAGAGGAGCATTATTGACTCCATTAAAAAAAAAAGTAGATTGCTGGTTTTCCCCACTGGATTCTGACAGGAAAGCTCAGCAGTAACTAAACCAATATTTAATTTTCCAAGCTTTGGGTTTTGGGAGTAGAAGCCAATTGTGCTTCCATCATTGAGGCTTCAGAGTGATAGGTTAGAATAGAATAGAATTCCTACAGTACAGAAAGAGGCCATTTTGCACATTGAGTCTGCACTGACAACAATTCCACCGAGATCTTATGCCCATAACCCCACATATTTACCCCGCTAATCCTTCTAACCTATGCATTCCCAGGACACTAAGGAGCAATTTAGAATGGCCAATGCATTTAACCTGCGCATCTTAGGACTGTGGAGGAAACCGGGGCACCCGGAGGAAACTCATGCAGACATGGGGGGAAACATGAAAACACCATACAGATAGTGACCCAAACCGGGAATCAAACCCAGGTCCCTGGAGCTGTGAGGTAGCAGTTTTAGAGGACTTCTTGCTTGCTATAAAGATATTAAGTGAAATGAGTTTGATTAGTTAACATGGGCATAAAAGCTCTGTTGATTGATATTAAATTCGGAATCAGCAGTGTCTGTTGTCTGGAAATGTCAGAATAGTTTATTAAGGAAATGAGTATGGTTGAGGAGTTATTGTTCAGTGCTTTAAAGAAAACCATCATTAAAAAGTGCTGAGCTGAGAAATAGTGAACTCAAAGTATAAAGGTTTTCTGTTGACAGTTGTTGTTAAAAGTAAAACTGTTCCATTGCCTAAATTAAATGACATCTCTCATTTAACACGAGGTAAAATAAATAAAGGCACCAATGAATTTATTCTTCATTTAAAATCAATATTTCACTTACTGATTGCTATTGGATCTTATTTTGTTAAGCAGGGGAGTGAAACGCATAGTTTTTCAGTCAAGACCTTATTAGAAACATCAAAAATTATTGCTCAATAATCTGTTGGAGTCTAATTAACTTTACCATGCTATTATAAGCATTTCTAAGTTTCCCTGTTTTGGCAAATATGAAAATGCACAATTTAAAATTACTGTCAATCTGATATTCATTGATTTGTAGGGAAGCCTGGAACCTGATCTCAAAATCAACTTCCTCTGCACTCCTCCCCATGGCAACACGAAACACATTAGTCATGTACATAAGTTAAATTGATTATCACACAACATGCCTGTATACACTGAATACACTGTTTGCAAGTCCTGAATACACTGCAGTGTCTCTAAACATATCTGTTCAGACATAACAGGCAAAATTTCCTCAGTCCTATGGAGATGGTCTTAGAGAACAGAGTTGGGCTAGCTCCTTAATGCATTAATTACTGCCACAAGGAATCTTTCAAGGGATGGCTGGGAATATAATTGGTTGGTTATTCTATGGAGGCAGGCAGCCAGTTAAACTGGCCAAGATCCCAATTCAGGGCAATTTTGCAGTCTCGTCGTCATTTGGCTCCAACATGTGCCGGATTAAATAGAGGCAACCTAAATGCAGATGCAGAGGTTGCAACCTCTGTGCCTTCATGATAGGCTGAAGGCAGGAAAGGCCACATTTGCAGCCCAATCAATATCCCCGCAGAAGATTTTCCTCAAATCCAAAGAGTTTATCAGTTTTGGCCTGTAAGTAGGCTTGGGCAGCCAAATTTAGTCTTAAAATCAATCACATAAATATTGTATTCACTTTAATAGGTAATGTCAAGGTAGTAATTTTATCATGAACATGTAGCTTCCTGCAGCCACTCCACATTCTGAATTAACTGCATGTATTGATTTTATATTAGAAGCCAATAATGCAGCAGATGATTATGATGTAATGAAACTTGATTAAGTTATAATTAGTGAGCTGAACTAATGAACAGGTATAATCGAAAGACTGGATTTTATTTTAAATACTGCATAAACTTGAATGTTTCTAGAAAATGCAGTTAGCAGTTCAGACAAATGAATCTTACTAACTTTTGATAAGCTATTGAACACCATTGTCTGGCTTATTGTTCATAATCTGATTTCATTTCAGAAAATTTAAGATTACTAAGTAAGAAAGCATTTGTCTTCCATGGGTTTATTTTTTAACAGAACTGTTTTTACTCTACGATGTCATTAAAGTCCAATTAATTTAACTCATCAACAGTTGGAACTAATCAATAAACTAAGAGAAGACTGACCTAACATGGCATGATGGCCACTAAAAACGATCAAAATAAGACTTTGTTAGGGTTTGTTGTTAGCCAAGATTTGAAAACATATGTGTATTAATTATGAGTCAATCTCCACAACTGAATTCAAGATTGAAGGTCAGAGACTTGAGAAAATGTGGAAGTAATCAACACTTCAAACAGATTGCGCAACTAAGTGAAGTTGTATGTCATTGTCCAAAAGTTTAATAAGTATACCACTTCTGTGATGAAACTTCTAAATTGCTATCCAAATACTTTACCTTTATCAGTTAAGCCATGCATAAACTAAATTAAGGTGAATTAATTCAAACCTGATTTACAAGCAGAGTCAAAATTAAGAGAAATAGAAATTGTTACATTACAATTTTTCAGTTCCTTGTGATTTTTGATTTTCATCCACACTTCTGGAAGCACCTCCATTTTGAGTCACCCTCATGCTTCCCAAACTGCCTCAGCAGCACCCATCTCTCCCTTCAGGGCTAGTGAAGGTCCACAGCTGCCAGTCATGTGACTGATCCTGCAGCATCAAAAGCAAGCTCACACAGATGGCCAATTATAAAGCCACCTCTTGGAACATTGTGTCATCGATCTCACTACCAGAAAGCATGGACTCCCCATTGGGTCTTAATGCAGAAGTCCTGAAGCAGTAAATTCCAGCCCTTTGCTCATTTAGATATCTCTTGCAAGTTTCTTCTCGTACTTCCTTTTTTGTGGCTCTTCTATCTTACTTGTCACTTGTTCTTTGTATCTTTTCCATTTGTCAGGATCTTCGTGCTATGCATTTTTATATTTTTTTTGTTGCATGCTGTTTCTCACCTCATTAAACATTGTCTTTTTTGTACCAAAAAGAGCTCGTCTCTTTAGGGCATAAACTGATTTTGCGTCACATTGAGTTTTTTGCTGACATCTCTGGCTCATCTTCACTGTGTTTATGAATGAACAGATTTGCGTAGGTAATGTAGTCAATCTTTGTCTCTTCTCAATGAAGTCAGCCTAACCCAATTCCTATTGTATATTTCCCCCTCTCAAACATGCTTTGAATTTGATCATATTATAATCATTACTAGATTAACGTCAAGGACTTTCACACTGTTAATAAAATTTGGTTCAAACCTCATTATGTAATCTAAGTAGAGTATTTATACAGGAGATGGCTTAGCATTCTAAAAGCCCTAGCTTATATCTTATTTCATAGATTATAGATGAACATTTGCCTTCAAATTATTTCATTTAAAATAATTTTCCAACAATACTCTATTTTCTAAAATAATATTCTGTACAGTTCAGGCAGTCCAGTTTTATTCAGAATCCTTTTTATTTCTCCATACAGATACATTTTAAAACTTGTAAACACTCAAACTTTTCAAAATATGTATAAATTGAAGAGGTGTAGGTGGAATATCTATATATGGAGAAATATAAAAGGCATATAACAATAGACTTTATAAGTTTGTTTCCACCTTGTCAATTTATCCACTAGAAGCATCCCACAGCAGATGGGTGATAACTTTTAAATTGGAAAGCTAAAAACTGGTTCCTTTGGTTACTGACTGGCAGCATCCCATTCATGTTATGATAAAGTGCTATAGCAACACTGCTGATTTTCAGAGGCCAGCACCTTAGGGCTGAAAATGGCAAGGTTGCCAACCTAAAATGTGCAAATGCCCTGAATGTGGGATTTTGGAAGGGGCAAAAAGGTGCATTCATGTGCTGAGTGGAAGTGTTGTTCCACTCCAGATACAGTAGAGACATTTTAGGGTTTTACTGTCTAACATCAATGGTGTTGGCAAGTTGTTTAATTGTGAAGACATCACTGTTGACCCTGATCGTGTCTTTGTCTGGATTTCCAATAGGCAAGCTTCCAGTAGAAGCAGCCAAATAACATATCAGGAGAAGGAAATTTGACCAACTTTCTTCTTGTACATCAGTTATCTCGGCAAACATCTAACAGATCAAATAGATCATCTATTGTGTATGATGTAGCTACTGACTAGTTGAACTGCTAGTGAATCCAGAATGAATGAAAAAGTAATCAATGCTCAGGTGAAGCATTTAGACAATCATTTAACATAGATGTAAATCCTGAAAATTGAAACAATGCAAATGTAGAGATTTCTTGTCCCAATAAAAGCAAAAATCTTCCTATAGAAGCAATGTTATTCTATGTTATTGCACTGAAATACATTAGGATGCAAGGATTCTTCTCTCTCACTTCAATGACCATACCATACACCTATATTTGTCATTTGGATGTTATTCAGCTAGTATTAAAAGATATTATCAGTAAGGTGACTCATGCTTATTGCTTACTTTTTGCATGATGCCCTTCTCATAGTAATAGCGCAGCGAGCGGCTCAGCTTGTCGTAGTTCATAGCAGGACGATTTTTCTGGATTCCCCACCGTCGTGCTACCTGATTCAGAAAACATTGCCATGAATATATCATTTAGATAAAATGCACACATTTCAACAATAGCTCCATGAAATATAAAACTATCAATGTTTCAGGCTAATGTCTTCATGCCATATGGTCCAAAATTCATTTTCCAATGAACCCAAGGCTCCTGCACAAAATTGTTCACATCCTGGCAAAAACCTAGTAAACTCATCAAGACAAATTAGAAGATGTGAGAAATGTAGTCAGTATAGTATGAAATATCCATATCAGGAATTCAACCACATTGTTGGAATAGCGCTAAAAGGAATTTAAAACTGAATCTAAGCCTCTCCAAAATGGGCTTGCTGCTATCATCAGAGGCAAGAAGGAAAATAACACCATTTTCTACATTGTCACACTCAACTCAAAGAACACAAATTTTTGAGAAACTATGAATAACATAATCTAAATTACATCCTGGATCTCCAGTTACATTCAGATTGAGCATGTTCATTCAGTAATCGTTGGCCTTACATTGGTGACATGACTTCAGGTGACTAAACGCCATGTTCTTTCGTCCCTCCCTATAACCTGCTCCAAATTAAGATGCTTTTTAATCCATTTCTTTGATCACGCTTTTAGTCGTTCCATTTAATATCTTCTGCGGCTCAAATTAGCCAAAGATTTTCTGTTATGACACTTCTGTACAGTAGTTTGGGGAAGTTTTCTATATTAAAGATGCTGTATGTAGCAATTTGTTGCTTTGGTTACATATAATCATATATTATTAATAATTATTATTAATAATATAATAATAATAGTATTATGTTGATTGGATCGTAGCATCAACTTCACTTTCCTGCCTAGCCCCTATACCCTTAGACTCCCTCGTCAGTGAAGTCAAAAAATTGTCTAAAAATATTCAATGACCCTGCCTACTCTACTCTCTCAGCAAGAGTTCCACAGACTCATGACTCTTTGAAAGAGAAAAAAAATCTCCTTATCCTTATTTCAAATGGGAGAACCCTTATTTTCCAACTATGTATCCTAATTTTACTTTCTTCTGCAAAGAGCACATCTTTTCAAAATCCATCCTGTCAAGTTTCCTCAAGATCCTACAAAATAAGAATAATATTCTATAAAAATGTTTTTTATTCTTCTCAACACCAATGGACACAGGCACAACCTATCCAATCTTTCCTCGTAAGATCCCTTATTCCTGGAATCAGTCAAGTGAAACTTCTCTAAAATATGTCAAATGCTCTTTTGTTCATTCTTAAATATGGAGACCAAAACTAATACCATGTACAACTGTGGCACAACATCCCTATTTTAATATTCCATTGCAATAAATGGCAATATTCCATTTGCCTTCAGGAGCTTTTGAAACTCACCCAAGCATTCATAACTGGACAGCTATATTAACAAATCCTGTGATATCTAAATAGTTCACTGAAACTGAAAATATGGTCCATTTTTCTCGAAGCTACACAGATGTCATTTCAATCAAAGTAGTCCAGGAACAGTTGTGAATTTGTTCTCAAAACTAAAAACAAAGATTTATTTTCATTTTAAAGGGGGTCTTAGCATCTTAAACACTTCAGATTATTACACAAGAGATTTCAAGCATTGTTTTCTTCAGTTTTGCCACAATGGGGAAGTATTCAGATGCATCTCAATACTTGTACAATATTGTTTAATAATGGGCATTTACTTTTGTAGGGCAAGCTCTATAATCAACCACTGCAGTAAAAAAAAATTACTGATAATATAGCTAATTTCTGAAGCTTAAATAACAGATTTTTCTTATATTTCAATGAAGTAATTTGAAGAACAGGCTGTTTTTTTCAGTTCCCCACTTGGGACTGCAGATTCCCCTGTCATTACAGTTTCTCTTAAATGCCTGGATCCACATCTCCTAACAAAATGGGTCAATGAAAATAGCCAGGTATCTAAAATGGCCATCCCCACAATGGAATAAGCAAGGGTGGAATTGCTGATTTAAAAAAAAATTCAAGGGACCTGGGCTTTGCCGATTAGGCAAGCATTTATTGCACATCCCTAACTGCCCTTGAGATGATGATGGTGGATTGACTATGTTCATTTAGAGACGCAATGGTCTGAAATGGCCTCCTTCTGTTCCATATTAACCATAATGATTTTAAATGCCAATGTTGTAAATCTATTTGAACATCTTGGCTAGAGGTGCGACTAATTCTGCAACACCAATCTTTGGTATTAAAGCTGGAATTTTTTGGGCCCATTGCCTTTGTTGTATTCCCATTTCTTGATATCATGTGGGGTGAACTGAATTGGCCAAAGATTGATATCTGTCATAGTGGGAATCTCAGGAGTAGCCCAAGATGTATCATGTACTCATTCAATCCACCTTCTGGCTGCGGATGATTTTAAACACTTCAGCCCTGTCTTCTGCAATCATGCTGTGAGCTCCACCATTACTGGGGCTGTTCATGGAGCCTCCTCCTCTTGTCTTTGCCATTCACTATTAAATATGGCAGGATGATAGAACTTTCATCTGATCCATTGGTTATGTGATCTGTGTCTATGTCGTCATTGCTTCCACTGTTAGCGTGCGTTTAGATTTGCATTGTAGCATCACTGGCTTGCCGGCAGAAGGCAGAGTGGTTGTGAATGGGTCTTTTTCTGCATGGAGACCGGTCATCAGTGGAGTGCCCCAGGGATCTGTTCTGGGACCCCTGCTGTTTGTCATTTTCATAAATGACCTGGATGAGGAAGTGGAGGGATGGGTTAGTAAGTTCGCCGACGATACAAAGGTCGGTAGTGTTGTGGATGGTCTGAAGGGATGTCAAAAGTTGCAGAGGGACATAGACAGGATGCAAGACTGGGCGGAGAAGTGGCAGATGGACTTCAACGCGGATAAATGTGTAGTGGTCCATTTTGGCAGGAATAATGGGATGAAGGAGTACAATATGAGAGGTAGGAGTCTTAGCTGTGTTGTAGAGCAGAAGGATCTGGGGATCTGGGTTCATAGGACTCTTAAATCGGCCTCGCAGGTGGAGGAATTGGTCAAGAAGGTGTATGGTGTACTGGCCTTCATAAATCGAGGAATTGAGTTTAGGAGTTAGGAGGTAATGATGCAGCTTTATAAGACCCTTGTCAGACCCCACTTGGAGTATTGTACGCAGTTCTGGTCGCCTCACTATAGGAAGGATGTAGAGGCTATTGAAAGAGTGCAGAGGAGATTTACAAGGATGCCGACTGGATTGGGAGGCAGACCTTATGAAGATAGGTTGAGGGAGCTGGGACTTTTCTCACTGGAGAGACGTAGGTTGAGAGGTGACCTGATAGAGGTTTATAAAATGTTGAGAGGAATAGATAGGGTGGATTCTCGGAGACTATTTCCCCGAGCTGAAATGGTCACTATGAGAGGACACAGATTTAAGGATCAGGGAACCAAATACAGAGGGGATGTTAGGGGTAAATTTTTCACTCAGAGGGTGGTGAGTGAATGGAATCGGCTGCCGTCGGAGGTGGTAGAAGCGAACTCGTTGGGGTTTTTTAAAAGACTTCTGGATGAGTATATGGGAACGAATGGGATGGGTGTTATAGATAGGTCTGCGGATTGGTAGATATAGATGTGATCGGCGCAACTCGTGGGCCGAAGGGCCTGTTTGTGCTGTAGTGTTCTATGTTCTATCACCAGGTTGATACTTAATTTCAAGGTACGCCTGAAACTGCTCCTGATGTGCTTTCCTGCACTCTGCATTGAATTAAAGTTTGTCCTCTGGCTTGATGATAAAGATAAAATGAAGGGTATGCCGGGATATGTGGTTATAAGATAATGGTGGAACACAATTCTGTTAGACATAGAGGTCATGTGGTGCAATGGGTAGTGTCATTCTCTAAGGCAGAAGCTCTGGGTTTGAGTTCCACTACAGCATTTGATGGCTAAAGAAGGCACATTCATAATGTGGCCAAACACCATCAACCTGCAAATTCTTTCAATACACCAAAGGTAACTGGTAAGAGTGAGAGAGATTCCTGATCAGCCATTTGATGGAACTAAATTTGGAGCCTCTGCCACCATCATTGAAAAGGTCAATCACATACATGGCATGTAAAAGTTTATATTGCCACTTTCTTAGTAAACTGTTACAAATACACTCAATTCTATTCCTGTTGATGGCAACAGTAGCTCATGCATGACAGTTTTGAGTGGCTAGATCTGTTCTGAATCGATGCTATTTAGTATGATGATTGTGTCGAACATGATAAACAGTGTTTTCAATGTGAAGTTAAGATTTTGTTTCCACAAGGACTGTGCCATGATCTATCCAAGCAATACTGTCATGGACAAATGCACCTGTGACAGATAAATCGGTGAGAATGAGCTCAAATCAGTTTTTCTCTCATGTTGCTTTTGTTGCCATCTGCTGCAGGCCCAGTCTGGATGATATGTCCTTTATTGCTGACCAGCTATTCAGACTTGCTGTTACCAAGGCATTCTTGTTAACAGATATTGAAGTCCCTCACCCATTTACATTACATGTCCTTGTTATTCTTAGTGTTGCTTCCAAGCAGTCCTCAATATGGATGAGTTCTGCTTCATCGGTTAAGAAAAGGCCAGAGGACTCCTTGTTCACATTTGATCTGATGACAAGACTTCAGCGAGTCTAAAGTCAATGTTGAGAACTCTATCCAGACTGTCTATCACTGTCTTGATACGTCTGGTTTGGCTATCATGCTGGTGGTGCAGAACCAACCAGGGGATGGTAATCGAGGAATCTGGACATTGACTGATAGTTATTCTCACCCAATCATGCCTATGTTAGGTTGTTGCTTGACCAGTTCTGTTGACAGCTCTCCCAGATGTTAGTGAGAAATAATTTGCAAGATCAACTGGATAGGATGTTCTTATGTAATGTCTGGTGTCTAGGTGTATGCAGTTTTATTCCTTTCTAACTTTTCTAGAGTTTTCATACAACTGAATGGCTTACTTGGCTGTTTCAGAGAGCAGCTAATAATCCAACCACATTGGAATCACAGGTAGGCCAGGCCAAGAAAAGACAGCAGACTTCCTTCCTGAAGGACCTTAAAAAAACTAGGTAGGTTTTTACAATAATCCAGTGGTTTCATGGCCATTTGGCTAATATTGGTTTATATTCCAGATTTATTTAATTCACTGAATTCAAATTCTTCAACTGCCATGGTGGGATTTGAATTCATCTCCACACCAGATTTCTATAGCCATTATGTTATTGTTCCCAACAAAAAACTGCAGCTGTTCAAACACATTATGGTTTGAAGCTGAGCTGAAGACTGTTATTGTAGATATATTTTTTCATAAACTGACCATTACTTCTTTTCATATTGTCTACAGCTGCCCTCTAATCTATTAACTGAAATTAGAATATTAATGTCAATGTGCACCTGAAACTTCACTCATTGTTCACGTTACATTCAGAAAGCAGTGGTTCAAATTCCATCCCAGCTGAACCAGATATGGAAATAACACACTGCCATCCAGTTCCAAGTAACTTGCTAAAATCAGTGACGATTACTTTGATGCACAAGTTTAAGCCCTTCATGCAATATGGTGATGTGTACATGTTATTGTGCACTGTTAAAAATAAATATGTGTAACACACTACAGGCTACATAATTCTTATTCTTGTTTTCAAATCTGTCCATGGCCTTAACCTTCCTAATCTCAGTGATATCCTCCAGCTCCAGAATCCTCCTAGATATCCATGCTCCTCCAGCCTTCCTTCTGCATTTCTGATTTTAGTTGCTCCACCATCACTGGTTGGACCTTCAGTTATCTCACCTTAGGCTCTGGAAGTTCCACCCTAAAGTTCTCTGCCTCACTGCTTTTCCTTCTTTATGACACTATTTAAAATCTACTGCTTTGACCAAAATTGTATGTTGTTTCCTTAATATCTCCTCATCTGACTCAGTGTCATATTTTCTTTTATAATGCCCCTGTGAAGCCATTAAGTAAATGGTGGAATATAAATATAAGCTGTTGTTGTTTTTGTTGCAGAATCTACTGCACTTAGTTACATTGGCCCCAGTTTGAATGCACAGAACAGAAATTAAAATGTTTGGTCCCGTTTACCCCAGACTGAAATGTTAATACTATACATTAAGGACTACATTTCATCCTATTTTACAACTTCTTCAGCCAATAGTGTATAGTATAATCAAGGTATAACATCTTTAAATTTGCATTCTCTCCCTTACCACCCCTTCAATAAACAAGAAAAATAATAAATGCATAAATTATCATTTAAAAATAAGAATCAATTAAAATACTTATTGGTAGAAATACTTCCAATGCATAAAATGAGTGGCATTGGATTGGCTGTGGTTGCATGTATTGCTTGACATTCAATTTCATTATTTGTCAATGGAACTAAGTCTCAACTGTGGCAAATGGACTGCTGTTGCCACCCATTTTGCATCACTTCCTGAGATGAATTTCTTCCCCATTATAATACTATTGTTATATTAATATTCAAAATCAATCCAACATTTACTCTTGCAGCTTAATAACTGCTAGACTGAATCGCTGCTTGTATTTTGCTCCAGTCACTGACAAAGCCCATTAACTTCTCACTGTTACTAATTATCAATGCTTCTGCCCAGAAGAAAAGCAAGGTGACAGATGCAGGAATTGCCGCGGCAGGTATTAGGGTCACTTCAAACTCAACCAGAGGAGAAGAGGAGGCAACATTTCTCCAGGTTAGTCTGGATAGATTTCGTTTCCGTCTTACCTCTCAGTTTTCAGCAACCTCCGAACAACTCGATTCAAAAAAATAACTTATGCTGTAGAGGTATTTGGAACAAAAGTTTTGCATGAAACATGAACTTACGAGACGAGAGAGAGAATTTTACCACAGGAATTGGAGTGGGCAAGGGGTAGACCACGGAAACGTTCATTGTCCTATGGCGGGATTTTAAGGTTTCGAGACAAGCAAGGCTGTAAAATCCTGCCTGAGGTCTCTGTTTGGAGCCAATGCTGCGGGGAGGGACAGCATATAAAATAAATTGTTCGTAACTACGAATTTAGACTGCAAGTACTGAAATGGTGTTGATAATATTGCTTTTGGTTTTTGATTTCCTTCTGAATTCAGTGGAATTAATTCTAGGAGGTAAGCATGACATATAAGTCAGCATTTTATTGATGAGAACGAGTACACAATTATCCCATGTGAAGCCAGAACATGTGGGAACATTTTCAAAAATCAATGGTATTATTTAAAAAATAAGGTGATTTTTCTGCTCCAGTTTAGGTCTAACACTACAGAATTCCCATGGTTTAGCTTAGCAGTAAATTGTTTTATTGAAGAATCTACTTTGGCATCAACATTTTGTCAAGTTCCACCTTGATTCTATTGAGTTCTATTTAAATTTAAAAACTTTCTAGCTCGGACATAGAGCATTCAAATGATGCAATTAAGCCAGATGGAGAATGCTGTATCTTCACTGAGTGTTTTCCCCACATGTATAATTTTTGTTAGTTATATTGTTTGATAGGAGCATGGATAAGCTAACACACTCACCTATACATATGCCTGACTATAAAGTGAAGTTGTACATTGTAAACAAAATAGGTGCCATGACAGAGTCAATGCCCAATAAACGTAAAAGCCATGATTCTGAATGAACAGATCTAAATTTGGAACTGATGCTAATACACAATGACTAGCACTGCTGCCTCACAGCACCAGGGACCCGGGTTCAATTCCAGCCTCGGGTGACTGTGCAAACTTCACGCAGACATTGTCCCCATGTCTGTGTGGGATCTTCTGGGTGCTCCAGTTTCCTCCCACAGTCCAAAAACGTGCAGATTAAGTGGATTCGCAATGTTAAATTGCTCTTTAATTCTCCAAGATGTGTAGGTTAGATGAGTTAGCCGTGATAAATATGTGGGGTTACAAGGATAGGGCAGGGTGGTGGGCCCGGGTAAGATACTCTGTCAGAGAATGGGTGCAGACTCGATGGACCGAATGGCCTCATTTTGAACTGTAGGGATTCTATGATTCAAGACCTATCTCAGGGCAATTGTGCCCTCAAGTATTGAACATCGACAAACAGCAGTACACAATTGGAATTCTGTCATCCTGTCCTCATCAATTTGCTCTGCATGGCCAACTTGATGCACCGTATAACTCCTGTATGTTGGAGGCCTGGCTGTGCATATGCGTAACTAAAATGGAATGTTGCTTCTGTCTAGCCAGTTTGTTTCCTGCACAGGCTATTCCCAATTGCTACAAGGCAGTGTATGTATCCAGCTTAAAAGAAACAACGTTCCCATCTTGTTCACTCACTGCCATGCTGGCTAAATCAAAATAACAGAGCCCCACATACTCACACAGATTGGGGCTATTTTCTTAACTTCACGTTTTTGGGGTCTGACAGAGAGAGAGGACATGCCCCTTTTCTACTTGCTCTGCCACTTTTCGTTCAGCTCATGTCCAACCCCTGTTGTCTCTTGTGATGCCTCACCCTTATCATTGCTTGTTGTTGTCTTGTCCCTGGCATTTTTCCATTTTTATCCATGTTAGCCTTTTTGTGTGGAGTGGTGGACAGAAGGTATGGGGAAGAAAAGGAAAAGGGTTCTTTTGTTCATGGATACGTGGGGGGAAGAGGAAAACCTTGAAGATAGAGAATATTGAGAGGGAGGGGTGCTTGTATAATGCATTGGATAGAATCCCAAAATATTCTGTAAATGCCTGGAGTTGTAATAGTTAACAAGGGAGATGTTTTTGGGGACCAAGCTGGGAGTTATCCATGTGTGACAGAGCACTGTGAGGGTGATGAAAGAGTATTTCTCTTTTGGGTTTCCCTCAGAGATATGACTTTGCAGTTACAAGTGGTGTACCTCAAGGATCTGTTTTAGGGCCACTGCTGTTTGTCATTTTTATAACTGACCTAGATGAGGGTGTAGAGGGTTGGATTAGTAAATTTGCTGACGATACCAAAGTGGGGGGAGTTGTAGACAGCGAGGATGGATGTTACAGTTTGCAGAGGGACATAGATAGGTTGCAGAGCTGGGCCGTGAGGTGGCAAATGGAATTCAATACGGATAAGTGTGAGGTGATTCACTTTGGTAGGAATAACAGGCATATGAAATATAGGGCTAATGGAAGGACCCTTAATAGCGTTGTCGAGCAGAGGGATCTTGGGGTACAAGTACATAGCTCTTTGAAAGTTGGCACCCAGGTTGATAAAGTTGTTAAGAAGGCGTACGGTGTGTTAGCTTTTATTGGTAGAGGGATTGAATTTAGGAGCCGTGAGGTTATGTTACAACTGTACAAAACTCTGGTGCGGCCGCACTTGGAGTATTGCGTACAGTTCTGGTCGCCGCATTATAAGAAAGATGTGGAAGTATTGGAAAAGGTGCAGAGGAGGTTTACCAGGATGTTGCCTGGTATGGTGGGAAGGCCTTATGAGGAAAGGCTGAGGGACCTGAGGTTATTTTCATTAGAGAGAAGAAGGTTACGCGGTGACCTAACTGAGGCGTATAAGATGATCAAGGGATTGGATAGTGAGTGCCTTTTTCCCGGATGGTGATGACCAACACGAGGGGACATAACTTTAAATTAAGAGGTGGTAGTTATAGGACAGATGTCAGAGGCAGGTTCTTTACACAGAGGGTGGTGAGAGCGTGGAATGCCCTGCCTGCAGCAGTTGTGGACTCGTCTACTTTGGGGGCATTCAAATGTTCGGTGGATAGGCATATGGATGATATTGGAATAGTTTAGGTTAGAGGGTCCACTGGCCGGCGCAACATCGAGGGCTGAAGGGCCTGTACTGCGCTGTAATGTTCTATGTTCTATGACTGAGGTGTGTAAGACAGCGGCAGGGCTCAGATAGGCTGAGTAGAGACCAGTCGTTTCTCATGGTTGGAGAGTCCATCCCAGAGAGATATAGCTTTAGGGTAAAGGTCATTAGATTCAGAAGGGATTTAAGAAAAGACCTTTTTTATTCAGAGAGTGGTGGCTATCTGGAATGCACTGCTTGGAGAGATAAATTGGGCCTAAAGTATTACCACTTTTCAGATTATATTTGGGTAAGTCTTTGAGATCTCTTAATATTTCCTGATCTGGTTCAGGTGAGAAATGTTAATTCCCATTGTGGACACATGGGTGTTGGGTTCATTTCAAACTACTTTAAGTGAATAGTGAGTAAGTTGCACCTCCCAATTTCTGGGGTATAGTAATCAGTTAACAGCAAATCTAGACACAACGAAATAAAATAGCACAAGAACCCACATAATTATAAATATATTCAAATTGTTTCATTGAACATTTCACGCCGAAATTTCCATAGTCTTCTATGCTGTTTCAAAAGTCCCTTTGCCACAAAACTGGTCATGTTCTCAGGTCAGAATAGTGTGTTTCTGATAACTGTGCCCATTTGGAGGTAGTTATTACATTCTTGGGTACAAAGACACCTGGATGCACAATAATCTATTGTTATTACTTCAAATTCAGTTTAAAGTCGTTATAAATTGATCTGGTCAAATTATGCTTCATTTTCTCACCATCCCATTCCCCAGTGAGCCTCAGTCAGATTAACTTCAATAATGTTGATTCATGGGAGATCTCACATTCAGGTTTATGCTGACAAATCTGTACAGAAACTTGGGGGTAACCTCACTTCTCAATATTCAATACATTCTTGGTTCATTTTTCCGATTGCACATCTGGCAGAAATTCCACATCCTATAATGGGCATGAAAAAATACTGTCCTTCAACATGATGGCGTATCATATCAATTGGAGAATTTTAATAAATAGTTGTGACACTAGCAAAGCATGCAATGGTGCTTCAGTGTGAAATGTGTCTGCTCCCATGTAGCTAATATCCTTTTCAGAATTATTGAAAAATGAATTTTCTTTTATCCAGTGGTATCAACAGGATTATCAACTGCTGACAGAAATGCTGTAGATGACTTTAATTATCAACTGCTGACGACTATTAATTGATTCACCTCATCCCTTACACTCTCTCCTATCTAATAATTACTAATAATAATAACTAAGTTTTGACTATTTATCAAGATCGGCCCAGAACACATCGGAATTGCAGGGCCAGTTTGTAGGGTTGGCCAGTGATCAGGAGGCTGGCAGTATGGAACTACTGAGTGTGTGCCAATCTTGATGCTGACACAACAGCGCGTGCTCAGTGGAACACTCAGCGCAATGCTGCCGATCTCTCCAGCAGGAATAGGCCTCACACACTGATTTTTAATGAGAAACGCGCCAGTGCACTCTGCAGTGTACAGTGCAAGATTCATTTTGAAAAGACCAATAGGGATTTCCTTCAGTTTTTACACAAATTTGATACTTAGAATTTTTTGGGAGAATTCTAAGAGTCAAATTTGCGTAAAAACTGGAATAAAACACACTGGTTTTTTTCAGTGGGAGTTTCAAAATGAATCATTTTGAAACTCCCACACTCTGTTCATTGCAGAAATCAGAGGCCAGGGCCTATTCTTTTGGAAGAGGCTGAAAACATTGTGTTGAGCAGCCCACCGTGCTCATGCTGGTCTCGAGGAGATTGCTAAACAAGTCCTGCCGTTATTGAGACTGCTGGTCTCTCAATCTCTGCACCGACATTGCTGGCCCGTTACTCTCCCATACCATGGACATCACTGACCTCCCCATCCCCTACTGACCGAGACATCATGGGACTCTCTATTGCCCACTGATCCAGACATCACTAGCCTCCTGGACTCTCTACCACTGCGCCCACCCGTCACACAACAGTATGCTGTGCTGGCTGCAAGCATTCCCCCTTGTTAAGTGAAACTCTTGAGCAACCCCCCACCCCACTATGGTACCTTGTTGAGTTTACCCAATCAGCACCTTTGGAGATGGCTCACCCTCTATTGAAACCAGGTTGCTTGTACATTATTCACAATGAAATTTAACTAACAGGCCCATGACTGGCCCACACTGACTGCATCTGGACTCTTAACAAGACAGAGCTGTATATAAGCTACAGCTATGGATACACAGGCTGTCACACCAGGAAGACGGCCCCCAAGAAATGTCGTCACAGATTTTCCAAGAGTGACCATGCCCACCTGCTGGATGCAGTGGACGAGAGGCACCAGTTGCTGTACCTCACTCAGGGCCATCGCCCAAGGGGGTCGTGCAATGGCTGCAATTGTGAATGCCAGAACTCTGACCCCCTCAACCCGAAAAACAGTACCACAAGAAAACGATCGACTTTTGTCAGGTAGCAAAGGTAAGTGTGAATCTCATTCTGAAAACCTGTACGTGTGCTACGCTTACAATATCAAATGATTCCCCAGACACCACAAAAGCAGCCATCAATGCCCCACTGCTCCCCTGCAACGCCCCCCCCCACCCCCTCATACTACCTCCAACAGCTGTGACACCCTCCCCAGTCAGCACCCCCAAGGGGGGAACTTATTTCCCCAAAACAGCAACAAGAGTTCCCCAACGCCAACACACAGTGCATCCCATGTCCTCCCATAGATCATGCTTTCAATTCCCCTTATATCCCCACAGGAGGAAAAACATGTACAACTGCCATGAGTGGGAAAAGACTGGTGGGCAAGATCCTGAACTGTGGCTATCGATGGTCTGCGAACAGTGTGCCCTGGAACTGGCAAGGGGGACGCCGTGTCTAGAATGGTCACCAACAATCAGACTGGCATCCGGCATACAAGTGAGCATCAGCTGAACCCTATTCCTAAGGCTTCTTTGAACTAAGTGCCATGCTGCGTGGGTTGTATTCCCTTGATGTGTGTTCTTTCTTACAATGCTGGATCCTGATGAACCAAGCCCTTTTGGTGTTGTTATAGTCTCTCACCATAACCCACAGAGAGAACAGTGGAACATCCCAATGGCTGCAAATAGCAGCCTGACCAGCACTCAGTAAAGGACGTCACCCCACTCCACAGAGCCAACATGGAATATCCCTGAGTCTGGGGAGCAGCACATGCAGTTCTTGAGGGACCTCCTTACAGTAAACAGAAATTTTCCAGCCCGGCCTCCAACTACCCGTACAATCAGATGCTGCAACCTCATAACACTTGCCTCTTTTCTCCTGTTCAACACTACCATGACAGGTCTCGACTTTTACAAAGCAGTTGTAAACCCTGCCAGCATAATATCACACCAAAGAGGGCGGAGAAGCTAGCGGAGGCAGAGAGTCTAGTCGCATACCCATTTAGTTAGATGTTAAGGTGTATTAATGCAAACTAATGTCCATTAGGCTGATTTCCAGCTTGGATCTGGCATTGCCAATAAAAGTTAGGCTAGCAGACACGTTCAGCTGCCAAGCATGATCCTGCGAAGCAGCCGCCACGAGAGTCTCCCGGCCTGCTGTACTACAAAACAGCGGGATAGGAAAATCACCCCCAATATCTTTGTGATTTAAAAAAATACACATGTTGCAATGTTAAATGGTCCAAACCTACACCAGCATCTCAAAAATAATGTGGAAAAAGTCTTTGCTACCATCCAGGAGATGAGCCAAACCTCCTTCTTCTGTAGTTTGTTCAGAAGTGGCCACATCAATGCAGCTAAAATCTCCAGATGGTTCAAAGCCACTCCTTCAAATTGACAAAATCGATGAACAGAAATAAGAGTGAATCATAGAATCCCGACAGTGCAGAAGGAGGCCATTCGGCCTGTCGAGTCTACACTAAGCACGATCCCACCCAGACCCTAGCCCCATAACCCCACTTATTTACCCTACTAAACCCACTGCCACTGAAGGGCAATTTAACATGGCCAATCAATCTACCTGCACATCTTTGGAGAGATTCCCTCATCCAATAAAATGAATTAGTTTCAGTGGCTGAGGAAGAAGGAACAGCCGCTAAATACAAAATGGTCATAGAAAGGGGCTGAGAAGAGCAATGAGCTACCTTGTGTGTCTGACATTGGCTTCATATTCACTCACAATGACTCAGCCATAACATATAGTTCTCTTTCAGAGATTGCATTTCCCCAGGCTTGGGCTCAATATTACAAGATTTCCAGCCGACTTTTAGTGTATCTCATCTTGCCATCTCTGTCACGATAAATAGACTGCAGTTGAACATATAGCACAAATTAGGCATGTGAACAAGCTGTCCACAGAGCAACACCGAAAGCTGTCTGATTAGGATCTCACTGTGCTTGAGCACAAAATACTGTCTTAGTCTCTCAAGGTGGATACTTTTTCTAAAGGGAATTTGTGACTAATGAGAATTAATATAGACTGGCAATCATCTATTCAATACTAACGCATAAAGACAGAATCTAGCCCTATAACTTTAATGGATACATTTTGTAGCATTTAGTGTCAGAGTTAACTGAAACCTCAAAGTCCAAATCAGCTCAGAACCTCTTTTTTTAATGCAACGTAGCGACTTTCAGCAGAGCTGGCATTTATGAAAAATTCAGTAGATGATTAATGAACTGATTGGATTTTACATATTCGCATTTGGAATATAAAGAATTGGGAGCCAGAAGCAAATGTCAAAAAAGTGACCCTAATAGCTATTTGAAGCATCACCGTCTTTTCAGCTGCTTCTTCAATGAATTTCTCTCCAACATAAGGTGAGGAATGGAGCTGTTCACAGATCTACAATTCCATGCCATTTACATACAAACATACCAGTTAGGAGTAGGCCATTTGGCCCCTTGAATCCGTCCACCAATCAAAAGAATATGATTGATCTGACTGCAACTTCAACCCCACATTCGTCTACCCCCAATAAGCTTTCACCCCATCTTGTTAATCAAAAATCCATTTTCCCTATCCTTAAAAATATTCAAAGATTCTCTCTCCTTAGCTTTTGGGAAAGAGAAATCAAAAAGTTCATGACTCACAGAGAAAAAAATTCTTCTCATCTGTCTTATGTGAGTCACCCTCAGTTTTATATTCTCCTATAAGAGGAAATGTTCACCCTGCCAAGATCCCTCAGGATATTGTGCGTTTTGATCAAGTCAACGGATACAACCATCCTACTTTTCATCATAAATCAATTTGCCCATTCTTGGTATTAGTCTAATCAACCATCTGCTTCTAATGCATTTACATATTTCCTCAAACAAAGAAATGAATATTGTACACAATGCTCCAAATATGGTCTCATCAGTGCTGTGCACAACTGAAGCATAAGCTTCCTACTTTTGTAATAAGTAGTACACGGCTCTGACAAAGAGTAATCCAGTATTGAAATGTTAGCTCTCTAAAGATGCTGTCAAGCCTGCTGAGATTTTCCAGCACTTTCTGTTTGTATTGGACATCCAATTGTCGTTGGTGTAATTTCTGCCCATCAGCTCAAAGGTAAGGTTCAACAAGAAAAGTCCAAACATCAAATCCCTAATTTTTAGCAGTACCACCATTGACAAGATCTTCATCATCTGTATCTCGGCTGCGGGGTGGGGGCTGTGGGGGGGGGGGGGTGGTGGTGGTGGTGGTGGTGGTGTTGGTGGTGGTGCCTAGGGCCATATGACTTAGTGGGGATTAGTTGGGTACAATCTCACCATTGTTCTAGTTTAATTGGATCAGCTTATTAACACAAGAGCAGGCCAAGGCTGGGGGCTCTGCAATGAAATGACTGAAATCTTGATCCCTCTCCACGATCTACGAGATTCAAACCTCAACTATGATAGAACACACTCCATTCACCTGTTTGAGTGTAGATACACCAGCACTCAGATAGCTCAACATTATTCAGGACAAGGCAATCCACTTCACTGCCCACTAAGTTCAATATCAACAACCCCTAACCATTAGCCTGCTGTGCCTTCAGTATGCACTTTAACAAGCTACACTGCAATGAATCACCAAAGTTATTCTGACAATATTTTGTGGCATGTGATTTCCATAACCAAGAAAGCTGACAGCAGTAATATCATGGGAACACCATCACCTTCACATCACACACCTGACACAGACATGTATCGCTGTTCCTTCAATGTCACTAGGACAATATCTGGGAATTTCTGTGTTGCATCATTGTGGGTATATTTAAACCATAAATATAGCAATGATTCAAGGAGAAGATCAAGTAAGTCACTTGCACAGGACTACTAGGAATACGCAATAAATGTGGCCATGACAGTATCACACATATAGGCAGCATGGTGGCACAGTGGTTAGCACTGCTGTCTCACAGCACCAGGGACTTGAGTTTGATTCCTGGCTTGGGTCACTAACTGTGTGGAGTTTGCACATTCCCCCCCATGTCTGCATGGATTTCCTCCAGGTGCTCTGGTTTCCTCCCACAGTCCAAAGGCGTGCGGGTTAGGTTGATTGGCCATGCTAAATTGCTCTTAGTCGACGACTAACAGAGTAAATATGTGTGGCCGTGGGGATGGGGTTGTTGTTGGTGCAGGCTTGATGAACCAAATGATCTCCTTCTGCACTGTAGGAATTCTATGATTCTTCTAATGATATCCTGCCAACAAATATTTTAAAAAGGCTCCTTTTAGAACATGCGCTAAATCTGCCATGGAAATGTTCGGGGTGTAATTTTAAAATAATGGTTGCATGTTAACTCTGCAAATGTAACAGAAAACTGAATATATACATTTATATTTATATATATATATATATACACACACACACAAGACTGTAAATTTCTTTTAGGAAACATCATGAGTTACAAGATATTTCAAAAAAAGGAAGAAGCAACTTGTATTTGCATATGGATTTTCACAATGTCAGCATGTCCTCAAGAGTTTCATTATTCCATTTTAGCACATTAATAGTTATGTTATAATGTTGCAAAGGTAGCAACTAATTTGTAAAGAGCAAACTCTGACAAACAGCCAGAAAATGACCTAGAAATTAAGTTCGACAAACCCTATTTTCTCCATTTTCTCCCCCTCCTGTTGGACTTAACTAAAGGCCATAGCCAGCAATGCAGCCAACCCAAGCTGGAGAATCGTAAGCAGGTAGCTTGCCTCCTGTAGTGAAAGAGAACTGCTACTGCTCAATTATTTTACAGTGAAGGCAATTTCAGATGCGTCTCAAATCTGACCAAATATTTTGTGCTAAGAACTACTCAGCCACTATGTTTTTGGCGATGTTGCTTGAGAGCTAAATGTTGGTGAAAGTTCATTCGAGTCCAAAAGAGAGGACAGATGGGGCATTGCTTTAGTATCACAACTGAAATATGGCACTTCTGAGAGCATAGCATTCCTTAGTACTGTTCTGAAGTGCCAGCCCTCGCCAGCACTATGTCATTATGCCAGCATTATGTATTCAAGTCTCAATTCCATCATTCAACATTTTTATTTGTGATTAGAAGCGTGGGACTAATTTTCCTGCACTTCTAATCACCATATTCCATTAACCCCTTCTTCACTTCCTAAATCCCTAACCTCCCTTTGCCGCTCAGGTGTCCTGTTTCTTTTTAGTACAGATGTGCTGACAGTGGAAACCCACCTCCTCTGGCTCAATGAGCTTGAACTCCATGCCACGGCCCGTCCATGCAATAAAGTGCGAGTTTGCTGGATCATCCAGCAGAGCCACTAGGAACTGCCAAAGCTGGAGAGAGCCTCTGCGCTGGTAAGTCGGTCCTTCCCGATATACACCTGGCTCCTGTTTGATGTCACCTGTGGAAACAGAAGCCACCTTGTTGCATTAACAAGATGAACCAGTCCAAGTTTCATGTTTGTCACAAATCAGCACTGGGTCTCAATCGGGATTGAAACAGTCAAGCCTTGTTCTCCTGCCTAGCCTCCTATTTTGCATGCTCCAAGCACTTGAACATATTTAAAGCTCATAAGTTTGTGTTTTAACTCACACCAAGAATGGTTCAGCCAACACTCCTGAACTTACTGTTAAGGGGAAGTCGTGTTTGATGACTTTATTGGATTTCTATAAGGATATGACCAGTGCGGTAGACAGAGGGGAACCGGTGGATGCAGTGTTTTTAAATTTCCAACAGGCATTTGGTAAGGTGCCTCACAGAAGATTGCTGCAGAAGGTTAGGGTGCACAGAGTTGGGGGTAAGGTGTTAATGTAGATTGAGGATTGGTTGTCTAATAGGAAGCAGAGAGTTGGAATCAATGGGTGCTTTTCTGGTTGGCAGTTGGTGACTAGTGGAGTGCCCCAGGGATCGTACTGGGGCCTCAACTGTTTACCATTTACATAGATGATCTGGAAGAGGGGGCTGAGTGTAGGGTAACAAAATTTGCTGATGACATGAAGGTGAATGGAAAAGCAAATTGCGTGGAAGGCGTAGAAAGTCTGCAGAGGGATCTGGATAGGCTGAGTGAGTGGGCGAAGCCCTGGCAGATGGAGTATAATTTTAGCAAATGTCAGGTTATCCACTTTGGTAGAAATAATAGTAGGAGGGATTATTATTTTAAAAGGTGAAAAACTGCAGCATGCAAGAATCACAAAAACCCAGTCTACAAGTGCAGCAGGTGATCAAGAAGGCAAATGGAACGTTGGCCTTTATAGCGAGAGGGATAGAATATAAAAGCAGGGAGGTCTTGCAGGGAGGGTACTGGTGAGGCCGCAGCTAGAGTACTGTGTGAAGTTTTGGTCGCCGCATTTACAGAAGGATATATTGGCCTTGGAGGGAGTGCCAAGAAGGTTCACCAGGCTAATACCGGAGATGAGGGGGTTAGCCTATGAAGAGAGATTGAATAGACTGGGTCTGTACTCGTTGGAGTTTAAAAGGCTGAGGGGGGATCTTGTAGAGACAAAAAAGATAATGAAGGGGCTAGATAGGATAGAGGTAGAGAGATTTTTCCTGCTTAGAAAGCATAGCTGGACTAGAAGGCACAGCCTCAAAATAAGAGGGGGGGGGGGTGCAGTTTAGATCGGAGTTGAGGAGGAACTTCTTCACTCAAAGGGTGGTGAGTCTCTGGAATTCCCTGCCTGTTGAAGTGTTGGAGGCTACCTCGCTGAATTTATTTAAATCACGGATAGATAGGTTTCTGATAGACAAGGGAATTAAGGGTTATGGGGAGAAAGTGGGAAAGTGGAACTGATCCACTTCAGATCAGCCATGAACTTACTGAATGGCAGGGCAGGCTCAAAGGGCTAAATGGCCTACTCCTGTTCCTATTTCTTATGTTCACTAATTCCCAGTGCAACGACCTCTTGATTTCAAATCTGTCCATGACTTTGTCCCTTTCCATTTGTGTATCCTCTCCACTAAACAATCCTCTGTGATTTCTACAATCTTCCAATTCTAGCCTCTTGAAACTCTGTGATTGGCACCACTCTGTTAATGGCTGTGCCTTCAGCTGCCCAGGTCCTCTCTAAAACTCGCTGCCTCTCTCCTTCTTTAATATTCTACTTAATACCCATAACTCTGACCAAGCCTTTGGTCCCTTGCCTTACAATGTGGCTTATTATCAAATCTGTCTGTTAAGGCCCGTGTGACGTGTGACAAAATTAACAGTGCTATATAAATGCAAATTGCCGTATACTCCCATTGTTCCTCGGAAGATTTGATTTCAAAACTTAAGACAAAAGCAGCTGTAGAGGGTGTAAACTAACTTTTCATTGGTTGCATATCCATACCGTAAAACTGCCTATAATTACATGCTGGATTAACCTAAATTGGAAAAGACTTAAGATGACTGACAATGGAAAACTGAAAAGATTGGAGTGGGACAGTACTAAAGAGTGCAGAAAAAAATACCTAGCAAGAGATTTGCTCTGCATCTAATTCCTACAGCATTATCACTAACTTCAGAAATTTTGATTTTAAAGTTAGATGAAAAGGTTACACAGAAATTTAACACAGAAAGATCCAAGTGACACATGTTTGGACACACATGCATTCATAAGCATATGCAACACTACCAAAATTCTCAAGGGACTTGAAAAGCCGCTTAATCTTTAACTTGTATGAGGAAACTTTTACCACTAATTATTTCAATGGATATATTGTTGGTGTTGAGATCAAATCCATCAGGAAACCTATCAGCTAAATATTTGCAAATTCAGCCAAATGACAAAATACATAAATTTACATTTTTTTATGTACAGATCTGCAGCCAGTTATATGACTATTACCTGGACCAGCTTGTTGCAAGACCGTTATAGCATCAAAATCTCAACTCATAAAAATCAGGACGAGTCTAACCTGGCCAATTATTGCCCCATCAGTCTATCTTGGATCCTCAGCAAAATGATGAAAGCTGTCAGCAATGATGCTACCAATCTGCAATTGCTCAATGATAATCTTTACATTGATGCTCAGTTTGGGTTCCACCAGGGCCACTGAACTTGTGACCTCATTATAGCATTGGCTGCAACAAGATCAGCAGCATGAACAAAAGAGCTGAACTCCAGAGGTGAAGTGAGAGTAACTGCTCTTGACATCAAAATAACATCTGGCCAAATGTAGCATCAAGGAGCTCTAGCAAAACTGAAGCCAAATTGTGGAAATTTCTCCACTGGTTGGAGTCATACTTGGCGCAAAAGAAGATGTTGTGTTGGCTGGAGATCAATCATCTTAGTCCAGGGATACTGTTCCAGTTTGGGTCCTGTCCTAGGGCTCAATATCATCAGCTGCTTCATCAATGACCATCATAAGGTCAGAAGCGGGAACATTCACATACGATTGCCCAATGTGCAGCAACATTTGCATTGCCTCAGACATGGAGATAGCCCATGTTCAAATACAGCAATACCTGGACAATATTCAGGCTTGGCTGCCAAATGGCAATTAACATTTGTGCCACATTAAGTTTCAGGCAATCAGCATCCCCAACAAGATGGAATTTAACAATGTCATCTTGACACTCATTAGCATTACCATCGCTGAATTCTCCACTATCAGCATTCTGAGGATTACTATTGACCAGAAAACAAACTTGATCAGTAACATGAGTACTGTGGCTACAAGAGCAATCCTGAGATGAGTAACTCACCTCCTGACCCCTCAAAGCCTGCACATTATCTCCAACTGTCAAATCAGAATGCGATAGAATACTCTCCACTTGCCTGGATAAGTGCAGCGTCAACAGATCAAGAAGCTTGACACCATCCAGAACATAGCAGCCTGCTTGATTTGGCACCCCATCCACCATCTTAAGCACCCTCCACCACTAATACACAGTGTGTATCATCTACAAGATGCACTGCAGCAACTCAGCATGGCCTCTTTTACAGCACCTTCCACATCATAATTTCTACCATCTAGAAAAACAAAAACATCAGATGCATGGGAACGTCCCCACTTGCAGGTTCCCTTCCAAGTCACACTCCATCATGACTTGGAACTATCCTGATGGTCCTTCATTACTGCTGGGTCAAAACCCAAGAGCTCCCTTCCTAACTGCACTGTGGCTGTTCCTATAACACATGGACAGCAGTGATTCAAGAAGTCAGGCAGCATATCACCAACTTCTCAAGGGCAATTAGGAATGAATAAATGCAGGCGTAGCAAGCAATATTGACATTCCAACAACAAATTTTTGAAAAGCCTACAAATTTCATTTTGGAATCATGTTGTTCATCTTACTATAGTCGAAGGTGCTGGTTTGGGAGTAATTTTACAAGGGTTTTCTTCGAATACAAAATCTGTCTGGTAGCAAGGAAAAGCAGAGTTGAAGATGTGGCTGGACCCCTGGCGCTCCCATTCCCTGAAAAGGAAGGTTCCATGCTGAGAATGGATTACACACAATGCTGCACATAATCAGGGTTTTCACAATTTTCCACACTGCTTGTTTGTGTCAGACCCCTTTTTTGAGAGAGCACTGGACAGTTAATATTAAAAACAAGGTATCTTTTCTCACTTAACTGGGGTTCACTCCAAGACTTGAAGCACTGAAGCTAAGTCGTGGAATTGTGATTTGTGAATACTTAATTGAAGGCATTCTTCTGAAATTTTCCGTTGAGCTAGGTTAGCACATAACTTCTGAGTGTAAAATAAGAGAAATCCAAATTTCAGCTGATGCATTAAGAGTTTATTGGGCGATTAACTGCGCTCGCTGTGATGTCAGTAGATTGTACTGGTTCTGGAGAAGAGTGTCCAGGCCTAAAAATCCATTTCGCATCCAGCATCAAACTGTCTGAGATTCTCCCAGCCATTCCCTAATAGCGCAAACTGGATCACATTCTGAAAGGGTGAGAGTCTGATCAGCATACTTGAAATAATATTTAAATATGCATAGCCCGTTCAAATCACAACACATGGAACTTACGGGTCTTCCGATGCAGCGCGATAATGGCAAGAATCACTACTTGGTTTCCATTAACAATGAGATGGCATGATAGTAATGGTCGGGTGGTGCTTATCAGGCAGTGCCCACCTGGCACACTGGTGCCAGACAGTGGCCATTGGAGACCCAGCAGTGGACATCGAACAGCCCAGTAGTGCCAATTAGGCACCAGTGTGCTAGGCTAGTGCTATGTGGGTGGGGCCTGAGTGGGGTCTTGATCATCATGATAGGGGAACAATGCAATGAGGGGGTACTGGGGGGAGTCATCATGCAAGCAGTATTGATGGGGGGGCATGTGGGGTTCTTAAGGAAAAAGCAGAAGGGTTGGGCTTGGGGATACTGGCAAACATATCAGGGAGATAGAACATGCTGCCGATGGGGAGGTGGGGTGAAGCAGGGAGGAGGGGTCCCTAATGTCCATGAGGTGAGATAGGGGGGTTTCCCAGTGCACTCTGAGATTGGGGTGCCATTGTGAAATAAGTGCCCAAGCTCTCTGAAGATGGACTCACCGGTGTGTTTAGGCCCTGCCCACCCAGCACTGGCGCAAAACTCCCAACTCTCCAAAGAAGTGATTGAGTGTGGGGAGGATTGCAGTGCGGAACGTGCCTGAGAGGACTGCATGGATCATTCCATTATTCTCATCGTGAGAAATGTTTATGGAGAATTCTGTCCCACCTTATTATCCCTGTTGCCGAGGTGCTGAAAGCAAACTCACTTTACTACATTTGAGATTTTCACAAGGATATAGAATCACATGAGGCTGAGCTGTGTACTGAAAATAGAAGTGAATCTGAGTGTGGAATGTGAGCATGCGCCCAACAATTTCTAATCATTCTATCAGGAAAATTGCCTATATTGACTCAGGCTCTCCATAATTCCAACTGTAACCTATTCCATTTCATATCTGGAATGTAGTGTGCTGCATTTAGTTGAACATTTTCCTGCTACAAAATAAAACAAGAATACTCTTTATTGTTATAAAAGTGAAATAATGCAGAAACATGTAAATGTCTCCTGGTAAGCAGCTTGTAGTCATTCAATCCTTATACTTTTGGGCCCCGATCATCATGGGAAAAGCTGCAGTGAGGTTAAAAGCAGCAAAACCCTGGTGTGCTTCTGTCATTCTTAGTAGCACAGTCTCTTTATCATTTTTGCATTCTGTTGTTTCCTGCTTCACTGTGGCCTTGACAGTAGGCAGGAAAAAGCATCAGCAGCAGGAGGCCACGCAGCCAAGGTCTTTTGGGGACAATTCTTGGCTATCAAGGGATAGAAGAATGGTTATTGGCTGGCGCTGAGAGTGGGTGGGAAAAGTTAGCAAGTGGGACTGCGGGCAGCCAGTGGTCACCCTAACCTCCAAGGATTGCTGAAAAAGGCACCCAAGCTGTGGAGCCTGTATCTCCCATCTCAATTGCATTTTGTGAGTCATTGGAGACCCGCAGTCAACCACGAATTTTAAATTAGGTTCACAATGGAACTGCAAGAACCTGATTTAAATATGCTAATGAAGCATCGCACTTCTTCGTGGATGACCTGGCATCAAGAATCTTCGGCATTTGGCTTTATTAAAGGCTATATTAAGGAAGATGCTATTGCGATTTGCAGTGATATATGAATGGAACACTGGGGATGCCTTCTCTATATTTAACTGTGTAACATTAGTCGAACACTCCTGAGGTCTTCGAGAGGAGGTTTAATATCTAGGCCATTATTGGTTAAAATGCCACTATTTCATAAAACATCATTAACCCTTTCTTTCCCTTGAGATGCTGGCTGACCTGGTAAGCTGATGTAAATTTCAACATTTTCTGTATTATTTGCTTCTTATTGTTATTGAATTCTATGTAGGATTTCATTAATGCTCATGTCAGTTCAATTGCTCTGTAATCTCATCAATGCTAGAAAATCAAAACTATTAGACAAGTGTGCTGACAAAGAGAATGATATACAGAAGCAAGCTATATGGCCCTGTTAGTAACAGTCTGCCATAATGCTAGATAGATGCATGTCTAAATAGGAAATGGTCATCTTCCAAAGCAGTCTGATAAAAGTCTTTAGGAGTGAGATTGAACTTGGACTGGGCCATAAAATGGTGGTAGCAGATTGATGGCTCATTAAATACCTTGTGCAATTTTCTTTTGCATTGACTTTAGTACAGGAGACTTAAGATGCCAAGCATATGACAGCAATATTATTAAGACAAAGACCTGAAAAATTAGCTGGTTTGAAGTGTAAGAGTTTGTTGGGCCAGTTTTAAAGTTTATTTATTACTGTCACAAGTAGACTTACATTAACGCTGCAGTGAAGTTACTGTGAGAATCCCTTAGTCATCAAATTTGGGTCACTGTTTGGGTACACCAAGAGAAAATTTAGCATGGCCAGTACACTGAACCAACACATCTTTCGGATTGTGGAAGGAAAACAGAGTACATGGAAACCCACACAGACACAGGAAGAACCTGCAGACTCTGACCAGGCAGTCACTCAAGTCAAAATTGAACCTGGGTTCCTGCACTGTGAGGTAGCACTGCTAACCACTATGCTAGTCATCTTGGTCTGCGCTTCCTTGCATATATGCAAGTGAGTATTCTATGTTGACTCCCACAAGGAAGTGAGAAGATTTAGGATTTCATTTTCAGCTTAGCTGCCTTAATGGTAATGTGATGGAGTAGAGCACCCATTCGTAATACAGCACATCAAATTTCCATCACATTAAACAGTAGGCAACCCATTCTGCTCAGATAAAAAAGCTGAAAATGTCTGCATGGTGGCACATTGGTTAACACTGTTGTCTTACAGCACCATGGGCCTGCATTCAATTCCTGGCTTGGGTCACTGTCTGTGTAGAATTTGCACATTCTCCTCTGGTCTGAGTGGATTTCCTCTGGATGCTCCGGTTTCCTCTCAGTCCAAAGATAATGCAGATTAGGTGAATTGGCCATACTAAATTCTCCCTTAGTGTATTCGAACAGGTGCCAGAACGTGGTTACGAGAGGATTTTCATAGTACCTTCATTGCAGTGTTAATATAAGCCTACTTGTGACTAATAAATAACTTCAACTTTAAACTTTCCCAATGGTGTTTCAAAAGACTGGCATTACACTATAAATGATAATAATAATAATAAATACTTACAGTTTGATAGACTCTTCTATAACCATTGAGGACACTTTTAGGAAAGCTCTTGTTTGCTGCAGTGGAGTTGAGTTTCATTTTATTTGTCCCTTTAAATGTCTTACTAACCAGGACAGAAATTTAATCTTTATATTTGCAGGATTATCAATCATTTATCATTGTAAATTTGCAGGGAGATCCACAGAAATCCTAGAGAAAGAGCAGATGAACTCCCAACAAGAGATGCAAGTATTTATTTTATACCAGCTCTATTATTCCCTGTATGGAAGTTCTGCGATAAGGCAAATTTTGAGATGAGGTGTTTCCTATAAAGATGCTGCTTGTCATTGATAAAACTGTTTATTTGTGATTTGTTGCTGTTTTATGAAGATAATGTTTGAGCCAATTAGTTAGAAGTGTTACGTATAGTTTGCATATGTGATACTTTCAACTGTGACTCTTTAAGAAATGATAGGTGTGAAAGATGGATGGATTTTTGCCATATTTCCATAGAAGTGTACAGTCACATATGGATACATAAGATCTACATTTGTGGAAATCCTGCAAAAGGAGCCAAAAACTCTTGCAGACTAAATATGTTATTCCCAAAATAACATTTTTTCAAAAGCATTTTATGACAGAGTAGATTTTTACTACAAAGGAAAATTGTAATTTTGGGAATAGTACTGTAAATTATTCACCCTTCTCAACATTATCCTTTCTTTTTGAAAACTGACAACATCAACTAACCCTTAAATAAATCCATGTCTCCCCATTCTCACTAGCTACTGCCAATGTCTAAACTCCTTCTCAAAGTCTCTACTCATCTCCCACATCCAAGCCAAATTTTCCTGCAATTCCATCTGATTTACACCAATCAAGTTTTCTCCCATTCCACAGCACTGAAATGCTCCTAGCCAAAATCTCTTGACCATTTTATTCTTTTGCTATACAGCTCTCAATAGCTGCTTTTTCTAACATCAAAGTGCCCCATGGGCAAACAACCTCCCTCCACCCACTCCATTACTCTCTCTGCCTTCAAGATAATCTTTCAAGCCATTTGATCAGTCCACATAAATCTTTTGTAGGTTTGGCTTCCATTTTTCCTTACTCCTTCAGGATACAGCTGAGGCCATTTTCTAATGTTAAAAGTGCAATATAATTAGGTTGAGTTTTGCCACAGGTGTTGGGATACCAACATTGGGACCATATGTGGGTCCGAAGTCCAGTGTGCCCACTGAAGGAGCTGTGTGGAAGACTGTTTCCTTAATTACCACCTCTGCATTCACCATTTAATTAAGAATTATTCAATGAATAAATCTTGAATGAAAAGCTAATCTCAGTAAAGGTGACCATTAAACCATCATCAATCGTTGTAAAAACCCATCTGGTTCACTAACGTGTTTAGGGAAGGAAATCTTCCGTCCTCATCCAGTCTGGCCTACATGTGACTCTTGACCCACAGCAATGTGGTTGACCCTTAACTGGCTTCTAAGTGATCTAGCAAGCCACTCAGCTCAATTTGCAATAGGCACAAATGTTGGATCAGCCAGCACTGTCCACATCCCATAAAAGAATGAAGATAAAAAGAGGTGGAGAGGGAAGCAGAGGCTAGCAGCACTGCCCAGACAGCAGTATCACTGCGAGAGTAGAATCCTGCTAGAAGAGAGGGAGAGGGCATATTAGGGGGTGTCATGAAGACACAGCAGTTAGCACTACTGCCTCATAGCTCCAGGGACCAGGGTTCAATTCTGGCCTTGGATGACTATGTGGAGTTTGCACATTCTCCCCATCTCTGCAAGGGTTTCCTTCAGATGCTCTGATTTCCTCCCACAGAGGAGGAGATGTACAAGTTAGGTTGATTGGCCATGATAAATTCTCCCTTAATGCCAGGGGGGCTAGGAGAGTAAATACGTGGGGTTACAGGGATGGGACCTGTGTGGGATTGTTATAAGTGTAAGGTCAATGAGCCAAACGGCCCACTTCTGCACTGTAGATGCTATGATTCTATGAGACCGAGGGGGCATCTCAAAATGGGGGCACTCAAAAAGAACTCCCTTTTTAATGGTGAAAAAGATGAACCCATGAGAGGCCTCAGGATAGACAGTTGCTCCCTCCAAAAGAGTGCCTCTCCTGGATGATCGTTATGAGAACTGCGAACCTTTAATGTTGTTAATTATCTCAGTCACTTGTGATTCATCCCGATTTCCTGGCCAGAAGCCATCTCTGCAGCTTTACTGAGCTCCTGACACAACAAAAGAGGGCGGGGACGGGGGGGCAGGTAGGGTCGCTATGAGACAGCAGGAAATTTGTCATACTGGAGAAGATAGCCTGTGATTGAGCTTCAGTTGGTTTCGGTGCCTGTCCACCTTGGTAGTGGGCTGACGATTCCTATGGCAACTTGCCCCTGGGAAAATCAGCCAGAGGTGGGACAGAATGGGGAGCTGTCCCAATAGGTTTTCCCACTGCTTTCCCGGCACCCCCTCTTCAAATCAACTCCTCAGGGTTGGGAAATTGACATAGTTAACTCGACCTCGCAGAAAAATATAATCTGGCACCTATGAATGATCAAACATATCAACTGTTTAATTTTTGATTTATCAAAAGTATCAATGTCAGCCCTAACAATGGGAGTTTACCATTTGAAAAATAGAGCAGTGAGAGTAGGAGAACAAGGAAATTGGGCCTGGCAAACTGTCGCTGCAGAACTCATCAGAAAATAACTTGTTTGCATCTCTCAAAATCATTTGATACGTACTGGGTTAAAATACTTCAATTGTATTTGAAACAGCAGATTGCTGACCTTCCTTGAGTATTCACACAGCAAAGTGAGGGTGTTTGTTACTGGATTTTCTCAATTATTTTAATGTCACATGTTTAAAAGCTTGCAAATGCAAGCTTGCGAATTGCTGCTAACAAGCTTCCATTCTGAAAGCTTCTGTTAATCATTAATACTCAATAATATTGCCATTTGTAAAATTCCCTTCCCTCATACAGAAAGGAGACAGTTCCCTTGTGCAGACTGAATGACCAAATAAATCGACACAATTTTTGGAAATTTCCTCAGGCAACTACCCTTGATTAGCAGCCATAACTGCAGTGGAAGATCAATGGAGACTATTGTACATTGATTGGAGTTCCCATCAAACCTCCACTACTTGCTCAATAAAGAAACTTGGGCCATCTGGAAAAAAATATGTCTTGCAATGTGACAGGTTTTCATAGTACTTGAATACATTCCAATTTTCCTAGATTTTCAATTTTTGTTCCAACACAGATCAATTTGACTTTAGAATCTGTTCTCGTCCCAAACTTCAAGTCCGGTTTATGACACAGTAGGGTGAAAATGGAGATTCACTTACTGTCAAACTTTTCAGGAACGACACAGGTGTCATCATAAAAATGCCTAGGACCTTTTTCATACATGCAACCTGGGGAAACAGAAAAGAAAAGGGGAATTATTACAGGCTGATACCTTTTGCAGTGACATATTGCTTTTAGTTTCAAAGAGATATCAAGGTACATGCCTTCTTCCAGTGCTGGGTAGCAGTCCAGATGAAGCAAGCCTAATAGCCTCCTGGTAGCCTGCGTGTTATGAGGGCCACATCTGCAGTGACTACATTCATTGTCATTATCACCTTACCGTAGATACACGTCCCTTTACTATTGTCCGACATTACAGCGTGGGATAGCACCTTCAAATATTGTCAAAATCACCATGGTAAAAATCTTACAACACCGGGTTAAAGTACAACAGGTTCACTTGGTGTCACAGGCTTTCGGAGCACAGCTCCTTCATCGGGTGAGTGGAGTGTCAAGTTCACAAACAGAGCATATATAGACTCAGGCTCAATTGCAAGATAATGGTTGGAATGTGAGTCTTAACAGGTAATCAAGTCTTTACAAGTACAGACAATGCAAGTGGAGAGATGGATAATGACAGGTTAAGGAGATGTGAATTATCTTGAGCCAAGGATCATCAGTCGGATTTTGTAAGCCCAAGCCAAATGGTGGGGGTTACACGTAGTGTGACATGAACTCAAGATCCCAGGTTAAAGAGATGTACCTGGAAAGACCTGATTGCCTATTAAGACTCGCATTCTAACCATTATCTTGCAATTGAGTCTGTTTCTATATATGCCTGTTTGTGAACACAATTCTCCATTCGCCTGATGAAGGAGCAGTGCTCCGAAAGCTTGTGCGACTAAATAAACATAGTGTTGTGAGACTTCTTACTGTGCCCACCTCAGTCCAATGCCAACATCATCACATGAAGATCACTATAGTAGGAAGGTTCTGTACAAAGGGACAATTTCAAGCCACAGTAGGTAACATATAGCAGAGTAAACTGTGCTGCATGTCCCCAAATCATCCATTAGTAAAAATGGAAGTGGTGAAAAAACACCATTTACCTGAAAGGCCGAATGCTTCCAATTTTTCTGATTAATTTCTCACAAAAGTAGACCTTGTAGTTCCTCACCATCTAGCTTTGGGTATTGAATCCTGATCTTTCCAGACTAGAGGTTTAGGTGCTAACCAAGGGCATCCTTATAGTGATCTATATCCAATCTCTGGAAACCACCAACAATCACTTCAGAATCTTTCCCTAGATATTTTGCTTCTGGGGTCACAGTCTCATTCAGAGCATCCCAGATAATTTAATTTGGGTCCTTCCAATAATAAGTACAAGAAAAATTATTGCAGTAGCATCAATCATGGCATTATTAAGACTAAGAAAATACTGTATGTTAAATAAATATAGATTGATAGTTTTCTAGTGGATCGACTGAAAGCTTACACTAGCATTTTAATTTTAGTCACTTCATCCAAACATAACCAATATATTTTTGGGCATGTTAAGTCTGTTTCTCATTGTGATTTTCTGTCTGTACATTTTTAGTTACATTTAAAATTAACTAATTTGCTTTCAATCAAGGAGAAAAAGCTTCACATAAATCCACACAGAAGAAAAAGTGGAATGTATCCCCAAAAAGAAATATCCACATTACCTGTGTTTTTAATTCAGTTCTAATTATATTTTACCAACTTGAAACAGTTCATCACTTTTTCACTGTCCAATGACAAACCTGATTCGATGGATCAGATGTAAATTACAGTGCATTGAAACGTATCTACATGCACACCTCAAATTAGACAGGCCATTTAAATTATACATACCTTCCAAACCTGCACAGTGAACACTAAATCATTAACATGCAACAGAGCACAAGTTACACAGGCTTCACCTGGCACTGGAAAATTACTATTCATGGGAGCCCCTTCTACATAACTTACGCCTTTCAAAGTACACACCTATCGGATTAATCACCGCCGGATTTTTTAAAAAGGGAGAAGTCAATGAAACTCAATGCGCATTGTGGTTTACTGGATCCATGCCATTATATATTCAATACTAACCCTTGTTGAAATGATCAGTGCCCGGATGAAGTAAACAGAAAATAGCTCAGCGCCATGTACAGCACTTCAAGACTTCCTCCAAATAAACAGGACATTTAGGAAAAAATGATGAGATTGTACAATATTTATTTCATTGTAATGTTTACATTCCTAAAGTCCCTCCTATTCAAAACACGCACACAACAGTCACACAAATACAAGACCCAAAAGCACACGAAAGACAGAATAAGACATTAAATCTGGGTTTTTTTTAACTTGCTCAAGAGATTTAGAATGTGTAGTCACTTCCTTCCAGATAAGTATCAAGTTTGAAGCACATTGTTTTGACGCCATATTTCCTGTTGAAAGCAGATTACTAAATCCAGGAGTGGTAAACAATTGTGAAGACAGTAACTTGAAGTTGTCAAATTTATGTAATTGGCTTTGGAGACATGAGTCATTAGCAATTCTGCATTCATGTAGATGATTGATTTGTTCAATTCCATGACAAGTAGTTATTCCGTGATTTGTTGCGTATCTCATAATGACAGGAAAATAAGTATACAATTTGTGAAACAGGCTACACTACTGATTATGCCACACGAGACCACCACTAACTAGGAAATGTTTTAAAATATATTCCATGGAAATTATATCATAATGAAGAGCTAATGGTTTTATAAGGGAAAGACATTTCACAGTAATGTCACCAGGAAAACGAGACTTGCATTTATAATGTATATGCAATACTCACATTGTGGCCTAAAAACTCTTATATAAATGTAACATTATATCCTTGTTTTTATATTCAACACCTTTTTATATTAAGTCCTGAATCTCATGCGGTCTTTTTGATATTTATCTGCCAGAATACCAAATTTAAAATAAAACTTTTAAAATGGGGAAGGAATCCTAATGTACAGTTAACCTGTGCCCTTTGCTCAACTCATCACACCCCCATCACCAACAATCTCTGTCAGTTTCAATTCATTCTTAATGTTCATTGTTTCACTCACCATCACACATAGAATTGCTGCAAGCCTCAAATTTATATCTTCAGTTAGTATACAATGTTAGTTGTTCATTCATGACAACCAGATGATCCAAATTAATAGTACCACATTACCCAGTTAGCACCACATTTACTGATTAACTACTAAGTGGCGCATAACCTGGGGATAGACACAGCTGCTGTCCTAAACCCTGTGGAAGAAAATAGCACATGACATTACCGGAGTAGACATGATTGAGGTTGTGTCCAACTCAGTAAGAGGTCTGGCAACACCAATTTTAAATCCAACCGATTTATTTGATAGTAAATCTGCTAGCTTTCAGCATTTGTGCCTTAGTCAGGCGAATGAGCTAGCAGATTTACTATCAAATAAATCGGTTGGATTTAAAATTGGTGTTGCCAGACCTCTTACTGAGTTTACCCCAGTCCAACGCCGACATCTCTACGTCATGTCCAACAGCAGGGCTGCACTTTCAAAGAAGACAGTATGCTCGAACCTAATCTTCCTTCTCACATTGTCTTTCCCCTCACCCCAATCTTTTCTGAATCTCAAATTTCAGATGGCATGAGCATAGATCTCTTAATTCCCACCTGTGCATCCTACCCTTCATTGCCATTAACATTAGACTTGCATCTTTCTTTTTGCAAATATCCAGCTGCAGCTTCACAGTGGCAGAAGGAGATAGAAGAGCAGGAAGACATTGATGAAGAATCACTTTCTCTCATACACATCAGCTAAATTGTGCACATTTTAGAAGGTAACTTAGAGGCAGGATGGTGACGCCACTGTTTAGAAAAGCGGGTAGATAAAAGGTAGGTAACTACAGGCCAGTTAACTTAAACATCTGTAGTAGGGAAAATGTTTAAATCTATCATCAAAGAAGAAATAGCGAGATATCTAGATATAAATTGTCCCATTGGTAAGACGCAGCGTTAGCTCACAATGAGCAAGTCATGTTTGGCTAATTTGGTGAAATTCTTTGAGAACATTACATGTGCAGTGGACAATGGGGAACCTGTGAAAATGGTGTGTCTGGATTTCCAGAAGGCATTTGACAAGGTGCTGCACCAAGAACTGCTACATAAGATAAAGGTGCACAGTGTTACAGGTAATGTATTAGCATGGATAGAGAATTGGTTAAATAACAGAAAACAAAGATGGGGGTAAATGGGTGTTGATCTGGTTTGCGATCAGTGACTAGTGGTGTGCCTTAGGGATCAATGTTGGGACCGTAACTGTTTATGATTTACATAGATGATTTGGAGTTGGAGACCAAGTGTAGTGTGTCACAATTTGCAGATGACACTAAGATGGATAGAAGAGTAAAACGTACAGAGGACACTGAAAGTCTGTGATAATCTAAGTAAGTGAGTGAAGGTCTGGCAGATGGATTACAACGTTGGTAAAGGTGAGATTATCCAATGTAGGAATGACAGCAAAATGGACTATTATTTAATTAGTAAAATATTGCAGCATGCTGCTGTGCAGAGGGACCTGGGTATCCTTGTGCAGGAATCTCAAGGAGTTGGTTTACAGGTACAGCAGGTAATTAAGAGGGCAAATGGAATTTTGTCCTTCATTGCTAGAAGGATGGAATTTAAAACCAACGAGATTATGTTGCAGCTGTATAAATTACTGATGAGGCTACACCTGGAGTACTGTCTACAGTTTTGGTCTCTTTACTTGAGGAAGGATGTAGTGGCACTGGAGAAGGTGCAGAGGAGATTCACTAGGTTGATTCTGGAGTTGAGAGGGTTTGCTTATGGGAAGAGATTGAGTAGACTGAGACTATACTCATTGGAATTCAGAAAAATGAGGGGAGATCTTATAGAAACATATAAGATTATAAAGGGAATAGATAAGATAGAACCAGGGAAGTTGTTTCCACTAAGGGTGAAACTAGAACTAGTGGGAATAGCCTCAAAACAAGAGGAAGCAATTCAGGACTGAGTAGTGGAGGAACTTCACATAAAGGGTTGTGAATCTGTGGAATTCCCTGCCCAGTGAAGCAGTTGAAGCTACCTTGTTGAATGTTTTTAAGGCAAGGATAGATAAATTTTTGAACAGTAAAGGAAATAAGGTTTATGGTGAGCAGGCGGGTAAGTAGACCAGAGTCCACAAAAAGATCAGCCATGATCTTATTGAATGGCGGAACAGGCTCGAGGGACCAAATGGCCTACTCCTGCTCCAAATTCTTATGTGCTTATGATAGCGCCAGTAGGTGAGACTGCACACAAATTCTCTCGCAGACGACTCAGATGAGTGGCCTATAAAAGAAGGCTGATGTGTATGCTTACTCGAATGCTTAGCACATTGACAAGTCTACTAGAAAGTCTGCATTCCATGTCAAGGAACATGGAGGAGTCCAGCACTAACTTGACAGAAGCTTTTACACATATATTTGAGTCTATCCTCTCAACTGTGAAAGTGGTGGTTAACTCGCAGAGAATGCTTGCAAACCCATCCATGGAGAAGCATCCAATGTCGCAGTTTCCATTCTAGCACAAGCTGAAGCTACCTAATGTCTCAAAGCTCATACTGAAGCCATGGAAGCTCGGTTTATTGCCACAGATGTGGGTAAACAAGCAGATGTTGCTGAAGCTCTGCATTGCCCACCTCTGGAACTATCAGTCAAGGGCACATACTAATGCTGTGAACAGAAAGAAGGTGGTTATGCACTTGAGCATCACGTCGTGTTCACCGATCCACTTGTGATCATGTCTGCTGTCCATCTGATAACTCAAAACTCCATTTTTCAGGTTGTCTGAAATTCAACTAGTAACCAGCCTTGTTGGGAGAGTGAATCAGGATTTTGGAATTGAGGTGGCTCCAAGATAAAGTGCTAACAAGGCATGCCCAGCCTGATGAACCCTGCATAATAGCCCCCACTCCAGTTCCTGAACCAGGTGGGTATACCATGGCATTGTTAATAACTAACAAGCCAGCCTGGCTCACCAATGGGACCTGGAGAGGTAGATCCATCACTGAATGCCAGGATCGTTTTCATACTGCTCTCCTTTCATTTCACTGGAGCTATTTGAACAGTTTTATTACTTTCATATTGGTGCTTGTTTCAGCAAACCGGCCCATGTCAAGAAGATAATCATTTTACCAGTATAGGAATATCAGGACAGTGCCACCTCAAGCCAGTGCCACTCTTTAATGAGAATATGATCTGTACTTCATCTTTTTCATCTTTGGTCTATATCTCTTATTATTCACCTAACAAAATATCTATCAATCTTGCTTTAGAAAATTTCAACAATCCTTTTAAATTTGATTTTTTGATACTCAGACTAATGACTTGGGCTTGGGTAAATTGAATAATTAGTTTCAGATGAGAGGAAACTCAAATGTGGCCAACAGCAAGGTAGAACATAGCAGTTTTTAGGAGGATATACGCAATGAGCAGATAAGGTCAGGTGAAATGTATTGCAAAATCATGTGATCATGAATGCAGAAAGGCAACAGAAACTGAGTGGTGTAATTATAAAGAGGTTGCAGGAAAACAGAGACCTGTAGGTGTACATAAACAAGTCTTTGAAAATGGCATGACAAGTTGAGCTGGCTATTTTAAAAAAACATTTAATATCTTTGGTTTTATAAAGAGAGGCAGGTGTGAAACCTTTATAAATGAGTGATTAGGTCCTGGCTGAAGTCTTGTGTCCAATTTAGTCACCACATTTTGGAGTTCTGCAAAGATCTTAAAAGTCAGTGCAGAGGAGATTTATTGAAATGGCTTAGGGCACAATCTAATCCCCATTCATACCTTAGTCCCGCTGCAGGAAAGTCGGGGAATTTGACAGGCAGCCAGGTCTGCGTTCACTGTGGCGGGATGGGAAAATCCCATCAGTGTGAACTATGGTAAAATTCCGGCCGATGTTATGTGGAGACACTCGAGAGAATTCAGATTGTTATCCTTACAACAGAAAAAATTAAAAGGGGATTGAATAGAGATGTTCAAAAGAGTAAGTATAGTGAAACTGTTTTCAGTGACAGAATCGTCAGTAATCAGGGCAGACAGATTTAAGGTTATTGGCAAAAGAATCGGAGGTAAGATAAGGATTTTTTTTAAACACAGTAAGCTGTTAGAATCTGGAGTGCATTACCTAAAAAGGTGGTGAAACCCCTGATTCAAAAACTACTTTTAAAGAGAACTAGGATAAATATTTGAAGTGGAAAGAATTGCAAGGCTATAAGGAAAGGTTAGGAGGAAATGAATAAATTGCAAAACACTTTAATAGAGCCAAAATGGGCTCAAAGACCTCTTTCCAGATTGTATCATTCTGATTCTAGCTGTTCTAGCCATGGATATTATTGTGCAAAGGCTTATGTTGTTCCTTCTTTGATCTAATGCCATAGTTGTAGCTGTAGTATTTGGCAGTTTTCAGTGAGCAGCACCTTAGTGAAGTGGAGATGACTGACACATTGAGCTGAATTTTGCAGCAAGGAGCAGCCTGCCACATGCATTCTTCTGGTAGCCAGCCAATTAGCAGTGGAAATGGGAGAGTGGAAACCAACCAATGGAGATGGCATGAGTTGCAGTGAAGATAGCATTAGGCAAATGCTGCAGCAGATACTAACATCATATTTAAAACATTAGGAACCTTATATTTAATGCATACAGCCAGTTTGCCTGGAAAGGTATAGAACAAAGAATAAAGAACAAAGAACAAAACAGCAAGGGAAACAGGCCCTTCGGCCCAACGAGCCCACGCCGCCACCCTCATGTTCCCACCTCTACCCGGTGATCCCTGTCAATGTTTATAGATCTATGGATTAAAAACCAAATTTGAGACAATTTAGGGAGAATTTGTTTTGCCAATTAGCCTAAGAGCACATCTTTGGGATGTGGGACGAAACCGGAGCACCCAAAGAAAACCCACGCAAGCATGGGGAGAATGTGCAAACTCCCACAGACACAGGCCCAAATCCATGTATCTGTACAGCACAGCGATAGTCACTGAGCTGTCGTGTTGCCCATCAAATGGTCCAGGTCAAGCATACACTAAAGACGTAAAGCACTAGGATACTCTCGAAAAAATTCCAAGAGCAGTCCTCTCACGACCCATCGCGTGTATGCCCCTCATTAGGCAACAAGGTGGACCAAAGCACCTGTGGGATAAAAACAAGTACATCAATATCATCATCTATTTACACACTTCCCAGAGACTCCCAAGTCTCATGATCCCTATTTTAAATCAGTTTTCTATACCCCTCCATTCCCATTCTGTTCATGTGCCCATCTAAATATTTCTTAAATAACTCCAGAGTGCCTGCCTCCACCACTTTACGTGGCAGCGCATTCCATACCCTCACCACCCTCTGTGTGAAAAAACTCCCTCGAGCATCCAAGTTATACCTTACCCCCCCTCACCCTAAGCCCATGACCCCTCGTGCCATTCCAGTCCATCCTAGGAAAAAACTTAAACCCTCTTTACTCTATCTATCCCCCTCATAATCTTGTACACCTCTATTAGATCTCCTCTAAGTCTACGTCTCTCTAAGGAAAACAGTCCCAATTTGCCTAACCTCTCCTCGTAACTCAGACCTTCCATACCAGGCAGCATCCTGGTAAACCTCCTCTGCACTCTCTCCAGAGTCTCCACGTCCTTCCGGTAGTAAGGCGAGCAGAACTGGATGCAGTATTCCAAGTGAGGTCTAACCAACGTTTTATACAACTGCAACATTAAAGGCCAGCTCTTGTACTCTATACCCCTTCCTATAAAGGCTAGCATACAATATGCTTTCTTCACAACCTTCTCCACTTGCTCTGCCACCTTCAGAGACTTGTTCACCTGCACCCCAGGTCCCTCTGCGTTTCTATACTCTTAATAGGTCTACCCTTTATCATATACCTCCCCCCTACATTCTTTCTCCCGAAATGCATCACCTCACATTTATCAGGATTGAATTCCATCTGCCATCTGTCTGCCCAAGCTACCAGCCTGTCTATGTCCTTCTGCATCGCCTGACAATGCTCCTCACTATCCGCAAGTCCAGCCATCTTTGTATCGTCTGCAAACTTGCTGATCACTCCACTTACTCCCTCTTCCAAGTCATTTATATATATTACAAATAGAAGAGGTCCTAGTACTGAGCCCTGCGGCACACCACTAGTGACCGACCTCCAGCTAGAAAAACACCCTTCCCTTATTATTCACTGTCTCCTATTACCAAGCCAGTTACTTATCCATCTAGCTACCTATCCTTGTATCCCATGAACCTTGACCTTCTCAACAAACCTCCCATGAGGAACTTTGTCAAACGCCTTACTAAAATCCATATAGACGACATCAACAGCTCGCCCTTCGTCCACCGTTTTCATCACCTCCTCAAAAAATTCTACCAGATTTGTAAGGCATGACCTTAACAAATCCATGCTGTGTATCCCTAATCAGATCGCAACGCTCTAAGTGCCTATACATCCTATCTCTAAGAATCCCCTCCAACAACTTCCCTACTACTGACGTCAAACTCACCGGCCTATAATTCCCAGGGTTACGCCTACTACCCTTTTTAAACAACAGTACAACATTAGCTATTCTCCAGTCCTCTGGGACCTCACCTGTGTCCAAAGAAGAGACAAGATTTGCATCAGAGGCCCAGCAATTTCACCTCGCACCTCCCTAAGCAGCCTGGGATAAATGCCATCAGGCCCTGGAGATTTATCAGTTTTAATGCTACCTAGAAGCTCTAACATTTCCTCCCCCGGTATGGATATTTCCCTCAACTGGTCCACAGCTCCCTCAGAGACAGGAGCTGTCAACAAGCCCCTCTCCTTCGTGAATACCGACGCAAAGTATTCATTCAGGATCTCCGCCATTCCCTCGGGCTCTAAGCACAGTTCCCCTCCTCTGTCCCTAAGAGGTCCAATTTTTCCTCTAACCACCCTTTTATTCCTAACATAGGAGTAAAAAGCCTTTGGATTTTCCTTAATCCTATCCGTCAAAATCATTTCATGCCCTGTTTTTACCCTTCTAACTCCGTTTGAGGTCCTTCCTACTCTCTCTATATTCCTCCAACGCTGTCTCCGTTCCCAACTGCTTTGACCTATCATACATCTCTCTTTTCTTCCTAACCAAGTCCTCAATATCCCTAGTAATCCACGGCTCTCTAATCTGCTCAACAAAACAGACTTGCCCAACAAAACAAGTAAGTCTGGACAGAGGTTACAGAGGAGGCCAGCAGCATGGGGTCACCTCCTGAACTTGAATCCAGAGTTCCAAGCACATTGATTACTTTATTCAGTCTGCGAAGGTGAGGACTCCAGAAATGTTTTCCTGCTGAGGTTTGCGTGTGGCAACATGAGAGGGTAAGTTTGGTAAGGAGGATTGGCCCACACCATGAAGCAGCATATCATGTCAGAGTTATTGCTACATCTCAGTGAGAGGGGTCTGTCTGTCATCTGTGACTCACACAAGGTCCCTCGAAAGTGACTTCATGCAGGAGACATCTGTGTGTTCCCTTTATGCCTTAATATATGTTGTGCTCATCTCCTTGGGGAAGTTACCAGTGTCCATCTTAATGTTTACAGAAGACAGGCTATAAAATAAGGGAACAAACCAAGACAGGTGCAAGGGTGCCACTTCTATCCATCCGGAGCTCTATGGAGAAGGAGGCAGAGGACAGCAGGATTGTCAGCCCATTGCTGTTAATGAAACATGCGTGCCCACCAAAGAGGATGAGTTGATGATGCAGGGAGACTCGAATGCATGGGGCATAATAAGGCATAGTGCTTCCCTGTCCACCACTGGACACACACAGCTCCACAGCAGGAATAATGGGAATGACACACCAGGAAGCCCATAAGGCTTCAATCTATTTCAAACAGGCCAGGCTCTTACTACATAGCAGATGGCTGGAGACGCAGTGGGCCACCTCCAAGGAGAAGGCAGCCTCAGAGGGTACACCATTACTTTGTTCCCTTCATGCCTTCCACCAGAATAAATACCCTCATTATGGTGGTTATCTGTATACAGTTAGATTCAAGCACATAACCTGGTGAGCATAGCACAGAGCAGACTAACGTCAAAGATTTGCTCTCTGAAAATTTGGGGCAGAAAGGACCTTTTTGAGAATCCATAATCCCCCTCCTCCATCTTGTTCTCCTTTCTTTCACCTCTGTTCATTCTCCTTTATGTGCTGAAGGCCAAAGGGGATGGATACTACCCATCCAAATCTGCTAACAAATGGTTGACTCACAATGCTTTATGTCAGGCCAAAGTTCTCCAGCAACTGCCACAGTATTCCCTGGAGACTTTAGGAACTTTAAATAGAATCACTGCCACCAATGCCTTCTACAAACTGAGCAACAGCCAGTAGAAATCTGTCAGGAACTAACCTGAAAATAGTTGATGATTCCTTTAATATTACTGGTGGAATGTCCTTCTTGTTGCTGAATGCCTGTTCAGCTGTGTGAGGTTAGAGGGGGTGTTAACTGGAGCTCCAAAATAACACAGTTGGCGTCAACTCGGTGTTAGACAGTGATTCATGTCATGATCTGTCTACTTTGCATATCTTTGCTTCACGCTCCCTGCATTTGTATTTATTCCTACCCTAGATGGCTGCCAGCACAGCCCATATCCGAAAATCAAGATACCTTGGACACTGTGGTAGAACCAAAGCTGCACTTGTATCATCAAACATATGCTTATTAGGTATTGATTTTGCGGTCAATGCATCAACATTAATAACAACACGCATTTATAGCACCTTTAATGTAGTAAAATGTTCCCAAGCTAATCACAGGTGGGAAGTAAAGAGACACAAGGTATAAAGTGGGAATTCCAATGTTTAGGGCTCAAGCAGTTGGAGGCATGACTACAGATGATGCAAGGATGAAAATAGGAATGTGAAGTGCCAGAATTGGAGAAGCTCAGATATTTCGAAGGACTGTAGAAAACTATGAGGCTACAAAGATAGGAGGGAATGAAGACATGAAGGGATTGATTAAAAAGGTAGGTTTTCAGGACATCAGAGGTTCAGCTCAAGCGACCAATCCTCTTTCATCCTCTGAAGACTTGTCTTAATAGTTTAGCAGCACATCTACAAAAACACTGGCAAAATGACAGATCAAATTATGGAAAACAATCAAGAGGAAATTTGTGGCAATTACTGGTTAGACTATAGCTCCATTAATGACCTTATCCTAATATTAAATGATTTCATGCTCATTTTCACTGAACTGAAATCCATCACTAATTTTGCTTGGCTATTCTTCCTTAGTTTACCATGCCCCTAATCTGGTATTATCAGAAAACACCTGATACTGCCCCTATTATGCCTATGTCCACATATTTCTTAGGCAATGCCTCTATCAAAATCCTGCCAATCAATGAACATCTTTGTACCTGACTTGGCTTCCTGAATCCTAGTCATCTGTGCAGCAATAAAACCATTATTAATGCTCCCCTTAACTTTAGACTTCTGCCATCTTATCAAATGCTGTCTGAACATTCACGTGTACAACATTGCACGCTCTTTTATCTGTAGAATTTGAATTAATTATATATCCATGAACCTATGCTGATTTTGTTCAAACCTTTCCAAGTAACTGGTAACTTATTCAATTGATCTATTATTCTTTGTGACCTCCGTTATTCCCCCTGCAACTGAAGGTGAATGGAGGTAATTTTTTTTTTTAACCTCTTCAGTTAGTCTGTAAACAATCCATCCCAAAAATGAATGCTTGGAATTCAATGAAACACAGATAGATTATGGCTCAAGGAAGAACTGATTAGTTTTTGGTGCAGAGCTGGATGTAGATCTCGGAACTTTTTAAAGAATCCATTAACACTGGAATATGGCATGAATTGATTTTATGCCAGCCCCCCTGAATACTGTGGACCGTTTTGCTTAGGACATTGTTGGCTGTTTTAAAATGCTGTGGATTATCCCAGCTGCAGTGATGGAATTTGTAACAGCTGTCACAACAGAGTTTTCAGGGCAGGTTATTAGATATGGCAAAAGGTACGAAAGAAGAAAAAGAAGCTCTTAAAAATATTTCTTTTTCAGCTTTGTAGATGCAGAATATCAACCAGAAATGTGGTTTTTGGAAAGGGAAAGGTTTCATAAAAGAGATGTATAAATATAATAATACTGAGTTAAGACAGCATAGTAGAGATATTTACTCCAATGAGTGCCATCTTCACTTGTTTTTAATTGATTACTTTTTAATTTTTGGCCCCCAATATTTCAACGCTTATTCATGGTGAGCAAAGGGCTTCTATGAACCTTGCCAATCATCTTCAGGATCCTGAAAGATCTCCTTATTTGGAAATACTATTATAGGTGTGGAATGAGAAAAGGCCATTTGCCATTCTGTGCCTATTCTAACACACGCAAGAATTGCCAAAGCAAGTGTTGTTTTCAGCAGATTTTGAACATCAATCAGGGAAGGAAGGGGAGTAAGTCTGCCAACCAAAGTCTATAGAGCATTAGCCCCGCCCACCCTGTTCTACAAATGCGAGATTTGGACTGTGTACCAGTATCATGCAAAGAAGCTTACCAACTTACATTTGAGCTGTTTTCAGAAACTTCTGAGTACCAAACACTGGAGAGCTGGTATGTCAAGCATCCACACCATACTGAGGCAGATACAACTGAGTCAGGCTGGTCATATAGCCAGAACACTGACACTCGATTGGCAAAGCAAATATTTTATGAAGAGTTTGAGAATGGGGTGCACTCCCATGGCAATCAAAAGAAATGCAGTCTGAAGACTTCACTTTGATGTCTGGGTGAAGATCACTGAAGATCATGGCACCTGGTGCAACTAAATAGAAAGAAGTTTAGCCTCCTTCAAAAGCAAGCATATTGCAGAGGTTGGGAGAAATCACAAGGATAGGAAATCTAAATTTATCCAATTCTCAATCACCCGCAGTATCTTGTCCTGTTTGCAACAGAATTTTCTGGGCACAGATTGGCCTAAGCAGTTAGCTATGTATGCACCAAACCTTACCAAACACCCCAGATGATGAACATAGTCATCTTTGCTTCAAAGTACTAACAAGAAAGATTCTGACAAATCAAAATACAACTTGCAATGCAGCAAAATCTCAACAAAATTGCATTTTCCTGAAGAGGAACGAAGGAAGAAAATGGGCCAAATTCTCTTAGATCCAACAGCAGATTCCCAGCAGAGACTGGACCAATAGACATTCAAATTTTGAGAGGAAGCAAAGTATTAATTTCCAAAGAGGTTTGAGATGAACAGAGTCTATATCAGCTTCAAAACTGGACCATGAGCTCAGAGAGGTCAGGACAACAAGATGGCAATTTCCATACTGGGAATTTTCCTGATCCTCATCAGCAAAACTCAATCATACATATGTGTCACCCCAGAGGTGAACTTGGGGCCCACTAGCATCTACAGTCCAGAGTACTGGCTTGGAATGTGCTGAAAACTCTTAATTTGACTGCTTTGATTGAACTTCCTCTTGTGAACATCTTTGGAGTTAGGATTTTGAAAGGAAGGACTCTGTTGAATTTTTAAAATTAATATTCACATTGGCATGTGGGATCCACTGGTGAAACTAACACTTACTGCTCATCTCTAATTGCCCTTGAGAAAGAGCTGGTGAGCTGCCTTCTTGAACTAGTGCAATCCATATGGTGTAGGAATACCAATAGTGCTGTTAGGATGGGAGTTCCAGGAATTTGATCCAATGACAATGATGGAACAGCAATACAGTTGCAGGTCAAGATGGTATGTGGCTTGGAGGTGTACTTGCAAGTGTTAGCGTTCCAATATATGGGTGGCACATTTCTTAATACTGCTGCCTCACAGTGCCTGGACCCAGCTTCGATTCCCAGCTTAGGTCAGTGTCCGTGTGGAGTTTGGACATTCTCCCTGTGTCTGCATGGGTTTCACCTGTTGCTCCAGTTTTCTCCCACACTCTAAGATGTGTAGGTTAAGTGGCAATGCTAAATCGACCCTTAGTGTCAGGGGTTAAAAAAGTACGGTTATGGGAACAAGGCTTGTGTGGGACTGCGGTCGGTACAGACTTGATGGATCGAATGGTCTCCTCCTGCCTGCAGGGATTGTATGGTTCTGTATCTATACCCTAGTACTTCATTCAAGATTGTAGAGGTTTGGGTTTGGAAGGTGCTGTCAAAGTCGGTTTGATGAGTTGCATCATGGAGATGGTACACACATTGTTACCACTGTGCATCAATGATGAAGGGAGGAAATATTTAAGATCATGAATGAGGTGACAATCAAGCTATTTTGATCTGGATAATGCTGAGCTTGTTGAGTGTTGTTAGAACTGAACTCATTCAGGCAAATGAAGAACATTCCACCACATAAGGTGCGATGGGCAATGTTTAAAGAAGATGTACGAGGCAGATTTTTTACACAGAGAATGGTCGGTGCCTGGAACTCATTGCCAGGAGAAGTAGTGGAAGCAGATACAATAGTGACTTTTAAGGGGCGTCTTGACAAATACATGAATAGAATAGGAATAGAGGGATATGGTCTCCGGAGGGATAGGAGATTTTAATTAAGTTGGGCAGACTGGTAGGTGGAGGCTTGGAGGGCTGAAGGGCCTGTTCCTGTGCTGTAATTTTCTTTGTCCTTATTCCTAATTTGTGCCATGCAGATTGTGGACAGACTTTGGGGAATCGAGGGGTGGGTAACCGCACAATTTCTAGCCTGTAGCTACAACACCTGTACAGCTGGTGTAGTTCAGTTTCTGGTCAACAGTAACCCCCCCCGTGACAGTGACAATGGGAGAATTAATGGTGATGCCATTATTCATGCAAAAGATCTTCCAGCTCTACATATGTTACCCTCCGATACGTGCTCAAATAACACCCAGATTGTCACTGATACCTTGCAACCCAGTTGTTACCATTTGACAGTGAATAATATGGTCGGTAAGAAATCGATTACTCCACAGGTAGAAGAATAAGGACAAAGGTTTTCCAGCTAATATTGCCAAGCAGCTAAACCTGTGAAATTTCTTACTAACTTCTAAGAGTAATCAAGGGATAATTCCAGAACATCAAACCTAACCACACAACCTGCTTTGCACCCTGGCTTTTTGCATTCCACATATCAAATTGTCCCGACATACCAGAACCATAGGAATGCCCAGCACATTTCATTACCTCTATCTATATTTTGTACGACTAAATGGATACTTTTTTTTCATGTATCTATTGCTTTAGATTTTATGGGGATTTTCATAGTAACTTTGCAGTGTTGCACTACTTGTAATACTAATAAATAAACTAAACTTAAAAAAAACTCTATGGAAAATATAATGTGATTTGCTATCTGTGTCTGGTGTGAGTGAAATTTCTATTCTTTCAAGCTGACGTTCCAGGTTGCTGTTCATATAACTTGATATTTTCTGGATTTGTTAACTTATTGCTACATGTTTTCTGCTCCTATAGCTTTTCATTTTTGAATAGCTAGTACTGTTTGTTTTGAAGGATTTAGACCAGGGGACATAACCATGGTGTTGCAGAAGGATTCCCAATAGCGTGAATAGAAATGTTTGCAAATCACTTTTTTGACCGTGAAATCAGTGTTGTGGAACAATTATTAATAAATTTATATTTATAGCCTGCGATTATGGATCACTCACCAGATTTCTTCATGTACCAAAACATTGGAAAACTTTGAATAAGAAAATATAAACAATTTTAAAATAATTCTTTAAACATATTTAAATGCATTTTTTAAAATCAAGGTTGCATTTGTCAGAGCCCTGGAGTCAGTTCAAAGAATCATATATGCACTGCCACAAGGTCACCTGCAACCATTCTCTCTTCAGGAAATACATTCCAGTGAATTCATTTTTAACCTTAAAAATTGACAAAGATGCAGGAAGTATATAATATGTTTACTGAAGTCAGATACCCACCTATCTTTGACATCCTTAATAAGCTGTAAATAATAGTGCACTCTAACAATCAGTGTTTAGTGTAATCTAGAACATGTTTTTTTAGTCTATTACTTTTAAGTGGATTTTATACTGAGGGACATTGTGTCCTTGTCAGCATTTCTGGTGCTGGGAATGTAATTTTCTTATGACTTTTATTTTACATAGATTGAAGACGTTGGGACTTTCTCCTTGAAGAGAAGATAGCTAAGAGAAGGTTTGATAGAGATATTCACAATTATGAGGGGGCTGAACAAAGCAGATAGGGAGAAACTGCCTTTGTAAAAGGATCAAGAACAAAGTGATTTGCAAATAAAGCAAATGTGAGGTGAGAAACAGCTTTTTCACACAATGAGTGATCCGAGTCTGGAATGCACTGTCTGAAAGTGTAATGGAGGCAGATTCAACGGAAGCATTCAAGAGGGCATTCAATGATTATTTGAATAGAAACAAATAATTATAGAATCTACAGTGCAGCAGGCTGCCTGGCCCATTGAGCCTGCACCAACAACAATTGCACCCAGGTCCCATCCCCATAACCCACATATTTACTCTCCTAGTCGCCTGATACTAATTGGCAATATGTCATGGCCAATCAACCTCATCTGCGCACCTTTGGACAGTAGGAGGAAACTAGAGCACCCAGAGGAAATTCACGCAGACACAGGGAGAATGGGCAAACTCCACACAGACAATGCCCCAAGCCAGGAATCAAACCTGGGTCCCTGGTACTGTGAGGCTGCACTACTAACCTCTTTGCCGGTATGTTGCCCGAATGGGCAGCGGGTATGCAGAAAAGACAGAGAATTGGCACAAAGTCATGATGTTCATTTGGAGAGCTGGTGCAGAAACGATAGGCCATAACAATTCTGTGATATCTGACATGGTCGCATACTTGGAAATACACATCGAACATTTTCAAATTAAAGAACTGCCTTTGGCTATCAGCCAAAGCAATGGACATAACTACAGAGTGTTTCTCGCTCCTTTTTTTCTCCTCATCACTGGAAATTAATCATTAATATTTGGCTAGGCAGGCCCTTCAATACTTTTCCCACATGTATCACTTTGGCAATGGGAGTTAACAGGTTTTGTGACCATGAAAGGCAGCACTGTGAAGAAAAGCAATCAGGTCCACATCCAGCCTCTACACAGAGGTCACTTGACAGTAATCAAGAGCAGCTACCCTGATTGATTTTGTCCTCAGGGGTGTTATCACCCAACCATCACCTTTACCCGAATCAATCTCTGAGACAGACAAGAGGCTGAGACTGTGACTAACAGCTCACTGCTGCAATAAATGGTGAGGAATTGAATAAGATAACAAGCAGGTCTGATTGAAGACTGAAAAATTGAAGGCTTGTCAGGCTAATATGCTTTGGTGTTGCCAAAATCTGTAATGTTCCATAAATATTTTCATCAAACAGCATTGGATTTTATGATGTATACATCACATTATAAGCCAACATATCCCCATTCAGTTTTGTGCTAATATCTGTGATATGGGAATGTATATTAACAAAATTCATTTGGATAATAATTGGATGCAAAACATGAAAGAATCATATAATCATTCCCACCATTCCTGGACCTATAAATCTGGGCAGAGTGGAAATTTTGTCTGTTTTATTGATGCACCTCTGGCTCAGCCCCAGGTTGCAGGGATAGTTGGCTTTAACATACACTTAATGGAAAACTTTAGCATTACTGCTGTGTTCCCTACACTGAAAAGAGAAAGAAAATTGCTATGTTCACCTTGTTGCCCTGTAAATTGACTTGTCTATTAGCTGAAGATAATGGAATAAAATAGTGGGCAGGGTTCTCCCAAAAAATTCTGAGTGTCGAAATTGTGAAAGTATTGGAGTAAATGCCGCTGCTTTTTTCAGCAGGATTTTCAAAATGAATCTCCCGTACTCTGTGCGCTGCGGAGTGCGCCAGCATGATTCACATGGAAGATCAGTCAGCGTGGCCTATTCCCGCTGGATAGGTCACGCTGAGCAAGCCACTGTGCGTGCACCAATCTGTAGGTGCGGAGATCAACACATGCATAGTGGCTCTGCACTGTCGGTCTCCCTGTCGGTGCCCCTCCAACTCCGCACACACTGCCTGATCGCTGACCGCCAGATGTGTCTGGGCCAGCTTCCCCACCCCACCCATGGCAACCCTGATCTCTCAGCCCCGCTCCAATGGCCAATTCCGATCGCTGGCTTCTCTCTATCACCCAATCCGACTGCACATTGGCAGCAGGACCTCTCCAGCCCTACCTATTGCCCTCCTGCCCTACCTATTGCCCCCAATAGAGGCCTCACAGTGAAAGGCCCCACCACCTTGGCACTGCCTGATGCCTGGAGGGCAATGCTAAGGTATCCCCGAGCACTGTCAATTGTACCCTGGACAATGCCAGGGGCCAGGCTGGCACTGCCAAGCTGGCGATACCTAGGGGTCATCCCCCCTACCCCGCTCCTCCTGGGGGGGCTTCGATGGCACCCCTTCACTCCAACAGGATCTGGCTGCCAGCTCCCTGTCAGTGGTTACATTAAACTCTGCTGGAGTGAAACAATCCTGGCAGGGGGGAGACGCTAGTGGGCACAGAGACTACTGTCCCAAGCCTCCTAATCATATGTAATGTATATTAAAATTCTAATTAAAATAAATCATACAACTCTCTGCCAATTTCTGGCGCAAAGCTGATGGTGCCCGAAATCTGGTGGTCAGAGACTGTGGCATCCAGTAGGAAGCCCATTAAATGGCCCCCACTCAGAAAATCACTTACAGTATTTAAAACATCAATGCTTAGAAATTGGTTGGTGCTGAATCCATTTTAAAAACCTGAAATGGGTGCCCACATATCCAATATTACGTACACAGTGTGGAGCACTTTCATCTCTGGCAGAGTTTGAATACTGACATGGGAGCTTGTAAAGTGCAGCATGTGGCCTTCCCTGCCATTTATCTGCCCAACCCTGATCTGTATGACATTGTACAGGGACGGCAGGTGGTTAGAGGGGTAGAGAGGGTGCCAGGGGGCCTCAGGTGCCCACCCTTGCACCCAATTGAAGCCTTCAAGTGGTCACTTAATGGCCACTTTAGGTCCTCATCACAACCTTGCTGCTGTTTTACCCACAGGGAAGGCCTTTTAGCTTCTCAAGCTGTGTTGGACAGGAGGGGGGGGGGGGGACCTTCGAGATTATACTGCCTCACTTATGCTCCCCTGACTTCTCAAATCTGGTCCACCAACACCCCCCCAAACCTTTTACTAGAGCTGCCAGCTTGACCCTGGTGAAATACCTTGCCTCTCTCCTGCCACCACTTACCTTGGTGTAGGCACCAGTGACGATCTCCACTGGGGATTGCCTTAGTCCCAGCAGTGAACATCACTTCAGTCTAGCAATGAGGTGTCGGCCAATCAAGTAGCTGACTGCTCGAGGAGGGACTACTGAGGACACGAGTCCAGCCTCCAGCCTATAAATGACAAATTCATAGCTGTTTCTCCCAAGATCAGGCTCCAAGCGGGGTCACGGCAAGACTGACACTTCAGCACAGTACTGAGAGAGGGGGTGCTGCACTATGGGCTGTGCCGTCTTTCAGATGAGATGCCAAACCAAGGCTCCATCCACATGCTAGGATGGATTTTTGTTTGTCTATATCTAATTCAACCCAATCAAAATCCAATTCAAAGTTCAGCAAGTGGGACATTCTAGATCCAAGCTAACAAGACAGGCATCCCACTTCCTGCCTGTGGCTTATCTACAAGATCCATTTACCTTCTCTAAGATTTGATCTCATTTGCATCTTAACCAAAAGGCCGAGATGCCACTATAAAATTTTGCTTCAAATGAAGCCTCATGACTTTAACCAAATGCAGGATGCCAAAACTATGCTTGATATTAGCCAAAAGGCCAAGAAGCCCATGGAGGTATTTTGAAGATCAAGGGAGTTATTCCTGGTGTTCTGGCCAATATTTATCCTTCAACGAACACCACAAAACAGATGACCTAGTCATGATCACATTGCTGTCTGTGGAAATTTGCTGTGCACTTACTGAGTGCTGCATTTCTTCCCTTACAACAATGACTACACTTCACAATCATTTCATTGGCTGTAAAATGCCATGAAAAGTGCTATATAAATGCAAATCTTTCTTTCAGTGCTGAATTGAGCAAGAGCATGCACACTTTGCTACTTATTTAATTGTGCAGCTGGGAGGAGCAAGAGTGGTTTTCACATTGTTGATAATCCCACCTCCCCCTTTTAGAGTTGCAGTCATGATGTGCCCAAATCCACAGTTATGGGGGAGGGTTTTTGCAGAGAGTGTTTTTCCAAGAGAGGAATCTGAAGTGGGTGGGGAGGGAGGCATAGCAAGCTAACCAGAACCCCAAAGATACGTTCTTAAATTTTAAAAATGGATCCATCAGCTCTTTGGATTCTCTGAAGACTCTTGTGGTTAGCACTCAACAACGTGGTCAACAGCCTTTCCGGCCTACGGTTGTACTCAGACTCCCTGCTCTGCTTACCAACACTCAATTCAGCCAGGAGTTGATCCTGCTCCTGTGTGTCCCTGACTCAAAATAGCAGCACATTAGCAGCTGCCTCAAATATGCATCAAGCTTGACCTATGTCCTCAGACTGTGACCACTGATTCTGGACACCCCCACTATCAGCAACATCCTTTCTGCATCTACCTTGTCTAGTCCTGTTAGAATTTCATAAGTCTCTATGCCACCTTCAGTGAAGTAATACAGAAAGGTGTAAACTTCTCCTAGTAAGCAGCTAGATCATTCAATCCATTATTCTTGGGCCCTGATCATTACGGGGAAGGTACCAGTGAGGCCAAAAGCAGGCAAAATGTTGGTATGGTCTTGTCAACCTCAGTGGCAGGACTTCATTACCATTTCTACTTTTTTGTTTCCTGCCTCACTGTGGTCTAGTTGACTGACTGGACAGTGGGCAGAAAAAAACATCAGCAGCAGGAGGCCACTCAGCCAGGGCCTTTTAGGGACAATTCTTGGCAATCATGAGACAGAGGAATGACTACTGATTGGAGCTGGGGGTGGGTGGGAAACGTTAGAAAGAGGAATTGGGGGCAGCTATTAATTGGCAAGTGGCAAGCCAAAGACCTATTCATCCTGACCTCTGGAGGAATGTTCTTAAAGGTACCCACCCTGCGGAGTCTGCATCTCCCACCTCAATTGCATTTGTGAGCCATTGGAAACTCACAAGTCAGCCATTCATAGTCCTTTATAGTTTACTGTGGTCTTGAACAGAGCAGGAGCCATACGAAGCTTTGATACAGCCATAGAGAGTGCTTTCTACGGTGCATCTGTAAAAGTTGGTGCAATTGGTAGTGGACATGATAAATTTTCTGAGAAAGGTGAGGCTTTGGTGGGCTTTCTTAACTATAGTGTCAGCACGGGGAGACCAGGACAGGTTGTTGGCAATCTGGACACCTAAAAACCTGAAACTCTCGACCATTTCTACTTTGTTCCCATTGATGTAGACAGGGGCATGTTCTCTTCTATGCTTCTTGAAGTTGAATGACCACCTCCTTTGTTTTGTTGATATTGAAGGGGAGAATATTGTTATTGCACCAGTTCAGATTTTCTATCTCTTTTCTGTACTCCATTTCATCATTGTTTGAGATCTGACCCACTATGGCGGGGGTCATCGACAAATTTGAAAATCAAATTGGTGGTGAATAAGGAGTATAGTAAGGGCTGAGAACACAGCCTTGTGAGGCACTGGTGTTGAGGATGATCATGGAGGTGTTGTGGTCTCTGAATTAGGAAGTGCAGCAGCCAATTGCAGAGGGAGAAGCCAAGCCCCAGGCCACAGAGTTTGAAGATAGGTTCTGCAGGAATAATGGTGTTGAAGACTGAGCTGTAGTCAATAAATAGGAGTCTGATATAGGTGCCTTTGTTATTTATCTGTTCCTGGATTGAGTGCAGAGCCAGGAGATGGCATCTGTTGTGGACCTGTTGTGGCTATACGCAAACAGTAGTGGATCCAGGCTGTGAGAGAGGCCGGAATTGACTGGCCTTTTGAAGCACTTCGTAATGAGGGATGTCAGAGCCACCTGACAATAGCCACTAAGGCACATTGCATGGTTTTTCTTTGATACCAGGATAATAGTTATCTTTCTGAAGCAGTTAGGGACCTCAGATTGTTGTTAAGAGCGTTGAAGATCTTTGCAAATACCCCCACCAGCTGGTCCTTGCAGCATCTGAGTGCTCATTCAGGTACCCCATCTGAGCCAGTCGTTTTCTTTGGGTTGACTTTTGAGAAGGCTGCTCTGACATCTGCAATGGTGACCTCAGATACCTGTTCAGCCAGGGCTTCCAGGATGGAGGGCATGCTGATCTCTTGCTCAAAATGGGCATAGGATGAACTCATCAGGGAGGCGTGTGTTGGTGCTGGTGATTTTACATGCCTTCATCTTGTAGGCTTTGCTGTAGTCAGCGGAGGTACATGTGACTAGCCTGAGACTAGCTTGGTCCGATACTGTCTTTTGGCATCATTGATGGATCTCCTTAGATCATGTCCAGCTTTCTTATACATGACTCAAACGCCTTAAACCTACACTTCAGCAAGCAGTGGCTATCCCTGTTTGTCCATGGTTTCTGGTTGGGAAACACGCGGATTTGCTTCATGGGTTGGCAAATCTCATAGATCATACAATTAAAAATTGCCAAAAGATATGCAGAAAATGGATTGATTTGAAAGCAGCAGAGTGAAAGTATCCAGGTAGCAATGGCTCAAACTGCATTACCATATGCCTGCTGACAGACATCCTCAGGAGAAATGTTAAAATTAATTTGAAATAGTACAGCCGTTTGCACCAGGAAACAGGCTCATGTCAAATGGAACAGAAAATGATTTTGTAACTGAATTAAATGTTATCTATCATAGTTAGATCAATACACCATACACACAACTTACAGGAGAATGCTGTCAAGCTCATCAAATGATCATCACTGGAACACAAATTGCATGCAAAACCGTGAGAAGTCAAAGTATTTGATCAGATCGGATGCGGGCTCTTTCCTGTGCTGTGGTGCGACATGGTTCAATGTCATTTTAAACCCACGCGTAACCTGCTTGAAATGAAGCTTAGATCTGATAGCAGGGCAAACTGACAGGAACTGTCCCTGCAGGCTGCTCTCGTGGACTTTAGTATCATTTCCAGAAGGCAGGACGTGGCTCAACTACCTGGCTGTCTTCTCAACTGTGGGAATTGGAGAGGGGTTTGAGGTTGGGGGGAGGGGGGGGGGGTGGGGGAGGAATGGGCTAGGGTAGCAATGGAGCTGATTTCCACACAATAGTATAAATGCTTCAAACTAATGTGCAAGGCTTTCAAAGCAATTTAGAAAACAATAATGCCTCAACTTTGGTTTTGTTGGAGTGAATGAGGAAATCTTCTTGCATTAAGTACAAGGGAAGTTAATAAGGCACTTCAGCTGGAGTGGGAAAGGTGGCAATAATAAAAATTGTCATCAGGAGAGCAAAATCAGTCACAAAGTCTGCTGACAACAGCATGAAGGAAACAATACTCGTATAGTGAAGGATTTGAAGAAGATGACTAAATTAATTGGTGGCTAAATAGGAAGCTTGATGCAGGATTTAGAGCCTAAAGTGTCCACAAAAACATTAGGCTGGATTTTACATGCCCTCAGGCAGTGGTGATTTTTGGCAGATGGACACATAAAATGCCCAGCCGAATAGACAATCATCTCCACCATATTTAAATGCATAATCAAGAGTCAATTGTGCTTGTTAGCAAGTCAACTGATGGCAATAAATACTGCTCATTGCACAATTCAGTTGGCACAGGCAGTCAAAGAGGGCTGACCTTTTAAGTTTTTAAATGAGTTGCACATCAGGGGGGGCGGCCCCCTAAGATAGTACCGACTATGTGTTCCTAAATGCCTGCTCTCTATAACTCATCACCTCTACCCTCCCCCACCCACAATACCCTAGGCCTTACTTTGGGATTCACTGGGTCTTGTTCTTGAGACTGGCTGCAGTCCCAGCAGAGGCCAATAATGAGGTTTTGGTGCTGCCGGCAGCTCCTGAGAGAAGACCTTCCTTGCCACCAAAGGGGTTGAAGTCCCACTCTCCAACAATTAAGCCTGCCTGTGGTGTGTTTTGGCTACTGGGGAGGTTGACATAGAGCAAGTCAGCTTTGGAATGATTTAACTCCAGGGTTGGAGAAGAAGTTGAGCCATCCATGAAGACACACACAACCCGCACCCCTCCATTCCACCCTCCCACTCATGAAAACCCACTGATTCCACCAAAACTCCATACTGATACATGCATTGAGTTCAACACTTATAGGGAGGCAGAGAGGGAGTGAGGAATGTGCTTGTGGGAGGAAAGTCCAGAAGTATAATGGTCCTGTTGAACACAACGGCAAGACCATTAAAATTTTTGAATTCCATCTTCCGCAGTCAACTAGATTGACTCTTTAGTCAAGTCCAGTGGAAAAATTTATGGTGGAAAGCAGCTAAGGGGAATTGCTGGGAACAGTCCAGTCAATCAAGGCAAAAAAAATAACAGGGTGGAAGTGAGATTGAACCAGTAATTACGATGAGGGGAGGGATTGGGTAGGAGTGTGAACAGATTAGGGAGCCAGAGACTTGGGTTATGAGCTCTTAAGTGCTCGACTTGTCATGAAGTGAAGTGAGACTCTCCAAGGGGGAGGAGATTTGCTTGAGTGGATGGAATGGGAAGGGAAGGAGCTGTAGTCAGGTGAAGCACCCTTGCTCCTCCCAGGTAGTGGTGGGGAAGCACTTATCTTCTGTAGCCCCTGTCTCCATCTCTCTGCCAGTATTCCTGAGTTCTGAGATATCTAACCAGCAAGTGTTAAATTTAAATCAGGCTCCCAACTGCACAGTGAAAAGCCTGATTTAAACATTATAATAAAGTGTGTTGCCTCTCTAAGATGGGACACAGCCCCTGCCATACAAATGATTAAAGTATTGGGGGAAGGTTTTAGTTGTTTCTTCCTAACCCTCTTCTGTCCGTTGTGGGGTGGGGTAGGAGTGGTTGTAATATCAACTTCATTCATTTTAATGCTTTTCCATAGTTAATAACTAAAATTAGATTAAAACTGCAACTGTCACAGTTTTTCTTTGTCTTTTCTTTTCAAAGCTGCAGAAATGCCCTTGAGATTTTTACAATCAACACCAGCTTGCACTGTCGCCCTCACAAAATCTGCCCAACATCCCTGTCACCTTATTAGCACGCGCCGTAGGGACCAAGGACAATCTGTGACTTGGCTGTTCATACCCCCTGCACAATTCCTTCAAGCCTTCAGTGTTGATTTGATGAGACAGCTGTCGACATTTTTGACTGAACTCTTTTGGTTTTCCATCTTATATCCACGTACCCTGCAATGATACTGTGAGACCAAGTTCATCTCGCTGTGTGTGACTTGCTCATTTCAGTATACAGTGCTTTTAAAGTCTTTATGTGTGGCTGCCCATTTGCAGTGGCCTTAAACTTGACAGCTCATGAGCATTCTGCACAGACTTTTCAGATTCACACAACCACAAGTTCACACAGTTTATAGAGAACATGGCGTGAAACACTTGCGAACAAAACTATAAGCCTTTGTCCAAAATTCTCTTCTATACTGTTTTAGTGATGTCAATAACTCATGTATTTTAAAAAGAATAATGTCTCTACCAGGACAGCAGAGAGATTAATTTCAAATGATGACTTTAAATATTTGTACATAAGTATTCAACTGTTCCATTTCAGGGACAGCTATGTTTATGACAGAAAAAAATAACTATCTCCTCTGCCCCCGCCCCCATTCCCCCCCTCCCCCTCCACCCTACAATGGCTTTCTTTCAAAAGCATGAGAACACTAAGCCCAATGAAGGACATCACTATTATAATATTTATACTTTATTTATGACTAACACAAAAGACTGCAAGTACAATTAAATTTTAAAAACCATCTCCACAAATGATTATCCAATAATATAAGTAACATGGTTAATTTGGAACATCAGTGTCATTCTGAACTTCATCAAAGTAATGGCTGACCTAATAACATTACTCTTAATTAAATTGCCTGCCTTCTCCATTTTGACCAGATCTAATAAAAGGCAAACAAATGAGATTTAACATTTACAGTAATAAATTATACTAAATGTTGTAATTGGGCCCCTTTAGTGTGTACAAAAGACTATGCCAGCCTTTTCAGAATTACTATGCAGCTTAAAATTCAATTTGGACTGTGCAGCATCCCTTTGTGAACAGCGGCAATTATTGCTACTTTCAGTATGAACAGATAGTAAACAGCTCCCTTCGAATCAGCTTTGATTTCACATCAAGGTAGGGGTCTTGAACACTAAGACTGAGCTTCTATCATGGTCCAAAACCCCTGGCACATGCTTATACCCAGTCAGAAAACTATTACTTTGTGAATGTGCAACCCCTCGATTTTCCATTCATTGCTATCAATGGACCAGAATTTAGGAACACCGCCCACATTACTTTATGATCCAAGCTGACAGTGTGTGAGGTTTTGGCAAGTTTATTCCTAGCAGTTTTGAGTAATGCATCAGGCATGGGGGGGTCAGCATCCCTTAAGGAGTTGAGGGTGGAGTGACAGGAAAGGAATTTTAAAAATACATCAATGTAAAGAAAAGTTGCCCAGTCTGCTTAAGTACTGTTATCATTGAAGGTCTATTTCAATAGCAATCTGCAGCTCACTTCATGCTTTACTGATGTTTGAAGGACCCAAGGAGGAAGTAATTAGACATTTAGGGTCATGGATCAAGGCATAGGAAAATGTCTCATTCCTCATTTTCAGATACCACCATCAATAGATTCTTTCCTTTTCTGCACAGTCTTTCCAGTATCCACGCTGTGCATAACAATCACAATAGGGCTCACAGCAACGTAGGGGAACTGTAGTTTAAGTACACCATCAGACATGTTACTGAGCTTGCTTGACTCTGGGCTGAGCATCAAACTTCACACTATCCATTTCCAACTTCCCAATATTGTCTGCCTAATTCCTCACTCCACATTGCATCAATACAACCATCCATGTTTTTGTCACAGCCCAGTTTCATTCCTTCAAAGCTCTCCTCATCAGCCTCCCCTGTTGTAGATTCCATAACTCAATGTTCTTTCAAAGCTCCGCCACTCATATCCTGATTTATGCTAGGTCCCATACTCCAGTCCTGAAACTTGTGCTATTAAATTTCCCAACACAACACTTTAAAGTCCTTGTCACATTTCCAACTCTTCCCCAGACAGTTTACTTCCCAATTCATACTGTTCCAACTTTCTCCACTTATCGAAACTGAAGCCATCTTGCTAAGTTCCTGCCAAAACCCTGTGCCTCAAGCACTAATTCATTCAGAGTACCCAGAATACATATGCAATTTCTCCTAGGAGATTCTGTCTTGGAAGTATTTTTGCTGTAGAAATTCTGACTGATCTCTAACGTTGGATTCAGCAGATACTCAGAGAGAATGATGGAAGTCCTGGAGTCAAGAGTGGTGTGGGGGACATAAGTTTGGGCGTCATCAGTATACATATAGAAGATGGATAATGTCACCAACAGGCAATTTGTAAAGAAAAATATACCAATTAAACTTTAAGTGGCCATATAGACATTGAAGAGGCCTTCGGAGATGAGGAGCTATAGTGGGACAGATTGATAGTGTTATGAGGAAAGACACAGCAGAGATGTAGTGGAGTGGACTGGAGTGTTTAGTTGTCTTAAAGGCTACAAAGAGTTACAAGTAAGAAAGAATGGCTGCTGGACTGTGGTTGCAGTCAACTGGAAAGTAATGCTAACACTGATAATCTCTTACTGCCACTGGCAGGATGGAAATCAGAATAAACAGGATCAATCAGGACGTGCTAGACATGAACGTGACAAGATAATTACAGATAAGGAAAGCCACTTGGCTCATCTTAGTCAACTAAAATCCCCGCTTTTCTGCATCAATTGTTTTTATAAATTATTCTAAGGTGTTGACCTCCACTATTTCATCTGAGAATCCATTTTCAAATATTGATTATTCTTTGAATGAAGCAGCACTTATTGACAGCAATTATAAACTTGTCATTTTGGAACCCAATTATTCTCTCAATTTAGTCACATACCTCTGAAAGATCCTCTCTAATGTCTCCCATTCCTTTCCAAGGCAAAAGACCCCATTTCCTCAAAAGTTTCCTCGCAACTCAAACCTTTCAAATTTAGAATCAGCTTTGTAGTTTCCCCCTACATTGCCTCTAGCATTTGAATGTCACTCAGTTTTGGCGATCAGAACTGATTAATGTGCTTAATACACTGAAAGGGTTAATAATCTCACAAGTTTAAAACATAAGCTGCTCTTAGAGAAATTAGGAGTCTTTATTGAAGCCAACACAGAAGAGGCCTAGTTACAAGAAACGGAGCGCCGGAATAAAAGCTTGTTTATCTAACACAGGTCCTTTCATTAAATCGGGGCATGGGAGAGGTGATTGAAATCTACAAACCCAGGCACAAGCTGGGATGTCAAGGATAACTTGATCAGCTAATATAATCAAATCTCACACTGATTGGGCACTGAAATTAAGTAGCCGCGCAACATTTGTGATAGGTTTTAACATTTGTATCTTATGTGTGATGTAATTCTAATCTATAGTTGTGAGTGGACAGTGATAACTCCTGTACCTTGATTGGTATATGCTAATTACTTGTAACCAGATCAGAAACTATATACCTTTGTGAATGACTGTACCATGGACTCTGGCTGGCTGCAGCTGACCTAGCTATATAGCTTGATTAAACAGTTGTTGTGAAAACTCCCTGACTTAGCCTGGCTACTTCAAGCAGAACAAAGTTGTAATAAATTGAAAGATTGAACACCAAAAAGCCCTGTAATAGGCATGGACTGATCCAAGCAGTGCAGTATGATTTGGACTACATATCTGTGCGTTCTTTTGGCTTTGTTGATAATGCAATTCTTAGTGGGTGCAATATATTTGAGAACTTGAGACAGAAAGGTGCTGGATATAGGGTGCTAAATAGAGAAGAGTGGTCTTCAGTGAGTTTTTGAAAAATAAGAGGGTTTTGAGGTAGGAATAATGCTTGAGGTAAAAAAAAATAATCTTTTTTGAACATCAGCTCTCCCATGCACCCTTTGGCTTGGCCTTGTCCTGTATAAATCACAAAGGTCTAAGTTCAATCCTTGGCTGTACCCGGTTAGTTGATCTTAGTTTGATGAGAGCTCACTGCAGTGGCCCTCATAGTTTCTGAATTATGAGGGGGAAATATTTTCAACAGCATTCTCATTCTTATACCTTGCAAGAAATGAAATCACACACAGGCAGCTGGCAAATTAAAGTTGGTAGAAGACATTTAATGGAGGATTAGAAAAGGTTGAATAAAAGTATGACTTAATTCACATTAGTGTCATGTAAATGTGTGTGACCATTTATGGAGCAGTCTTACATTATTTGCTTGCTCTATTATTCAAAGAATGGTAAACAAAGACACTGAAAGAGCATTTAAGGACTTGGAGACCTAAAGAAGGAGAAAGGACAGGAAAACCTTTATTTTACGTGAATCAGCTACGATTATCATGTGAAAGAAGGAACACAAATATCAAGGACAAATAGAGCTAACAGGTTATAAACTGCACCATATTACATCCCAATGCTTGATGTTTATTTTGCTATTTGGTTTTCAAGCTTGATTTGCATTCACCATATTTAATTGCTGACCAAAAAGCTAAGCTGGATGGGTTCAAAGGTTTATAAAAGCCTTTTTAACCTTGCCTGCTACGATTATACTCACAAAACAACCAAAGTGGATATCATTAGAAAATCTGTGAGAAAAAGCTTGATGGATTTGTGTTCCATTCTTACCTCAGTTAAGATTGATTTCAATGTCACATTTTTCCCAGCTCGCCACCAGCAACTAATAGGCAACCACATCAGTCAGCCTTCTGTAAGGCACCTGGATGGTCTTGCTGCTATCTGCACCACATTCCCCATGTTAATAACTGTTGTCTTTCTCTTGGCATTTGTGTTTTCCCAAAAAGAGGAAATTGGCAACAGTGGGAAGCATCAGGCAGGCTCGTCAGAAATTCCTAATAAGCATTCCAAAGTTCATAAGGAACAGCCATAAACAATGCATCACAGGGCACAGCAGTTTCAGGAGAGACCATCCATTACTTAACATGGGTGGAAAATCAGTCAGGTTCTTTATGGGCATATGTTCCTCCCTGATCATTTTCCTCTATCCACTACACCCAAACAAGTAGGAACACAGGAAGAGGCAATGTGCCTTGTACTTAGCCTGTATAAAGTTCATTCTGACACAGTGAGAACAGCAGGAAAAATCCAAATGTCCAACAATTTTCAAATCAGTTTTAATAGGGAGCTGAAAGAAATAGCCTGGAGATCTTGTTGCATTCATTTTAAACTGGCATTCAACAAATCTGAAACTGTACTACAGAAAACCATAAGGATCTCATCACGTGCCAACTATAACAAACCAATCTAATTCTGTAGTCTCTGATGAAATTCGCACAAGCTGAAAGGCAGCCTCAAAAACTGCCAACATTTCTCTTTCCATGGAACAGGTAATGCAGTGCCAATCGCTCAAGCCTACTCTTTCCCCTTCTCCCATCATCTGCCTCCAATACCCCGATTCCGTGGGCCTCGAGTGATCATTTTCAAAGTACGACATTAGGGAGTCAGCCCTTACACATAGTTCACATAACAAGCTCTTGGACAGTTGCTGATCAATAAATAAATGTAAGTGAATGTATCAGCAGCATGGAAGTGATTTGAGGAATATTCCAGAATCCACTCACGCAGTTATGAATCGGCTGGCGACAATACATTTTGGCTGAGGCCACCTTTCAAGCAAACCGGATCGTGTTGCATTTCAAAGCTGAAAATGTTTTCAACCGTTATTTTTCTGTACATTCAACCCTCACTTTTGTATATAAAATAATGTAAGGCCAAGCACAATCATGTGGGGAGTATTTCTTTGGATTGTTGCTCGTGGAAAAACTGTAAACATTTTGGGATTGAGTTTCCAAGGGCACGCTCTTGGTTGGCTCCGGTGACTTTGACAATAGATTCACACAAACGGCATTCGGGATTTACACAATTTCGCCGAGGTTTCCACAGACGTTATGCAAAAGTAACAGTGGATGATCGGAAGAACCTTGTGTTCATGCTATCACTAAACTCATAAAACTGGTATGATTTCATTACAAATATTAAACAAAGGAAATTTCCCTGACCCTCTCATGTTTTCATTTTTCTATGACAGAAAGAGAATCAATGTGCTCTGGTTTCTCTGGGTGCTCTAGTTTCTTCCCACAATCCAAAGATGTGTGTGTTAGGTTGACTGGCCATGCTAACTTGACCCTAGTGTCAGGGCTTTTGTAGGGTAAATATGTGGGGTTATGAAAATAAGGCCTGGAGGGGATTGCAGTCGGTGCATACGTGATGGACGGAATGGTCTCCTTCTGCACTGTAGAGATTCCATGGATTGTATGTTATAAAAGCAGAAGTAACAATGGTATCCAGCAAGTTCAACCATCTGCTGTCTACTGGTTTCACCCTCCAGTCACTCCAAAAAATTAATTGAAGGAGTCTTTGGGAAGGAAAAGGGATGTTTAGTAAGTGACATGCATTCAAAAGTGTGTTAATCAGAGTTCAGAGTAAACACATTCCTCCTAAGAGTGAAGGGCATTGTTGGCAGAAGTCGGGAACCCTGGATCAGGATACTGAGGCCCTGGTCAAGAAGACGAAAGAGGCGCGAGACGTCATAGGCAGCTGATTTTCTTAGAGTATAGGGGGTGGAGGAGTAGAGTTAAGAGAGAAATCAAGAGGGTAAAAAGGGTTCATGAAATTGTTTTGGCAGATAAGGCAAAGGAGAATCCAAAGAGCTTCTATAAATACACAAAAGGCAAAAGAGTAACAAGGGAGAGAGTAGGGCTTCTTAAGGATCAACAAGGTAATCTACGTGCAGATCCACAAGAGATGAATGAGATCCTAAATGAATATTTCTCGTCAGTATTTACTGTTGAGAAAAGCGTGGATGATAGGGAACTTAGAGAATTAAATATTGATGTTTTGAGGAGGGTATAGATTACAGTGGAGGAGGTGCTGGAAGTCTTAAAGCGCATCAAGGTAGATAAATCTGCAGAACCTAATGAGGTATATCCTAGGACGCTGTGGGAGTTAGGGAGGAAACTGCGGGTCCCTTAGCTGAGATATTTGAATCACCAAATATATAGTCACGGGTGAGGTGCCTAAAGATTGGAGAGTGGCAAATGTTGTGCCTTTGTTTAAAAAAGGCTGCAGGGAAAAGCTTGGGAACTGTAGGCAAGTTAGCCTCACATCTGGTTGGTAAATTGTTGGAAGATATTTTGAGAGACAGAATCTACGGGCATTTAGAGATGCAAGGACTGATTAGGGACAATCACATGGCTTTGTGAGTGGAAAATCATGCCTCACAAATTTGATTGAGTTTTTTGAAGGGGTAACCATGAAGATAGGTGAGGCAGTGCAGTTGATGTTATCTGCATGGACTTTAGCAAAGCCTTTGACAAGGTACCACATGGTAGGTTGCTGCAAAAAGCTAAATCTCATGGGATCCAAGGTGAGGTATCTAAATGGATACAAAATTGGCTTCTTGATAGAAGCCAGAGGGTTGTTGTAGAGAGTTGTTTCTCAAACTAGAGGCCTGTGACCAGCGGTGTGCCTCAGGGATCGATGCTGGGCCCACTGTTATTTATCATTTATATTAATGATTTGGATGAGAATATAGGGGGCGTGGCTAGTAAGTTTACAGATGACACCAAGATTGGTGGCACGATGGACAGTGAAGAAGGTTCTCTCTAATTGCAGTGGGATTTTGATCAATTGGGCCGGTGGCTGACAAATGACAGATGGAGTTTAATTTAGACAAACACGAGGTAATGCATTTCGGTAGACTGAATGAGGGCAGCACTTACTCAGTGTGGTAGGACGCTGGGGAGAGTTACAGAATAAAGAGACCTAAGGATACATGTTCATAGGTCGTTATAAGTGGAGTCACAGGTGGACAGAATGGTGAAGGAGGCATTCAGCATGCTTGGTTTTATCAGTCACAACACTGAATACAGTTGGGACGTCATGTTGAAGTTGTACAAGACGTTGGTAAGGCCACACTTGGAATACTGCGTGCAATTCTGGTCACTCTATTATAGAAATGCTATTATTAGACTAGGAAGAGTGCAGAAAAGATTTACTCGGATGCTACCAGGAGTTGATGGATTGAGTTATAAGGGGAGGCTGAATAGATTGGGACCTTTTTGTCTGGAGCTGAGTGGTGACCTTATAGAGATCTATAAAATAATAAAGGGCATAGACAAAGTCAATATCTTTTCCCAAAGGTCGAGGAGTTTAAATCTAGAGGGCATAGGTTTAAGGTGAGAGGGGCAAGATACAAAAGTGCCCAAGGGGGCAATTTTTTCACACAAAGGTGTCTGGAACAAGCTACAAGAGATAGTACTCGAAGCAGGTACAATTTTATCTTTTAAAAAGCATTTAGATAGTTACATGGGTATGATGGGCATAGAGGGATAGGGGCCAAATATGGGCAATTGGGATTAGCTTAGGGGTTTTAAAAAAAAATAAGGGTAGCATGGACAAGTTGGGCTGAAGGGCCTGTTTCTATGCTGTAAACTTCTATGACTCCATGACTTCCCATCGTTTCCTTTTGCTTATTTACTGACTTTGTTCCTGCAACTAGTGGCTCACTATGGTTAAAAATCAAACAAAAGCTCAACTACATGTTAGCGCAGTGGTTAGGCACTGCTGCCTCACAGGTTCAAAGATGTGTAGGTTAGGTGGATTAGCCATGGCACGTGCGGGAGTTATGGGGATAGGTTGGGGGGAGTGAGTCTGGGTAAGATGCTTTGTAGAGAATTGGTGCAGACTCAATGGGCCAAATGGCCTTCTTCTGTGTTGTAGGGATTATATGATTTGCAATACATCTTTGCACAGCTTTTGTGTTCAATATATACACTGGTGTATATTTCTTGCTATCAAGTTTTTTTCCAACAATTTAATTTGTCTTGTGTTTTGGCAGCAAGAATGAACAGAGCAAAAGCAACATCTGGGACATTTCTTTCCCCAGTGCTGGGAGCAAAAAATTGCCGCAGCACTGACAAAAACTCAGAATGCTCAAGGCAGGCAAGCTGGCATGTCAGCCAGTTCTGTAATTTGGAAGTCCCACTGCTACCAGCACTGAACTCTGCCCAACATCCAGTACAAACAGCTAAATTCACTAAGACTACGTAGGGCCCATATCAGAAAGGAATGGAGATGACAGAATCGGGCTTGAAGCTCACTGCGACCAACTTGTGGCATTCCCGATGTTCAGATCATTAAAATGAATTAGTATCAGATGTGATAATAAAGTTGCAAACAGACTTGCTTAACCTCAGATTATAGGTCAGCTGTTCACAACTAGGATGGGTAGCTTGAAATAGGAAATCTCCCGAATCGGCAGACTCCTCTCAGTATGAACTGCCCCCTTTATTCTTCTTAGAGACCATGAATTCATAGTTTGCAGAAGGCGATTCAGCCCATTAAGTCTGCACTAACTCTCAGAAGAAGCATTTTATCCAAGCCCAAGAAAGTTAGTGTAAAGAACAAAGAGCAGTACAGCACAGGAACAAGCCCTTTGTCCCTCCAATGCTATGCCGATCACGTTTACCTATCTGGACCAACCGTTTATATCCCTCTATTCCCCTTTTGTGCATGTGTCTATCAAAATAAGTCTTAAATGTAGCTAATGTAACTGTCTCGACCACCTAACTTGGCAATGCATTCCAATTCGTATGAGTTATAGGACGGATATCAGAGGTAGGTTCTTTACTCAAAGAGTGATTAGGGAGTGGAATGCCCTGCCTGCAGCTGTTGTAGATGCGCCAAGTTTGGTGGCGTTTAAGAGGTTAGTTGATAAGTATATGGATGAGAAGGGAATGGTTTAGTTAGGAGGGGCATTGCTTTTTATTTTGGTCGGCACAACATCGAAGGCCGAAGGGCCTGTTCTGTGCTGTATTGTTCTATGTTCTATGTAAACCCCCAACACCCTCCATATAAAAAACATTCCCCCGCACATCTCCACTGAACTTATCTCCCTTATCATGAACTTGTAATTGTTATTTCCCTCACCCTACCCCATAAACACACACAATTACCATAGCTAATCCACCTAACCTACACATCTTTGGGCACTAAACGGCAATTTGGCATGGCCAATCCACATAACCTACATATCTTTGGATGATGAGCGGAAACTAGAGCACCCAGAGGAAACACAGGCAAATACAGGGAGAAAGTGCATATGACTTAAAAGAAAACATAGCTGATTAGCAAGTTTGAGGATGATACTAAGATTGGCAGAGTTGCGGATAGTGATGAAGACTGTCAGAGAATACAACAGGATATAAATTGACTGGAAAATGGGGCGGAGAAATGGCAGACGAAATTTAATCCAGACATATGCGAGATAACATATCTCGGTAGATCCAATTCAGGTGGGAGCTATAAAATAAATGGCAGAACCATCAGGAGCATAGACACACAGATCTGGGAGTATAGGTCCACAGATCATTAAAAGTGGCAGTATAGATAAAAAAGGTGGCAAAGACAGCATATGGCATGCTTACTTTCATCGATCAGGACGTCAAGTATAAAAGTTGGCAAATTATGTTACAGTTGTATAAAATGTTGGTTAGGCCACTTTTAGAATATTGTGTCCAATTCTGATCACTGCACTACTAGAACGATGGAGACATTAAGAAAAGGATTACCAAGACATTGCCTGGAATGGAAGATATTAGTTATGAGGAGAGATTGAATAAACTGGGATTGTTCTTCCTGCAAAGACAGAGGCTGAGGGCGACCTGATAGAAGTTTATAAAATTATCAGAGGTATAGATAGGGTGAACAGGTGGGGGCCTGGAATGTATTGACAAGTGAGGGGTCGAGGCAGTTACATTATCTTGATAGACATATGAATAGGGATATAGGCAATAAGTTGAGATAGGTAAACATGATTGGCATAACCTTAGAGGGTCAAAGGACCTGTCCCTGTGCTGTACTGTTCTTTGTTCCATACAGATAGTCACTCAAGGCTGGAATTGAATCTGGGTCCTTCGCACTATGATGCAGCAATACTAGCCAATGGATGTTGCTGCTTCTTCTAACAAAATAATCAGACATGTATAAAAACAGTCATTAAAACAAATTAGTTTTTCAGAATTTGAATTTGGACTTGTTCTTGCCCAGCAGTTTACTTCTTATATTTCAATTTGAAATATTTCAGGCCTAAATAAGGGCACATCACAATCAGTTTTTACCATAGATATTCTCTTTCAATTTGTCATTAATGTGACACGCTGTGCCACATTACAATCATCCTCCAGCAAATCTTAGAATGAGTTTGTCACTGCAGGATCAGCAAAGATGGGGGTACAATTGTTACTGACATTGTTGTCTCAGCAAATCCTTGTTGTTACAGATATGAAACACTGAAGGAGAGCCTCTTGCACAGGTAGTGTGTATCAAAAAACACAAAAAGCAAAATACTCAGGATGCTGAACATTTGAAATAACAGAAAATGCTGGAAATAGTCAAGTCAAGCAGCACCTGTGAACATTAAAACAATGTAATGAATGTAAGCTTTAATAAGATGATTACTTCCCTTAGTTATTTAATGAATGCAAATCCCCAAAGCCAGGTGATAGCCTCCTTATTTGCTGAGTTTAAGGGGATGATGTTTCAGACTGTCTTTTATTTGAAAGTAAAATAACATAATGGTAAGGAAAATTTGACCTCCTGCAAGCAGAGCAACAGGCTAGGTATGGTTACTATAGGGACAGGGGGCCTAGATTAAGACTTACTGAACCCTTGTGTCATATTTCACACCTGAAAAATAGGGAAGCAGCTGTTTTGCCTTGTGTAGATTCCAGGCAGTCAGGCTGAAAACCCCTGCACAGAGAGGGAGGGAGAGAGGCAGAGAGAGAGAGAGAGAGAAACAAGGGAAAACAGCCATATGAGGCAACAGGCTATTTTGCCTGTTAACTACCAGGCAAATTACTACTGAATGGCTGTAAATTGGGAAAGGGGATTGTACAATGGGACCTGAGCATCTTTGTGCACTAGTCATTGAAGGTAAGCATGCAGATGCAGCAGGTGCTAAAGAAGGCAAATGGCATGTTGGCCTTCATCTCGAGAGATTTCGAGTTGCAGGCGTAGTGATGTGTTGTTGCAATTAAATAGGGTTTTGGTGAGGCTACATCCAAAATAACGTACACAGTTTTGGTCTCCTTTTCTGAGTAAGGGTGTTCTTGCTCTGAATGGTGGAGAAGGCTCAAAAGTTTACTGGGCTGATTCCGAGATGGTGTGATTGATGCATGTGGAGATTGACTAGGTTATGATTGTTTTCACTGGAGCTCAAATGAATGAGGGAGCATTTCATAAAGACTTATAAAATTCTAATAGGACTAGATAGGCTAGATGCAAGGGACAATATTCCCAATGATGGGAACAGTCACAGTCTGAGGATTCAGGACAGACCATTTAAGACGGCGATGAGGAGGCATTTCTTCACCCAAAGTGGTGAGCCTGTGGAATTTATTACCGCAGCAAGTAATTGATGCCAAAACACTGAATGTATTGAAGAGATGGAAAGATAGAAAACTTGGGGCAAATGGGATCAAAGTTTATGGGAGAAAATTGGAATAGGTTATTGAGTTGGATGATCAGGCATGGTAGTGATGAATGGTGAAGCAGGCTCAAAGGGTCAAGCGTCTCCCTCCTGCTCCTATCTTTTGTGTTTCTATGAATGCCGGGAAAGTTTATCTGCTGGTCGAAGGAAAGGAATCCGCAGTGACTTAAGAATGCTTGAAGATTTGCTCTGGTGAGGTCAACAAAATAAATCACTGGTATGGGCCTTATTACTGAAAGTTAATTCAGGCATTTTCAAAGGTCTGAGGGAAAAGACCATCAAAGGTCACTGGATGGGAAGAAGTAAACCTACTGGAAGCTGGAAGTGGCGGTTTCGTAAAAAGTCTATGGTTCTGTGGAATGTGCTGTAAAATATATATGTAGGGTGGGGCTATTGTCCATGCTAGAACATCAATGGGAAAAATGATGAAAAAGTGATACTTTTTCACTGATCTAGAGTGAAATTTAGCAGGACCATTCACCTGTTTAGGTCACTAATCTCGTGAGAGTATAATAATGGTACCTGAGATGGGGAGATCTTGGATTCAGATGTTCCTTCTCCCACTAACAACATATTCAGGTTCATGCAATCTGCACAAACATAAACGTGGTGTCCAATCCAGTACTTCGGAACCCTCAAAAACTAAAACCAGTTGCAGTGATCTCATCAAGGGTGCAGGAAGTGCCTGGAGGCCCAGGGGTTGTGAGTCAAAGCAGGGCGTTTTATACTGCTGAGGTGGTGCCATAAGCATAGAAGTAGATACTGTCAGTGTCATTGCACATAATCCATTGCAGGGGTTTCATATATGCATGGTCAGGGAGTGGGGTGAGTGAGAGAGGTATGTGCAGAGGACAGTGTTGGGGGAGAGGGAGCACCCTCTGATACTTCCATGGTGTGTGTGGAGGGGGGGGGGTTGTTGGTGAGGATCCTCCATCATCATGGGACAGTGGAAGGGAGCCTATCATTTTTGCAGTTCAGGATGTCCTTTTGAAAGGCTTCCCCAATCTCTGTCAGGCCTCATCCCACCAGAATGACAGCACAAACCATGCCCCTGATTTTATGTGACAGAGTGTCAGAAGATCTGGTGAGAAAACCTGACCGTTTCTGGAGAGAAGCATGCCAGTTTTCAGTCAGAACCTGACACACTGCCATTTTGTTTTGGAAAATTCTATCCTTAGTAATGGAGAGGTCCTGAGTGTTACTCTGGGGACATGAGGCTGGAATCCCACCACAGCAGCGACTGAAAACTAACTTCAATTAATTAATCTGTAATTAAAAAGCTAGTCTTGGTAACAATGACTATGAAACCATTGTCAATTGCTGTTAAAAATCCATCTGGTTCACCAATGCCCTTGAGGGAAGCAAACCTATTCTCCTTATCTTGCCTTGTCTACATGTGGCACCAGATCCACAGCAGTGTGGTTGACTCTTAACTGCCCTCTAAGATGGCAAGCCACTCAGTTGTGTCAAAATGCTATGAAGTGTACAAAAAGGAATGACACTGGACGGATCATCAGCATAGCCAATGGAAATGACAACGGCAAACTCAGTCGTGTCCACCCTGCACATTCCTCCTTATTAACATTCGGGAGGATTGTGTCAAAATTGGAAGAGCTGTCTCACAGACTGGTCAAGTAACTACCTGACATAGCTGTACTCATGAACTATTGATAATATCACAGACACCATCATCCCTGGGCATGTCTTGTCCCACCCATAGTCTTCAGACATGTGACAGCAAAACGTGATGACGGCATACACAATTACTTTCAGTCATTTACTGGAAATATCTCTTTAAACCTTATCAATCTCCACTGGGATCTAAACAAGAGTTAACGCTTTAGATCTGAAACATTGAGGCTGGATATTATTCACCAGCGGGTTCAAAGTCTCTGCCACCTGCGACTTGGGAGGAGCAGGAGATGTGACAGGTGGCCCGCTTGCCCTCGGGGCTATTGGTTCATTCCACCGCCTCTGGCATTTTACCTGTGGTGAGGTGAGGCCCTTGGGTAGCCCAGCAGCTTTAATTCAGGTCTGGGATTGGGCTGCAATGAGTTTCCACGGCTCACTGAAGTACCCCATGCGACCCAAAGTCACCCAGCCTCTTAACCCTCTCCTGGCCTCTTGAACCAGGTGTTTGGCCTTGGACTTGGTTGGGCTATTTGTTGTAGTGGGGATGCCTGTAGTCTCAGCAGTGGCCACTAATCCCACTAGCGCTACTCCCCACTCATCTGACAAAGAAGCAGTGCTCCAAAAGCTAGTGGCATTTGTTACCAAATAAGCCTGCTGGACCTTAACCTGGTGTTGTGAGACTTCTTACTGCACTTATCCCAGTCCAACACTGGCATTTCTACATCATGACTGCTGAAATAACAGAGCTTCCAGCCATCCAAATGGCTGGCAATTCTCCAAGATGGAACTCTGACTGACAAAAGGGGTAGGGGTCTCGTCTAAAGCAATTAACACAATTCACAGCATTAAATTATTGTGGGGCAGACTACAGCATCTGGGGTGGGCACACCTGACTTGTTAAGAGTGGTGTTACAAGATATAGCCAATAATTATCTCTTTTTATTCAAAAATGCAGTCTGATCTGCTGCACATTTCCAACATTTTCTGTTCTATTTTTCGATAATATGCTGCTTCTGATCGCTATACCAGCAGTAAACAGTCAGAAACTTATTTTCCATGGGCTGAATTTTACAGTGCCTTGGGCCCACTCCTCCCAACCAGATAAAAGCAAAATACTGCAGGAAGTTGAAACCTCAAACAGAAACAGAAAACACTGGATAAACACAGCATGTCTGACAACATCCGTAGAGGGAAACAAAGCTAAAATTTCAAGTCCATGTGATCATTCTACAGGACTGAAAGCAGGTAGAAGGGGAGGAATTATAAAATTGGAGAAGCAGGTGAAAGTGGTGGGACAGAATTAGAAGGTAGGGTAGGTCGGACTTGGGGGATAGATCGGAGCATAGAGATTGACAAAGATTTATTGGACTGAAAACAAATAAAGCTTATTTATTACTGCCACAAGTAAACTTACATTAACACTGCAATTACTGTGAAAATTCCCTAGTCACCACATTCCAGCACCTATTTGGGCATACCGAAGGAACATTTAGCATCGCTAATGCACCTAACCAGCACGTCTTTTGATCGTGATAGGAAACCCGAGCACCCGGGGGAAACCTACACAGACACGGGGAGAATGTGCAAACTCTGCACAGACAGTGATCCAAGCCGGGAATCAAATTCGGGTCCCTGGCACCATGAGGCGGCAGTGCTGACCACTGTGCCGGCAACAAGAGTGTTAATGGTGCCCATTAAGGACTGAACAGTGTTAATAGTGGCAAAAGATAAGATAGTAGATTGTGTTAATAGGAGTACAGAGGTCACAGTCTAAGGGCCTAAGCTCCTTTCAGGTGAAGCAGCATTTCACTTGCACCTTGTTCATTTTGGTCTGCTGTATTTGCTGCTCCCAACGTAGTCTCCTCTACATGTGACTAGACACAAGCTGAGTAATCGCATTGTAGAACATCTTTGCTTCATATGCAAGCATCACCCCAACCTTCCTGTCTTTTGACGTTTCCACTCAGTATCTTGCTCTTAGGTCCACATGTCCATCCTCAACCTGTTGCAATGTTCCAGTGAAACCCAACACACAAACTGGAAGAATAACACTTCACCTTCTGACCAAGCATGGTACAGCCTTTTGGACTGAACACTGAGTTCAACAACTTAAGACTCTGAAGCACAATTCTCTAATTACCACCACCCCTGATTCCCCCCTCCCCCACCCTTTTGTTTTCCTGTTTCTCCAGAGCATTACCCTGGATCTCAACTGGGAAAATAGTGAGCCAATTGGTTTTATACATCGGTTGCTAGCAAAATTCTATGGTATCATTTAAATAAACTGCTATCTTGCAGGGCAACATGGTGGCACAGTGGTTAGCACTGATGCCTCACAGCGTAAGGGACCTGAGTTCAATTCCAGCCTTGGGTGACTGTGTGGAATTTGCACCTTTCCCCCTGTCTGCATGGGTTTCATCTGGGTTCACCAGTTTCTTCCCACAGTCCAAAAATATGCAGGTTGAGCGGATTGGCTACACTAAATTACCCTTGAGTGACAAAACATCTGTAGGTTAAATGGATTAGCCATGGTAAATGTGTAGGGTTTCAGGGATAGGGTGGGGTGAAGGGCCTATGTAAGGTAATCTGTCAGAGTCAGTGCAGGGTTCAATGGGTCAAATTGCCTTCTTCTGTACAGTAGGGATTTTATGATTCCATGTGGTTCATCCCCGCTCTATCTGGATATCAGGAACTCAGGTATCCTGTCTCCCCAGTTTTCCAGTGAATTCAAATGGAAAGAGAATCATGGGGACACATGGCTGCATTTCTAATATGCAGTCCCAGTGTAAAAGGTCCCCCACTGGTGTTGAATTTGTTTTAAATTACTCTTTTAGAGTTCATAATCTTCAAGATGAAATTATTAAGTGCTTTGTCAGGCATGAGCTAATCAGAGGCAGTCAGCATGGTGCTGTAAAGGGCAGATCAAAAAACTAACTTGGTTGAAGATTTTGAGGAAATCACAGAATGGATAAAGGGAACGTGAAAACTTTTCAGAATCATTCAAATGAATGCCAGTATGGAGTATTTTTGAAAATTGAGACAAATGGCATTAAAGGAACAATCAGTATGTGATAGTGGGACAGGTAACAGAGATTAATTGTGGGTAATGGTATGCTCTGGAAGTTAATACTAGACCCTCCTTTTAATTTCATTTTCTTAATTAAATTGATCATTGAAAACAAAAAGACTTGCATCAAAATTTGCTAATGATTTCAGGTTAGAAGCATGGCGACTGTTGAGGACAGAAGAGATAGCAAAAAGACAACCATAGAATCCCTACAGTGCAGGAGAAGGCCGTTCAGCCCATCAGGTCTGTTGGGATTCTCTGACAGAGTATCTTATCCAAGTCCTCTACCACACTCTGTTCCTGCAACCCCACGCATTTACCGTGGCCAATCCACCTAACCTGCACAGTTTTGGACTGTGGGAAGAACCTGCAGCAGCCGCAGGAAGTCACACAAATGAGGAACGTGCAAATTCCACACAAAGAGAGAGAACAGAATTGAACCTGACTGCCTCATGCTGTGAGACAGCAAGATGAACAATTGTGCCACCCTGCTGCCCTACAGCTACAGCTAGGCCAGCTACACAGTATGAAAAAGAATTTTTCCACATTGAGGTGAATGCAGAAGAAATATGAAATTGTTTATTTGGGAAAATGAACAATATTCTAAACACTAAGGATCTGAAATGCCAATCTGGGAGCCAAGAAAGAAATTGAAAAGATGCTTCGTTGGGAATCAGAAAATGGCATGAGTCCAATTTCCCCTGGGATTCTGTCCCATTTGTGCACCTCCAAGAAATTCCAAATGGATGGAGGTCATGGGTGAATTTGCTGACCCTGCTTAGCACATATGCCTTAATTCCTGGACAACCAGGGAAGTTCAGCTGAGGCCACTATTAGGCCTCAAATGGAATCATCACCTCCAGAGAGCTGCATCAAAACCTGCTGAAGTTTAGACAAATGTTTAAAAACAAATCTAACCAATCCAAATGGTTTCATTAGCTGGTATTCTCCCCAAAAGTATGCTAAGTCCACAATTCACATGAAAACGGAAATAACTCCTGCTTCTTTTTTGCATAAATGTCAGATTGAATCTCCCACATTCTGTGCATCACAAAAAGCCTTCACAGGATTCCCTCTGAAAATCAGCGGGCGCGGCCTATTCCCATTGGAAAAGGCTAGTAGCACAGCACATGCATCGTTCTGCCAGCACCGAGCTGTCCCTCCAGTGGTTCGTGCTGTGGCCCTGCACTGCCGATTTCTTGATCATTGAACAGCCGATCAGTGGCCAGCCCCATTATTCCTCATCGTTGCCCCTCCAACATACCTGACCCCACCCCCTGATTGCTGACCTCCCTGGGTCAGATCTGATGTTCCCACTCCTTAGCCAGCCCCGATCTCATTAATCGCTCCCCCAAACTGGGCACATCCCTCCGCCCCTCCCCCAACTGGCAGCCTTGACCCCCAATCAGATGGCCAGCCCTGATCACCATGAAGTACTCTTGGTGAGGGGGGGGGGGGGCATAAGGGACTTCAGTTCCAGGCCCACTAATGTCATTGAAATGTGGATTAGCATACCAATTCCTAGAGCAAAACAGATTAATCTGAAAACCTTTGCCTCGAAGCCAGTGGTTTCCAGCGGAAAGCCCGCAAAACATCCTCTGCTGATGTCTCCTGGCCCATTGTGCTGCTAAAGCAGAGCAGCGAGCTAGGAGAATCACCCCCAATATCTTGAACAAAAACTCTCCAATTTGTAAGTCATATTGAACATTAACGCTGCTTCTTTCTTTAAAAATCCTGCGAGACCTACTGAATTTTTTCAACATTTTGTTTTTATTTTGATTATCTGCTTCTTTTGAGAGCTTAAAAAAAACATTAACTTGTTCATGAGACTCTTGCAAGGTTTCACTTCTCTTCAGCAAAATGACATGGAGCTTGTCAAACTTTATAGACCTCGAGAAGCCAGGTGTCAGTGTTCTTCCCTGTGGCTCTCCCCTATTGAAGCTCTCCCCATTATAGCTGCGGTCTGCTTCACATCACTTGGGTGATTAAAAAGCTCTATATCCTCATTCTCCAGCTATTGGTTAGGCTACTTTAGATGCAACCAGTTTGAACAAACTTCACAAACAGATCCTAAACTGTGAATAAGGCCCTCATTTCAATATTTACAAGACGCTTGTGTTACTTGTGGCAACCTAAAGCAAAAAGCCCTTATAAGCTGTGCAGTGACCAAATATATACACAGAACAAGCAGTAAATGTTCAAATGTTTTGTCAATTTTTTTGTCAAATGCTGGCTTTTTCTCCCTTATATTAAAGAACCTTTGTGCTAGGATTTCTGTGATTCTGTGATTACAGAATAACTGTGTACTGCTACAAAGTCAAATAGAATAATTTTATCTTCCCAAAGGTTTAAGAAAGGTATTAGACTAGACTAATATTTTGCACAGTGAATTACAACACAAGCAGCTGTATTCTTTATCTGGTGGTTAGCACTGCGGCCTCACAGCGCCAGGGACCCAGGTTCCAGGTTCTGGCCTCAGGTGGCTGTGTGGAGTTTGCGCATTTTCCCTGTGTCTGTGTGGGCTTCCTCCGGGTGCTCCGGTTTCCTCCCACAATCCAAAGATGCATGGGTTAGATTGACTGGCCATGCTCAATTGCCCCTTAGTGTCAGAGGGATTAGCAGGGTAAATATACGGGGCTACAAGGATGGGGTCTGGGTGGGATTGTTGTTAGCGCAGATTAAGTGGGCTTAATCATTCTTCTGCCTTTTCCCCATAATCCCCTTATTAATCAAGAACTAATGTACCTCTATCTTAAAGACACTCAATGACCTGACCTCCACAACGTTTGTGGCAAAGTGTTCCACAGATTCACTATTCTCTGGCTGAAGAAATTCCTCCTCATCCCTGTTTTAAAGAATCGTCCTTTAGCCTGAGGTTGTGCGCTCTAGTTCTAGTTTTTTCTATTAGTAGAAACATTAACTCCACATCCATTCTATCCATGCCTCGCAATATCCTGTAAATTATAATGACATCCCCCTTCATCTTTCTGGACTCCAACGGTACAGACCCAGAGTCCTCAGCTGTTCCTCATATCACAAGCTCTGTATTCCAGGAATCATTCTTGTGAACCTCCTCTGGACTCTTTTCAAGGCCAGCACATCCTTCCTTATATATGGGGCCCAAAACAGCTCACAATACTCCAAATGGGGTCTGACCAAACCTCATACAGCCTCAGAAGTACATCCCTTCTCTTGTAATCTAACACTCTCGACATGAGTGCTAATACTGCATTTACCTTTCTAACTGCTGACTAAACCTGCATGTTAACGTTAAGAGAATCTTGAACAAAGACTCCCAAGTCCCTTTGTGTTTGTGATTTCCTAAGCATTTTCCCAATTACAAAATAGTCTATGCTTCCATTCCTCCTTCCAAAGTGTATAACCTCACACTTTTCCACATTGTAGTCCATCTGCCATTTCTTTGCCCACTCTCCTAATCTGTCCAACTCATTCTGCAGCCCCCTTACTCCCTCAATACTGTCTGTGCCCCTATATATATCTTTGTATCATCTGCAAACTTAGCAACAGTGCCTTCAGTCCCTTCCTTTAAATCATTAATGTATATTGTGAAAAGTTATGGTCCCAGCACTGACCCCTGAGGCACACTACTAATCACGAGCTGCCTTTATCTCCACTCTCTGCCCTCCTGCCAGTCAACTAATTCTCTATCCATGTCAGGATCTTACCCTTAACACCATGGGCATTTAACTTACTCAACAGTCTCCTATGCGACACCTTGTCAAAGGTTTTCTGGAAATCTAAATAAATCATGTTCTTTGGCTCTCTATCTAACTTCCTTGTTACCAATTCAAAGAACTTTAACAGATTTGTCAAACATGACTTTCCTTTGATAAAACCATGCTGATCCCAGGAGTGTGGGGAGCCTTTGGTTCCCACGTATTTTGGTGGGGGAGTGGTGGGTGGAAGAGTCTAAGAACTAGGGGCCATAGTTTATGGAAAAGGGACAAACCTTTCAGAACTGAAATGAGGAGAAATTTCTTCACCCAGAGGGTGGTGAAGGTATGAAATTCACTATCACAGAACGTAGTTGAGGCCAAAACATAGTCTGATTTCAAGAAGCAATTAGACAGAGCTCTCGGGGCTAAAGGGATTAAGAGATATAGGAGAAAGGGAGGGGGGGAAATCAGGATATTGAATTTGATGATCAGTCATGATCAAAATGAATGGTAGAGCAGGCTCAAAGGGCCGAATGGCCAACTGCTGCTTCTTGTTTCTACGTTTTACTTTCTAGATGGCAGTGCATCAGATACAATCAACTTGCCAGTGAACCAGCGTCTTTCCCTCCTAATATAAATTATTGAGATAGTTTGTTCTGATGAGTGCAAGAAAATAAATTTTGGCAATACATCTCTCTTTTCAGCAATATTCAAGTTCTGTACTACCAAGCAACAACTTACATTTACTTCCACAGTCCATTTATGAATGTCAATACTCTCACTGGTAGATATCAAGTAGAAAAATTGTTTTAGGCTTCAGGCCTGATCGCTGACCTGGCCTGATGCAATGCAATGCAATGCAATTGCAATTGCAATGCAATTTTGCATTGAGCAAAATTAAGTTGTATTCCACTAAAGTCCTAGCTTTCCTGATGCAATTCTTATTATAGCCTATGTTTATATGATTCAGAACTACTTAAATTGTATTGCTGTCAAACTGAATCAGCTCATTATTGCAGCTATTCAACTGTGACATTGACTGTTTTCTCTGATCTTTACTTAAATTGCATTTAGCATTTAAAACATTTAAAATGCAACTCACACGAAATAGAAATATCTCAAGGAGTTGAATTCAGGCCCAATTTCCACAATTCTGTTTTGAATAAGCATTCATTTCAGTTTCAGTTTCATTTCATTTTCACACACATAGATATCAGAACAATGGAACAGGCCATCGGGCCCAACCAGTTACTGTCAGTACTTACCCCTCAAACCACTTTCTTCCTACATTCTTTCATCCACCTATCCAATTTAATGCTGATTTAATGACTTTTTATTGTGCTGTTTCTCTGATGAAGTTGAACATGTTAATATTGTGTTCACTACTCCTGAGCAACTCACCCACAGCTAATCTACCTGATCAATTTTATTCTTGCTCAAACCTCAGGGCACTGCACTGTAAGACATGAACTGAGAAGCCTGCATGCAATCTCTTCTATACGGTGAATCCGTAACTGATTACGGAGACATCAGAACCCAAGCCTCCTAATTTGTGGAACAACTTTGTTGTACTTTTAATCCAAATTGTTTGCCCCATCACCTCTTTTAGGACACGTGTCTAAATAGTTTTCAAATCTATCGATTTGGAAAAAATTATCTGGCAATGTTTTTCTCCCACACTATTTGGCAGATACAAAAGTATTGAAGAAGGAGCAGCTACGGATTGGCGATCAATCATTTTTCATCACTGTGCAAATCAAGAGGAAAGAGCAAACAGCGTCATTTTTATTTTCTGCCTGACAAAAGACAGGAAAAAAAGTGGGCTGGACAGCTTGATCTGGAGAAGGAAATAAAAGCAAATGTCAGAAATCTGGTTGCTGGAAAAATGATTGCTAACTACTTCACCGTGACCTTGTAAATGAATTCCCTGCATTGCCATGTGGGGCTGCTCTTGTTCCCTTTATGTGGCTTGTGTCAGAAACTTGAAACCTACTTACAATGGTGTGTGGCTGGAAGAAGTATTTGAATGGAATTCAGACCAGCCAGCTCCTGTTATCTCTGCACAATGTGAATGGGACATCATCATGCGCTGGACATTAATTGTGCACAGAGGCAGAAGAACGGTGTCAGTTTACATTGGGCATGCCTGTTGCAGCGATGATCGTATCAAATAATCTGGCAAAGGAAGCAGCTGCTAGAATTGTACACCCTGCCCAGTCTAACTGGGAATTCTAGTCTTTCCCTTCATTCCATTTTATGAATGAAACTCAATGCTGTCTAGCTCCATTCATGCCTGAGTTCAGCTTATGTGCAGAGGCCCCAGGGGGATGGACTGAATCAATCACTCTTGAGTAAAGTTGACGTGATCAGTCTAATGTGGCTTCAGCCTTCCATTACTGGCTTAGGAAGACAGCCAGAGTCCATTTGACCTCATAACACTGTAATAGGAGAATAAATCCGGATTATACTGTTGACATGTGTTGAACTCAGAAGGCTGTTGACTGCTGCTGAAATTCTGTGACTTTTGACCATTTAAGCTGACAGTGCAACAAAATATATATATTCATGTACATCAATCCTGAGGATATACTTCACATGCATAAATTCTTTAATGAACAAATAGAAGTACAAAGCACTTTGCCACATTATAACTTGCTGGAAAAAAATGAGGTAATATAGAAGAGGCCGACACTAAAGTTAATGTCAGATTTGTTCAACGTTTTAAGTTCAATTATTTTGAAACATTAGCCACAAATATATAATGGACGCTATTTGATCTATTTTTTCTTCCTAATATATGCAATCACAATACTCATGATTAAGTTCCTTTCTAAACTTGGCTATTGATTTTATTTTTATGCTAATACACAGCACACCACTACAACCAATAAATATGAAGGCATTTGATAGCCAGCAAGGTGGCACATTAGTTAGCACTGTGGCCTCACACTGCCAAGAAACACAGGTTTGATTCTTGGCATTGAGTCGCTGTCTGTGTGAAGTTTGCACATTCTGCCTGTGTCTGTGTGTGTTTCCTCCACTTGCTGTGGTTTCCTTCCACAGTCCAAAAATGTGCAGGTTAGATGGACTGGGCATGCTAACTTGCCCCTTAATGTCAGGGAGACTGGGTAGGGTAAATACCTGCGGTTATAGGGATAGGGCCTGGGTGGGATTGTGATCAATGCAAAATCAATAGGTTGAATGGCCTCCTTCTGCACTGTAAGATTCTATGAAAGTTCAGGCTTTGGTGAAGATTAGGCCTGATGCCAAACTGAGGTTAAATCAGAGTTGGGTGTGTGGATATGTTGGGCCGAAGTACAGATATATAGTAGAGTTGAGGTTGAGGTTAAGGTTAAGGAGGAGCTACTATGTGATTGTAGTGTGACACAAGAAGAAAACAGCATGTTAAGGGGTGAGGCGCAACCTTATACACTTGATCAAGATTTAACAGAGAACTGTGGGGGTATCTTTCAAGATAGGAACAGAGAGACCAGTATGCAATTAGCACAGAAGCGGCTATTGCTAATTATGGGAATACACATAGCTGTAAGATGATAGTACTGCATTAGCAGTGACCAATGGAAAGACATTAATAGGGAGTGGTAATTAATGCCAAGATCTTACCAGGATCAATGACAGAAGATTCAGGGAATCACAAGCACCAATGAAATTGTGCAGTATAAGATATATTTGTAAGTTAAACATCTGAATGACAGACTTTGCCCACTGAAAATGCACATTTATAAAATTAAATCATAGACTCATACAATGCAGAAAAAGCCCTTCGGTCCATCGAGTCAGCACTGACACATTAGAAACACCTGAACTCCCACCGAATCCCATCTGTCAGCACTTGGCCCATAGTCTGAATGTTATGATGTGCCAAGTGCTCATCCTTTTTAAAGGATCCTTATATATGTTTAAATAGAAAATTCCAAAAATTACATCAATGCAATAAATTTATGGTTTCTTTTGTCAAAGATCAAACATTTTGCAGAAATATAATATATAAAAGATTTTGGGCCAGTTTTGCACCAAATGTACATATCAGCTGCGCAGTTGAGAAAAATTACTTGCAAATCGAAAAAAAAAACAAATAGGTAATGGTATAAATCTTAACTCAATGGTAGCACCACCTCCTCTCAATAAGAAGGGAATACGTTCAAGGCTCAAAGGATTTGGCAAGATGATTAATATAAATACCACATTCAGCATACTTCTGAATGCTGCACTTTCAAAGCTGTTGTCTTTTGGATGATAAGCTTAATGTTCTCCTCACAAAGGTGTAAAAGATGCATTATTTGAAGAAGAGCAGTGGTGTTGCCCAGATATGGTGGCAATGTTTATCCAACAAAGACTCCAAAAAGTGATCACTTTACCACATTTCATTGCTGTTTATGGGTTCTTGATGTGCCCATAGGGGTGAATACAATTTCCTAAGTTGCAACGAAGACTGCACTTAAAATAAGATTACTCATTACCTTTATAGCACTGTGAGACATCTTATGGTTGTGAAAGGGGCTATATAAACACAACTTCTTACCAAGAAAGATTTTTTTTCTCATTACTTAGCTGATGGATTGACTTTACAGACACTGTTCAAAGTAAGTAAAGCAAGGTTACTGGGGTTTCATATTTCTGCAGAAGTGAATTAACTCTAAAATCTACTATTATTTGATTAATAAAAGAGTACAGTAGTATGGTGGATATGTTACTGGATTGGTAATCCAGAGAATTAGATTAATGATCCAGAGATGCGAATTCAAATCCACCATGGTAGCTGGGAAACTTAAATTCAATCTATTAAATAAACATAAAGGAATAAAAAGTTAATATTACAATAGTGGCTGTGGAATGTGTCATATTGCTGTAAAAAAGTTCATTAATGCCCTTTGGAGATGAAGATTTGTCATCCCTACCTGGTCTGGCCAATATGTGAGAGTTAAAGAGTCTGTATCTGAACGCGCACAACACTCATAACAAAATAGATTTATTGATAACATGGATAGAAATAAATATGGATGAGTGATAGCCATTACAGAAAGAAGTCTCAACACCAGGTTAAAGTCCAACAGGTTTATTTGGTATCATGAGCTTTCGGAGCATTGCTCCTTCATCAAGTGAATGGCATGGCGGCACAGTAGATAGCACTGCTGCCTCACAGCACCAGGGACCTAGGTTCAATTCTAGCCTCGGCTCACTGTCTGTGTGGACTATGCACATTCTCCCCATGCTTGCGTGATTTCCCCCAGGTGCTCCAGTTTCCCCCCACAGTCCAAAGACGTGCAGGTTAGGCAGAGTGGCCATGCTAAATTGACCCTTGTGTCAGGGGAATTAGCAGGGCAAATATGGGTTACGGGAATAGAGCCGACATCAGATTGTGATCGGTACAGACTCAATGGACCAAATGGTCTCCTTCTGTACTGTAAGGATTCTATGACTTTATGAAGAAATAGGAAAGATAAAAGGCTAGTTACAGGAATAGAAATTACACTTTAAGTTAGAGTATATAGGAAGAAACAAATAAGCCACGTAAGAAAGGAACTGCAATAAACATAGGTGACTTTAATGTACATATAGTTTGGGGAAATCAGACTGGCAAAAGTAGCCTGGAAAATTATTTAATGGATGTATGCAGGACAAGTTCTTAGAACAGTACATTCTGGAGCCAACTGGGAACAAGCTGGTTCAGATCTAATAGTGTGCAATAAGATGGCATGATCAAGGGTCTACAGGCAACAGTAATCATAACATGATTACTGTTCAGTTGAAAGGGAAGCCTATGGGTTTACATCTAGTATTCTAAAGCAAAATAAAAGTGACTATAAAAGAGTATGAAGAAAGAGCAGGCTAAACTGAACTGGGAAACTAGATTAAAAGGTAGAACAGTACAAGTGCAGTGGCAGAATTTCGTGGTGATATTTAAAACTCGCAGTAAAGATTTACCTCAGTGAGAAAAATTCTTTGAAAAGGATGCATCTTCCATATTTAAACAAGGATGTTAAGGATTGTATCAAATTGAAGGAAATAATACTGTACAAATCTGTAATGTTAGTGAGAGAGCAGAAGATTGGACAAGTATTCTGAACCAGCCAAGAATGACTAAATACAAAGGGGGAAAACATAAAAGAAAGATAGCTAGGAATATAAAAACAGAAACTAAGAGTTTCTAAAAGTATTTAAATAGGAAAAGAGTTCAAGTTAAAGTTTTAGGAGCGATTCTTCCAGCCCACTGTATTGCTTTTGTACCACAGTAGGCCAGGAGACTCGAGCGGAAGCCATTTTGTGGGCTCCCCACTGGGCATCATGACTTTCACGTGTCTCCAACAGCTGGATTTCTGGCACCATCAGCACAAAACTGCATAATGCATGCAGACTTTCATTTTGATATAATTTAAATTCCATTGGCGGACCCGGGCCTAAAGTCTCCGTGTCTGTTAGCCTCTCTTCCCCACCCCTTGCCAGGAATTTTTCACTCCAGTTGGGTTTTGTATAGCTCTCCACTTGTAGGGAGCTGGCAACCTGACCTGCTAGAGTGAAAGGGGAGGCATCAATTGAGGCCCCCGAGAGGGTGAGTCGCAAGGTGTGGTGCTCCTTGGACATTGCCACCGTCTGGGACCCCTTGCACTGTCCAAGGGGCAAAGTACCAATTCCCCAGGGAGCATCTTGGCACCGATCATCTTGTATCAGCCAAGGAGGAGGGGCCTCTTGGGGGCAATCTGTGAGGGTGGAGGCTCATGCTGCCACTCTGCATTTTGGACTGAATCACAGAGGGAGGGAGGCCAGCGATTGGGGCTGGGGCAGGGGGGTGTTTCGTTATTGTTGGGGGGGAGGGATGAAACCAGGAGACCAGAGGTGCCGGGGGGGGGGGTTTTGGGAGGAAGGGGAAAGAAAATCGAGGCTGGCCCGGGTATATTTGGAGGGGACAGTGATCGGATGGTGGGGGAGTGTTGCATGGCTGGTGATGCTGGTTCGCAGGGCTGGCCATCAATCAGCAGCCAGCAGACAGGGGCCGCTGAGCACGGGACGATCTGGTGTTAACAGATTGGCACACATGCAGTGGCCTGCTCAGCGCTATGCTGCTGGCCTCTCCAACAGGAATAGTTGCTTCCCACACCTTTTTGGGCTGATACACGTTTGTCCACTGCAGAGTACGCTGAATGTGAGAGATTCATTTTGAAACTTTTGCTGAAAAAAAGTGTGACCTACTCCAGTTTTTAGATAAACTCAACACTCAAAATCTTTTTGGGAAAATTGCCCCCTTAAAGTTTATTTATTTGTGTCACAAGTAGGTTTACACCAACACTGCAATGAAGTTAATGTGAAAATTCCTTTCTTGCCACATTCCGACACCAGTTCAGATACACTGAGGGAGAATTTAGCATGGCCAATACACCCAACCAGCAAGTCTTTTGGACTGTGGGAGGACACTGGAGCAACCAAAGGAAATCCACACAGATACAGGGAGAAGGTGCAGACTCCGCACAGACAGTGGCCCAAGTTGTGAACTGAACCCAAGTCCTGGCACTGTGAGATAGCAGTGCTAACCACCATAAAGTAACTAAAACGAGTGTTGGTCCTCCGCAGCACGAGTGTGGGGAATTAAAATATGGGAAACAAGGAAATGGCAGAGGCGTTAAACAGGAATTTTCTGTCTGTCTTTACTGTAGAAGATTCAGAAATTCTCCCAAAGATACTAGAAAATCAAGAAGTGAAAGGAAAGAAGGAACTCAGAACCATCACCAGAAAGAGGTGCTAGGAAAAGCTGACAAGTCTCCAGGAGCAGATGGCCTGCAACATAAGGTCTTAGAAATGATTGCAGAGATAGTAGAAACATTGATGAGTATCTTCCAAAATTCCTTAGGTTATGGAAGGGTACCAGCAGGTTGGTAAATAGTAAACACAATAACATCTATTCAGGAAAGGAGAGATAGAAGCTATAAACTATCGACCTGTTAGCCTATCATCCGTCACAGGGAAATTGTTATAATCCATCATTAAAGAAGTTATAGCACGATATTTAGAAAATCATAATATCAGACACAGTCAACCTGAAGGGAAATTATGTGTAATTAATTTGTTTCTTTGTGGAAGCAGCAAGCCAGATGGATAAAAAGGGAAGTCTGTAGCAGTGGTGTATTTAAATTTCAAAAGGCATTTGATAAAGTATTGCACCAAAGTTTATTACACAAGGGCTCATGGTATAATAGATAATACATGAGCATGATTAGAAGATTAACAGGAAGCAGAGTGTGTCTTTATCAGGCTGGCAAGCTGTAACCAGTGAAGTGCTACAGGGATCAGTGCAGGGCCTCAATGATTTACGATGTATATCAATGCCTTGTATTGAGAAAGCAAAGGTAAGGTCACTTGATTTGCTGGTTACATCAAGTTAGATAGAAAAGTAAGTCATCAAGAGGAGAGAGACAGCCTGCAAAGGGGTATGACAGTACAGCTTAGAGCAAGGACCTGTTTCTGTGCTGTACAGCTCTATGACTCTATTACAACATTTAAAAGACATTTGGACAAATATATGCATGAGAAGGGTTCAGAGGGATATGGGCCAAATGCAGGCAAATGGGAGTCTTTCAGTTTAGGAAACCTGGTCAGCACAGATAAGTTGGCCAGTTTCCGTGCTGCATATCTTCAGATAGTTTACGTGAGTGTGCAAAAAATAGGCAGAGGGTAATGTGGGAAGATATAAGCTTGTCCACTTTGGTCAGAAAAATAGAAAAGCAGTCCAATATTTAAAAGAGAGACTGCAAAACCCGATGGTATAGAATGTTCTGGATATACTGGTACATCAATCACAGAGAGTTGGTATTCAGGTACTACATGTGGTACAAGGCAAATGGTATTTTGGTGCTTATTGCAAGGGGCATGGAATATAAATGTCGGGAAGTTTTATTATAGCTGCACAGAACCTTGGTGAGACCACATCTGGAGCAACACTGTGTACAGATTTGGTCCCCCTATTTGAAAAAGCATATTATTTTGTTGGAAGCAGTTCAAAGGAGATTCACTCGACTCATTCCTGTGGTGAAGGGCTTATCTTAGAAAGAAAGGTTGAGCAGGTTAGGACTATACCCTTTGGAGTTTAGAAAAATGAGAGATGATCTTAGTAAAACAGATAAGATCTTGACAGGACTTGATAAGGTAGCAAATGTTTCCTCTGCTGTTGGGAGACTAGAACTAGGGAATATAGTTTAAGAATAAGAGATCTCTCTTTTGAGATGGAGATGAGAGGAAATTTCATTCTCTCAGAAAATAGATAGTTTGTGATAGATTTTGATGGGATGGCACAATGGCACTTGGTTAGCACTGCTGCTTCGAAGCGCCAGGGACCCAATTCTGTCCTCGGTCACTTTCTGTGTGGAGTTTGCACGTTCTCCCCATGTCTGCGTGGGTTTTCTCCGGGTGCTCCGGTTTCCTCCCACAATCCAAAGATGGGTGAGATAGGCTGCTTGGCCATGCTAAATTGACCCTACTGTCAGGAGGTTTAACAGGGTAAATTTATGAGGTTACGGGAATATGGCCTGGGTGGGGTTGTGGTCAGTACAGGCTTGATGGACCATCGAGCTTCCTCCTATTGTAGGGGATACTATGACTTCTGTGATATGTTCTTCCCCAAAAGCGATACAGGCTGGGTCACTGAATTTATTCAAAGTTGAGTTAGACAGATTTCTAATGGTCAAGGATTATTGAGGGGCTGACAAGGTAGTGGAGTTGAGGCCACAATTAGATAAGCCATAATCTTATCGGCTGGCTCTAAGGGCAAATAACTTATTGCCATTCCCACGTCTTATGTTCCAATAAACATGACAGAGAAGTATTATACAAAGGTGTTTCAGAACCATATAAGTGTGGATCATATTCAAGATTTTTAATATTTGATAGGCAGATTAATGGTTGGATAGATGCACTCACGGGAAAAAAATATGCATTGGTTTTGATTAATATTATGCACTTATGTCAAAAGGCACAAGGTTTATACAGCTGTTAAATCTTTTTTGGAATCTTACAAATGAATTGTTGAACGTGAGTGATGTCCTTTAATCAACACAACACCACTGAAGATAAAGGATTTGGAGAAAATAGGACAGAGTAAAACCTTTTTAGCGAGCAACATCACAACAGCAGCAAAACAAGCAGTTCTTGTGATGAATGGGTTGATCTTTAATAACCACAACATCTCCGGCCATTTTTACACAGGGAACAATGGAAACGTGAGCCCAAGACACTTTCCTAATGCTACCACATCAGATAATGGATTCACGCTGAGGCTCCACTGGGACTGAAAATGACCAGTAACAGTCCCTTCAGTGTAATCGTAGAAGCAAGTTATTCAATAAATTGCAGCTGAGGACCTTTCTTCTCATTGACACTGCTCCCTTGGATCTTATTTTGTGCGTTTGTACGTCAAGATCACTAACCTGAATCATATGCATAATCCCGTGGTTCTTGCTTAATCATCATGGGTTGCGGAAAACTCTGGTTTGTCGGACCACTCATCATGGTGGCATGTTCATAGACTGGATCATGATATTCCTGTTTGAAGCCCTGAGGGGGGAAGGGAATGTTGGGCTCTGATAACTGCCTCTGGTACATCGGACGACCTTCCCTGGGCAGTCCATGAGGAGGTGGGAACGAATGGCACGGCTCAGATAGCTGGCGCCGAAATCTGCGTGTGATAACAAAACAGGAAAGTTTAGTGACTATTGAAATACACCCGATCATAGTCTGCAGCAAAGTAGCATTGACTTGCAAAATAAGTGGACTCTGCACAAAAGATTCTAATACACTGGAGAACACAGGATACAAGTGCAAAACTAATATCAGGGCTTAGTTTAAAGGACTGCAGCAGAAGTACAATTTTAAGAGTCTTAATTCATTTTTTAACAATAAATAACCTATAACATTTATATACATACATCTTTAAATGCATAACCACAAGAGCAGAAATAAGGTGCTATAGTGCTGTATGATAGAACATTCATTTTGGCCTACTATACTTAAGGCAAAAATATATTTTCTCATAGATAAATTAACTTCTTCAGGAGTACATTGTTAAATCCAAATATCTCATGCAACAAACCTGAGTGATAGATTTGCTGCCAAATTATTACCCAAGGAGGCATGGGGTAACTCCAATGATCTATAATTATTTTACTGAACTCTGAAGTAAAAAGAACCATAGAAACCTTGCAGTGCAGAAAGAAGCCATTCTTATTTATCTTGTAAAAATCCAAAGTAACTGGATGTTTAAAAAAATTACACATGTATGAGAAGGGGATTTGAATGTTAGCAATTTTCATTAACATTGCTTAATTTTTTAAAGATATCAGTGAAGGAACTTATGTTTGTTCAAGTAAGCACATACAGGCGGAGTGAGGTGAAATGCCCATGGGAGAATAACTGCATGTGGATTTGATGGACAAATAGCCCTTTGTCACTCCAAATTATGTTACATTCTGAAGTATATGGGTGAAACCAGTCCTTGCTCATAAACAACAAATTATGGCACAATGAACTTATGGTAATTACTTCACCTTTGTTAATCACTCAGCATTAATGTCATCACACATCAATGACACAAGAGCATACATGACAGTGTCAATATTGAGAGCTTCTGTCTGGATGCACAAGTTCCCCAAGTAAATCAAAGCCATTATAGAGTAGACTTGAATTACACACCCAACATGGGGTTTTACACTCCAGGAGCACTTAAGAGTCAGAAAAGGTTACACTTTTTGTCATTTTTATAAAGTTAACAGGCATTAGAGAATCATTGCAGGTTGTAATGTATTCTTGGGGTTTGGGATGAGTTAGAAATGGTTCCAGTTTTGCCTTCAGTTTTTTTCTTAAAACATCTAAACTCGATTATATTACGGGTTTGTGATCACTGTCATATATCAATTATTCAGTCACATTTCAGAGAACAAGTAGAATCTAATGACAATGAAGAAGAATGCAAGATATTTTTTATAATGAATAGCAAGCAGTGAATTTACCAACAATTTGAAAAGACTGAAAGTGAAACTGGCCATGGGCAGTGGACAGAGCAGGAAAGAGCGAGCCTGCTTTTTACCCTGTCCAATTTTCCTTTCCACTGACTTTAGTGAAGAAGAAAATCCTGAAGGCATTAAGCAGGCTACCAATTCCCTATCAAACGTTTTGTACTGCCCGAGAGCAATTTCACTCCCGTCGTTACATAATATATATCCACACCAGCCTGGGGTTCATTTATCCTTATACTGTCAATAGCTTTGAACACAGACAGCAACTGCTCAACACCAATATGTGATGATGGTCCCACAAGAAATCAATTAACATAGTATTCTATTATTCTATTCTTTATTCATGTCTTACTCGTTTCCAGCTGAGGTTAAGAGATATTCATGGGTGGAATCAGCAAATTCTTATCAGATCTAAATCAATATAGGAAATAACTAAGTGTACTTGCTGACCTAGGATCCATTGGATAGGCATTCTCTGGAATGGGCTGGGTAGTAGGCAGATGAGCTGGAAAACTTCTGTCCGGTTTGGGAGTTGCTGCAGGATTAGGTGACCCATGGTGCAAGGGGGAAACTGGTGTGCTGGATGGGGTTGGCGGATTAGAGGGTTTCAGTCCTGCGGGTGGCTTCTGATCGTAGGCACTAGAGAAACATAAACAAGCCCACAAATAAAACAAGAGATTACAGGACAAATTGATCTTTCTTCTGTGCCAGTCTGAAGACCAGTAATATCAAAAGATAATTTTATCCTGATTTGGGCTCTGGGTTAAATGTAGAAGGAAGGATCTACATACATCATTTGGACATAAGAAGGAGCCAACCCCTTTACAATACAGTTCCTAACATGAAAGCTCTCATGTGCCAGTTCATTTTCAACATTTAAAAGAGATGAACAGACATCAAACAAGCCTGCCTAGAAATCTAATCTTGAGGTCGTCCCCTGCACCAACTGTTCAGGCACTACATTGCAGGTAAGTACACTGATGTCCTGAAATATTTTATGGTGTTGACAAAGTCAATTAGGGAGTTTTGAGTATCAATTTGGGAGATCCAGAGAAAGTTTAAATGCTTGTTGATATCAGGCAAAGACATTAAAAACTGCCTTTATTCATAGTAGCAGTATCAATAGGAAGCTCACTATTGAAATGTGAAAGACTGCTTTGTTACCTCTATTGCATCTTGCATGCATGATGGCTACCATTGATTCTTTAACAATATAACAGGATGGCAAAAAACCTTCCTGAATCGATTTGGTCAAGCTACTGTATGGGCTTGAATTACCCAAGGAATTTTCCCATCCTGTCCGCCAAGGGAGTCGTAGTGGGCAGGAGTGGGTGAGTGTGGACCACGCAAACGCTCTTTGCATGGTCCGCAAAGTCCACATCTTGGGTGGGGTTTTCCAGTTTTGGGACAAGGACAGCAAGATGATCCCACCCGTAGAGCCAGAGAGGTCTACCACACAGAAAAAGGCCCTTCGACCTATTGCATCAGTCCTGTTAAAAACCAGACACCCAACTATTCTAATTGTTTTCCATCATTTGGTCCATAGCCCTGTATTCCTTGACATCGCAAGTGCACCTCTAAATATTCGTAAATATTATGAGAGTCTCTGCCTCCACTACCCTTTCAGGCAGTGACTTCCAGATTTCCACCATCTTCTGGGTAAAATCACATCTCCTCAAAACCTCCTGCCCCTTACCTTAAACCTATGTCATCTGGTCATTGATCCTTCCATCAAGGGGAAACGTTTCTTCTGTCTACTATTATATTATGCCCTCATAATATTATATACCTCAGTCTCCTCTGCTTATAGGAAAACAACCCCAGTCTATCCAATTTCTCTTCATAATTGAAACTCGCCAATCTAGACAACATCCAACATCCTAGTAAATCTCTCCAACCTTTCCAGTGCTATTACATCCCTTCTATAATGTGGATTCCAGAACTGTACACAATACTCCAAATGTATGCTAACCAATTTTTTATATAGTTCCAGCATAACACATCTACTCTTAAATTTTATGCCTCTGCCAATAAACGCAAGTATACCATATGCTTTCTTAAACATTTTATACACCTGTCCTGCTAACTTAAGGTGTACATGCACACAAGGTCCCTCTGATCCTCAATGCTTCCCAGGGTCCTGCCTTTAACATGATTTCCTTTGTTCTATTTGTCCTGCCCAAGTGCATCACCTCACACAAAATTAATTCCAAGCTTTGATACATAGAACAATACAGCACAGAACAGGCCCTTCGGCCTTCGATGTTGTGCCGACCAAAATAAAAAGCAATGCCCCTCCTAACTAAACCATTCCCTTCTCATCCATATACTTATCAACTAACCTCTTAAACGCCACCAAACTTGGCGCATCTACAACAGCTGCAGGCAGGGCATTCCACTCCCTAATCACTCTTTGAGTAAAGAACCTACCTCTGATATCCGTCCTATAACTCATACCCCTTAATTTAAAGCTGTGTCCCCTCGTGCTAGCTTTCTCCATCCTAGGAAAAAGGCTATCACTGTCCACCCTATCTAAACCTCTAATCATCTTATATGCTTCAATAAGATCCCCTCTTAGCCGCCTCCTTTCTAACGAAAACAACCTCAAATCCTTCAACCTCTCTTCATAGGACCTGCCCTCCATACCAGGCAACATCTTAGTAAACCTCCTCTGTACCCTCTCCAATGCCTCCACATCTTTCTTATAATGTGGCGACCAGAACTGCACACAATACTCCAAGTGCGGCCGCACTAGAGTTTTGTACAGTTGCAACATGATGCTGCGGCTCCTAAATTCAATCCCCTACCAATAAAAGCTAAGACTCCATATGCCTTCTTAACAACTTTATCCACTTGACTGCCTACTTTCAGGGATCTATTGACACATACACCAAGATCCTTCTGTTCCTCAACACTATTAAGAGCCCTACCATTAGCCCTATACTCTACACATTTATTGTTCCTGCCAAAGTGCATTACCTCACACTTTTCCACATTAAACTCCATTTGCCACCTCTCGGCCCAGCTCTGCAACTTGTCCAAGTCACTCTGTAAACTAAAACACCCCTCTTCACTATCTACCACACCACCAACTTTAGTATCATCTGCAAATTTACTGATCCATCCCTCAATACCCTCATCCAGATCATTTATAAAAATTACAAACAGCAGGGGCCCCAAAACAGACCCGAGGCACACCACTCGTCACCGAACTCCACGATGAATATCTCCCATCAACCACCACCCTCTGTCTTCTATCTGCCAGCCAATTTCTAACATTACCTGCAACTAGATTAAAAAAAGATGAAAATTTCGCAGATTCAAATGAGCAAAGTGCCTTTTTGCACTTGCCTTCTGGATCCAGATGCCTACCTGAAGAACCTGTAAATCCAGACAACTTTCCACCAACTTCTCCCACTTGGTCTCCCTTCCAATATAAGTTCTCCAATCATTCTTCAGCCTCCTAATTTTGATTCCCCAACAAGGCATCAAATGAACTCTCCCTGCAATCATCCAACCATGAAGCCTTCATCTCTTTCTCCTCATGCCCTCATTCTTCTTATGGGATCAACAGGCCACCTGATTGACAACCTCTCCCCCACCTCAACCCCTCCTCCTCTACCCACCCCCCAACACACACACCCAACATCTCCCCAATCCCAGGTCAACCACTTGCTCTTTCCCAATTTGAATAAACAATCTCCACCACCTCTGATCAGATTTCACTCCCATGTATTTGGGATTCGCCGATTCTGCCATACTCCCACAGTATGCCTGGAAGTCTTACTGACAGCATCAACTTTCTAAACCACTGAAAAACTGCTCTTTGGGCTGAATGATTAAGATTAGTCAAACTGAGTAGGAATGCTTGAGAGGATTAATAAGATGAACAGGACACCATTGATTCTATTGCTATTAAATTACGCAGCCCCCCCAAAATGGGTATGGGTCTCAAAATGTACAATTACACACCAGTTCAATGTGACGAAGAGAGCACAGAATCCTTGAGGTGCAGAAAAAGGCAATTCTGCTCATCAAGCCTACACCGACAATGATCCCACCCAGGCCTTTTCCCCACAACCCTACATATATACTCCATTAATCCCCCTAACACTAACAGATAATTTAGCATGGCCAAGTCACTTAATCTGCACATCTTTGGACCGTGGGAGGAAACCAGAGCACCCGGAAGAAATGCATACATGTCAGAATGTAACCAGTGACAACTTTGTATTGGATGTAATGTGACCAATGGAACAAGATGTAAAGGTCAGTTGACCCAGTAAACCAGGGAACCAATTACAAAATGATGTTATAGTCAGTTAACTAACTGACTCACTATAAACAAGAACCTGTGTCGAATTGTGGGAGCCTTGGATTGGCTCAGAGTGATGCCCCAGTTTGGTGTAATGAAGTTTCTTTATTAAGCCCTTTCTTTGATTTATAAGTTGGAGTACATTTTGTTCTATTTTTATTGTCTGCACTTGAAAAGCTCCTTCTGAAGAAACACTGGTAGCAAAGGAAAATCCATCATAACTCGGTGTTTGTTTTTGAAGAAATGCTGCACCATGGCAGAAACTAGAAGTAAACCGGTGGGATTGGATTGTCCTCTTGTCTTTGGCATATTGGCAATGAAAGGCAGAGATGGAAATGTGGACCCTCATCAACCCCAATATCAAAAAAGAACAAGGTATGGCATTAACTTTGTCACTTCCAATTAGGAGCAAGGTAAGGAGCAAAATATTTTCCAATTAGATGGCAGATGCCCTAAATAAAGAAGAAGGGCTATAGTTTCTGCTACAATACTTAGGTAAGTTTTACCAAAAAGATGAGATCTTGGAGAATTATGAAGGATGGGTGATGTTTGACAGGATTAGGAGAAAAGATACCCAGTCCATGGAAGAGTGTATCATGGATTTTGACAGGGGCGTAACAGGCTAATGAAATTTAACTTGGAGATTCCAGATGCAATACTGGCCTTTTAAGTTGTTGGATCGTGCATGTCTACTGCACATGGATACTCTTTCAGTAATGACTGGAATATTATTAACGGCCTCTCTTTGATTAAATGGCAGCATCATTAAAAAGAATTTTCAGGAAACAATCCTTCCCTGCCTTCTTGTTGAACACAAACTGGAATGCCATAGCATCTGAGCTGAGGAGTCAATGGTAACTCAACCATGTGTGACACTAAATGGTACACAAAGGTTTTTAAACAGATAGATATATTTATGTTAATAACAGACCTAGTGTTGAAAACAGTTACAACTGATTTGAAAATCAGGAAGAAAACACACATGGAAACTGATAAAAAAACGTTAAAATCGAAGGAATGCTAGAGGGATTATGAATCATTGTTTCCAATGCGATTTCCCATACCACAACATTGTAAACTATCTGAAAAGAAGTTGTATCCTTGAAATCACGTGTGGTACAGAATACATGGAAACTGACAGTGACGAGAATAAGGACCAGGAAGGCATTGTTTTGGTGGCAGGAAAGTTGAGTCCAATAATGAGCGTCCTGATAGATGCTTTCAACTTTGCTGTTTTAGATAATGGATGCACATCCACTGTCTGTGGCCAAGATTGGTTAAATTATTATTTAGGGTCTCTTGATCATAAAGACTGAAAAAAAGTAACAGAACAAGGTAGTTCCAACTGCTTTAGATTTGGAGATGACAACAGTCAAACGTCCTCTAAAAGGGTGATATTTCCCTGTCGTATTGCAGGAACCAGTTTATAAATACAGAAATAGTTCCAGGTGGGATAGCTTTGTTAAGCAGGACTGTGATGAAGAGAGCATAGATGACCATCAATTTAAAACAGATAAAGCTATGGTTTTTTTGGGAAAACTGTGGACCTACATTTTACAAGATCTGGCCATTATTGTCTTCCTTTAAGCAAACCATAATTATCAGACCAAAGGATTCATCAAGCATTAGTGTCACAAACAGCATAGTGGATAAAAAGATTATTTTGAAACTCCACAAGTAGTTGGATTATCTAACACCACCCAGACTGAAAGCGCTGCTATAGGGTGTAGGTGTGCTGGACAAAAGATATAATGATCTCACAGAACAAATATAAGCCCCCATTGTGAAATCTGAATAAAATATAGAAGAACATCCCCCCCCCCCCAATTCCAGTTATGAATCTACCATTTGTACAAAATTCAATGGTGTAGTGGTGATGGATCCAAAAATGTGGGACAAGGAAAAGGTATCTATCTATTGCACTTTGTTCAAATGGCCACCCAGTTTAGCATATCCAAAGTGATTTAGAACACAACACTACAGTGCAGAAATAGGCCCTTAGGCCCATCAAGTCTGCACAACTACAATCCCAAACAGGCCCTATTCCCATATCCCTACACATTTACCTGCTAATCCACACATCCCAGGACACCAAGGAGCAACTTTAGCATAGACCATCAACCTAACCTGCACATCTTTGGAGTGTGGGAGGAAACTGGAGCATCTGGAGGAAACCTACGCAGACACGAGGAGAACGTGCAACTCCACACAGTGACATGAGCTGGGAATCGAACCCAGCTGTGAAGCAGCAGTGCTAATCACTGTGCTACCGTGCCGCCCATTTACAGCAAAGATAAAAAAGACCACTGTAGATAAAATTATATCCCACTGGATTGGAACAGGATTGGGGGCACTGTCTAAATTTTTAATGGAAAATGGGGGCAAATTTGCAAATGACGAATTTCAAGATGTGTGCAAAAATATAAATATTGTACTAATGCACACTGCAGCAGAGAGCCCATTTAGCAATGGACTCTGAAAGGAATCACATGGTTATAGATGACGTGTTGCATTAAATTTTGGCGTGTCAACCAGGCTGTAAATTGCAGGTTGCATTAGCACGGACAGTGCAAGTGAAAAATTCATTACAAATGATGGGGGGGGTCTATAGTCCATACCAGTTAATATAGACAAGAAATCCAAAGTTGCCGTCAGTATTAACAGATGCTCCCCGCTGGGAGCAAGCATTAGCTCCATGTTTTCTGCACACTTAAATGCTATGCATGCAGGGAGAAATGCCTTCATTAGGGCTGAGGTTTCAGAATGGATAAGAAGACCCTACAACATTGCATAAGACCATTGTAGTTATACTTTGAGGATAGGGATATAGTCCACCAAAAAGAGTTGAAAGTGCCAGGAACAGACAGCAAGGTACTTTATAGTACAACACAGTAACCAAACAGTGCGAGCTCACTCTTTGAGAGTAGCGGGACTTAGGGATGAATTTGGAGCATCTGAGTAAGATGCAGAGTAACTCACATGCACATAACCTGAGCTATTATGAGGATCTGTCAACAATAGATGATAGGGAATCTGATAAACAACAAAGTACTAGTGAAGCAGGGGATGATGTTGCTACTTCAAAGGTTCAGTTACCCAAGTAGGCTCAGTGGTATCATACATAACTAAAGGATCAAGCCAGTGGGGGAGGCCATTATAGTTGGGTAAACAGGCAAGGCCTCAGGTAAGTACAAACACTGGCTCAATATCCAAGAGTGAGGGAAAGAAACCAAAGCTACAGATTGGAAAAATGGGGTGGACAGATGGAAACAAAAATGTAAGACCCAAGTTCTGACAGTAAGCATTCATAAACCCAGAAAGAAGTCACAAATCTCTGACTAAAGGTGTGTCAACAGAAAACAGTGGTCTGAGAGTAGCAGCCCTGACAGAAACAGACACATCAGTAGAGGCCAAAGTTTAACGAGGAAGATTACGAATCAAACCAACGATAAAAATAGGAGTAGAAGCCCCAATGACAAGGAAGTATTGATAATGGCAAACAAAATAGAGCTCATAAATGTAAAAGAGGCCAAACAACGAGAGCTGGACAGTTGGAAGGAGTTTGGGATGTACACAGAGATAGCAGATGAAGGGCAGCCTGCTTTGTACCAAAGGTGAGTTTGCACAAAAAGTTTTGCAAAATGGAATGTATAAAGCTAAAGCCAGATTAATAGCCAGTGGGTATGAGGAACATTTGGATGGGAGATTCATTAGGGTTGATTCACCCACAAGCAGGGAAAGTGACACTGAATTTTTTTTGTGGTTCTAATAATTGGATGTGTAAATCAATTGATACCAAAGCAGCATTTCTGCAGGGCAAAACATTTCAGAGAAAAGTTTTGAGGCCAACCAAGGAAACGGGTAATATGCAGGAACATTTGTGGAAATTGAACAAATGTGTATATGAGTTAAGTGATGCATCAAGGGTGTGGTATTTCTCTGTATGACCTGTGTTGCTGATGATTGGCTGTGCAAAGTTAAAAGCAGGTCTAGCAATGTTTTACTGGAAGAATGATGGAAAATTAGCTGGAATTTATGTGATGCATATGGATAATTTCCTAAGGGGTGGCACAGAAGAATTTGATAAAAAGATAATTGAGAAGCTGAAAACAGAATTTAATGTAGGGAGTCAAGCAGCTGATGCTTTTCGATATCTTGGTCTTGATATCTGACAAAATACCTCTGGTGTAATGATGAGTTAACAGGGATATCCCAACAATATTGATCCCATTCCCATCACTAGACAAAGGCCAATGGAAGAAAAGGAACAGGCCCACAAAAAAGAAACAGAATTGTTGAGGAGTATGATAGACAGCTAAATTAGCTATGCTCAAAGATAAGACTCGATCGGAGCTATAATGTCCTAGAGCTTAATAATATGTTAAAGTGTGTTACAGTCAGATCTTGCAGGCTAATAAAACATGAAAAGAGCAAAAATTAGAGGAACTTGTGATTAAATTCCCAGCAGTAAGAGAACCAGAAGATGAAATTGGTTGTGTTTAGTGATACCTCACATACCAATCTACCGGGTGGACATTCAAGTGGTGCTGGGTTCATAATATAAGGTAAGGAAGGAAGATGTTGCCCCTTGACCTGGGAAGCAAAGAAAATAAAAAGGGTAGTCAAAAGTATATTGGTAACTGAAACCCTGGCATTAGTGGTGGTATTGGGTATGAGGATATATTTGTCTGACACCAACAAAATTATTTTTTTATGGGCACATTGGGTAAGAAAGTACCAGTGTTCACTCAACAAAAAGTGTAACAGAAAAACAATTAAGAATTGATTTGGCCAGCATTAAACAAATGCTGGAAAACAAGGAAGTTTTATAAACTTAACTGGGTTGGTGCAAATCTACAGATGTCTTACTGCTTTACAAAAAGGGGTGCAGATACTGGAAAGCTATTAATAATACTGGAAGACAGTTATCTTAAATTATTTTGAAAAAACAAAATAAAGGGAATCTGTTAGAAGTAACCAGTGACAACTTTGTATTGGATGTAATGTGACTAATAGAACAAGCTCTAAAGGTCAGCTGATGCAATAAACCATGGAACTAGTTACAGAATGATATAATAGTTAGCTGACTCACTATAAATAAGAACCTGTGCAGAACTGTGGGAGGCTTGGATTGGCCCAGGGCAAGGCTCCCAGTTTGGAGAAATGATGCTTTATTAAACTGTTTCTTTGATTTATAAGTTGGAGTAAGTTTTTTATTCTATTTTTATTGCCTGCATTTGAAGAGTTCCTTCTGTAGCAATGACACAATCAGTGAACCAAGCTGGGAATTGAATTCGGGTACCTGACTCTGGTCATTGCGTCACCGGACTGTCACATTGCCAACTTTGTGCTGCTTACTCATTAGAATCATTTGCAAGCAGGCAACCAAAGCTAACTGCACTTTAAGTTGCTGCACGCTTCAGCAAGGGGTGCTGAGTCTTAAAGCTAAAACAAGGTAAAGCTAACTTGCATCTCTTAAAAGAGGTGCATTATTGCTGCAGTGGTTGGGGGAAGCCCTTGTGCAAGTCACTCTGATGTGGAATAAAACTGAATAATGTCACAACATGAAGAGAGATTGCCCCAAGGTTTTTGGACGCTGCACTGGAAGCCTTGGCTGAGATGGCAGAAAGGAGAGATGCTGTAGAAGTAAATTAAGCAGACCCTCTAGAAACACAGCCAAAATACAGTCAGAACAGATAATCATGGCAGAATTCAATGCCAGGAGTCAATCCTCAGAAACAGTGCCGCAATAGGTTCAATGACCATGTGGGTGGTCAGGATTAACAAATCTGTTTTCAAATCCCATATTCCACCAATTGTACGACTAGCTTCAGCAAACTATTCAACACCTTTACTCAACGCCAAAAGTTCCCGTCTAAAGTTCTTTACTAATATTCCAAAATGCATCACACTCATATACTGATATTACTGTAAACCCCCACATTCAAAGTTCAGAGCTTACCTGTATTGCCAGCTACTCAAGTATGACAGCTACGTTACACAAATAGATCACACTGCATTCACTGACATATCTCCCTGTCTTGCAGGATAAAGTGGTATATAATAAATGAAGCAGGAGCCAACTGATGTGGGCCACACTTAACTCTACATCCTTGTGCTCATGGAAGAGACAGTGCTCTCTCACCATGTGAACAGCCATGACTGAGGCCATAATCAGTGGTGATGCAGAAAGCATTGAAGGAGTCACTGTCTACACACCTCCACCGTCCCCTGCTCTCCTTTTAGATACCAAAGAACTACCACCCTGGCCGGACAATGGTGGAAGTACAACAGAACACTGACGATGGAGAATCACTGCTGCTTGATTTAATTTATAATTTAGACATAGAGAGACAAACAAAGTCTTAAACTGGTTAAAATTCAAGCACGTCACCTGCAGCCAGGGCAGGTGCCAAGTAATAAAAGGACAAAGAGTGTCCAGACTCGAAACGTTGAAACTGTTCTCTGTCCATAGATCCTTAGAATGTAAGCAATTATTATAGTTCGATATACCCTTGTTTTTGGAGCCATATTGTGTCGTCTCCAGTTACTACAGTTGTGCACTAGCTTGATGTTGAGACTAGGGTCCCATGTAATTGTGGTACATCTCCGAGTTGCCATGTATAACATCTGCAAAGTTATATATGTACAGTCAATTGTACCTCACATCATGAGGAAGTCTGTCATTCTAGCAAAGCCTCAAACTTGTTTTGCCTACTTGACAGACTGAAATATAATCAGCACTCTGAGTCAAAAGCCTTGGTAACCTCCTTCATAAAACTGTTGAGTATCTCCAGCTTCAACCTGGAAGGAGACTGATACATAAATGCCCATTGCCACGGTCACCCTCATAGCAACTTGCAATTTGACCCTCACTTTGCTCTGATATGACAATTGTACCTGCTGACAGCTTTCAGAAAGGAAATTCTGATTGAAGCATAGATGTTGTACACATTGAGGGAGATTCTCCCATCCCATTGGGCTGTTTTTTTTTTAGCATAGCGGGCTGGGAGACTCTAGGAGGAACCGTTTTGTGGGAATCAGGGCTGATGGGGAAGCAGGGTCAAGGCTAGCCCGGGCATATCCACGGGGCTAGCGATAAGGCCAGGAGGGGCTTAGGGTTACACAGCTGGCGTTGCAGGATCACAGGGCTGGCTAGCATTTGAGCTGGCCAGCAAATCGGAAGGCCAGCAGACAAGGGCCACTGCGCATGCGCTGATCTCAATTGATAGATTGGTGCATGCACAGTGGCCCAATCCATGCATGCTGCTGGCCTCTCAAACGGGAATAGGCCCCAACCAAGAAATTTTAACATGATTCACATCACTGCAGAGTGTGGGAAGTTTTTTTTAAAACTCCTGCTGAAAAGGGACTATTTTTATGCTAATTTGACATTTACAAAAATTTTGGGAGAATGATCCCCATCGTTCTTTACTGACAAAAACTGTTCCTTCAACATCATGGGACGATATGACATCCTGCTGAGATCCTTCTACCCCCTCCTCCCTCCTCTTCATTTTTCCAGCAGTTTGGCTGTTCCGTGTGTCCTCAGAATCCCTACAGTGCAGAAGGAGGCCATTTGGCCCAACAAGTCCGCACCAATCACAGGACCACCCAACCCCTATCCCCGTAGCCCCATGTATTTGCCCTGCTCATCCTCCTGACACTAAGGGGCAATTTACCATGGCCAATCTAGCTAAACCGCACATCTTTGGATCTCTTCTCATGCTGTTTTCCAAGGGAATTGGTTTGTGCAAAATTCTCAAAGTCAGAATAAAGTCCTTCAGTAGCTGGCAAACCACTCCGTGTGGGATTTAGCAATTATAGAAACAATCCATAGAATCTCAACTGTACAGAAGGAGGCCATTCGGCCCAGTGAATCTGCACAGACCACAATCCCACTCAGCCCCTATCCCAGTAACCCCACACATTTACCCTGCTAAACCCCTGACATTAGAGTCAATTTAGCATGGCCAATCAGTCTAACCCATACATCCTTGGACTGTGGAAGGAAACTGAAGCACCCGGATGAAAGCCATGATAACACAGGGAGAAAGTGCAAACTCCAGACAGACAGTGACCCGAAGCTGGAATTGAAGCAGGTCCCTGGCACTGTGGGACAGCAGTGCTAACCACTGCGCCACCCCAGTCAGAAGAAATGAATCAGCAAATTGCCTATAAGTAGCTGATGATCCTTTTGAACAGAGCTGATGGAGAGTCCTTGCTGCTGCTAAACATGTGCAGCTACAGTTGTTACAGTTGGATTGCTGAGCTCCAGAATGCCACTGTTTACGTTCACTCAGCAGAGAAATGTTCAATCTATTCTGCATTCTTCTGGCAGGGCTCACTATATCTGCACTATCGCCTTCAACAATATGGTGTTTAATGGAACTTGTGCAGAAGTGTTCACATGCACAGAAGGCACCAATTTGGGCCTCTATATGCCCAAACAGGAACTATGATCTGAGCTTTACGCATTATGTTTAAAAACCTTACAGATATGCAAGTGAGTGGTGCACAAGTCCTTATCAAAGGCAATCACCCAAATTCCTTTCCCATCATAAACAAATTGAGTTAGATGTTTCTGAAGGCAAACTCAGAACATGTTGTTCGAACAAACACAACACCGCATTTTTTCTTGCAGTTTGTGTGAACATTTCCCTGTTAAGTAATTGAAAAGGCCTCAATGATGGATAGCAAACAAAAAAAATAAAGACAATCATTGAATTGCCTCTAAATCCATGGATATAACACAAAAACTACAGACCACCTTCAGTTCATGAACTTTTAATCAAATTAACTGGCTGGGTATGTGCCCAGCAAAGTGGCCATGAAATTGACATATTCAGTCTACGTTATGAAACTGGCAACATAATCCTGGTTGTACTATATATTCTAAATTCAGACTACCATAGCACACAACAAGCCACCTATCAAGCTGCCTTACAACAGAAGCAATGAAGAATTGGGATAAAAATGGAGAGAACAGGGGGACGCCCGAACAAAAAGAAATCTACATTCAAGTGCATAATAACAAGGAACAGTTTCTGTTACTGCAAGCAGTGAAGCATAAAGGAAATATCTTAAGCTTACAGTAAAGGAAAGTCACATATAACAGCCGGGAATACCAGTAGATTCAGCAGAGATTACTAATGGACTATCTTACCTGACATTATACAGGCACTTTTCCCCATAACTGAACTTGAAAGGTTGCTCATGGCTGCAGGCAGTGCTCAGTTCAGAACAGGGACTCTGCGGCTCCTTCTTGATTTTTAAAGGGAGGCCGTGAAAAGCCACTGAAATGAGAGAAAAAGTGACAGTGTGAAAAGGAGTGCCCGTCAGATCTTAACAAGTTCCCAAGAGATCCGAGATAGAGGGAGAGAGGATCTTTCCCCCTTCCCATCAACCATCACCAGTCCTTTGATACTGGCCACTTCAAGGTGCTGTTGCCCATCACTGCTTGATTTGTTTGGATCCCATTGTCAGTGTTTCAAACAGAGACCTGACTGGATATGAATAAGCCAATGATGATGTACATTAGGCAAATGGCTAAATGTAGTCACTCACTCATTTGAGGCAGAACACCAATGAAGAGTTATGCAATCAAATGTTCACAATGATACAAATTTAAACAATTACTGTACAAAATAAAAGACTTCATTCCACTCAGATTTATATTTCTGGAGAAACAACGGCTGCCAAATGCTTCACTGCAAAATATTTGGAGTGCATTACTTAAATAGTCATGATGTTTTGATCATTACTGCACAACAAGCAAAGTATTTGTATTTGGAATTAATAACAGTCCAGTTAAACAGATGATTTAGCTTGAATGTGCCTTTTATCTTTGTTGGACTAAGAAACCACTCATACAAGTCTTCACAGTTTGTCATCTCTGATATGCAACAATGTAATATAAAGAACTTAATTCATGTCACAGAATCTGATGTCATTTCTCATGTACACACATTTTAATTATTACTATGTACTTTTACACAGAAAGGAAGTTCTTTACTGTTGCCAAAGACAGAGATCATTGCTTTCACATTGAGAATTAAATGATATACAAACACTCACTACAGAAGCCAAAGAAATTGTTCATTTTAAATGTACAATGTCCACGATTTTGAGCGAGAGAGCATTGGGCTGGCTGGTAGCAACAGTCTTCCTCAGACACCCCATCAGCAAGGTGTGTGTGAAAACTTACAGCAGCTTCCCTAAATGTTTAAAAATCTTGGCATGAAATGAAATGAAATATGGGGAAAGAACCAGTTATGAGTCTAGAATAAACATCATTGTAACAGGTTTGAGGAGGAAATGTACTCTAACTGTAGGAAGTTTGCCATCTCAGTAACATTGCCCGCCCTCAACCTCCACGTCAGTAACATCGCCTGCACTCACCCCGACATCAGTAACATCATGTAATTTCACCTCTAAGTCGTGAATTTTATTGACGCCATTTTAACCTCCAAGTTCAATTATTCCAAAGCTTTCCTAATGAGTCTGTTATTCTTCTTCCTCCTTATGCTTCAGCTTCTCCAAAACACAACTTTTCCTATCCTGTTCTTCACCAAATTGCATTCACTCATCACCCTATCCTCACTGTCCTACATTGGTCTCAAATCCTTTACAGATTTTTATTTTCCATTCTTGTTTTAAATTCTTTCATGCTTTACCCATCTACCTCGGCAACTTCTTCCAACCCTACCAAACTCTCCAATCCTTACACATTTTGCACATTCCTTCAACTATTTATTTTACCATTAGTGGCCTTGTCTTCAGCCCTGCTCAGTTCCACGCTCTAGAACTGTCTCCCTAAATCTGTCTGTTTCCTACTTGTTCTTTAAGATCCATGTCAAACCTATATCTTTGGCCAAATTCTTAATAACTCCTCCCAAAATCCCTTTCTTCATTCTGTACCTATTTATTTTCCCTTTGAAAGCTCAGGAGAGTATCTTGAGACTTTTTTTTTTACATAGAAGGCACTATGTAAAAACTTCTTTTCTCAGATGTATACCAACATATTCAGTTAGACAAGCCCTGAACTCAGTGGGGCATTTCAGTAATGCCATTTAACAACGAAAGCACAGTATGATTTAGAGCTGCTGAGACTGTATGACAGGTAGGTAAATATTCTAATCATGGTAGTGTTTCCCAATGATGCAAGAGCTACTGGATACTGTACACAAAAAAAAACAAAAGCAAACATGTTTGTTGCACCATCCTTTCAGAGTTAAAATAACTGCCTTCCTGGAGGTAATATTAAGTAATACAGTACAGGCAGGCATTGCTAACACGCACAAACACACATGAATGCGGCACATTAATTTATGCAACTTACTTTACCTTCCCACATGTACTCAGTGCATGTAAGAGGCTGTTAAGTACTAAATTATTCCTGATCAAATCACAATCATCTGGAGGCACGATCAACACTAATTAAATTACACTAGCTGAATGCTGCTAGACTACAACTGTCTGCGCTGCTTTGCAGGTTTCACCCTGCCTGGATCTCCTGGGACCATATTATGGCTTAGTGGCTGTTTACAGTAAGTCAAAGAATGAGTGTCATATTAGAGATTAGAACTCTGTTTCTCATCAGCCCCCATAGCCCTCTCCCCCGCAACACTCTGTCCTCACCCAAATACATCACTCAGATTGAGAAAGTAACCAGCATTTATATAATATCTTTAACCGAATAAAATGTCCCAAGGTTCCCTCAGGACCGGATGTTTCTCCATTATGTTTTTAAAGTTTATTTATTATTGTCACACGGTTTGCATCAACATTACAATGGAATTACTATGAAAATCCTCTCGTTGCCAAACTGACACCTGTTCAGGTACACTAAGGGAGAATTTAGCATAGCAAATGCACCTAAGCAACATGTCTTCCAGACTGGATGGAAATGGAGTACCCAGAGGAAACCTACATAGACACAGGGAGAATGTGCAGACTTTTCATAGACAGTGACCCAAGCTGGGAATCAAACCCCAGGTCCATGGCGGTGAGGCAGTAGTGGATGTTTCTCCATTGTATGTTATGAGCAGCATGGTCTCCTACAAAGACTGAAATGATTTAGCTGGACAAATATAACAGCATTCATATCCAAATATGAATCAACTTGCACTTCAGCCTGTATTTCACAGCCAGTGGAGGCAGAAGTAGCTCATTAGCAAATGAGAGTATTCAATAAAGATGATAGAAAAGTCACCAATTCCATTCTGTTTTCCACTTAAACTGCTGAATATTATACATAGCTTATTACCATAGATAAAACTTTGATACATTATTGCATCAATTTTTAGAAATAGAGAGTTTCTAGTAGTCAATTTCTGTAACCTTGCAGACCTAATGCCAGAACAACAAAAAAAGTCATTCAAAAAGATTAGCCATTCTTCCCCATGTGGTAAGTGAAATGCAATTTGCCTTGCTGTCAAGATTGAGATTTTGACCCGCTTCCCATTCATTATCACAAACATTCAGAGACAAGTGGTCAGCTTAATGAGGAAATTAAACCAGAGAGGCAACTCCTTAGCCAGCATAGAAGCAACAACAATTTACATTTGTATTGCACCTTCAACGTCATAAAAAGTTCTGGACGACTTCACTGGTTCACTTTGCATTGCAAAGGACCATTTGACACTAGCGCCATTAGAAATATCAAGTCAGATGACTAAAAGTTTGGACAAAGAAGTAGGTTTCAAGCAGTGTCTGAATGGTGGAAGGTGAGGTAGAGAGGTGTATAGAGCAAACTGCAGAGCAGAGCTCCTAAGATAAATGAAGGCACAACAACCAATGGTGGAGTAATTAAAAATGGGGATGTCCAAGAGGTCAGAAATCATTTTTATTTTGCTAATTGCTTGTTTTTCCCTCATTCCCAGTTTGAAAACTCACTTCTAATCTGAATTCAAGAAATAAAACTAGTAGACATTAAATGACCTATCTCCCAATTGTAACCATTAGTCACTCTATCAATTAATCTTTTAGCCATTTGGCCCTTTAAGCCTGCTCTGTCATTCAATGAGAACAAGACTGATCTTCTACTTCAGCTGCACCTTTCTGAATGTCCCCATTTCCTTTATATCTCTACCTTAAATATACTGAACGGCCTTGAGTGGAGAAATGGGGGTTAGTTTCCACAAACAAATCTTTAGTGAACAAGTCAATGATAACCTACACATGGATCCCATGTGTATGCTAGTACATCAAGAATTTTCCCGTTGTCATCAAGAACACCAATAGATGCCAGAAATGGCCTCCTGGTCTGTAAAGCAGAACCAACCAAGATAAGCAGACCACATTCCACACAGAGTTGAAGGAATTATACAAGTATATTAAAAAAGGCAAACAGAAAACATCAAGATAAAAAGCAAAAAACCCTGACAATTCAATTAACCGTATCTCTTTAAATGGATGGAAATGCAAGTTCATTGCAAGTCAACCATTAGTCATGCTACGGCATTGATCAAATATTTGACTAGTATTCCATCTGCTACCATTTTGTCCATCTCCACACTTGAACTAATGATCAACTAAAATGTACAGTGCTTTGTACACAAAAAATAATTCTAGGCTTGCAGCAATTGTGCATGAATAGGACTCCACTACTGTGCCTTTGCTACGAGAACTAAGATTACAAATAAATGTTGCACACAAAATGTAAATTTGTATGATCTTCATTCATCTGCAACAGGTTTTGTCACATATTGTTCAGAAGAAAATCACAACTTAAATATACATTTTTTAAAAAATAGCCAAATGATACTGACTATTAGCATATTTGCAGCTGTGTCCATTCTTATTACACTAGAGAGCCCTTAAGGAGCCAGTAAACATAATTTATGATCTGGAGATTCAGAAAAGATCATGATTTTTCTTGCATTTATGAAGGCAAGATTCACAAAACCTGTCAATGTATAGAAATATTTCATATCTTTTCCCTAACATTTTTTCCAAGACTTTATTTCGTGTGTTTGTTCAGATTAATAATGATTTAATGTGAGGAAGTTGATGAACATTCCTTCACACTCTTGACTTGGGTTTCACAATAATGCAGTTGTGTCTTCAAGCTTTGTTACTGCTAATGCAACATATAATAGTTTGCATTAAAGTTTATTTATTCATGTCACAAGTAGGTTTACATTAACAATGCAATGAAGTTACTATGAAAATCCTCTAGTTATCACATTCCAGTGCCTGTAGAGGTACACTGAGGAAGAATTTAGCATAGCCAATGCACCTAACCAGCACGTCTTTCGGACTGTTGGAGGCAACCAGAGCACCCAGAGGAAACCCATACAGACAGGGGGAGAACTGCAGACTCTGCACAGGAGAGATCCAAGCTGGGAATCGAAGCCAGATTCCGGACACTGTGAGGTAACAGTGCATGCAAAGGAAAAAAATTGTAGACTCTTTCTTCGTATGGTGGTGACATCCAAGAAAACTTCAAATGAAAGCAAATAATAATCTATTTACAATCAAACAGGACATAACATATAAACATGAAATAGTATTACAAACAGCAAGGATTACGGCTTGGTGTTTTCATAAACGTTTTATCAGGATATGGGAGTTCAAAATAGTGAATTGTCACAAAAGATACAAATCTGGGCTGGCTGATGAAAAGTCAAGATGAAGTCAATTCAGGAAAGAAGTCAGAATTCCAGTCACCCTTTACAATCTTTTGGGACTAAGTAATACACCAAGTCCACTATTTGCAACATTGTCAGCGTCAGCCTCATGAAAAGACCAGACATGTATTCTTCGTGACAATTGCTAAATCACTATTTAAAATTTGTACCTCCTTTACGAGATTTAAAATAGAAATCAGTGAACCGTCTCAGGCTTTATCAAATTGTTATCAAACAGACTTTCTTAACATTGTAGAAGGAAGAATAACATTGAAATAGTCCGAATCTCCATTGCCTTTGGTGTGTTTAATCTGCCGCATTTAATCATCACGCTGACACACTTGCACATTTTTGCTAATTTGTATATTTTCATGAAACCATAATTTCAATGTGAGAAGCTTATGAAAACTACTCAATTAAAGTTTTGACATGACTTCCATGACACTTTAGAAAATAAGTTTGGATCTTTTAAAACAAGGCTGCATTGCTATTGGACATTGGATAGTTTTTTTTGTGAACCACAGGGATAGAATTTCCTACCGATAGGAATAAGGATGCAGGACCAAGAACTTGAACTTGGGATCCATTTCATGGATCATCAGTGAACAAGCAAACTTCTCGCCTGTATTGTAAGCCAGGAATGATGTGGAATGTGCAAGAACATTGGGTGGATTTTTTTTTAAGCAGACTTACATGTAGCAGGGAGGATGACATGGGTTAGAAACCCAATTTGTTTCATCAGAGCTTTTTGTTAGCCATGGTGTTAGCAACCCACATCCGATTTGTCAGCTAATCAAAGTGGGTGGGAGGGATGTCTTGTTAACTCTGTCAAAGAAAAAAAATTCTAACTCGAGGGACCCCAGCAGGGTTCAGAATGGCTGAATTGTGCATTCATTCCCAAGGCTTCTGCAATCAGAGAACAGGAAAAGAGCAGAGTAGGCTGTGCCCAATCTTCACTCGCCACATCTGTCTTCCCCAGAGATTCTATTGTGAAAGATGGAGGGCTGCAACAAGATGATGTTTGCCAAGGATGGGAGGAAAAGGCCAGTCTCTGAGTCTAAGCAGATGCAGATGGAGGTGGCCAAGGAAGTCGCAGCAGCCTCATCAAGCAATACCATATACTTTGCCCTCTTGACACTGTCCCATGCCCAATGGGCAGTGCCAATGAGCCTCTGGGCATTGGCACTTTGCCCCTTGGGCAATGCCGGGGAACAGGCTGGCACTGCAAGGGGACAACCCCGCCATCCGACGCTCTGAGGTGCCCCGATTGCCCTCCCTCACTCCAGCAGGATCAGGCTGCCAGCTCCCCAAAAGTAAAGAGTTATTGTAATCCCCGCGGGAGTGAAATACTCTGGTGTGAGGAAAACCCTAGCCAGCCCAGAGACTTCAGTCCTGGGCCTGTTAATCATATTTAAATTATATTAAAATGACCATGTAAATGGTCTTTTACCTTCCCATTGATTTCCCATGTGGAGCTGACGCCACTGGAAATCTGGTGCTGGGGGGGGGGGGACGCAAGTGGAGTGTGAACACTCGCACAAACCCTGCAAATCGACTGACACGAGAATCCCTCAGCCAGCTGCGCTAAAAAAATTAAGCACAGCAGGATGGAAGAATTGTGGCCTCCATTTCTCACATTTGCAGCCCTTGGATTTCTCTTGTTGAAAAAGAGAACATTCAACCTCAGGGGGCAGGCAGAGAACCAGGGTGGGTGGCCTTCTAGTGATAGAAAGCATGACAGCCACTGGCAAAGTCAGCCAACCTAGTCTACTAGGGAGGAGATCTTTGTCCCAAGAGATTGAGACCCTTGAGGTACTGATGCTGCTGTCAAGAGTGCTAATCCTCTGTCTGTGGATCCTGTGCTAGGGGTCTTACATCCTTTGGGCTGAATGCTACGCCTATCCTCAGTGCCCAATGGAATGCCATGTAGATGAGGAGAGAAGCTTTGCCTTGTTAGTGTTGTTCCTGCTACGGTTGATGCTGCTCCTCTTGTTCCTCATCAGAGATGCAAAGTAGTGTCTTACACTGTTCCCATGCCATTGTGAAGGTTGGCAACAGATAAATCCAGTTCAAGATGAGTGAAGTACAAGACAAGTGTCAGTTCCAAGAAATGCAAAATATTCTATCAAGCAATAAGAGAATTCCCTCCGGGAAAAAAAAATGCAGTGTGGCTCTGAGTCTGGCAGGGCTGCAGATATTCGGTTTCATTGCTTGAAGGCTTCCCAGCCTGTTTGATTCACTGAAGAATCATACCGCACTGTGCTCACCTTGTGGGCCCTGACAAGTTCCACATTGGATGGGAAAGCATTTTGCTGACTGTAAAATCCAGAATTCTGGGTTAAATTCTGAGATAATCATCCCTTGGAGTATTTTCATTACTGCTGCACAGTTACAAACTTGCTCTGTTTAACCCTGGAAGTAGATGGCTTCCTAAACCAATGCCACTTTTCTGAGCCTCGCCGCTCACTCCTCTGAGTGCACCTGCCTTTGGCAGTTTAAATTCTACTCATTTTAATAGGTGAGTTTATTCAAATTTGAATGCAGTCTAACTCAAAAATACCACTTTTTGTAATGATTTCTTGCAAAGCCCACAAAAGCATAAGATGTTGGAAATGCCCTTGTCTTCTGGAAAGTGACTTCATGAAGGAGAAATTGAGATAGTTTTAATTGCTTGAACAATATTTCTGTCAAGGATTTATGTTCCTCTTTGCTTGAGTTTCTGGAGGCAGAAGAATATTGCATGAGATCTTGCTTCTGCATCATACTCCTGAACTAACTCTCTGTCTCCTGTGCCGAATGCAAAATCCCAAATGCATTTATCCTCCATTACTTTGTAACATCCTGTGACCTTAAGTATACTCCTGTGACCTTAAGTATACTCCTGTGCTTAGCTGTACTCTGACTCTGGCCGATGATGCAGAGGGACTGGTAATGCACAATCATTAGAATCAGACATTTATTTGTCTCAGCCCTACACTGAAACTCTTTCGCTAAGCCTCCCACCCCTCTATTTCATTTTGCAGTTTGAAAAGACTTCCTTCAAAACTCTTCGAACATAGTTGTCATACAACCCATTAAACTCTCCCAATCAGGCTTGGCAGCCTTTCTTTTTTGCTTTCTTCTGTACAGAACCTTGTGATTGTGTACAAGTAATTGCTGTAGAAATAAGGCATGTTTATCACAGAAGTTTGTTCATACCATTTACCTGGCTTCCATCATTACCAAGGTAACTATGCGTGGATATTCTGGCATACGCCTAGCTGGGAACATTTAAAGAATGCTGATTTTGAAGGCTGAGATTCACCAGGGAGATTGAAATGCACTATCCACTATAATGTGACCTATAGCAGGTAGTCTATAGCAAAGACACTGGTAACAACAATCAAGGTCATCTTCATCTTAAATTTTTATACCTCTCCACTTCACGGTATGAGTCAATATATAGCGATGAATCAAGCGGGCACTTTGTTCGCCACAGCAGATATTTTCTTCATTTTCCCAAATGCAAAGGAAATCATAAAGTAAAAACATAGCAACATTCTTTCATATGGCAAAGTTTAAAATGCTACTGATAAGGCTGTGTTGCCATCAAGTCTCCAGACACAATGCAAGAGATGTTCATGAATCTGATAGACTTCCGTTTTACCTAATAACCAGCAACTCAGGACCAAACAGCCGACGCCTGCTTTCCCACTGTAGCTAATTATTCCCCCTAAGCTCCACCCCCATCAAGCTCTGCCCCATATGCCAAGCCCCTCCCCCCATATGCCCCCACCCCCTTGGCATTCCCCTATGGGCAAGCCTTTTGTGTTTATTTGAAGGAGAAGGCAAAATTTAAAGGAGCACTCCTTGGAAACCAGAGTTAGTCTGGATCATGATATCCTTAAGAGAGATACTGACAGGGTCTGAACACAATGGGACTGATTTTAACCAGTATTTCTCCTTCACACTGATAGGTATGAGCTCACAGTAATTAGATGTTCAGGACTCAAAAATGAATAAATTAATCATGGTCTTATTGAATTTGCTGCAACATTTGATTTCCTTTCAAAGAATAGAATCATAGAATCCTGCAGAAGGAGGCCATTCAGCTCATTCAGTCTGCACCGACCACAATCATACACAGGCTATATCCTCAGAATCTCATGCATTTATCCTCGCTAGTCCCCCTAAGCCGCACATCCTTGGACTATGGAAGAAACCAGAGCACCCGGAGGAAACGCATGCAGACACGGGGATGTGCAAAACTCCACGCACTGACCACTGTGTCACTCTTCCTTTGGATTTTTCTCAGACCAAAACTTGAAAATAAAGAACCAAGAATATTAAATGCTAATAAAGTACTTTTAAAAAATCTAAATATTGACTTTATATTCAATGTAAAATGCATTCTCATGCTGGAGAGTGAGATAATATCTTATACAAACATCATCTTTGTCGACATCAAGAAGCGAGGATTATTGCTTCGCATTTGTATTGATCAGACGAATGACTCACTTTTCTAAATTATTGATCATAATTGAACTTTGACTCAATCCATTACTAATGTTATTGTTTGCTTTAACTGACTTTTGTCTCACTTTCTTCATTCTTTTATGGGATATAACCATCCCTGATTGCTCAGTGAAGCTAGGCATTTCTTGAACTACAGCAGTATACGTGGTACAGGCACACCCACAGTGCTGTTAGCTGTTCCAGAATTATGACCCAATGACAGTAAAGCCACGGCAATATATTTCTAAGTCAGGATGATGGGGGCCTTGGAAGACAATTTGCGGGTTGTGGGATTCCCTGCATCAGCTGCCCTTGACCTTTTAGGTGGTAAAGGTCACAGATTTGGAAAGTACTTTTGAACAGGCGTTGCTGAGCTGCTGTAATGCATCTTGCAGGAAACTTAGAAATCAGAAGAGACAGAATTGCAGGGCTCTGGCAAAAGGTTTTTCTCTTTCCCACTCTCCCTTCAAAAAAAGTTTTTAGCAGCCTAGGAAAGAAGTAAACAAAGATAGTAGCCAAGGGAAATAGTGCTCTAAGAGTCTCATGTCCAGGTTTCCTGGTATACACTTCTCTATTGACATTCCTGAGTCAACAGAATGGAATCTTGTGCTTTCTTATCAAGATCTGTGTCTGGCACGAGGTAACAAGTGGTACCCAGCATGAGATAAGCTGAAAGATGACTTGAGGCGAAGTGATGAATGGGGAGAGAGTTTAACTTAGGTACATCTCCCGGGGAATTGGTCTGATGAATTCAAACAAGAGACTGATATAGGGTAAGCCACCTAGTAATAAAGCATATAAATTAATCTTATAGAAATCATAAAATCCCTATAGCGTGGAAGTAGGCTATTCAGCCCATCGAGTCTGCACTGACTCACCAAAGAGCATGTGACCCATCTGAGACATACGCAGAGGGTCCAGGCAGTAGAAACTGGATGTTCAAACTTCTTGGGCAATCTCAGCACACATGTGCCCTTCAGAGCTTCTGCAGAGTCATGATGTGCCTCTCCCAACATAAGCTGTGACTTTCCAGAACTAGGAAGATTTGGCCCAATTTTCTTTCATGTACGTTACATATATCATTAAAAGGATTTTCCGTTTATGATTTTTTTCCTTAATGTTTCTTAAAATGACATTTGCTACATGTTGAAGAACAAATCATTTGTTTTTTTCTGCTTTTCATGCACATTAGGATAAAGAGCTAAGCAGATATAGTGCTTAATTGAATGCAGTGCAAAGTTCCCGAATATAATATAGAAAAGCATTCTACTAATATAGAAAAGCATTCCTATTCAGTTGGTGTGAACTTACTCCACTTCCTATCCAGTATTTCTGGTTTATCCATTTTGAAAGCAATGAGAATGAAAATTTTAACCCAATGAGATTGGTATGTTTGTGAGTGGATAGCAGGTTAAAAAAAACTGAAATTGCCGAGTGTCAGGAACAAGCTGGCACCGTGAGGGTTAAATATGAAAACTGCTCACTATCAGCTGCTTTGACTCTGAATTTTGACTTAACCTTATGCACAAGGGTTCCCAGGCTTCCCGGAGCTCACTGCAGAAGGCAAGACGAGAGGGCAGCAAAAAATGAGGATATTGAGCAACTGACAGGCAAGAAATGCTTTCAATACAAAGAGTTGCTTACTTCTCAGTAAATGCCTTTTATTCACAGGACTTGTTCTGACTGTGTTTTCACCCTACATTGGAGATGTTCTCTAGAAGGTTATTTCTAGTCTGTGGCGTCTATGTCCATTGAACTACACTGCCATTTCTGTCAGGGCCCAAACTCAGATGCACTTCCTAACGCCAGTCAGAATAAGTGGGCCCTCAGGTTTGCCACTCAGGCCGGCTTCCCATAGGCCCAGCAAATCATCAACCACACATATCAGGCAACTAAATATTTCATGTTGGCAGAATCAACATTGGGAAATGACGCAGTGATTAAATTCTGATCCAAAATGTCCAAAGATGATGACATAATGCATTGCCAAGCAGGTTTCTTGGTAACAAGATTCTTTCAATACTTGCTATCTGCCGACCAAGATTAACTGACACGTGTGAGCATGTGTGCTTTTACTCTTCCACACAAAAACTATTTGCAGAAATATAGGGAAGAGGATAGAAAAAGAAAGCCTGCACTTTACAATATAGCTTAAATATTTAATTTATAATTTTACTTTTTTTTTTACAATTAGCCGTAGAACAATTTTCTCTGATACTCTTGTCAGAATTTTCCAATTGTTCCCACTGGTGAGATCTTTTGCTCCCACCAAAGATGACCCACTGTGGTGGGCTCCCCAGCAGCATGGCTGGTGAGCAACACAAATGGCCATTGCCTTCTGCGAGAATGGAAGATCTCACTGGAAGACTAGGGCAAACTGCCTCCACTACTGAAAAACTGTGGGTGGCCGGACAATTCCGGCTTCCAGGTACAATGAAATCATCAATTGATTCTAACTTGAAGTGATTCTTTACATTTCCACTTTCAAAAGTATTTATTTAGATGAGTGAGATTTTGGTGAAAGTTAACAACTATTGAAACATTAAAAATAGACACCCAGCACCAGGACCAAAAAAAACAAAATGCCTGCAAAAAAAAAGGAAAATATACAGGAGAATGAAAACAAAACATTTATTGTTGTTATCATGTTTGTTTTAGTGATTCTCTGCGCACAATCCTACACCAGTAGCACAAATATCTCCAGGACCCAATATCATTATCCACTTTTCCTAATTTATTCTATAACTAATTGTTTCTTGACAATGAATTCACAGCAAACTATTGGACCATGGATTGCAATCATGATCCCCTAACTTAGCAGAAAGGGAGAATTTTTCAAACTACAAAGCTTTTCAGTGCAAAACAGCCCCATTTCTCGGTATGTTGATCTAAGTAATTCAGTTGGCTCCCTTGAAGGTTTTTTTATTCAAGCAGAATAAGAAATAGCAGTTCAAAAAAGATGAAATAATCATGGTCTGGAAGGAGGCAGGGTTCGTGTTGAATTTCTAAACTTAGAAGAAGTTAGCACAACAAGGAACTCACAAAGAATATTTAAAGAACAATATCACTGGTGACCAGCTTCTCAAGACAAGGCCGAGAATGACATTGGCCTGTCCTTTATGCTGAGGAACTGGTGAATGATAGGGTAGGACAGAGAGGGGAATAAAATGAACTAAATGTAACCTTATTTCAAAACCAGTGAACAGCCTAGTTGCCAAGCAGAGTAGTTAGAAGTTCAAGATACAAATGTAATCCAGTTCTACTGAAGAAGGGCAGCATGGTGGTGCATTGATTTAGCACTACTGTCTCACAGTGCCAGGGACTTAGTTCAATGCTGACCTGGATCTGTCTCTGAGAAGTTTGAACGTTCTCCCAATGTGTATGGATTTTTGCCAGGTGCTCCAGTTTACTCCCAAGTCCAAAGACAGGCAAGTTAGGTGAATAGGCAATGCTAAATTGCCACTTGGATTGTCTGTGTGAGTGCACGGTGGCTATGCTTAATGTGATATATTGCCCCTCAAGCTATAGGACCCTGGCGACAGATTAGTGAGTGACCTGTTCCAAGAATAATTAGCCACAGAAGACACAGACAGAAGTCTGACCCACGCACAGTGACATGCGGAAATGTTGAGAGCGAGGGATAGCTCCACCAAAGACACAAATCTAAAATAGGTTTGAACCAAGTTTATATCACGTTAGGGCCAGCTCTCCTGTGGAGATAATACCGAGAGCAAAGACTGGATAGAACGTTTGTTAAATCAGGAGTCAGCTAAAGATCTGCTTACACTGGATCAGCTTCAGATAGCACTAAGTGCACTGCAATGGCATTTATTGATCAATGAAGTATGGAAGCATTTCCTTTATAATCCAAAGACCAATAATACAGATTTATAAAAATAGGAATATTATATTCCACTCATTAACAACAGCCTCAGCGAAGAATCGAAAAGGATACACCAAAAATAGAACATTTAAGAACTGGGCAGGATTTCATTCACAATTTCACTTCACTAACTGAAGTTGGCTGTTCACTCGTTTTGAAATAAGATTACATTTAGTTCATTTTATTCCCCTCTCCGTCCCACCCCATTATTGACCAGATCCTCAGCATAAAGGACAGGTCAATATCATTCTTGGCCTTGTCTTGAGAAGTTGGTCACCAGTGATATTGTTCTTTAAATATTCTTTGAGTTCCTTCTTCCAAGTTTAGGAATTCAACACAAACTCTGCCTCCTTCCAGATCATGATTATTTCATCTTTTTTGAACTGCTATTTCTTATTCTGCTTGAATAAGAAAACCTTCAAGGAAGCCAACTCAATTACTTAGATCAACATACCGAGAAAAGGGGCTCTTTGCATTGCAAAGCTTCATGGTTTGAAAAATTCTCCCTTTCTGCTAAGTTAGGGGATCATGATTGCAATCCATAGTCCAATAGTTTACTGTGAATTCACTGTCAACTGAAGTGCAGAATGCTAGTCACTACTGTCCTTCAGTATTTTACTGAACAAATAAATATACAGGCCAGGATTTTCTGAACACCCCCAGCAGAAATCATCATGGGCAGGACAGAAAATTTGACATACCAGACAAAGGTCCAGTAAACTTTGGTCATAGTTAAAGAGATAAATATGCAAAAGCAATCAATTTGTTTTATTTACTCATGGGATGCAGACACTGCTGGTAAAGCCAGCATTTATTGCCCATTACTAATTACTTTCAAGATGGTGATGGGAAGCTGCCTTCTTGAATCGCTGCAATTCATGTGCTTGGGCACACCCACCGTGATGTTAGGAAGGGAGATTGAGAATCTTTAATCAGTGACAAAAAAATGGTAATATGTATCCAAGTCAGGATGGTGAACGGCTTGGAGGGGAACTTCCAGACGGTGCTATTCCAGTGCATCGCTGCTCTAGCCCTCCAAGACGGCAAAAGTTGCAGGTTTGGAAGGTGTTGGTGAAGGAGCTCTGGTGAAATACTGCAATGCACCCTGATGGTGCAAACCATTGCCCATAGTACTTCAGAAGTGAGGGGCTAAATGTTGAAGGGTTGCTGATGGGGTACCAATTAAGCAGGCTGCTTTGTCTTGGATGGGGTCAATCTTCCTAAGTTTTGCCGCAGCCTCACACACTCAAGCAAAGTGAAAGTATTCCATCAAATTTCTCACTTGTGCTTCAGTTAGCAACTTTTGGGGAGTCAGAAGGTGAATTATGCACAGCAGAATTCAGAGGTTCTCAGCTGTTTTTGCAGCCACAGCATTTATATAGCTAATCCAGTTCAGTTTCTGATCAATGGTTAATAGTGGGCGATTCAGCGATGCTAATACCATTGAATGTCAAGGGGTGATGGTTAGATTCTCACTTGTTGGAGATGGCTATTGCCTGGCACTTGTGTAGTGCAAAAGTTACTTGCCACTTGTCAGCCCTATCCTGGCTATTGTCGAGATCTGGCTGCATTTGGACATGTACTGCGTCATTATCTGAGGAGTTGCGAACGGTACTGAACGTTATGCAGTCAACAAATATACCCACTTCTGACTTTATGATGGAAGGAAGGTCATTGATGAAGTAGCTCAAGATAATTGAGCCTAGATAATTTGGCCCTAATCCTGAAGATCACCTGCAGTGAGGTCCCAAAACTATGATGATTGATCTTCAACAGCTACAACCATCTTCCTGTGGGCCAGGTACAATTCCAACCAGGGCAGAGACTTCACTACCGCCCATCCCCCACCACCCTCCACCACCACTCCTGCAAACAACTTCAGTTTTGCTAAGGCTCCTTGATACTACACATAGTCAAACACCATACAGACATCAAAGGCAGTCATCCTCACCTCACCTCTTCAGCTTAGCTCTTTTGGCAGTGTATGGATCGAGACTGTGATGAGGTCAGGAATTGAATGAGCTTGGTGGAACCCAAACTGAGTGTCTGTGAGGAGGTTATTGCTTATAAGTGCTGCTTGATAACATTATCAGCAACCTCTTCCATCACTTTACTGGTGATCAGAGAATGCTGAGGGGACAGTAATTGGCCAGCTGAACTTGTCCTCCTTTTTGTATACAGGCCATACTGGAGCTATTTTCAACCTGCTGGATACATGCCAGCATTGTAGCTGTACTGGGACAATTTGGCTAAGGACACCGTTAGGTCTAGAATACAAGTTTTCAGTACTATTGCCATAATATCGTCAGGGCCCATTGATTTTGAAGTATCTAATGTCTGCAGCCATTTTTTGACATCACATGGAGTGAATTGAATTGGCTGGAGACTGACATCTGTGATGCTAGGGACCTCAGGAGGAAGCCAAAGTGGATCATCCATTTAACGCCTGATTACAAATGCTTCGATGTAAAGATGCCGGCGTTGGACTGGGGTAGTAAGAACTCAGTAAGAATTTAGCAACACCAATTTTAAATCCAACCGATTTATTTGATAGTAAAATTGCGAGCTTTCAACACTCTTGTGTCTTTGTCAGGCAAATGCTTCAGCCATAGCTTTGGCATTGATTTGCTGGACTCCTCCATCATTGAGGATGGGAATATTTGTGAAACTTTGTGCCCTTATTAATTGTTCACCACCATTCACAACTAGATGTAGGAGGAATACAGAGCTTAGATTCGATCCATTGATTGTGAGATTGCTTAAACTGTTTGTTCATTGTTGCTTCCAGTGTTTGGCATATAAATAGTGATGTGTTGCAAATTCACCAGATTGATAACTAATTAAAATTTTACTCCATTTATTAATAAACCAATGCACAGAGTAGATCGGGCAAGCCCTTAATCCATATCCTTTCTTGTGCTGCTCCTGCACTCTTCATTAAACTAGGGTTCATCCGCCTGGCTTCAGGGTAACGGTTGAGTAGGGGGTTCTGCTAGGCCACTATACTACAGCTTGTATTCGATTACAATTCTGCCACTGCTGATGGCCTACATCATCTTACACTAGTTAGATACTAGACATGTTCAAAATCTATCCCATTTGGCACAGTAGTAGCGTCACATAGCGTGAGAATGGAGATCCTCAACGCGGAGATGGGACTACTTCTCCAGAAGGACTATGTGGTGGTCACTTCTGCCACTATTATAATGGGAAGGATGCATCTGATACAGGCAGATAGATGAAGACGAAGTCAAGATTTCACCCTTCTGGTTTGTTCCCTCAGCACCTGATGCAGACGCACTTTAATAACTAATTTCTTAGGACTCTTGTCAGTACTGGTGCTACTGATCCACTCAATATTGGACACTGAAGTCACCCACTCTGTGCACTGGTCTCCCGCTGTACTTTCTCCAAGTACTGGTGGAGTACTGATTCATCACTAAGAAGCAGAGGGGGTAATCAGCAGAAACCTTCTTTGCACTTGTTTGACCTGATGAAGTGAGACTTTGAGTTCTGCAGTCAACACTGAGGACTCCCAAAACGATTCCCTTCCAAGGAGCCACCACCTGAGGAGGGAATGTCCTGCCAGTGGGTGATGATGGTGTCTGGGACAATGTCAGATGGTATGAATCAGCCAGTATGACGTCAGGCTGTTGCTTCACAATTCTGAAGGACAACTCTCCCAGGTATTAGGAAGGAGGACTTTGCAGAGTTGAGAGAGCTGGATTTGTTGTTGTTGTTTCTGGTGTCAGGATTGACACTGGGTGATCCATCCAGTTTTACTCCTTTTAGCCTTTGGTCACGATTAAATACAATTGAGTGGCTTGCTCACCCAGTTAAGATTCAACTGCATTGCTGGGAATCTAATGTCGCATGGAGTCCAGTCTAGATAAACATGGCTGATTTCCTCTCCTTAAGGACATTTGTGAACCAGATAGGCTTTTGCAACAACTGTTTTGTGGTCACGATTCCTGAGATTACCATTTAATTTCAGATTTTAACGAATTGAACTTAAATTCCACCAGCTGTTGTGGTGGGATTTGAACCCAAGCCCAGACCATTTAACGATGCCTCTGGATTGCCATTCCAGTAACTTTATCACTCAGCCTCTTGCCGGAATGGTTTGCAGAGACTTCATTGCAACCTTCTCCCACCCTTCCCTGTACACATATATCACACACAATGCCACTTGATTTCCCACAGTCAACACGGTTTTGTCATGAATACAGCATGGCTTTGATATGCATGTTTTAACATGATTCCAAGCAACAATGTAAGGTACACTACTGCAGTCACTATACTGGTCATTCAAAGTAAGTCTCCTATCTAACATCCAACAGCAAATCAGGCTGTAGTTAGTTGTACTCCAAACCTAATCCTCAGTAAGTTCCAAAAGCAGAAGCTAGACCCACCCCAGATAAAGAAAACATATCATAGCCTCTTTAAATCCATTTTCCTGGATCAGTACAGCAGTAAGTACTTGAGATACATCAGAGCCTCTCAATAGCTCCTTTCCAGTACATTTACCCCAGCTAAGTACTCCCCAAAACCCATTACTAACAGTCTAATCTCAGCTATCAGCTCAGCAGTCTTTTATGGAGCCATTAAAGCATCTCACTTGTTTACAGTGACTGAAATAGCAATGAATTATATCTGTGACAGTATGGCAGTATCACTTAACTGCAATTAGAACATAACTGAGATGAACTTGAGGACTGTGTCTTTTTGTATGTCGCCCTCATATGCTATTTGTTTCAGCAATCCCTGTTACAGGGAGTGATTGAAGGACAAATACAATCACCTCTACTCTCATTTGCTTGAACCTTCTGCCATGCGTACAGCAACAATCTGCAAGTCAAAGTGAAACAGGTGCTATCACAACAGGGTGTGCCATTACTTAGTTCCTACAAATAAGAGACTCATTTTGGATTTTCAGGTCAACATAGCCTGGCCTTCCAAGCTTAAACCCAGCTCAGAATCATTGCACTGTTGTGCCTAAGTCAGCAGTATTTGTGAAAACCTAGCCAAGCTCAAAATGTTTCATCAGGTGAGGTTCATATTTTGCAATAACAGCTTTCTGCTGAAAATTTAAGCTTCTGACTGGGTACAGCTTGAAATCCTGTTCAACTCAAGTGCACATCTCAATTAAAATAACAAGTAACAGAAAATGACAGAATCTCTAAACCAAATCGGGAAGACTGACAATTCGTCAATGTTTCCTAATTGACCAATAGTTTAAACTAGCAGAGTTCAGTAACCTTCTGAGGTCACTTTAGAAATCCTATTAACAGTGACAGCCGTGCCTTTTTTTTTTAAATTATAACCAAATAGGGATGATCCACTTTTAGTGCAACACTTGTATCACTGTGCTCTTTGTACAGAACTCAGTGAGTTTTGTTATCATACTCTGCTATACCATTAAAAAGATGGGCAATTCATAAACTACCCTGTGTTTTTATAAAACTCATTTTGAAAAATGTCAAGTGTTATACTAGAAAATACAAGCAGCTGAACAGGCACTTTTGTTGGCCTAACTCAAGATGCCGAGAGTAATATATGTAAAGAACATAAATTCCTTTACCATGGGCCACTAGTTCAGCAAATAGCACATTCTTCAGTGCTAACAGTCAAAAATGGTAGAGGATACTACTGTACCTTTAAAAGCATCTCTTGTCAGGATTACAGATCTGCAAGATAATTGAATTATATCAAGGAATATTGGGCAACATATTGGTCTTTCATTTCTGAAACCAAGCCTTGATTCTAGCTTAATCTTCTGGGATAAAGGTCTCCACTTTTCTTGCTGGAAAAATTCACTTTATTAATATGACAGTCTCCACCCCACTTGCAGAGTGTCACCACAACACAAAATTGTAAATGCTGGCACAAACTCAGCCAGACATCATCCAAATGACTGAAGTGAAACAGTATGAATGCTGTGTTTTTCTTTATTCACTCATGGGACATGGGTATCGCTGACTGACCAGCATTTATTGCCCATTCCTAGTTACCCCATGGTAGTGGAGAGTCAACCACATTGCTGTGGCTCTGAAGTCACATGTAGGCCAAACCGGTAAAGACAGCAGATTTCCTTCTCTAAAGGATGTTAGTGAACCAAATGTGTTTTATCGACAATCAACAATGGTTTCATGGTCATCAGCAGAATCTTCATTCCAGATATATTTTACTAAATTCAAATTCCACCATCTGCTGTGGCAGGATGCAAACACAGGTCCCCAGAACATTAACTGAGTTGCTGGGTTAATGATCAAGCAATAACATCACCAGGCCATTGCTTCCCCTTATGCAGCATCCTTGGAGATTAATCAGATTTGGTATGGAAAGGAAAGAGAGTCTTATTTTGTGTCTGCTATGTGAGTTGACTGGGAAGTGCTTGAAATTGACAGGGTTAACAAAATTAGAAAAGGTGTTCTGTTTCTGGGAGCAGCCTTCCATTAGTCAGATCTAAGAATACCATCACAGAGATAAAGGTTTCATACAACAATATCAAGGAATAGATTGGGAATGGTATCAATATAAAGCCATTTATAGTCCTTAGCATAGAATTTCCTCTTGTTGGTCCCAGGCTGTTGGAGATATTACAAACAAAAACTTACATTTTCAGCACTGTAAAGAGTTCTACTGCAAGTCTTGTAGGACTAGATACTATGGTGTACGACATCTTTCACAATAAATAAGATAGAAGCAAATTTTTCTGCACGTAGATTATTAAGAAGGCCTAAACATAGTTACTATCATATTGTGGTGTTACATATAACCAATAAATTTCTGGACACCACAGAAAGTATGGAGGTCTAAGGAAGGCTCGTATCTCAAACATTAACATCTAAAAGAGAAAGTTAATCAATTGACTATACTTCAAGCTAAAGAGTGGCTCAAAATTACACTCCTGCTCATGCCGTCACCAGCATAATTATATCACTTCCTCTGTTCACAAAACCCAGTAATAGCTATGGGTGAACATTATTTTAACACCAACCTCTTGTCTCTTTTGTTATGAGCCAGCATCAGACTTTTGCAGATTATATGTATATATAGGATTCCAATTTTGTTTTGGAATCCAAGACTTAACAATGTTGCACACATCAACCACTTGCTGCCAAGAAATCTTGACATCTATGTGAATGAAAAATTAAAATTAAAATAAATAGAAAAGTATTTTCATCTACTGAACATCAGCAACATAGTTCTAGTGATTAATAACTAAAAATTTAGAACAAGAATTGGAGATTTAATATCTTCCAACATGCCCAATTTCCAATGCATGATGACAATGTTTAGCGCTGCTGTCTCGCAGCTGGGGTCACTATCTGTGCGGGATCTGCAAGTTCTCCCCATGTCTGTGTGGGTTTCCTCTAGATGCTCCGGTTTCCCCCACAGTTCAAACGATGTGCTGGTTAAGTGCGTTGGCCATGCAAAATTTTCCCTCAGTGTACCCAAACAGGTGCCACATGTGGCAACTAGCCGATTTTCACAGTAACTTTATTGCAGTGTTAACGTAAGCCTACTTGTGACACTGATAAATATGTTTTTTAAAAAAAAACACAAAATGTAGTTGTTCTGATTTGAACGGACCAAAAGCCAGCTGCAAAGCCCTTGAACAAAATTCCAATAAAATTAAACTGCTGTGAATATAATAAAGTCAATGGAATTACAATGAAAATGTTTAAAAATCAGCAGTAAACACCTCATTAGCACCAGTCTTTTGAGTGGCTTTGTTTACTATCCTATAAGATCAGAACCACATAATTGGGTGAATTTCTGCCAGCGAAATTTATAATCGTTCTCAAATGTAGTTTTTGATATAGAACCATATTATGGGCAAGACTGTAACACTTCTTATACGAGTTATTTCAAGTAGGAAGACATCAACTCTAGCTGGAGTACATGCTATCGCATTATGGGAACTCTAAGCCTTTGCACTGATATTTCAGCATGCCAAGATACAAAACTGCACTGTTCAATTCCAATGTGTTTCACTCGGTGAATGAAAAACCCACCCAAAACCATTTTTATTAAAGGAACTGCTAGTTAGAATAAAAGGTCACCTGAAAAGAAGTCTGATGCTGGTTCATAAAAAAAGGCACAAGAAGTTGGTGTTAATATAATGTTCATCTGTAGATCCAACTGGGTTTTGTGAACAGAGGAAGTGATATTTCTTATACTATGCTGGAAGCCCGATAGGATTAGGTGTTATGGTGTATGACTTTTTTTTCCATAATAAACAAGACAGAAGCATGTTTTTGTGCATATAGATCATTAAGAAGGCCTAAACACAGCTACAATCATTTAGTGGTGTTACATGTAACCAATAAATTCCTGGACACCACAGAAAAGATGGAGTTTAAGGAAGACCCATATGCAATGTTAACTCTGTTTCTCTCTCACAGATGCTGCCAGACATGCTGATAATTTACAACATTTTCTGTTTTAGTTTTTGCAGTTTTTGTTCCGTGAATTATTTTCGTATGGCTTGGCTGTAAACTGCTTCAGTTGCACTCTCTGTTACAAGGTCACAAAGTATAATATTTTGCAAATTCTGCCCGGCTTTAATTATTCAAAGAATTGCAGAAAGCCTAAACCCTTTTCAAACTGTAAAACCTAGACTCAGGGCCTGATACAGTTCATAAGCAGTGTACTTGTAGGCAATCAGATTTTACAGCCAACTTTATTATGTTCCAGTTTCTGAAGGGCAAAATGAATTGAAGTATGCAGATACATGAGAATGTGAAGCACTTTGTGGGAATTCACATTAGCTCTACTATATGGTTATTTTTCTTTCAAGCCTGCTCAAACAAAATCTATTCGACATCTTAACCGTCTGACCAGATGGGCTATCACTAACATTCAAGTTATTTTGAGGATTTGGTAGCAGGAGGGCTAAGCAAGATGAAATATTTGACTGCCTCACTTGTATATTTGTGTGCAGCAGTGTAACAAAGTGCATAAGTGTACGAGTTACACGTGGCTTTAATCATGAGAAGCAACTCGGCTGTAAGCCAGCTGCCACAGCAGCAGGAGCCATCTCTGCTAAGAGTTCAGTAATACTTAGCTTGAATACAGGGATGTAATTTTCATTCTGTTAAATACATTCTGTGCTTCAAACATGCTTGCATGGGTTATCAAATAAAAAGTTCTTCACTGAAACAAAAATCATTCAGCTTGAGCCTTTGTTCATTCAGCAACAAAAAATACCTCTCATCAATTATTTATTTAATTGAAACTAAATCTTGTCAAAATTAGTGCCAAGGTTACACAACAGGCAAAGGATGATTTTTGTGTGACCTCATTTCTTCTGAAGCAGTTTTCCAGCATGCTAGCAGCCTGTTCTAATCGGATCCTGTAGTTTTAAATAAAAATGAAGCAAAAAAGCTGCTGGAATTGCAATGCTGAGGCTTACGAGTGCCAGAGAGAAAACACAGACGTTTAATCTGAGATCAATCCATCAGCTTCCTCACTGGAGGAGGGTTTGGATTTATTGATTAGCTGCTTCATCTTCTGATGCAATATCAGCCCCGTCGGCTGCAACACAGCAGCGCAACTCAACAGAAGTTCTGATGATGACCAGCTGCAGTCGGTATATTCAGAAAGGATAAATGAACAGAGGGAAGCCAAGACGAAGAGACAGCCAGAAAAAAAAGCACAGTTTTATACTGAAAGACTGTCAACAAAGTATCTGACCACAAACACACAGCAAGTCAAGGACAATCAGACAGTTCTGTATCAGAGTCTTTGTGCCAATATCTACTTGGGTAGACAACTATGGCATAAAGGATCTATTATTCCTGCTTGAATTTTGAAAAATGGTTCAAGTACAAGCAAAAGTTTAATTCAGAAGGAGGGAAAAAAGGGACAGATTTAAACAGCATCAAGTTAACACTGTCGATATCCATAATTGCTTGATCAATGCTCGCAAGAAAGAAATCAAATTGTTCTATATGCAGTATTCATTTCATTGTGAGTAGGCGTATTGCAAGCAATGATGGGAGACAAGATAAGTGTGTGAAATTGTAGTAATGTATATATTTACTCTGAAAGTCTTTCAAACTAACAAACTTCAAATTGCAGTGTTCAAAACTTTTCCAAGCTAATAAAAAAATGCTGAATGTTAGCTACTTATTTATTTTTGACTTACTACCAACTGAATTCCACAGAGGACTATGATTCATTCAAGTATCTAAACCAACCAAATACAATTTAAGAAATAATTCAGAGGACATTGGGAATTTTAAAAAATACACCTTTGGTTCTAACCATCTAATTAATCATAGTTTGCAATATTCAATACTAAAATTCACAGAAAATTTTCATTCACACTACTACAAAACATAAACATTGTCTCTATTTTGAAAAGTCTTGAAGTCTTTGGAACGATTACAGGAGAAGATTAATCAATTAGATTTACAAGGCACACAGAGAAGATAGTTTGGAGATGGGACGCTTAGGGACTGAGTGAAACTCAAACAAACTGCCTCCATCTTGATTATATGAGAGATTTGTGTGAGGTTTCGAAGAATGGTTCGGGATCATAGACTCAACTCACGGCAAAGACAAAACCAGAACGCAACTGCTGAAAATGTTGTATCAACGTTGAGAGCCCATGAGAAATTTAGGCTTTGTGCCAAGTTGTCTGTTCAGTTCTGAAGATATTATTGACATTTTAATTCTTCATCATGTCCTCACCCAAACCCTGCACGATCATGGCAGAAAAGTTCAAATAAGAGAGGAACATTTCACTTTGACAAACTTAATTTTAAGTGACATCTTATCTTGTTAAGACCTTATCAAATAGGTTTATTTTTCTTCCATAGAGTAATGCCTACTGTAGTTAACTGATGTACCTTTGACCATTAATGTTTCCAAATTCCAAACTGATTGCTTTGCTACAGGCTTTGCTCCCTCTGCAGACAATTGCACAGGGTTAACACTATCTAAATTGTAAAAAAGCTTAATTACTGAGGGACAATTTTCTGCATAAAGATTATCTTTTTCCTGCTTCTGCCATACAATGCACAGCTCCAATCTGATTTAAGTGTAACAAGCCTTGTAAGCCAGTAGTGTCCTTTCAGATCCAAAGTGTATCCACGTGTATTCTACCAGAATACCCTAAATTCAGACCTGGTTCACGAATCGTTCATGTTTCCAAAGTTCTATTTTATAAAATATCTGTGTTTACAGCTGCACAGAAATCCTTTCTGAAAATACTATAACAATGGAAATGAAGACTACTTTGTTTCTGTGTTCAGGATGGTTACATAAATCCACGAAATTCACTTATCTTAGTAACTGTAGTTTTCTTCATTGCTAAAATGTAAAAATTATATAAGTTATCATGTATTACCTCAGCTCTAATAATTGCTTTTACCTTTTAATTATTTTTAATATATTTTCTTCACTAGGACTGCAGAATATCCTCTCCCAACAAGGAAGAATTGAGACCTTTCGACAAAAGCTTCGAATCCCACCACAGGAGACACAATCCCCTGCAGCAGACCAGAGAATCCTGAACTGGTAACCATCTGGATAAGCGGTGGGTGGCCAACTCCTTTGCTGCCTCGCCACCAACCTCCAGAGCATTTTTTGACGTTAAATCATAAGGTGTAGAGAAAATGCTGAGCAATATTTATCTGAAACAAATGGCGATGGTTAATGTCAAGAATCAGACCACAGATTTATCAGGTCCCTTATCTACATTTTATGAAGCATTTGCTCTTTTGTATCTGAAATAAATGCAACATTAACTAAATTGTTGATAAAAAATGAAAATGATAAAAGAACTATGAATGCATTTTAGGACAATTCCTTGACTATAAGGAAACATCCTTATAAATGCTCATCCTGTTTTGATAGTGCTCAGATGTCTTGCTCAGTAGATGTAATCTCACACCCTGCATTCTTCCTCATAACAAAGTGACAGATCCAGGCCTGTGCTGCATTAGCTGATCCTACAGAATTGCAACAGGGTGCTACAAATTGGCTCAGATTACCCCAGCCAGAAAGGGAAACATCAGCTAGAGTTGCCTTTCCAGATCAGTACTTGGTGATTTCTGTCTGAATGCATGCATCTACAAAGAGTGGCAAGGACTTGGGTGATACCTTCCATTTCTGAATGGCCAACAGACAATCGCTGTTCAGGCAAATGAGAATAGCCATCAGATTATTTGGGGAGGAGAGCACTCAAGGACTTAACAAATAAATAAACAAATAATAACAACACACATAAACTGCACCCCTCCCTTCATCAACTATAGCTCTCTTTAAAAAGCTATAACAGTACTGAAATGTTAACAGGTTTACTGTCGGAGCAGTTTGCCAAACTAGTTTCTCGACATCTGTCACTGTGCATAACAAATCCACATTTTAATGGTGAAGGAAGGGCTGTTGAGAGAAAAAGCAGAAGCTCTTTAAAACAAAACGGTGCCAAGATCAGGTTAATCATAAATATTACATGAACAATTACAAAGATATCAGCAGACATAGAACTTTATGTTGAGATTTACACATGAATGCTTGAATGAGCCACTCTTTTGAACCTACAACACTCCATAACACAATTCAGTGTAAAAGGTCAGCCTTATCACCTTCAAACAATACTACACTGCATCACTGAATCAATGTGCATACAGACACCGAAATCTGACTTGCAAATAAGACAACAGCAAATTCTTCTAACCGAGTTTATATTGTAAAATGTATTCCACTGTAAAGTTCAGTCATCCATTCCTGCTGATGCTGAGTTGCCCTATTTACAACATTAGGCAACACAAAAGATCTTGAACATGCAACAGAATTGTTTCTGCAGCAATGCACGGCAATTGCAAACATGCGTGCACCCTTAGTGAAGAGGTCCATTTGTGACTTTCTGGTTTCATCACAATGCTTTGCCAATACCAGAATAAGACCAATATATGCTAACCATGTTGAATGTGCTTTAACGGAGCACAGTTTAAGCAGAGAGACCAGTTTGCTACTGTCAGATCCAAAAATTAACCAAGTCCAAAGTACCAGTGCAGACAACCATTCACCTCTCAAGCTTTTCTCATTGAGGAAATGGTTAAAAGCTTGCTGGTTTTTGCGCCTTTGACTGTACGAGTGCCAGATCGTTTACATTGCAGGGCTGCCTCAATTGACAGCAGCACAATTGAAGGCAAACATGTAGTTAAAAACTGGGCGGAGATCAGTGAACTCTGATCAATAATAGCAAGGTTAGGCTGTGTTTCATCAATCAACACCCCTAAACTGAGAATAACTAGTTACTTAACTCGCTGATGCTTGGAAATTTTGCTATGTACAAAACATTAGTCTACATGACAGCAGTAACTACACTTCAAAGTAAGTCACTGTACACAGAAATTCTACAGTGCAGAAAGAGGCCATTCGGCCCATTGAGTCTGCACTGACCACAACCCCACCCAGGCCCTTTCACTATATATTACCAGCTAATCCCACTAACCTACGCAACCTGGGACACTAAGGGACAATTTAGCATGGCCAATTAACCCTCACATCTTTGGACTGTGAAAGGAAACTGGAAACCCATGGAGACACAGGGAGAATGTGCAAACTCCACACAGACAGTGACTCAAGCTAGGAACTGAACTTAGGTCCCTGGAGTTGTGAAGCAACAGTGCTAACCACTTTGCTACCGTGCCGCCCAAAAGCACACTGAAACATTTTTGAGCAACACATCATGTAAATGCAAATCTTTCATTCCAATAAATTATGGTAATTCTAGGAATGGCTTCACAGAACAAAAAACTTTTCTGAGATTTAATGTTCTTATATACACACCACGATGTCATGTTTAGTAATATCAGAGTCTATTTTATAAAGCCCACAAGAGTGAGAAAAATGAAATTAGGCAGGAAGCAAAATTTTGATTTCCCAAAGATTCTTTGAGATGCAGATATCAAGTCACAGATATATCACGCTCTTGCTGATCTGTGGTAGTTCATATTTATAAAATATTTGCATACTATGCATATTCATTCGCAGTAAACTTTTTGTAATAAAGTGCCACTTTCAAGGTATAATTAGAAGTACACAACAATCTCGTTACACTTAGTTCACTTTTGTTTAAAGGTTGTGTGTATCAGTCAGCTTTGTGGCATTGTACCGAAGGTCAGCGGTGTCCGTTGTTGAACTCTACAGCACGCAGATGGGGAGTAGGGAAATGGCAGCTTGAATGGATGCTTGAGACTGGCAACAGTGAGTCAATGGTGGAATAGAAGGATGTAGAGTGAAAATGAAAGGGCCTGTGTGATGGTGATGGGAGAGGGAAGGGGGGGAGTTACCATACAAACATACAGCACAGAAATCGGTCCTTCAGCCCATCGTGTCTGCGCAAGTCAAAAACAAACTACTCTAATCCCATTTTCCAACACTTTGCACGTAGCCCTGTATGCCTTAGCATTGCAAGTGTATATCTAAGTATTTTTTAAATATTGTGAGGATCTCTGCCTCCACCTCACTTTCAGGCAGTGACTTCCAGGTTTTTTCTCACATCCCCTCTAAACCTCCTGCCCCTTACCTTAGAGCTTTGTGTTGTATCACACTTCCCTCCTCAGAATCAAGACCCCTCTCCTTAGTGAACACTGAAGAAAAGTATTCATTCAACACCTCACTTATCTCTTTTAACTCCATGCACAAGTTCCCACTACTATCCTTGACTGGCCCTAATCTCACCCTGGTCATTCTTTTATTTCTCACATTAGAATAAAAAGCTTTGGGGTTTTCCTTTATCCAACTCCCCAAGGACTTCTCGTGCTGCCTCCTAGCTCTCCTAAGTTCTTTTTTTTAAACTCATTCCTAGTTACCTTGTAACCGTCAAGCGAACCAACTGAACCTTGTTTTTTTCATCCTTACATACACTTCCTTTTTCCTCTTGGCAAGACATTCAACCTCTTTTGTGAACCATGTTTCTCTCACTTGGCCATTTCTTCCCTGCCTGCCAGGGACATACCTATCAAGGACACACAATATTTGTTCCTCAAACAAGCTCCACTTTTCATTTGTGCCCATACCTGACAGTTTCTGTTCCCATTTATGCTCCCTAATTCTTACCTAATCACGTCATAATACCCTTACCCCAACTATAAACTCTCATCATTGATCCCACCAAGGGGAAAAGTTTGTTCCTGTCTATCTAAGTAAGAAAATGAGGAGCAAAAAGAGCAATGAGTGCTGCCCAAATGTGGGCCCATCTCAGGATGTTGGTGGCCAGATTCATTACAGGGCTTCAAGTGTACCTATAACATTTTAATTACCTCTGCTGATGGTGATGTCAGACAATGTGCTTTGCGATGCACAGATGGGAGGGTCATCTGAGTCTGCAAGTTCAGCCATCATTATTTATTGAGCATCGAGTGGCAAATATAACATGGGGCACTAACATGAGCATTCAATAAAGACTGGACCAAAAGCACAGCATTGTTTCTTCCACAATAAAGAAAATGTCCCTAACTCCTCTATTACCATCAGTGTGCATGAATCATGAGGCATGCCAATACATTTAGTTTTGACTAAGCAAGTCTCAACAAATAATGATGATGCAAATATTGATAAAGTGAAAGCAATGCAACAGGAATTAGTTACAAGTAAAATGTAGATTTGCAAAAGCACAAGTGCCACCTAAGTGCTTTCAATAAACCATCTGTTCCTGGCAAGAGAGTTGGACAGGTAAATTTCAGCCATGATGCAATTTATTTATTTATTAATGTCACAAGTAGACATAAATCAACATTGCAATGAAGTTACTGTGAAAATCTCCTCATCGCCTCATTCTGGCACTGAGGGAGAATTTTGCATGGTCAATGCACCTAACCAGCAAGTCTATCAGACCATGGAAGGAAACAGGAGCACCCAGAGGAAACCACACATATACAGGGAGAACGTGCACACTCCACACAGACAATGACCCAAGCTGGGAAATCAAATCTGGATCCCCTTTTGTGAGGCAAAATTGCTAACCACTGTGCCACCATGCCATCCTATAAGAGCTTCTGTTTGTCCAAGAGCCTCTTATACAGCCTCCCTTTTCTGTTGCATTATCAGCTGATGACAGTTTTACCTCTCAAAGGCATCTCCTGCTGCAAAATTTGCAGACATGCTAGGATCATTTAAGACTTATCTAGATAGCCACACGAACAGACTGGGAATAGAGGGATACAAACGCGTGGTCTAATGAGGAACATGTGATCAGTGCAGACTTGGAGAGCCGAAGAGTTTGTTCCTGTGCTGTATTGTTCTTTGTATGCATTTCCCTTGATCATCGCCAGCATTTTAAATTGTAATTGTATTCACGGGAGAAATGGAAAAAGCTAAGAAAGTAAAGTGAAACATATTTGCGGTTCTGCTATTAGGAATGGCGTTCCACTGCCAAAAACACAACATTCCCCTTTTCTGTCCCTAAAATGCTCATTTCTAAAGATGCACTGTCCCCTAGTTACCAGGTATACTCCCATACCTTGCCTCCGTAGTTCGTCTTGATGTCCAGATTTAAACATTAACTGTTGGCAGACTAGTGGAGAACATAATAGAGGTTTGATCATGTCCTCACTTCCCATCAACACAAATGCATACTTGCCAATAGGACCCACTTAGCTTTGCCCTGATTTCTCCTCTCGAGTTGAGGCACAAGAATTGGATAAGGTAGAAATAATGTTCTAATTAGCCTTTCTTCTAGCAAATGTTTCTATACTGATCACCCACTGTTGTCAACTGATTGTGTCTTCTTATTGCAAAAATAGACATGTTAATGAGCACTTTGTCAACAGTTTCCCCTGTGGCTGGTAAAGGTCAGCATAGGACCTCAAACATAAAACCTCTCAAACAGCCTGTACAAACTGACAAAGCCACTCAAGCCACAGTGGGCAGCAAACATGGTCAGATCAAACTACAAGTCTGAAATGGTTTTACCATGTTGCTGGTAGTGGAAGCCACGGAATTCACCATTTTAAGTATTGCATGCAGAAATATTCACATTATCTGAAGGCCATTAACACTCGAGCCACAACAGGAAACAGCTTAAGTAAATTCAAAGTTCTATCAATTGAAATGAAAATTCACTGAGGGAGAAAAATAGTCAGAAATAAAGAAAGAATTTTGTTGATGAATGAGAAAAAGGAAAATTCCAACTTGGTTTTCACGTTCACTTTAGTTCAAGTACACAAGAAATAACAATAAATAGGCTTTCACGCTAATACTAAATAAATAGGCTTTCATGCTAATACTGAAATGTAGTTATCTTAAATGTTAACACTTGATAAAAAACCTCATCTTGTGCTATTTTAATCAAAAATTGTAAGCTGTAAAGTATTCAGAGCCATAACTATTAATATTGATTTTATAATACAATGGCCTCAAAGGGTTAATCTTATAAGCTTATACTCTATGAGAAGAACATATCTTGGAGTTTAAGTACTGACCCCTCACAGGTTCCTGATATGCACTTAGAGTGAGTGAGGGAGACTCTGTTCTGTAAGCATCAGCAATTAGAATTATCCCCATACAGTAAAATAATAATTTTCAAATGTTTCCATGTGTTTAGGACCCCCTATAAATACTGGCACATTCCCAGGGATGCTAACTTCTGAAAAGTGGTGTCAGCTACTGGAAGGAAAGCATCAATCATTGCAAAGAAATGTTGAAATCTGATGACCTCAGGGAATCCCAGTTTGAAAACCTACACTGCAAAATGGAAATAGGTTGATTTATGTATATTAATCAACACTAACGTCTGTGCATTAAACCGACTGCCCAGCTTTTTCAATAGAGCATGCAATGAATTCATGTTACTGTAACGAGAGTTGGCTCAAGCTGCCGAAGCTGCATGCAATTGGTTCCCCATCTGTCTTCAGTCCAGAGAACATATGAATGACAGGTCCCTCTGTGTTTAACACCTTGATCCAGTTGGTATTTCCTAGATCTGCCTGCAAGCCACAACAGCCTCATTCATAACATGGAACTCAAGTCCTGGCTTGGTTGATGTTACACTGAAAAGGAAAGAAGATGCACTCTCTCCTCCCCCGCCTCTTCCAGCCCCAAAAGACTATACAACATTACATTGTTCACATTTCAAAACAGAACAATTAAAGCAAATCAGTTGTGACTCAGACTGTACTTACAGTTTTCAGACTGGAAATCTGGCACAAACTGTTCATCATTGTCAGGGACTTGAGCTGTTGAAAAGAATGAGAGGAAAATGTGTGAAAATACTGAATGTTAAATAAAATTGAACTTCCGGCATTTTGTTGAAACCAGCCTTGTTTTTTTTTGTTTAATAACCAGCAGCATATTTGATATGGTGAAAGTCTTTCTCACAAAAAGATCCGCGGCCCAAAAAACTGCAGATCCATTAATAAATAAAAGCCACCTTCGCTAACAAATCTAGCCATTACAGAGTTTATTCTTTGCACCTATGATACTCTTACACCATCATGGAATGAGGTACGGTGAAGGATTCTGCTGGGTGCAAATTCTAATTTATTTTGAGGTGTCAATCGACAATGGAAAATCTTGTCAAAAAGTAGCTTCCAATGCAAAAGATCTTTCCAGTTGAGGAAATGTGACAAAATTAGTTTTGTTTCAATGCTGGATTTCGAAAACCCACAGTCACTGCAAGGGACATTGAAGCTATATACAGGGTGGGAATACAAAAACCATAACTAAACAGAAACAGAGAAAAAACACGGGGAATAATCTCCATATTTGTAACTCAAATTACAACTTTAAATATTAGGATCCAAATTACAATAAAACATCGTGAATATTTACAAAACTTCTATCTTCAACTTTAAATTTACGCTTAGCATTCTTTTGTTGCTTTTAGTTGTGACATGGAAAATATATTGTTTCTTTTCTTTCCCCATTTTCAGGTGACGCATTCAGCACAGATGTCAGAATTGAGGTAGCAGATATATCAAGATTTTGCTTTTAGAAACAATTCAAGTTGTGAGGACAACATTGCACTGTTTTATGCTAGATTTTTGCTTAGACGCCCCAAAGATTATTTGATAGACAACGTAATTGGTAATAGCATGCAAGTAAAGTGAGAATTGTACAGCCTTCACTTCAAACTTGCGTTAACTGTGGATCACGTCAAGGTAAGAAAAATTAAAATATTTAAATTTAGACCATATTCGCTACAAAAAGATCAAAAGACAAAACTGTTTTGATAATATCAACACAAATTGCAGACTCTTCAAGGGAGTATAGATTCTGATTTTGTGTGATACCTGTAGTTTAAACAAATAAGAGTGAATTGACCACCCATTTTATAACATTTCATTAAAAATTGGGAAAATGTAGAACTGGCTGCCAATTCACAATCATCTACTTATTCTATCTCATAAAATTAACATTTAACCCAAGTTATTATCTGTTACTGTATATTGAGCCCTCAGGTAAGTTTCAGGAAACCTCTTTATCACTGCAATCCCTAAAATTCATACAGCGTAACAGTCCTGTTTAATTGCCGTAGTCTCTTACATGTATAAAGATTCTTAATTTTTCATTGTAATCAAAAAAGATTAAAATTAATCACATTGAAATATGTTTACTTAATTTTCCTTGGGGGTGGGGAACATAAGTAAATAAAAAATGGCAAAATTGGGCCCATCCCTAAAGTTGTATTTCCCAGAAATGGCAAAAAAGATTAAAGATGCAATTTGTGTTATCACCAGAGGTCCTGTCAATCTTTCGCCAAAAGTTTTAGCAAGTGTCGTGAACACTACAGAGAAACTGTCCAGTGCACTTTTTTCCCCCTAGAATCTACAAAGGAACTAATGGTATGTGACATATGCAAATTTTTCACAGCTTCACCTTTACATTTTTTTTATCCCATTTTGGACAATTACAAACTGTGTAATCATAAAGCAATCACAGAAAATTTGACAACACAGGAGGCCATTTGGCGCACTGTTTCTATGCCAGTTATTCTCGCTGTGCTTGCGTGGGTTTTCTCTGGGTGCTCTGGTTTCCTTCCACGTCCCAAAGATGTGCTCTTAGGCTGACTGGCAGAACAAATTCTCCCTAAATTGTCTCAAATTTGGTTTCGATGCATAGATCTATAAACATAAACAGGGATCACGTAGAAGTGGGAACATCGAGGTGACGGCGTGGGCTCATTGGGCCAAAGGGCCTGTTTCCCATGCTGTTTTGTTCTTTGTTCTTTATTCATAAAATGTCTTAATTCTACCTAAGATTAAATTCAGCCTAAATTCCACTTTCCTGTACCAGATCAATAGCCCTGCAGATCACGACTCTTCAAACAATGTAAGTTTATCAGTGCACTAAATACTGCATTTTGTTTAAGAAATTCAGTGAGAATTAGCAAAGGAGTGATGTGAGAATGAGCCATATTTGGTACCTTTGCTAAGTCTTCTCGCAATTTGCCACTGTCCTAATAACCCCTATCTAAATCTCATTGTGCTCCACAATTTGTACTAGTTTCAGTTCATCGCAATTCTTATGAAACCAAGCAACTACTATTAAAAGTCTGGCTAGATCTGTGTGTATAATCAGTTTGATTCACGTTTATTGCATTTTATCATGTTAATGCTTTTAAACAGTATAAAGGTTTAGTTCAACACTAAAATTATGACACATATACACAAACCACAGGGAGATTTAACTAGTTTCAACGCACTGAGTAGTAAAATCAAAATCTAATATTGCGTACTTTTCAGTAACTTTGAGAGTATCAAGTCAAGATTTTACTTGATGATTCCCATGGTTGAATAGCTGATGGACACTCACTGTCAAATTTCACAGGTTAACAATACCAACCGAGCAAAGTATCGGACAGGGACTGCCACACATGGAACCATATTCCAGCAAGGAGGAGAGAGGTGTGAAAAAAGGAAAAAAATTTACGGAAAAACAGAAAGAATATAATTGAAAAATCGCAAGATTTACAAGCTTGATAATTTACTTTCTAAAGCTTAGTCATGGATGTTGCTGCCAATGGGGAATCTAGGTGTATACTGCGTGATTTTCTGACCATTAAATGAACGCACAAACATTATTTCTGAAATGGACTCCTGGTAAACTAAGCTGGCATCATGAAGTTGCGAATTAACCTGCTAACGTTTGCTTTGACAATATATTTTTAAATTAGCAGAAAACTTGTGGATTTTTTATTTTGCAACCATTTTCTAAAACAATGTTTTGATTTTTTTTTCTAAAAAGAAATAAAGTACATGGCTGACCACATTCTGGTACAACTAAAAAGTCTCAATGACAACCACATTTCTAGTGAATGGCCCAGCTTACTTTGATTGATCAGTGATGTCTTGAGCTGCTAGTGGGACTTTGAAGGAGGTGGCATAGAATACATTGTCCTCGCTGAGAACATTTGTAGCATGATAACACAAAAATGTAAATTAGAACACCGTGGTAAGGTTCACCCCAATATTACTAGGCAGAAGGAATTTTGGACTTCAATACTTAAAGAGGTGAAGGCTTTCTCCCCATGGAACGAAGGCAGATGGCCAATTCTCCCTCCGTCGGCTGAACTCCATAGTGCAAAGAACCCAAAGTTGTGGGAACTAATGAGTTCACAGCCACAAAATTGTAAGTGCATGATATTTTGTCAGACAAAAGGAGCTGGTGTCTCTGTTGTGAAAGTGGGGAGCCCACCGTCACATTTATACTCCATTATACAATAAAACTCAACAGGACTAAGGCAACTGACTGCTGCTTCGCAACCCAAAGCTAGCTTTCCCTCTCCCTAAACAGGACCACACAAGCACAAAAATAATGTTCCTTTATCATTGGGTTAAACAATTCCTTTATCTCCAGTAAGCAATCGTACTAAGTTAAAGCAAAACCCGTATATATTTTGTCCACATATTCCATCTGAACAACTCTGTATGTCTAGAGTTTATATTCAAATCTGTTGCGGCAAAAACAGAATGTGTTATCAAGAAATCAAAAACCACATTAGACAAAAGAAACTGTCCAACTAAACAATGTTTGTTTTCTCTCTGAACTAATTCATTAAATAATTGTAAATGGGGAGTAGTAGGGAACATAGTTTGAAGAAAGGAGTAATTTCAGGTTCTGCCACTTCGAATGCTCATAATGAGGCCAGTGTCCTGGCTCCTAGTTCGATATTGAATACTGCATTTAGAAAGTTGCAAACATTGGAAAACAATAAAGAACTATCTTTGCAACTCAAAGCAGGAAAGGGTTAACTGGTGTCACCACCAATTGACCTCGTCATTTAAAACAAAAAATACTTCACGTTACGAAACTGGAAATTTATACACACAGTAACTAACAGACAATTACAAAAAAAAGCCTCTGGATCATTCTTGCTGACAGAGAATAAGGTAACTGACCATAACAATTACATAAGACAACAATAAAAACTAAACCCCACCTTCCTTGAGAAACACAATCCGGATTCTGGAGTGTGTGGTCAGACCACAAAGACCAACGTCACACCCTTTAGCCTGAGGAGATGGGAGGTGGGGGCAGGCACGGATGGAGGTGGTTGAAACTTGAACTTTTCCTGTAAACACTAATTCACTGTTTGCAGTTGCATTCAAAAACAAAATGCCCAAATTCATTAGCATATGTAGTACCTTTCGTAGCTTCAGGCATACAATGATTTTCCATCACAGTTAATAAGCTGACGTTCTATAGTACTGTTACTTCAATGCTACCTGTTAGCAGAGCAGAACCAGGGAAAACTAATTGGATAAAAATGCAGCAATGCTACCTGTTGGGAGTTATTGTTAACCTGTGTAACAGTATAGTTCTCAGAAGTGATTGTTCTATTAATGATAGGCTACTCAAGAGCCAAACACATGGCCTAGTTTGCAACTGAAGCCTCAACCATTATGTGAATTCAGTTACTCTTTACAGGTGTATTCTACCATCTCTGGCCCAGAGTATGATTTCCACTTGGCAGAAGAATAAAGCATTTGTTACTGCACATACATTTTGGTACATTTTTGTGTTCAAACTGATCATCAATGTTGGCAAGTGAGATAGGATCTAACTTTTTGGCATCCAGCACCTGACTATCAAGTCAGGAATAACATCAGTCAGACCTAATAGCAAAACTCTTTCTATGCTCTCTCACAACGCATCTTAACCACAACTTAAAAGAATGTTTCTGCAGCATGTGTGCATTTTTTTCATTTTCCACTCTAGCCACATAATGGGACCTGATGAACATTTTAATACCAGTCTGTGCCAAGTTATAGAAACATAGTGCTGCATGCAGTACTTCAACAAAACCTCAAATCTTCCAAATATCTTAAAGAACCAGCACTGTCATTGCACCAGTCTGACCTCTATTCAAGTCTGAGTGCTGCAGAGATAAGAATTGTAAAAGAAAATTTCTAATTTTTAAAAATACAAAAAAATCACAAAAAGAGATCAATGGAAACTTGTGATTGGGCATTAAATATGTTTTCTGGGCAGCTCATCAACTATGGGATAAATGATATGGTGACAAGGTTAGGCACCACTGGCTTAAGGAAGGAAAGCAAGAAGGTAATGGAAGTGGTCACTGTATGGAAGCGGTGATTTGCTAACAAATGGTAGGGGCCTGCATGGAAGTTGGGTCGAAACAAAACGCACTGAATACAAATACTGCTCAGAAGTAACCCGAACCTGTCTCCATTCTCACGCTGTTACCTGTCAGAACCCAATGGAAAGGATAATGGCAAAACGCACCACACAACCAAAAAATAAAATTGCCGGGTGCTCAGACACAACACTGGACGTCCTTAGAATTGTTTTCTTACAGACTGCAGTACCTCAACATTTATCTCCCCCACCCAACACACACACACACACACACACATCTTCACAGCTAATGCATCCACACTAATACTTTGAAATAACAATCTAATCCGCATACAACAGAACGGAAACAATTGGGGTTGTTTTTATTTGGAAGAACGTTGCGCGTGTTTATTTTTAGGACTGCCTTGCCCGATCTCACTTTGGTTACTTTCTATCTGTTTCCAGTACACCCAGTTCCCAGTCATCCTTTCAATGTTTAGCCAACTTCAAACTGCAGTGCAAACAATGCATTGGTAATACAGGCTACTGATCAGAAGGGCGATACCCAAATCTGTTGAAAGGACAACGGGGACAGTGAAACATCCAATTCTATCAAAAACGGCGATCTTCATCCAGATCCGGTCATCGAGGCAAATTTGTAACTCGCAAAGTAGTTGCCAAAGTGCAAATCAGAAGAGTTGCAATATTATGTCAACAAAATAATTTCTGTCCCAACAATCCACGCGTTTAATACTACCCACACGCATTGAGACAACTGCTGGTAATATGCACAAGTCTCTTCCCCCCGTCTGGATTATTCGCAGTTAAAAAGGCCAATATTATCAGTTTAGGATACAGATAGTGTTCACCCGATATTGCGCTTAAATCTGAGGGCCGAAAAATAAACAGGAGGAATAAAGGCTGTCTCCTGTACAATAGCGACACGGTCCATGGTATTCATTAACTTCATTCGACGGTGGAACCATTCAAACTATTTAAACCTGAATTAATGTGCTTTCGGTCCACAGACAGCAGCAGAAAAAAAAAATCACATACACGACTAATTATTAATATATCAAGTAGATATTTTGCGAACATCTTGCATGTTGCAGGACCATCATAAAAATCTACTTACTGCGGCTATACAGAACATGTTTTGAGTAAACTTAACATTTCTCCCGGTCCAAGAAGCACAAGTAACATTTTCCTTTAGGTAAAGTTGGCTTTTTAAGTATCTCAGACACTTTTAAATACCTGGTCACAGCCACACAGCCCAATGGAAAGGCAGGAAAATGTCTATTCCTCCTATCCTTTTTGGCGCTCAGTTATTTAAATCAGAGTATTCAAATGTTATTCAACACCGTAAAAGGTGCTCAGAATGTTTGCAAAAGAACAGAGTAATATAGCGAATTTCCTTTCAGGACATTCTTACTCACAGTTGACAGGAAATAATTATTTTCCTTATAGGCTTTCTATAGCCACAACATCGAACAAGGAAAAAGGATAGGGCTGCAACTCAGCAAAGTAGGTTTTGGACAGATTAGGAAATAGATGAAGGTAAATACTTGGTAAAATTTTCAAATGCATTTTTTTTGTTTAAATGCTCCCAGTCACTGCTACAACTGCTAATCCCTTTTCATCCAAATATATTTACGATGTCAATGAATTACATTCCACTTGGTGCCCAGTTAGTCAGATTAGGATCAGACTTTAGCTGCTGCAATGATAAAACCAGGATCATTGGAACTGCAAAAGATCAACACAACTGATGCACGTTCACATCAGCATTTCCTGCAGCTCAAATAAAGTATCATTATTGTAACACATATATAGGCAGATAGAATTTATGATCACAAAAGTATAGTTAAATGAGAATGTTTATGTTCTATGTCTCAGTTGATATTCTTATGCTTAACCATATTAAAGGATAAAACTATCTCATTTAAATACTTTTATACCAATCTCTAAATCGCAGTGAAATTATCCATGAAGCAGATGTAGTTTAAAATCAACAAGAATTATTTGAAACACATTTTGGCACCAATTACATAGCTTGGTTATTTTAAAAATGTTTTGAGTATATATGCAATTTAAAGTTATAGGTCCTCAAACCACCCGATTATTTAGACATTTACAACATTTTTAAGATAAATACAACAAGTTTAAAATATACCAGCTACAAACCTAAACTTCTGTGCTGTGAGCAAGCTGGATAAAAGACACTTGCACTCAAATCCTGAAGCATCCCGTCGCGATGAATCGAGGAATATAAACACTTTTTGCCATCAGAAAACAACACCTAAAGAACATCAAAGCTCGTTTGTTGGCACCATCGGAGCTCAGATGTATCCTAGTGTCTTAATAATTCACGCTTTAAAAAGTCTCCTGCAGCAATGAAGATTGGTCAGGTAAAATCATCGCCAGTCAAAACTAAATGGTGCTTTCAAACTTAAGTCTAGCTGTCTGGGCGGCTGCAGATCTTCCCCCAAAAGCAGATGTGATTGTAAACTGGAAGCAATTTCTCCTGGTAATCTGTGATGACACTGGGAAGATCAGCCCTGAGTTCCCCAAGGCAGACTAATCACAGTCTATAATGTATGCATGACACATGAGGTGGCTCTTTTAGAGCTCAATTAATTGGGCTTCACGTTAGGAACGCAACTTTTAGGCGTCGCAATTGTTTTCTTTTCTACATTTTTATTCTCCCTCCCAGGGCTGTGGGAGTTCCTTACCTTCTGCGAGCCAGGTTTCCTGCAGCTGGCTTAAATCCTGAAAAAGTTCTGCAGAGACAGAGAAGGAGAAAAAAAATCAAAATATTGTTGCGGAGAGAATAGTGTTTTTATATAAAAGAAATGTGGAATCACCAGTTCAGATCTGCCGAAAATGTATGAAAGGGTCTTAATTGCATTGAGCTAACATTCAATGTCCTGCAACTATATGAGAATTTTAAACTGCAATGTTGATCAGTTTTAAGTCTCACGCAGTGGCTGTTAAAAGTTTCCTCCTGCCCAGACACAGAGACATTTATTCAGCGTGATGATTTTTGTTTTTTCAGGAATCAACTGGAAAATATTAGGGGCTAATTGCTACAAGAGCAAATTGAACGGCCAGAGTTTGTTTGATTGGTTCAATTACTTGATACATTGTGCACAATCTGGGTAGATTGAAAAAAGGTTTGGCAATCACAAAAATATGGAGCTATGCGGCACATTGTGTAAATATCTTAAAATTCAGCACACACAATGGAAAATTAACATTAAGCAGGGCTGTGCTGTGTTTAAGACTTGTGTCCAAAGTGACTGAATATATTATTTTTTTGCCCTGGATTTGATGGCAAGAAATGAGACGAATGTGCAATGTCTTAACTGCAAATACTAACGGCAGAAGAAACGTCAAAAGGCATTGGACTCATCTTTTAAACAAAAAGTTAACGATGGACGAGTGGGAAGACAGAATATATTTACCTTCCGAATCTTGAGCTAAGTCTGTGTCAATGAATTTCCTTTTCCTTTCGCTCGTTGTCTTTTCACTACATTTCCCTCCATGCGGTTTCTACAGAAGACAAAATGTTTGTTAAAAATGTGGAGGCGGACACCTGCTACAGGAAAGTACATCACGCACATTTTTTAGAGCAAATCACCCATTTTCCAGATTCAGTTTTCCAACTTATTATCAAAGAATTAGGATCCGTTGGCCAGCTGTTGATACATTTAAGAGTTCAATGTGTATATTTTTTTTATAAAAACTTGATCGTAGAATTTCATCGTGAATTTGTACTGCTACCCCACCCCACACCCCCCCCCCCCCTCCATTTATGACAAACCTGGGCATCAGTTTGCATTGAGCGGTCGTGCGTGCGAATGTGACGTGGATTCCAAAACAATTAAATATATTATTAAAGTCTAAATGCACAGAAAAGCCCGGGACTGGTTGAAGAATTGATGTTTTTTGTGGAAATATGCCATGTTGGAAACAAAGAAATAGTGAGGGGCAATGTCACATCTCTGAGTTAATCAAGACAATCTAAGTACGTTCACTCTGCTAGTATTTGCAACAGGAGTTTGCGTGTGCTGCGAGATACTTATGCTGGACCTTGGCGTTTGAAAACACTCCTTTAAGCAGTGTTGAATTATTTGTCATTGTGATGACATTCTGTAGCCTGGTTGAGTTGTGGTTAAAGTAAGCTTTGTACCTGACATGTGCTTTCCCCCAACCCTGTTGGAAAAAGTGCAAAGTCAGGAATATTGTTGGGGGGGGGCGGGGAGGGAGGTGGGAAATGGATGTGGGTTACAGTCAAACACCACCTTGTTCAAAGGTTTCTTTTTCAGCCCTGCTCGGGTTTGTTACAAATATTCAATGAGTTGTAGCTGAATTTATGGTGATCAGACAGTACTTTTTTTTAAAATCGCTTCCACTTGCCAACTTCTTATTAATTCACTTGCCAGTTCACTTACAGGAGTTATCATGAAAGGCACTTGCTGGTCGTAGTATCCGTCCATTCCGCAGCTCATCGCAAACTCTTAGCTGGTCTTATCCTTCAGCATTTAGATGGAGAGACCGTGTGCCTGATGGACTCGCGATCAGCCTACAACGACAGAAGATGGCCAAAGGGAAATCTTGAATGGACCGCCTGAACTTGCATATCTAATTAGCCTCCAGCGCCCCATTCACAAAAAAACATCTCCAGACTACCGCCCCAACCTGTTCCAGAGAGATAGCGATCAGCCTGCAAACATGAACAAACTGCTGGGGGAGGGGGGGGGGGGGGTGGGCGGAATGGGGGGAGGCGAGAACACAAACTGATCCTACCCTTGGTACTTCGGACTTATCAGTGCGTATGCATTCGCAGCGAGAGAAAGGGTTTGCAAACCTGGGCAACACGCAGTAAACTGCTAATGGCGATCATCGTGGAATTCCCAAATGTTTTCCTTATATGCAGATAACGGGACGAGATGGAGAGCTTTTTTTTGTTTATTATCGTTATTATTTCTGTAACGCTGATCACGCAATGCTCTAGAGGCTTGCAAAAGTTGAACAGGGTCTCACCTGAATGGGTGCGGAGCGATCGCCTATAAATATTCCCGTCAGATTTGGTAAATAGCATGAATTAGTTGATGTAGAGAGTCCTTTCAAGGCAGCCCAGACCTATGATTGTGCTCAATTCACTCGTTTTTTCTTTGCTTCTCCTCCAGGGGCCTCCAGTGTTTTCTAATGGATCTTTCTCATTGGTCGCCTGTCTGTTTCATCGGCTCCAATTTCTAGCTGTCAATCACTCACTCCCCTACTTGATTAAAGATACAGGCTTCCTTTCTCTAGGACTAACGCAGGCTAGAATGCACTGGTCCAAACCGAGGGGGTTAACTCAGTTAGCACACCGCAGCCCATTCTAAAATCTGAGCAAGGTACGGACCCACGACATTTAACACAAGTTTCAGAGACACATTACAGGCTACCCAAAGACAAGGTCATTATTATCTAAATATAATGCAGTGCCGATAATCCAGAGAGAGAAAAAAAAACACGTGCACTTCTTTGAATATATATTTTTTCTCTCTCTTACGATTGCGGAGCAGATGTAAACCCGAACAAACAATCCTTGCAAAACAATATCGATCCTTTATTCAAATGAGTCATGCCTACCTCAAGCTTCCCGTACCGTGTAATTTAGAACATCTCTCATGCAAGCAAGGATCACATGCGAACTAAATATGTTACTCCCGAAAATGATGTTAATTACATAGCGAACGGCAACCAAAAAAAAAGCAACACGATGGTGACATTTCTGACCTTCCCAGATCATGTTTAATGATTGTGAGTCCAAAAGAAATACAAACCCGGGCAACAGTGACGCATCCTGCAGATGTTTTATTTTTAAATATACAATTGTGCTTTCATTTTAAAAGCAAAGTTCAAAACTTGCCGGTTGGAAATCTTAGGGCAATCATTACAGAATGCCGCTTTAAGAAATGTAAAGTGAGTTAAAAAGTTTTGTGGCTGGGCTTTATTTTAAAAAAAAACTTCCTAAAATGTCCCCGTCTCTTGCCCTGTTTCTTCAATATAATCTGTGAAACAGTTTTCAAGCTGTCTAACTAATCAGGCAGGAAGAATGGTTACCGCAGCAACCTGGGGGTGGTGCCTTGTGCTCTATTTGCATGGCTTTGCTAAGCTAACCAATGGTGCAGGCTGCTTTTCATTTGATTGATGTGTTTATTCATAGAGCAACAGTTTCCCTTCAGGCGAAAGAGTGTGAGAGAAAGAAAAGGGGGACAGAAAAAAAGAAATTATTTAAAGTTGAAGGGGAAGGCGAATAAAGTCTAATTTCACATAGAAAGAGGGAAAGATAAAACAATCAACACATCTTGACAGCAGGAGTTCGTGTTGCCGGGAAATTCATTCACAAAAAAAGTCTTCAAAAGTCCAGCCCAGGCGAGGGATAAAAACAGCGAAGGGGGAGGGAGAGTTCATTCACAAAAAAAAGGTCAAATTCACAGAGATCGGCGAGAGACCAAGGGGAAGGAGGAGTTCATTCAGAAAACAAATCTCAAAAGTTTAATGCGGAGTGGGGGGAGGGAGGGAGAGAGAGAGAGAGTTCATTCACAAAAAAGTGAAATCCTATCCAGGGGACAAAAGAGAGAACGAGCACAAAGGAAAAGATACAGTCAAAGCTTGAAGGTAAAGTAGAAGAGAATAGGAACAACTAAGAAAGGGAAAGAGTCGAATCTTTAAAAAAAGAGAATGTGTTTTTGCATATTGAAAAAAAAACAGTTTATGAAAAAGAATGGAACGAACTTATCCAAACGTTTATATTCAATTTGCTCAGCTGAATTTAAATCCGATTAACTCCTTCAAAAACTAGTTGCATCATATAAAATATAGCACAGAAATGTTTCTGCACAGTTTTTGTCAGCCTTTCCAGCCCCTGACTGGAAGGCGCATGTGTGAGCCAGGGACCCAGTTGATATTTGGCTCAAGGAAATTTGCCCAGGAGCTCCATCGCTCCCCTCTCCTGTTGGTGAGCATGTTGCAGCACTTCAATGGGCGAGGTGAGTCACGGTGGTTGATGGGGTGACTTCAGTGAGCCACACATATCAGCTGCTTTTCAGGCTCTGCACCAAGCAGACGGTTGGTATTTCTGGATTATCATTGCCTGTCTACGAGTCTACGCCTACACAATCACTGGCACACAGAATCTGCTTACATCTTCAATTTAAATCAAAATCAGTTGTCATGGCTCAATGATTTGCAACCTAATTACATACTTCATTATGGCAGTGCTCGAAAGAAAAATCAATATGATTATGAAGCCATAGTTCAATATGGACCAAGCCCCACTTACCAGAAAGAGGAAACAATGTGCTTTACACTCTTATTGTAGATCCAAACTGTTTTCCTATTTGATTTGATTTATTATTATCACATGTATTAGTATACAGTGAAAAGTATTGTTTCTCACATCCCAAACAGACAAAGCATACCGTTCATAGAGAATGGAAAGTGCAGAATTAGTGTTACAGTCATTATTAGGGTATATGGAAAGATCAGTTTAATGTGAGGTAAGTCCATTCAAAAGTCTGATGGCAGCAGGGAAGAAGCTGTTCTTGAGTTGGTTGCTACGTGAGCTCAGACTTCTGTATTTTTTTCCCGATGGAAGAGAATGGAAGAGGGAACATCCAGGGCACATGGAATGTTTAGTTATGCTGCCTGCTTTGCCGAGGCAGCGGGAAGTGTAGACAGAGTCAATGGATGGGAGGTTGTTGGTTTTTTGGTGTCTTATTTTTCTCAATATTATCATCTGTTCATTTTTGCTATATTTTCTGCTTGAGATTTGAAACCAATGTGTTAGATTCTCCAAATTAGAGTCATAGAAATTTATAGCATGGAAACAGGCCCTTTGGCCCAACTTGTCCATGCCACCCTTTTTTTTAAAACCCCCAAGGTAAGCCCAATTGCCCGCATTTGGCTCATATCTCTCTATACCCATCGTACCCATGTAATTATCTAAATGCTTTTTAAAAGATAAAATTGTACCTGCCTCTATAATTCCTCTGGGAGCTTGTACCAGACACTCACCACCCTCTGCGTGAAAAAATTGCCTCTCTGGACACTTTTATATCTCTCCCCTTTCACCTTAAACTTATGCCCTCTAGTTTTAGATTCTCCTACTTTTGGGAAAAGAATTGATTATCTACCTTGTCTATGCCCCTTGTTATTTTATAGACATCTATAACATTACCCTCATCCTCGTAAACTCCAGAAAGAAAAGTCCTAGTCTATTCAGCCTCTCATAAATCAATCCATCAACTCCAGTAGCATCCTAGTAAATCTTTTCTGCACTCCCTCTAGTTCAATAATATCCTTTCTATAATAGGGTGACCAGAATTGTACACAGTATTCCAAGTGTGACCTTACCAATGTCTAGTACAACTTCAACAAGACATCCCAACTCCTGTTTTCAGTGTTCTGACTGGTGAAAGCAAATATGTCGAATGTCTTCTTCACCACTCTGTCCACCTGTGACTCCACTTTCAAGAACATATGAACATGTACCCCTAGATCTCTTTGTTCTGTAACTCTCCCCAGTGTTTTACCATTAACTGAGTAAGTCTTGCCCTGGTTCAATCTATCACATCACCTCACATTTGTCTAAATTAAACTCCATCTGCCATTCATCAGCCCAATTAATTAAGATCCCGTTGCAATTAGAGATAACTTTCTTCACTGCCCACTATGCCACCAATCTTGGTGTTACCTATAAACTTACTAATCATGCCTCCTATATTCTCATCCAAATCATTAATATGAATGACAAATAACAGTGTGCCCAGCACTGATCCCCTGAGACACACCACTGGTCACAGTTTGAAAAACAATTCTCTAGTCCTCACGCTGGATCCCATGAGATTTAACATTATGCAACAACCTACTATGCAGTACCTTGTCAAAAGGCCTTGCTAATGTCTACGTAGACAACATTAACTGCAAGGCCCTCATCTACCTTCTTGTTACCCCTTCAAAAAACTCAATCAAATTTGTGAGATATAATTTTCCACTCACAAAGCCATACTGAATATCCCTAATCATTCCTTGCATCTCTAAATGTCTGTAGCTCTGCTTTGTATATTAGGGGAGATATCACATGAAACAATTTGTGATCAATGTCTGATCAGATGGGAAGGAGGTAAATTGTCCAAGTCAGTCTTTCACTTCTCCCATTGACAGTCTGCTCGTAGACTGGGCAAGCCCATTTGTTCCTTTGCATATTATTCTAAATTTTACCGTTCCAGAGCACCATCCTTGTAAACAGAAACACTTACAAACACATGGGTTCCTATCTTCAGGATACAGATCTGATATATTAATGCAAGAAATGCATAAAGAAAGAAAAGTGGGACTTCCCTGGGACATTGACTAACGTACTATTGTATGAGCAGGTGGAGGAAAATGCATGCCAAAGTGAGGGGTGGCACAGTGGTTAGCACTGCAGCCTCAGTGCCTGGGACCCGCATTCGATTCTGGACTGTCTGGATTCTTCACTTTTTACCCCATCTGTGTGAGTTTCCTCCAGGTGTTCCAGTTTCTTCACACTGTCTAATGATATGTAGGTTAGATGGATTGGCCATGATAAGTTGCTCTTTAATGTTCAGTGATGGGTAGGATACGTGGATTGACCATAATAAAAGTGCAGGGCTCCAGGGATACAGCAGGGGAGTTGGGCCTGAGCAGAGAGTTGGTGCAGACTCGATGAGCTGAATGGCCACCTTCTGCATGATAGGGATTCTATGGTTCTATACCATTCACCGAAGCTGCACACGTATAGATCTGCTATTGATACTTATTGAGGTTATCTTCCAGTGGTGCAAAAACCATAGGCTAATTGTGATTAGCAACAATTACGTTGCTACACAAACTAATCCATTAATAGTAATATGCATGGTCACTCTTTTACCTGGCTTTGTAATGCTGTTTCTTTATTGCTCCTCTTTTGTTTTCTTCATACAGATTCAGACTCTATTTGCTGTGGAGCCACTCTTCTTCCTCCCTTCCAGATGTGGTAACTCACTGAAGAATGATGCCTTATATCATCCCTCTGTTCTTACCTTTGTCCTTCTTTTCTTTTTGTTTGCGTGCTGCACAACCCATGTATTCTCTTCTCTCCTTCCTTGGCAGTCACTTAACAAAGAACAAAGAAGAACAAAGAACAGCAAGCCTGCACCGCCACCTTGATGTTCCCACTTCTACCCATGATCCCTGTCTATGTTTATAGATCTATGCATTGAAACCAAATTTGAGACAATGTAGGGAGAATTTGTTATGTCAATCAGCCTTAGAGCACATTTTTGGGATGTATGATGAAACCAGAGCACCTGGAGAAAATCCACGCAAGCATGGGGAGAATGCGCAAACTCTCACAGACACAGGCCCAAATCCATGTATCTGCACAGCACAGCAGTGGTCACTGAGCCGTCGTGTTGCCCATCAAATGGTCCAGGTCAAGCGTACACTAACGACGTGAAGCACTAGGATACTCTTGAAAAATCCAAGTGCACCCCTCTCACGACCCATCGTGTGTATGCCCCTTGTTAGACAACAAGGCGGACCAAAGTACCTGTAGGATAAAACAATACATCAATATCATCGACAATTTACATACTTTCCAAGGAACTCCCAAGGTTCATGATTCCCATTTTAAATCAGTTTTCTATATCCCTCCATTCCCATTCTGTTCATGTGCCCATCTAAGTATCTCTTAAATAATTCCACAGTGCCTGCCTCCACCACCTTACCTGGCAGCGCATTCCATACCCCCACCACCCTCTGTGTGAAAAAACTCCCTCCAGCATCTAAATTATACCTTACCCCCCTCACCCTAAGCCCATGACCCCTCGTGCTATTTGAGTCCATCCTAGGAAAAAGCTTAACCCTGTTTACTCTATCTATACCCCTCAGTCTTGTACACTTCTATTAGATCTCCTCTAAGTCTATGTCTTTCCAAGGAAAACAGCTCCAATTTGCCTAATCTCTCCTCGTAACTCAGACCTTCCATACCAGGCAGCATCCTGGTAAACCTCCTCTTCACTCTCTCCAGAGTCACCACGTCCTTCCGATAGTAAGGCGACCAGAACCGGGTGCGGTATTCCAAATGAGGTCTAACCAACGTTTTATATGACTGCAACATGAAAGGTTAGCTCTTGTACTCTATACCCCTTCTTATAAAGGTTGGCATACCATATGCTTTCTTCACAACCTTCTCCACCTGCTCTGCCATCTTCAGAGACTTATGCACCTGCATCCCCAGGGCCCTCTGCATTTCTATACTCTTAATAGGTCTCCCCTTTATCATATACCTCGCCTCTACATTCTTTCTCCCGAAATGCATCACCTCGCATTCATCAGGATTGAATTCCATCTGCCATCTATCTGCCTAAGTACCAGCCTATATCCTGCTGCATCGCCTGACAATGCTCCTCACTATCCACAAGTCCAGCCATCTTTGTATCGTCTGCAAACTTGCTGATCACTCCACTTACTCCCTCTTCCAAGTCATTTATATGTATTACAAATAGAAGAGGTCCCAGTACCGAGCCCTATGGCACACCACTAGTGACCGACCTGCAGCTAGAGAAACCCCTTCCACTATTACTCTCTGTCTCCTATTACCAAGCCAGTTACTTATCCATCTAGCTACCTGTCCTTGTATCCCTTTAGCCTTGACCTTTTTAACTAACCTCCCATGAGGGACTTTGTCAAACACCTTACTGAAATCCATATAGACGACGTCAACGGCTCGCCCTTCATCGACTGTTTTCATCACCTCAAAAAATTCTACCAGATTCGTAAGGCACGACCTCCCTTTAACAAAGCCATGCTGCATATCCCTAATCAGATCACAACGCTCTAAGTGCCTATACATCCTATTTCTAAGAATTCCCTCCGACAGCTTCCCTACCACTGACTTCAAACTCACCAGCCTATAATTTCCAGGGTTATCCCTACTACCCTTTTTAAACAACGGTACAACATTAGCTATTCTCCAGTCCTCTGGGACCTCACCTGTGTCCAAAGAAGAGACAAAGATTTGTGTCAGATGCCCAGCAATTTCACCTTTCGCCTCCCTAAGCAGTCTGGGATAAATGCCATCAGGCCCTGGAGATTTATCAGTTTTAATGCTACCTAGAAGCTCTAACACTTCCTCCCTCGGTATGGATATTTCCCTCAGCTGGTCTACAGTTCCCTCAGAGATAGGACCGGTCAACAAGCCCCTCTCCTTCATGAATATCAATGCAAAGTATTCATTCAGGATTGCCGCCATTCCCTCGGGCTCTAAGCACAGTTCCCCTCCTCTGTCCATAAGAGGTTTGATTTTTCCTCTAACCACCCTTTTATTCCTAACATAAGAGTAAAAACAATATATTGACCCAAATCTTCTTGTCTCCAAATCATCAGAAAATGGATGTCGAACAGAAGATGCACATCAAGATCCTGCAGAAGTCCAAATGTGTGAACATATGTAGGAATTTCCAGAGAAATTTAAACTTCTGATGGGCTAATTCACTGTTGCACGGAATCCTTTGCTTAAATGTATCTGACCCTGAGTTAGACTCAGATACCTGGGCTGAATATGTGTGACTAACCCAGGTGCTTATCCAAGTAATGTTAGACAGTTTAAAACATGTCTGAATATCTCCACATTCGACCCACCTCCCCATCGTCCCCAGCAACAGTTTGATTACCCCACAACTATCTGACTAACCCCAACCACCTGATTATAAACAGACCCATATACCCTCTCACTCACTCAATAATTCACTCACCCATCCACTCACTCATCTCATTCACTCACTTGCCCACCCACTACTCGTCTCACCCACTCACTCACCCATTCGCCCACCTAGTCACTCATCCATTCACCCACTCACTCACTCATTCGCTCATCTACTCATTCAGCCACTCCCTCACCCATCCATTCACTTGCCCATCCACTCACTCGCCCACCTAGTCACTCATCCATTCACCCACTCACTCACTCATTCGCTCATCTACTCATTCAGCCACTCCCTCACCCATCCATTCACTTGCTCAACTTCTCACTCGTCCACCCACTCAGTCACACACCCACTCACTAACCTATCTATTCACTTGCCCATCCACTCACTCACCCATTCGCTCACACATCCTCTCATTCACCTCATCACTCACCCACCCACTCACTTGCCACTTACTCACTCACCCACCATCATTCACCAATCTATTTACTTGTTCACCCATTCACTTACTCACCCACTCATTCACCCACCTACCCTCAACCTTTCCCACTCACTCACCCACCTAGTCACTTGCCCACCCGCTCACTCAGTCACCTCACCTCATCGCTCAGCCACCTACTCACTCGCCAATCTACACACTTGCTCACCACCCAAACATTCATCGACCCACTTACTCATCTACCATTTGCCAATCTATTCACTTGCTCACTCACTCATTCACCCACCCACTCACTTGCCTGTCCACTCACTCATCCACTCATTCGCCTAACTATTCACTCGCCCACCTATTTGCTTGCCCACCTACTTGCTCGCCATCTCATACACTCACTTACTCATTTGTTCACCCACTCACTCACCCACCCATTTGCCTAGCTATTCACTCGCCCACCTACTCACTCGCCCACCTACTTGCTTGTTCACCTACTCACTCACCATCTCATACACTCACTTACTCATTCATTCACCCACTCACTAACCTACCAATTCACTTAATTACCTACTCATTCGCCCACCAACTCACTTGCTCACCTATTCATGGGCTCACCCATTCATTCACCATCTACTCACTGACTCACCAACCTACTTGTACTCAGTCATTCACCCATCGATCCATTTGCTCACTCATCCAGCTATCCAATCACCCATCTACCCATTTCACCTTTCACCCATCAGACCATCTACCCATTCAGCCACCTACCCACTCACCCACTTACCCACTCACCCATTTATCGACTCAGCACCCACCGACTGACCAACCTACCCACCTACTCATTCACTAGCTCACCTCTTCACTTGTTCACCCATTCGCTCACCAATTCACTAACCCATATTCATTCATTAAAAATATATTTACCAGAATATGGTAGCCATGAAAAGTGGCATGTCCTCTCCTTCCCCTACTCCACTATATTTGCTGGAGTTAAATGAGAGTCTCTGTGCTGCCCATTTCGTAGTCAGCCGATGGCAACATTTTTGTGAGTAGTGGGTAATGCATGCATTGCTTGTTATCAGAAAATGTATGCTATTAAGTGCGGAAAGAAGCTATTATACTTTAGGTATTTTTCTCCCTTAGTTTTATACATTTTAGAAATTCAAATTTCTGTCTCACAGGTTTAAGTGATTAGCATTGACCTTTTCTAATTGTCAACAAAACACAGATGGAGATAATTAGTTGGCTTTAAAGCTTAACTGATTTTTTGAAAATTGAATATTAGCGTAAACAGAGGTACGGTCTTTCTCCCTTTAGCTTAATCATTCCTTCTCTCTTTTTACCCCTCTAACTTGCCTTCTTCCCCTTCTCAACCTATTTTCTCACAACCTACTCTCACCTCCAATCTCTCTATTAGCTTAACATATTTTCTCAAATTTATAAAACACAAAGAACCTGCCATAGTGTCTAATTACTTTACTGCCAGCTCTTCACTCACTTTTCAAATAGACTCATGTCTGAATTATCTTCAGTACATCAACTATAAATTTTACCTCAGCTATGTTTTTGAAATTTACCTTGCATTTCAAAATTATCTGAAGAGAATCTACTGTGAAAAATTCCTGAAGCCAAAAAAAAATGCATCAGTATTTTCAGACAGATGAAATTGATGCACCTTGAGAAAGTAAATACATTGCACATGCTCAGACTTCACAGTTCAATTTCTGTCTTTGGATCACAGGAAAGATAAGAAGAACACAATACTTACAACACAGGAAGAGGCCCTTCGGCCCTCTAAACCTACACCAACCGTGCTGCCCATCTGAACCAGAACTTCCTACCCTTCCAAGGACCATATCCCTCTATTTACGGAGGGATCCCATTTACGTATTTGTCCTGACACCCCTTAAACATCACTGTCATATCTACTTCCAATACCTCCCCCAGCAGCGAGTTCCAGGCACCCACCACCCTCTGTGTAAAAAAACTTGCCTTGTATATCTCCTTCAAATCGAAAACCTATGGCCCCTAGTAATTGATTCTTCCACCCTGAGAAAAAGCTTCTACTTATCCACTTTGTCTATGCCCTTCATAATCTTGTAAGACTTCTATCAGGTCACCCTTCAACTTCCGTGGTTCCAGTGAGAATAAGTTTTTCCAACCTCTCTTCATAGCCAGTAGTCCTATGAGCAGAATGTTCTGGATTTCCAGTACTCTGTGAAGAAGTGCTTTCTGACATCACTTCTAGATGGCTTAGCACAAATTTGAAGTCTAGACCACCCCATTCTGAACTCCCGCAATCTCGGGGAATTATTCCTCACTATCTAAAATGTTAACTCCATGTCCTAGTTCTTGAGAGAAGCTAAAATTTTAAGGAAGGAACTGAAATTTTCTTTTTATTTATCCATGGGATGTGGGCATCATTGGCTGGCCAACAGCTATTGCACATTCCAGAGGGCAGTTAAGACTCAACCACATTGCTGTGGATCACATTTGGCCAGACCAAGTAAGGATAGCTGATTTCCTTCCCCACAGGACATTAGTGAAGGTCGTTAGGATTTTTATAATAATCAGCAATGTTATTGTCATCATCAATAGACTTTAATTTCACATTTTAATTGAAGTAAAATTTCACCATCTGCTATGCTGGGATTTGAACTCAAATCCCAATGCATTACCCTGGGTCTTTGGATTACTAGTCCAATGACACTATCATAATGCCACTGCCTCCAACAAAGTACAAATCAATGGATAAAAATAATACAATGGCAAAACAAATTTTATTTAAACCTTTATTTTGGATATTTTCTAAAAACGTTGGTGAGGATATGTAAAGTCAGAAAATACAATGGGTAAACCTAGTAATGTTACTGTATAATTTTTAGATTTTTTTTGTGCATTTATTTTACTTCAAACTATATTTGGATAGAAGGAACATCAGTTTCCCAATTGGTGAGTTAGTATTGAAATAGCATTTCAGCCTGGCCATTTGACTCTGATATTACCCCATCACATTTTCCCACTAAGCCCTAATTAATATGTCTTTCATTGAGTTGCCAGCATTGGGAAAGTGGAAAGTGAAGTGATCCTCGAATGCATAAAATTCAGCAATTATTTAAAGGATGGGGGTCTAAATTTTGGGAGAAGAGGAAGCATAGTTTTTGAACAAGCAGTGACCTTGGAAAGTCTAGAGCAGTTTGGATGTGCAGATTCACAAATATGGTAATTTCCATCTTAATTAAGGAGAGATTGTTGAACACTAAGGGGAAAAAAGTCCCATTGGAGGGTGATTCTACTGAAGGAGATTCTTACCATGTGAATTTAATCACCATCATCTTACAAACTGTCACAGTGCAAGAAGAGGCAAAATAATCTTGCAAGGTTTGTCAAAGTAAGTGAAAGCACTGCTCCCAACACAAATGAAAGAGGTTGGACTGACCTCGTTAGTTTAGAAGCTTTTGTTTATGTGTTTTAGGAGATGTCCACATCGTTGGCTAGATATTGTTAAGAATTAAAAATTCTTAATTGCCTTTCAGAAGGTGACAGTGAGCCATCTTCTTGAACCATTTCAGTCCATGTGCTGTAGGTACACCCACAGTGCCATTAGAAAGACAGTTCCAGGTTTTTGATTCAGCGCCAGTGAAGGAATAGTGATATAATTCCAAGCCAAGATGGTGTGTGGCTTGAAGGGAGCGTGGAGGTGATGGTGTTCCCATGCACCATGATGGATTTGTTTGTCTTAGCAGCAGAAGTTGCTGTTGAAAGATCATTTGTGAGTTGCTGCAATGCATCTTGTAGATGGTATATACTACTCCTGATAGAGGACGTGAACGTTTAGGGCAGTTGACATAATTCCATCAAGTGGGCTGCTTTTTATTGGATTGTAAAGTTTATTTATTCATCACAAGTAAGGTTTACATTCACATTGCAATGAAGTTACATGAAATTCTCCTAGTCTGGTGCCTGTTTAGGTCAATGCAACTAACCAACATGTCTTTCAGAATGTGGGAGGAAATCAGAGCATCTGGAGGAAACCCACGCAGACACAGGGAGAACATGCAAACTCCACATGGACTGTGATTCAAGCCAGGAGTTGAATCTGGGTTCCTGGTGCTGTGAAGCAGCAGTGCTAACCACTTGCTACCGTGCCTCCCTTATATAGTTGCGTGGGTATTATTGGAGTTGCATTTCTCTATTTAAGTGGGAATATTCATTACACAAATGATTTGTGCTTTATAGATGATGGACAGGCATGAAAAGTCAGGAGGATCTTTCTACTTCATCACCTGTTGGCTGAAAAACAGAATTTTACAAAAAAGAACAGAGAAACACCATGTTAACTCACATAACTCAATACTCTCATAATCGCCTGCCTAAGGTAGCTAGGCTTGTCTTAATCAGTTGATTTCAAAAGATAATATATGATTCATTACATTGGGTCATATGAGGCAAAGAATGTCAACACCACTCACATTTCTTTAACTCTGTATTCTGCCTCCAGGAGTCCTTGCACTTCACATCATAACCATCATCAGAACAGAGCAAAGAACATTATTACTGAAATCTCTGCATTCAAATGATGTGAACAATTCACAGATAATATGCACACAACGACAACCTAGATATATATTTTTGATGCAATAAAACTTCCAAAGGCACATCAGAGGAGTGCTATAAAATGAAGAAAGACACCAAGCCACATAGGAGAAATTGGCCAGAATTCTCCATCATTCACAACTACTAGTGATATCAGAGAATTTGGTACTGAGCCAAACCAATGTTTACTACAGTGAGAATTTATGATCCTCGCTGCAGGTGAGATTGGAGAAGCTGACCCATTAGATTAGGTGACCAAATGATTTTTAAGAACTATCTTCAGAGAGGGAAGTGAGGTAAAGTGACAGAGAGGTATGAGGAAGGAATTCCAAAGTGTGCAGCCTAGACAACTGAAAACATGGTCACCGAGGGTATAGCAATTATGATTGAGGATGCACAAGAAGATGCACACAGAATTAGAGAAACAGTGAAAATTCTGAGGTTGTGAAGTTGGAGGAGGTTACAAATTCAAAAAAATGGATAAGTATTTTAAAATCAAGACATTGCTTGACCAAGAGCCAGTATAGGTCAGCAAATACAGAACTGATAGGGAAACAAGGTTTGCTTTGATTCAAGATGCAGGCAGCATAAATTTTGATGATCTCAAGATTCTTTACAGATAGCTTTAATTCCTGTGCTTTCTCAAAGTATTCCATATGCTTATAGACATCATTTACTTCTTCAAGTGGAAGTGTGCGCTGCTAAACAAGCTTGTTTTCCATTTCATGGAGCTGCCTCGGAAATAGAGACAAACCATCCTGATGAGCAGTTCCATATTCACAACACCCTCCATGTCCAAATCATATTCCCTTGTAGCATCTCATCAACTGAATCACCAGGCCAAACACCGGCATGGATATAACGCATATGTCAGAAGAGTTTTCACTGGATGTAACTACAAGCACCAGTGAGAAGAAGGATCTGTGAGTGGAAGTTATTACGTCACAGAGGATGGGGAAATGGCAATCATCAATGGAAGAGTTTAAGGCCTCAGATCTCAAATTTACAATGATCCATAAACATCAACCAAATAAGCCAGTTGTAGAAATATTCCCCTTTGATGCTGCAGTCAGTTGATAAGTTAAAGGAAGTTAAGTTTCCTGTTTTGGGCTGATATCTAGTGCCCCACATCCAGCTCGTTGCCATATGATTGTTTTCCTGTGGTTTATGCTAAAACTTTATGCCCTGATCATGCTAAAAGACACTAAAAGCCTGCAAGTGAATGCTGCTTCCTCTGTCCTTTTAAACCTCAATGGGGCCCGTTATGTCAGACTGCAGCAGACACTATCAAGGCCAGATTTGTGCCTTGATGACTTTCTAGTATACGGAATGTAAACTTGCTAATTGTGCAAACATACGCAACTCGTGAATTTCCTGGGCAGTTTTCTTGGTGAGTCAATGATGAGGATCCTTGGATATGAAAGCAACACAAGACTCACTCTAGTAAATTTGCAGATGACACTAAAGTCGGTGGAGTGGTAGATAGTGAAGAGGGGTGTTATAGTTTGCAGAGGGACTTGGACAAGTTGCAGAGCTGGGCCGAGAGGTGGCAAATGGAGTTTAATGTGGAAAAGTGTGAGGTAATGCACTATGGCAGAAATAATAAATGTGTAGAGTATAGGGCAAATGGTAGGATTCTTAGTAGTCTAGATGAACAGAGGGATCTTGGTGTGTATGTGCATAGATCCCTGAAAGTAGGCAGTCAGGTCGAGAAGGTTGTTAGGAAGGCATATGGAGTCTTGGCTTTTATTGGTAGAGGGATTGAATTTCGGAGCCGCAACGTCATGTTGCAACTGTACAAAACTCTAGTGCGGCCGCACTTGGAGTATTGTGTGCAGTTCTGGTCCCCACATTATAAGAAAGATGTGGAGGCATTGGAGAGGGTACAGAGGAGGTTTACCAGGATGTTGCCTGGTATGGAGGGCAGGTCTTATGAAGAGAGGCTGAGGGATTTGAGGTTGTTTTCGTTAGAAAGGAGGCGGCTAAGAGGGGACCTAATCGAAACATATAAGATGATTAGAGGTTTAGATAGGGTGGACAGTGATAGCCTTTTTCCTAGGATGGAAAAGCTAGCACGAGGGGACACAGCTTTAAATTAAGGGGTGATAGTTATAGGACGGATATCAGAGGTAGGTTCTTTACCCAAAGGGTGGTTCGGGAGTGGAATGCCCTGCCTGCAGCAGTTGTAGATGCGCCAAGTTTGGTGGCGTTTAAGAGGTTAGTTGATAAGTATATGGAAGAGAAGGGAATGGTTTAGTTTGGAGGGGCATTGCTTTTTATATTGGTCGGCGCAACATCGAAGGCCGAAGGGCCTGTTCTGTGCTGTAATGTTCTATGTTCTATGTTCATTCTAGGATTTGTAAGCATTGGGAATTGCATGCTGGGTTGCTGTTAGTACGTTGCTACTTTATATGGAAGGGTGATGATAGAGGACAAAAAATCTGGAGTGGTCCAGAAGCTGAATGGGAAGGGAGGATAAGATGCAGAAGTATATGAGGCATGTTGTGTTATGACCAAGTGCTAGATGAGGTTCCCCAAATTTGTCAACCAAGAGAAGATCCCTCAATTTGTTACTCTCTGTCCCCTTCGTGGAAACTATCTCGGCACAAGCCCATAATTTGTTAAAATTTCAGACAAGTGCCCTGATTTGCTGAAGTCCAGCAAATTGTTATTCCCCAGATGAGGCGAGAGCGATGGGATGAACTAGTTCCCTTTCTTTATTTAACCTTCCTTCTATTGATCGCAACAAGATTCATCTAAAAAGGATCACTCCCTTTACAAATAACTTTATCCAGTGCCAATATTTATGTTTTAAAAGGAGCCATATGAGCAAGTTCTCTTGAGTTAAAGAAAAAGTAAGTTTATTATCAGAGACAAGATCAGACAGTATCAGCTTGGATTTACAAAAGGGAAATCATGCTTGACAAATCTACTGGAATTCTTCAAGGATGCAACTGGTAGAGTTGATGAGGGGGGTGCCAATGGATGTGGTTTAATAGGACCTTCAGAAGACTTTCAATAATGTCCCACATAAGAGTAAAATTAAAGCACATGGCGTTGCAGGCAATGTATTGAGATGAGTAGAAAACCAGTTGACAGACAGGAAACATAGAGTGGATCTTTTTCCAAATGACAGGCAATGACTAGTTGAGTACATAGTGATCAGTGCTAGGACCGCAGCTATTCACAGTGTACATTAATGCTTTAAATGAGGGAACTAAATGTAATATCTCCAAATTTGCAAATGACACAAAACTGTGTGTGGGAGTGAGCTGTGATGAGGAGGCAAAGATGCTTCACTATGATTTGATCAGATGAGTGAGTGGGCAATGCATGGCTGATGCAGTATAATATGGATAAATGTGAGTTTATCCAAATGGGAGTTTGGTGACAAAAACAGGAAGGCAGGTTATGATCTGAATGGTTATAGATTGGCAAATGGCAATATCCAATAAGACCTGGGTATCCTTATAAATCAGTCACTGAAAGTAAGTACGCAGGTGCAGCAGAAAGTGAAAAAGTCAAATGACATGTTGGTCTTCATAGGATTCGAGTACAGGAGCAGGAATGTCTTGTTGCAATGATATAAGGTCTTGATGAGGCTACTCCTGGAATATTGTGTGCAGTTTTGATTTCCTTATCTAAGGAAGGATGTTCTTGCTAAGGAGGGAGTGTAGCCAAGTTTTACCAGGCTGATTCCTGGGATGGCAAGACTGATGTACGAGGAGAGATTAAGTTGATTGAGGTTATACTTGCTAGAGTTCAGAAGAATAAGGGGATATCTCATCAAAATCTATGAAATTCTAACAGGACTAGGCAGAATAGTTGCAGGAATGGTAGGAGAGTCCAAAACCAGAGACCTCAATCTAAAGATACAAGATAAACCATTTTGCATTGAGATGAAGAGCAATTTCTTCATCTAGAATGGTGAGCCTATGAAATTCTCTACCACAGAAAACTGTTGAGGCCAAAACATTGTATGCTTTCAAGAAAGAGTTAGATATAGCTTTTGCAGCTAATGGGATAAAAGGATATGGGGGGAGGGGCAGCGGGAACAGGTTCTTGAGTTGGATGATCAGCCATGATCATAATGAATGGCAGAGCAGGCTCAAAGGACTGATTAGCCTACTACTGTTCCTATTTTCTATGTTTCTGCTAAAGACAAGAAAATGATAAAAACACATACCAATACATTCATACAGATTAGAAATGGGAATAGGTACCAGAAATAAGTTAAAAAAAAGTATCTGAAACAGTGAGGTGTAGATGGTGAAGCATTGTAGTCATTGTGATTCATGATTCAGATAATGCTGACTTCAGCAGGGGAATGGCTAGTTTTAATATTCTGCACACACAGACACACACACAGGCACACACATGAACACACGCACGCTTGTTCCCTTCCCAACACACACTCATCCCTCTTTCACACACAAAAACACATGCATTCATCCCTTTCACGTACACAATCACCCCTCACACATACTCTCTCTTACACACACATTTATCTCTCATATGCATGCATACTCATTCTTCTCTTACACACACACACACACACACACACACAGGATATTGCTTGCTGAGATGATATGCATCTCCCATTATTCCAAACGAAGATGGCAATTAGTTTCTATTTGCTTTAGTAGCGAAATTGTTTGGAAACATTCTCCATTCTCTCTCTCTCTTTCTCAGAATATCACCCACCAGCAATTCAGCCAGGTACTGACTTTATACCCTCAGCCATGAATGTCCATTAAAAAAAAAGTCACAGGGCTTATTTACAGTTCAATATTTCTAGGTGTAATTTGGTGATTTTCTTCTCTTCACTATTGTGACAACTGGTGTTAGTAAGGAGAACAAGGCCCAACATAGTTAAAGGGTCTGGCAGGATTGAGGAAAAGGCAGCTGAAGAAAACAGTGCATCTAAAAAAATGCAGAAGTATGTGCATGCACATACAACTATGGAGGAGCTAAAGCATACATTTAATGAAACATTTTGCATGTGGCCATGATCATGATGTAGCAATATTGGAGAAAATTCATTGTGACATACTTTGTGTAATCTTATTTTAGGTTGAGGCTCGCAAATCCTCATTGTTATCACTATGTTCTGACATTCTGATTTGATTTGATTTATTATTGTCAGATGTGTTGGTATACATTGGTATATTAGTTGCACTATACAAACAAAACATATAATTCATAGATAGATAGGGGAGAAAGAAAGGAGAGGTGCAGAATATAGTGTTACAGTCATGGCTAGTGTGCAGAGAAAGATCAGCTTAATATAAGGTAGGTCCATTCAAAAGTCTGATGGCAGTAGAGAAGAAGCTGTGCTTGAGCCATTTTTTACATAATCTCAGACTTTTGTATCATTTTCCTGGTGGAAAAAGGTGGAAGAAAGTATGTCCAGGATATATGGGGTCCTTGATTATGCTGGCTGCTCTTCTGAGGCAGTGGATAGTATAAATGGAGTCAATAGATGGAAAGCTGGTTTGCTTGATAAACAACCATTTGTAATTTTTTAGTGCTGTTCATCAGAACAGGAGACACACCAAGCTGTGATATATCTGAAAGAATGCTTTATATGGTGCATCTGTTAAAATTGGTGAGAGTCATAGCGGACATGCTAAATTTCCTCAGCTTTCTGAGAAAGCGGAGGTGCTGATGATCTTTCTTAACTATAATGGCAGCATGGAGGGATCAGGACAGGCTGTTGGTCATCAATGAAGCAACTGAACCTACTTCATTGAATGTTTTTAAGGCAGATAGATAGATTTTTGAACAGTAAAGGAATTAGGGGTTATGTTGAGTAGGCGGGTAGGTGGAGCTGAGCCCATGAAAAGATCAGCCATGATTTTATGAATGGCAGAACAGGCTTGAAGGACCAGATGGCCTATTCCCGCTCCTAGTTATTATGTTCTTATTTTTTATGACATCTAGAAACTTGAAGCTCTTGACTATTTCCACTTAATTACCATTGATGTAGACAAGGGAATGACCTCCACTTCGTTTCTTAAAGTCAATGACGTTGAGGGATAAAATATTGTTGTCGCACCATTTTACCAGATTCTCCATCCATGTCCTCATCCTACACAATCCAGGTGCCTTTCCCATGGGGAGTTTACTCTTAAGTGTCATAAAAGGAAACCCTCCTTTGACCCACTTTATGAAGAATTAGCCCCACAATTGAATGGTTAGACACCCTGCCATTATTCCATAACATTCCCACCTCTGACTTTATTGTTGCAAAAGAAAGGATCATCTTTCCTTCAAATGGCAGCTATATCCTGGTAAGCAAATCTAAATTTGCTGCTTGTCACCCTGTATGCAATGTCACAAGGTGAAGAGTTATTACAAATGTAAGTGAGTTGTTTTCATTATGGATTGATTATATCAATGGCTAACAATCTTTAATGAATGTCATTACAGTTAATAGAACAGAGACTATTCGTTATTAAGTTCAACCTGAAGATATTTGTTGTTTTTCAGATATATTTAAATAGTATAATAAGGTAAATCTGGATCTTTTGATAGATTATACTTCATTTTTTTGCTGACAATTAAAGAATCAGAACATGCAGAACTGTCCAATCAATGTTACTATAGTCCTGTGAAAACAAATGTTCGTTGGTAAAACAGTAAGGAATGGATATGAACACATCAAGGTTAAAGTTGCCACCACACTCTCAGTTCAATCAAAATTGCATATTTTATTAATTTGATTTGAAGTTGTGGACAGCAAAATAAGGAAATTAGAATGAGAAAGAGAGTGGCAGCAAAGAATCTGTATATTTATCGACAATCTTGCAAAGTAATTGGGGCATAATGAAGGAAGTACTTTTCTGAAGTGCAGTTATTGTTGTAATGTAGAATAATGGCAGGCTTATTATACATAGGAACAAGTATTTCTTTGCACAACAAACGATCAGTAGTTGGACAAAGAGCACAAACATGAACAGAAACATAGAAATTGGAAGTAGATGTGGGCCATTCAGCCCTTCAAGCCTGTTCCAAAATTTATTTTGATCATGGCTGATTATCAAATTCAATATACTGATCTCCCCTTTTTCCTATATCCCTTGAGAACTTGAGCTCCTGGACTTACATCTAACTTCTTTGTGAAATCAGATGCTTTGCCCTTTAACAACATTCCATGGTAGTGAATTCCACACATTTGCCACCCTCTGGGTGAAGAAATTTTTCCTCACCTCAGTTCTAAAACTATCCTCAAACAATGACCCACAGTTATGGACTCCTACGATATTGGGAACATTCTTTCTGAATTTACCCTGACTAACCTATTTGAATTTTATAAATTTCTATGAGATCGCCTCTCAGTCTTCTAAACTCCAGTAAATATAATCTAACCAATTTAATCTCTCCTCATATGACAAGACTTGCCATCCTAAGAATCAGCCTGGTTTGCTGAACACCCTGTATAGCAACAACATTCTTTCTCAGGTAAGGACACTAAAACTGCACATAATACTCCAGATGTGGCCTCACCAGCATCTCATACATTTTTAAACATCTCTATTTTATATTCAAATCCTCTCGTTATGAAGGCCAACATACCATTTGCCTTCTTTACATCCTGCTGTACCTGGATGTTTACTTTCACTGACTACTGCACAAGGATTCCAAAGTCTCGCTGAGCATCCACCTCTTTCAATTTACACCTGTTCATGTACAAAGAACAAAGAAAATTACAGCAATGAATAGGCCCTTCGGCCCTCCAAGCCCGCACTGACCATGCTGCCCGACTGAACTAAAACCCCCTATCCTTCCATAGACCATATCCCTCTATTCCTATCCTATTCATGTATTTGTCAAGACCTCCTTATAAGTCACTATCATATCTGCTTCCATCACGTCCCCTAGCAGCTAGTTCCCACCACCCAGTGTAAAAACTTGCCTTGTATATCACCTTTAAACCGTACCTCTTGCACTTTAAACTTATACCCCCTAGTAATTGGTCTTCCACCCTGGGAAAAAGCTTCTGACCATCCACTCTGTCCATGCCTCTCATAATCTTGTAGACTTCTATCAGGTCACTCCTCAACCTCTGTCATTCCAGTGAGAACAAACCAAGTTTCTCTAACCTCTCCTCATAGCAAATGAAATCATAGAAATCATGGAAACCCTACTGTGCAGAAAGAGGTCATTCAACCTATCGAATCTGCACCTACCACAATCCCACCTGGGCCCTATCCCCATATCCCCACATATTACGCGCTAATCCCTCTAACCTACACATCCTAAGACACTAAGGGGCAATTTAGCATGGCCAATTAACCTAACCCACACATCTTTGGACTGTGGATAAATGTGAGGTTATCCTCTTTGGTTAATGTCTTCCATACCAGACAACATCCTGATAAATCTTTTCTGTATCCTCTCCAAAGTCTCCATATCCTTCTGGTAGTGTGGTGATCAGAATTGAACAATATATATCAACTGCAGCCTAACTACTCTTTATCCTCAAACTATGACCCCCAGTTCTATCGCCCACCATTAGGAACATTCTTTCTGAATCAATCCTGTCGAACTCTGTTACAATTTTGTAAGTTTCTACATAAAAACCCCTCTCACTTTTCTAAACTCTAGTGAATATAATCCTAATAGATTTAGTGTCCATTCATGTGACAGATCTGCCTTATCAGAAATTGGCCTTTTTCACTCTAAACTTTCACTGTACTCCTTCTTTAGCAAGGACATCATTCCTCAGATAAGGACACCAAAATTAAACACAATAATTGTGTTTAAACACAATAAGATGTGGCCTCACCAGCACCCTACACAATTGCAGCAAAACATCCCTATTTCTTCTATGGAGGCCAACATACCATTTAACTTCTTTACTGCCTGCAGTATCTGCTTGCTTACTTTCAGTGATTGATGCATGAGGACACCAAGGCCTTGCTGAGTATCCATCTCTCTCAATTTATTCCCTTTCAAGTAATAACCTGTCTTCCTATTATTGCTACCAAAGAGTTTAACCTCACATTTATCCACATTATACTGTATCTGCCATGCCAATGCACACACACTCAGGTTCTCCAAATCATGCTGAATCTTCTCTGCATCTCCTCACAGTTCATCTCCCACCCAATTTTGTAGTATTTGCAAATCTGGAAGTAATACATTCAGTTCCCTCTTCCAAATCATTATTATATAATGTGAACGGTTGGCACAGACACCTACAGAACCACGCTAGTCACTGACTAGTCAGAAAAAGACCCATTTATGCTTACTCTTTCTTCCTATTTGCTAGCCAGCTTTCTATCATCTCAAGTCATTACCTGCAATCCCATGTGCTTTAACTTAACACAGTAGTCTATTATGTGAGATCTTGTTGAAACTCAAATTTTTGAGGCTAGGATATATTAAACTTTGTAAGCAGAAGACAAGACAGCTGAAATTCTGGAATAATTAGATCAAAAGGCTAAATTTACAATATTCTCATATTCCTGCAGGGAACCTTATTCACCCATAGTGCATATTGGGAAATTACACACTTGCTCTGCTGGATTTCTCTGCAGGGCTGCTTGGTGGCACAGTTGTTAGCACAGCTGCCTCAAAACTCCAGGCACATAGGTTTCATTCCTGCTTTGGATGACTGTGTGGAGTTTGCATATTCTCCCCTTGTCTGTGTGGGTTTCCTCTGGGTGCTCCATTTTCCTCCCACAGTCCAAATTTGTGCAGGTTAGGTGGATTGGCCATGCTAAATTGCTCCTTAGGTTAGGGGGATTAGCAGGACTAATATGTGAGGTTGCAGAGATAGGGTCTGATGTTATGTTCTGTTAGAGAGTCAGTGCAGACCCGATGAGCCGAATGGCCTTCTTCTGCACTGTAGGGATCCTATCATTCAATGATTTTATGATTTTCAATCAACTGTAATTAATGGATTAAGTGTAATTAATCATGCCAAGAATGTCCATAGTTTCAAGATATTTACTCGAGGCAAATGACACATCTGCTGAGAACATGCATTCCTAGAATTGGTGATCAATTAGGCAAAGGGGCTTTGTACCTAAAGCTTTCTTGCAAATTACACTTTGTTTGTATTTTTAAGTAGATTGATGGGACTATATTCACTATTCTGAAGTGCCAACATTATCGACCAGCTGATTTGAGGATGGTATACAATGATGATTTTTTTAAAATCTGTTTGCTGGAATTTGCCATTTCTGAAATAAAAGCAAAATACTGCAGATGCTGGAAATCTGAAATAAACACAAAGTGCTGGATAAACTCAGCATGTCGGGCCCCATCTGTGAGAACAGAAGAAGAGTTAATGTTTGAGTAAGTGGCGGTGTTAGAAACAATAGAATGTGCTGACAGTGGCATAAAGGTAAGATAGCAGAATGTGTTAGTAGAAGATCAAAGGTCAGTGCTTTGTGAAAGCAAAACTAAAGAACAACTGACAGATGGCCCTGTGGGGAAGCCATGATGTAGAGATGCCAGCGTTGGACTGTGGTGAACACAATAAGAAGTCTGACAACACCAGGTTTAAGTCCAACCGATTTATTTGATAGTAAACTCACACAAGCTTTCGAGGCTCTCAAGCTTGTGTGAGTTTACTATCAAATAAATCAGTTGGATTTAAACCTGGTGTTGTCAGACTTTTTCCTGTGGGGAAGGGCAGGGGGTTTGCCTTGGGACAAAAAAATATATTTTTTGGGAGATTTACATTAGAGGTTTCAAGATGGAGGAGAAAGTTCACTGTCCAAAGTTATTGAACTCAGTGTTGTGTCCAGAAGGTTGCACAGCGCCTCATTGATAGATGAGGCACTGTTCCTGCAGAAATTCAACTCACCATTTTTCTCTCATGCCAACATATCCATGCTTGGCCTGCTTCAATATTCCAGTGAAACCCAATATAAAGTGGAGGAACGGCACCTCGTGTTCTTAATAGGCACATCTTCTGGACTCAACATTGAGTTCAACAACTTTAGACTTGCGTCTTTTACTGATCTTCTATTTTGCTCATCTGGTTCATCCATTTTATACAGTATAAAATCCATCACATTTCCCCCCCTCAACAGTCATATGGACTTGAAAAGTTATCTGTGTTTCTCTTTTCACAAATGCTGCCAGACCTGCTAAGCTTATCTAGTATTTTCTGGTTTCATTCTCTACTTCTGAAGCTTCTTCTGACCTGACAAATCTTAAAAACCTCTGCGCTGCTCCAATTCTATTCTTTGGACAAACTTAACTTTAATTTTTCCTCCAATGATGGCTATGTCTTCAGCTGCTTAGGCCCTAGGACAGAACCTCCGGATTCTATATGTCTTTACCCCTCTCTATCCCTTAAAATCGACTTCATTTTACAAGCCTTCAGTGCCAATATTTCCTTTTGTAGCTCAGTGTTTAATTTCTGTCTGTTATCACCCCTGTGAAGTACTTTGGGATGTTTTCTGCGTGAAGATGTATAGAAATGGTCCTAGTGATTGTTCCATTATTTACCAGCTTATATAAATCTGTATTTCCCAGTTCCTAACTGTTATGCAGCAGAACAGAATTCTCACACTGCTATTAATGGCAAAAGAGGAGATAAAAATATTCAGCTTGGTTTGTACATTGGCGAGCAGCTTAAAGGGGCATGACATACTGTGACATGCATAAGTCACCACTGTCTGTCTTCAATGTCCGCTAAACTTTTCAAAACAGCTGCAACATAAGTCCTTCTCGGCCTGGACTGACTCTGTTTTGATGTTTATTTTTCCCTTTCTAACCTGCTCCTTTATCTGTTGTTCCTTGTCTCCATACGAAGTGTCATCTACTTTCATCAGCATGTGACTGAAAGCTACTCAGCTCGACCATATGATTGCTTTTCTCTCACTTTGCTTCATAGTGTAAATTGTGGCAAATGGAATGTACTCTCAGAACTGCAGCACATTCCTTATCTGAAAAGCGAAAAATAATTTCACTTACTTTGTGTATTTAATCTCTAGTCCCAGAACTTCACCTCATGCAATAGCAGTTTAATTTGATGGCATAAACTCTATTTATAACTGCTGGCCTTGATTCTGTGGCTGACATATTGAACGACTAAATAAGATCTTAGCCATGGTCCCCATTTTGATAAGTGACAGATTTTACTTTAATGTACTTAATTTGTAACAATTTGACTCCTGTGTTACTGGAAGAGAAACTGCAACAGAGGCCTAGCAGATGCTGACTTCCAGCAGTGTACAAGTGAGTAAAGTATGGCTGCTTCTATTAAGTATATGCTGCAGGCAAATTCAAATCATCTGAAGTGAGAAGTGGTATATGTTTAGCAAAGTTCTGATGTGCATGAAAGAGACTCAAATTGCTCCCAAGAACTGACCCAGAAGTATGCTTAGTATTGAACTCCTTGACACTGTGTGAGATCTACTTACTGTGCTCATGAAAAAGTAATGTGCTGAGGTCTCCTCAAAATGTGATAAGCGTTAAAAGCTGGAGTGCACTTATTGGGGAGTCCTAACTCCTGTGGTTCCAGCTGCAGTAACATGAGTAGTGGACTTCCACCTACACATAACAGTGGTGCATATCCCAGCTCGAAGCTGCATGGACAGCTGTAATAATCCACCGTATATTCCTATAGGGAGCTGGTTGTGCAATTGCTCTGACGTAGAGATGACAGCCTTGGACTAGGGTAAGCACGGTAAGAAGTCTCACAATACCAGGTTAAAGCCCAACAGGTTTATTTGGTAGCACAAGCTTTCAGAGTGTCACTCCTTCTTCAGATGAGTAAGGAGTTGTGTTCACAAACAGGGCATAAACAGACACAACTCACTTTACAAGATAATGGTTGGAATGTGAGTCTTTACAGGTAATCAAGTCTTAAAGGTACAGACAATGTGAGTGGAGAAAAGGTTGTGCACAGGTTAGAGATGTGTATTGTCTCCAGCCAGGACAGTTCGTGACATTTTGCAAGTCAAGGCAAGTCTGGGGATACAAATAATGTGACGTGAACCCAAGATCCTGGTTGAGCCATCCTTGTGTGTGTGGAACTTGGCTATTAATTTCTGCTCAGCTTCTTGCCTCCAAACAACTGCACAACCTCAAACAGACCATTGTCTGCAGCAAACCATCCAGTCTTTAGGAGAACAGTGACCACAACACCACACAACCCTGCCACAGCAACTTCTGTAAGAAATGCCGGATCATTGAGATGGGTGCCTTCACCTCATGTGAAAATACCTCTCACCAATACATGGTACATACTCTTGTGACTCGGCCAACGTTGCCTACCTGATGCGCTGCAGGAAAGGATGTCCTGAGACACGGTACATTGGGGAGACCATGCAGAAGCTATGACAACAGATGAATGAACACCGCTCAATGATTACCAGGTAAGACTGTTCTCTTCCTGTTGGGGAACACTTCAGCAATCACGGGCATTCAGCCTCTGATCTTCAGGTAAACATTCTCCAAGGCAGCCTTCCCAACACATGAATATGCAGAATCGCTGGGCTTGCAAAATCTCACTAACTGTCTTGGCTGGAGACAATACACATCTCTTTAACCTGTGTTTAATCTCTTTCCACTCAATTGTCTGTATCTTTAAGACTTGATTACCTGTTAAGACTTATATTTCAATCATTATTTTGTAAATTGAGTTTGTATCTTTATATACCCTGTTTGTGAACACAATTCCTCATTCATCTGAAGAAGGAGTGACATCCAAAAGGTTGTGCTACTAAAGAAATCTGTTGGACTTTAACCTGGTGTTGTGAGACTTCTTACTGTGCAGTTGCTCACCAGTTGTGAGGGCATTGTGTAGGTAAAACACCACCAGCTGAGGCTTGATGAATTTAACTGGGATAGGGATCAGTATCAAGTATTGGAAACAAAGAATGACAAATTGAATTGTCATTCTGAATCATCTCAAGTGTATTTGCTATGGAATATTTTGATGTTTCAAAATTATCCAAAGATCTTTTTAGCTCTTCTCTATTACCACAAGATATTTTCTTGTATCTTTGATTTATGGACATTATTGATGCAATCAAAAGCCAACGGGTAATACTCAGTGCACTGAATTGCATCGCTTTTCACATCCGAAATTGTCATTTTCTGGAACAATTCTGCACAAGGAGTCTAAAAGTGCATTAAAAATATAAAGGATACACAAAAGAATCCAACAATATATCAATAAATCATTCATTAATCCTTTGGATGTACTGAAAAGGCTGGAAGATGAGTGAACAATCTAGTCTTTCCCAGAATTAACTTATTTTTCCAACCACTGCCTGTTTCAATGCCACTTAACGTTGTGTCAGCTGATTTTATGAAATAACTTAAAGCTGTTTCTTTGTATTCCAGTTATTTTATGAAATAACTTAATCTTGTTTCATATGAACTTATGATTGTGAAAAGCAACTGCTTGCTTTATGGTGGGGTTCATCTTTGGTATATGTAGTAAATGCAATATTTGCTGGCCACCCACCAGTTGACCAACATACAACAGTTTTTTTTTACTATTTACAATTACATATATAGGCAGTGCACCTTATATATGATATATACTGCTGCCATATTATGTTGATAGTGGAGAGTGTGAATGGTTTGCCAATCAAATCAACTTTTTTGTCCTGGAGACAGCTAAGCTTTCTGAGTGCTGTTGGAGCTGCATTCATCCATCTCATCCTTGACTTAAGCCTTGTAAATGGTGTAAAGTGTTTGAGTGTCAGAAGGTGAGTTACTCAGATGACCCAGCCTCTGTAGTTGGTTTAGTTAAGGTTCTGGTCCATGGTGAGCTACAGATTTGAACAATGGGGAATTTGATGATGGTAATGCCATAAAATGTCAAGGGGAGATTAGATTCTCTGTTATCAGGAATGTCATGGCCTGCCATATGTGTAGCACAAATCTTTTTTGCCATTTACCAACCCAAGTGGAAGGAATTACCCTGATTGCCATTGACTTCAGTTTTACTAAGGCTCCTCAGTGATATATTCGGTCAAATGCTATTTCGATATCAAGACCAGTTCTTGACTAGATCATGCTTACCTCAGCTTTGGAGTTCAGCTCTTTCATTCAAATTTGGACCAAGAATGTAATGTGGTCTGGAGCGAGTAGTCCTGCTGAAAGCTGTTGGAGAGCAGATCATTAGGAAGCTCTGCTTGTTAACATTGCTGTTAACATCCTCCATCACTCTGCTGATGATTGAGAGCAGGCTAATGGGGGTGACAATTGAACCAGTTTGGCTTTTTTCTTTGTAGTCATGTTATACGTGGGCAACTTTCCACGCTATCAGATTGATGCCAAGCTTCTACTATTGAATTATGTCCATATATTTACAAATATTTTATTAAATTTGATTTTTAAAGCCAACTTACCACCACAATATCTGGGAATGATTCTGCGATAATGGATTCCATTTGTTAATGTTTGAGACAACATAAACCACATTTATGTTGAAAGCTGCAGCTGTGGCCTTGTTTTATTGTGAGCAAAAAGTCAATGTTATTTGTGTGGTGGTAATGAGCTTCCTGAATAATGTAGCCTATGTTAGTAGAGGAGTGGGACACTGCTGAGATTCAGGGTGTGGCAGCATTCTAAATACATGATTTCAGTTGGAAATGTATGAATGTATGAGGAGTTGTACTCTGAATTAAAGATGTAGTTTGCTGCATTGAAGAATTTCAGGCAATTTAATCATTGGGACAATGCAAAATGGTTTTCACAAAAATTCTTCCAGGTCATGTTTCATACAGGTTTTCCTGCATATGTTTTCTGTTTTGTTAAATAAAAAAACATAGCCTGATAGAATTATGCTATCTATCATTCTTTATGGGTTTTTTTTAATATTGCAGACACCTTGCTCTTTTAATAAGATCAAATATACATAGTAGGTGCAACTTTATAGAGGTAAGAGATCAGGGATTGGGTACAGAATATGGTCTTATTAGAATGAACTGTTTCCATTTCTAAACAACTTACACAAAGTATGGCAATGCGGTATAACTCAGCCCAGGAAACATTCTATTTTCTCCCCATCTCTGAATGGTTAGAAGCTTAATGAACACTGCCAGGATTTGAACCTGAGTCTTTCTATCCTTGCCACCAGGCCTAGATTTTGCGGCTGATGGTGAAACTCCGTCACTGATGGGAATCATGCCCTCTTTGGCTGGCAGCAGGCCTCTGGGCAGCATATTGCCAACAAACAGAGGGATAGCAGCTCAGCTATCTCGGCACAGCCACTGCTATTGGTGGCCATTGCTGAGGCTACAGCTCAAAGGTAAGGGTGTCCCATTGGCGTGGCATTCTAGAAGACAAGTTGTGCTGGGGACTTGGGGGCGAGAGGCGTCAGGGGGGAATCACATAGAGCCAGTGGTGTCATTATAAATGAGCCGTAGAGGAGGGACCTCCTCTACCATATCCAATTGTAGGCCATTAGAGATTTCAACTGGTGGTGCCTGCACGTAGCGCAGCACATCCAGATGAGAGGAAAAATTCCCACAGAATCTAGATGTAATCCTTAATAAATGGCTCAATTGGTCTCCAGAGTGACCAAGCTGCCAGCATTCCTTGCTGGAAATATGGCAAGGTGTTGAGAAGATGTGGGACTCCCTCCCAATTCCTTCCCACAAATTGTACCAAATTATCCCCAAAAGGTCTACAAAATTCAGGATTTCATCAACAGAGCTACACATAGTGCACTGCAAAGTCTTTCCCTTTAAACAAAAATTTCCTTGTTTCTCATTCCCTGCATACCCAGCTGGCAGCCTTTCTTCTTTCCAATTGCATTGAAAGACATCTCAGAACATTTTAGACTCATCTCTTTGTTTTGCCAGCGCTTGTCTCAGCTCAACCTTGCAATTCACTGATGTGAATGCCATGAATTCTTGAGAAAAGTATTGCCGCAAAGTATCCATGTGTCAACCTCACATGGAGATGAGCCATGTTTGGCTTTGATGGTCCATATGGTACAAAAGCAGATCAACATTGTCTACGCTGATACACAACATGTAGCAATTTGTATGCTAATCCTTATGGAAATGTGTCCAGAATAGTTTAGCCCGTGTGAAGGAAAAGAGGACTAAATTGGAGAACTGAACATACATCCATAAGATCTAAGATGCCTGTTCCACTATTTTATAAGATAATGACTGATCTGACTCTGGCCTTCACTCTATTTCCACTCGATCAAATATCTGCCTACCTTAGCCTTGAACGTATTCAAAGACTCAAACTCCACTGTCTCTGTGGAAGAGAATTCTGAAGACTAATGATCCTCTGAGAAAATAAATTCCTCCTCATCTCCATCTTAAATGAGAGACCCCTTACTTTTAAAATGGTCCCCGAGTTCTAGGTTCTCACATGAGAATAAACATTCTCCCTGCACCTACCCTGCCAAGGTCCCACAAAAACTCGTATGTATAAGATCACCTCACATTCTTCTCCAATACGCAAGAGTCCAACTTGTCAATCAAGCTCTTATCTTGCGCAGTAACTTTTTAAAATTCATTTGTGAGACATGGGTATCATTGGCTGGGCCAGCATTGATTGCCCATCTCTAGTTACTCTTGATTTGAGTGGCTTGCTAGGCCATTTCAGAGGGCAGTTGAGAGTCAACCATATTGCTGTGCCTCTGGAATCACATGCAGGCCAGACCAGATAAGGCTGGCAGATTTCCTTCCCTCAGGGCATTAGTGTACCAGATGGTCTTTCCGACAATCAACAATGGTTTCATGTCATCAGTAGATTCTTAGACCCAGATTTTTTTTTATTGAATTCAAATTCTATCATCTGCCATGGCAGGATTTGAACCTGGATGTCCAGAGCATTAGCTGAGTTTCTGGATTAATAGTTTAATAATAATACCACTAGGCCATTGCCTCCCCTGCAGCATGTTATCAATTTTTTTTTGGAAATCCAAGAATTTACTACATCTACTGGTTCTCCTTTGTTCACCCTGTTTGTTACATCCCCCGGAGAACTCCAACACATCTGTCAAATATTATTTTCCTTTCACAAAATCATGTTAACTTGTTGGAAGCAAATCAACTTAAGGGAGATGGTGGTGTAGCAGAGTAGTAATCCGGAAACGAAGCGTAATCCACAAGGATCAGGATTTGAATCCCACCATGGCAGGTGATAGAATTTGAATTCAATAAAAACCTGGAATTTAAATGATGATGAAACTAATGATGACCAAGAAACCATTGTCGATTGTCAGAAAAACTCAACATGTTCATTAATGTTCTTTGGCGAAGGAAACCTGCCATCCTTACCTTACTTGGTCTCGTCTACATGTGACTCCAGATCCACAGCAACGTATTTGACTCTTAACTGTCCTCATTCAAGTAGCAGCTTGGAATGAACAAAACATGTTGGTCTTGCCAGCAACACCCACATCGACAAAAAGATCCCTGCACATGAGCACAATCCAAGACTTGTTACCTCATGGACATGGGTATAGACAAGATTAGCTGTTGTTGTAATGCTTACAGCTCAATGGTAGGCTGACACTTACTATGAAGACTCATTAAAAACCAATACTTGAGCAAGGTATTGAATAATTCCTGTAGAACTCTACATTTCCAGTAGCACTGGATAAATGTGTAGTGGTCCATTTTGGCAGGACCAATGGGATGAAGGAGTATAATATCAAGGGTAGGAATCTGCGTCGAAGAGTAGAAGGATCTTGGGGTCCGGTCCATAGGACTCTTAAATCGGCCTCACAGGTGGAGGATGTGGTCAAGAAGGCGTATGGTGTACTGGCCTTCATTAATCGTGGGATTGAATTTAGGAGTCGGGAGGTAATGCTGCAACTTTACAAGACCTTTGTCAGACCCCACTTGGAGTACTGTGTGCAGTTCTGGTTGCCTGACTACAGGAAGGATGTGGAAGCTATTGAAAGGGTGCAGAGGAGATTTACAAGGATGTTGCCTGGATTGGGAGGCATGCCTTATGAAGATAGGTTGAGGGAGCTGGGACTCTTCTCCCTGGAGAGATGTAGGTTGAGAGGCGACCTGATAGAGGTTTATAAAATGTTGAGAGGAATAGATAGGGTGGATTCTCAGAGGCTATTTCCCCAAGCTGAAATGGTCGCTACGAGAGGACACAGATTTAAGGTGCAGGGAAGCAAGTACAGAGGAGATGTTAGGGGTAAGTTTTTCACTTAGAGGGTGGTGAGTGAATGAAATCGGCTGCCGTCGGTGCTGGTAGAGATGAACTCGCTGGGGTCTTTTAAAAGACTTCTGGATGAGTATATGGTATCTAATGGCATTGGGGGTTATAGACAGGTCTATGGCTTGGTAGGTATAGATGTGATCGGCGCAACTTGTGGGCCAAAGGGCCTATTTGTGCTGTAGTGTTCTATGTTCTATGTTCACTCTTTTAGTGTGGAGGAAATCAACATCATGAGGTAGGAAAAGAAAAGAAACTGGGGAGAAAAGAAAGAAGTCTCACAGCACCAGGTTAAAGTCCAAAAGTAAAGAAAAGAAAGGACCAGAGGTTGAAAAACATGGTGATGCAGCAGTAATTCTTTGATAAAGTGATTATGGCTGACAAATAATGGAAGGCATGCAAATGAATATATTTCTGCTTTTAGATTCAGAAAAGTGGTGGCAACCTCTCCTTACCTCATGTCAACACACTACATACATACAACAGCTTGCAGCAGACTGGAACTCTCATAACCCTGGTTTATGGGCGAGAAGCCAACCCCAGCAGAGGTTTAATCCAGCTGCACAACTGTTCTTATCAACAAGGCCCACCAATTGCAAAACATCCCATGTCGCCTGCCATGAAAATGAAAAGATAATTGATGTGTTTATTCATAGTTCTTAGTTATGACTCCTTCTTCCCTCAGGGTATAGAGGGAGAGTTCCATTCACAAATCCTCACCACAAAGCATAACTTGCATGCAACTGAGACAGGGTGGAGTCAGTGCTCTGTGCTGTAAACAATGAGGTAAGCTTTCCGGTGTTCATTCACAAACACCTTTCAGCACTTTCAGGCAATCAAGCAATCATGGAAGGCAGAAGGATGTTTTGCAGCATTGTAAAAAGGGGAAAAGTCCTGTCTGCAAAGAAGGTTGAGAAAAGAAACATTAAAAATTTATTTTCGCAATAGTAACTTTTTGATGGAAATTCTAACTTAAAACGATAAGCAATCCAGAATTCCTAGGAAAATCTTCTAATATATAAATGATAATAAAGAGATTTTATTCAACTAAATCACTACTGGAAATATTTGCTGAAAAACATTAACCAAATCAGTTCTAAATATATTTTCTGCTGCATTTTTGAATACTGTTGGCACAATAAGTCAGCCTCACTGGGAGACGGGGAGAGAGATGCTCCTCACATGTTAAGAATCAGTAACACATGGGGATCTCCGTGTGGGCTCGGTAAGTGAGACCTCCTGTCCTGACACCCAGTGACCCATGGAGGCCACGCTGCCTCGTGTCAAGGACTACAATAGCGGAAGCAACATTCCTTCCAAACCCTTACTTTTACTATCGAAAAACTTGCTGCAGCCTTCATGACTTGCCTCAGTGACCCCAACCCTGCTTACCTTACTCCCTGGTTGATAGATTCAGGTGGTGTTGGGGGGGAGGGAGGGAATGCATAATGCTGCTCTGAATTTCAGCAATGGCCATCAGCACCCAGTGGCACTACTGAGACTGCTGGCCCTTCAATTAGCTGGTAGCTCTTGGAGTTGATGTCATTATTATGGAGTTGATATCATATTAAGATATCATTCATTAAAAAGTGCAGGAGCAATGAGAGAGACAGATAAATTCTTCATGGCTGGAGAATCAGGTCCCATCCACGTATGTCCTGATAAATGTCAGCTCTTAGTTTCCTTTAAGCTCTGATAAACTTAAGATTTCTGGTATATATTTTCTGATTTGGAACATACTTGACTATAAAGCTCAAATATATCCACAGAAATGAAAAGAATGGGTTGTATTCTTTTCAACCCATTGAAAAAGGTGGTTGTCAGGCAATTGCTTGTGGAAGTGGCCTAGAAATATTGAATGCATTGGTGATCATCTTTCAAGATTCCACAAACTCTGGAACAGTTCCTACAGTTTGTAAGGTAGCTAATATAATACCACTATTCAAAAAGAGAGTTAGAGAGAAATCTGGAAATTTTGGACCAGACAGCCTGATGTTGGTAATGGAGAAAATCTTAGAATCCATTATCAAGAATTTTCTAGCAGAGCACTTGAAAAATAGTAGTAGGATCGGACAAAGTCAGCATACTTGACAAATCTTCGAGGATGTAACTAGTAGAGTTGATGAGGGCAAGCCAGTGAATGTAGTTTATTTAGACTTTCAGAAGGCTTTTGACAAAATTCCACAAAAGAGATTAGTGTATAAAATTAAAGTGCGTGGCATTTTGAATAGTGTACTGAGAATGATAGAAAACTGGCTGGCAAACAGAAAACAAAGCGTAGGAATAAATGGGTCTTTCCCAAGTAGCAGGCAGTGATTTTTTTGGGGTACTGCAGGGATCAGTTCTCAGACCCCATCTATTCACAATGTATATTGATTTAAATGAGGAAACTAGATGTAAGATCTCCAAATTTGCTGATGACACAAATCTGGGCAGGAGGGATAGCTGTGAGGAGGATACAAAGATGCTTTAGTATGAGTTAGTTGGGCAAGTTGAGTGAATAGGCAATACATGGCAGATGCAGCATAGTTTGGATAAATGTGAGTTTATCCACTTTGGCAATAAAAATAGGAAGCCAGATTATTATCTGAATGGCTATAGATTGGGAAAGTGGTGTTCTTGTACAGCAGTCTGTGAGGGTAAGCACGCAGGTGGTAAAGAAGATAAACATCATGTTGGCCTTCATAGCAAGAGGATTTGAGCACAGGAGTAAGGTAATGAACATGTAAGAGATCTCACAACACAAGGTTAAAGTCCAACAAGTTTATTTGGTAGCAAAAGCTACTAGTTTTCAGAGCACTACTCCTTCGTCAGGTAAGTGGGAGTTCTGTTCACAAACAGGGCATATAAAGACACAAATCAATTTACAACATGATAGGTGGAATGGGAGGTAATCAAGTCTTAAAGGTACAGACAATGTGAGTGGAGAGAGCGTTAAGCACAGATTAAAGATGTGTATTGTTTCTTGCCAGGATAGTTAGTGAGATTTTGCAAGCCCAGGCAAGTTGTGGGGCTTACAGATAGTGTGACATGAACCCAAAATCCTGGTTTGAGTCCGTCCTCATGTGTGCAGAACTTGGCTATCAGTCTCTGCTCAGCGATTCTGCATTTGTTGTGTGTCATGAAAGCTGCCTTGGGGAACACTTACCCAAAGATCAGAGGCCAAATGCTCATGACTGCTGAAGTGTTCGCCAATAGGAACAGAACACTCTTGCCTGGTGATTATTGAGTGGTGTTCATTCATCCGTTGTCATTGCGTCTGCACGGTCTCCCTAAAGTATCATGCTCTGGGACATCCTTTTCTGCAGCATATCAGATAGACAACATTGGCCGAGTTGCAAGAGTATGTACGGTGTATCGGGTACATGAGATGATGACATCCGTGTCAATGATCCAGCACATTTTGCAGAAGTTGCTGTGGCAGGGTTGTGTGGTGCCATGGTCAATGTTCTCCTGAAGGCTGGGTAGTTTGCTGTTGGACAATAGTCTGTTTGAGTTGTGCGGTGGTTTGAAGGCAAGAAGTGGGGGTCACATTGTCTGTATCTTTAAGACTTGATTACCTATAAACACTCATATTTTAACCATTATTTTGTAAATTGAGCTTGTGTCTTCATATGCCCAGTTTGTGAACAGGACTCCCACTTACCTAATAAAGAAGCAGCAAGCGCTCCAAAAATTAGGGGATTTTGCTACCAAATAAACCTGTTGGACTTTAACCTGGTGTTGTGAGACTTACTATGTTTACCCCAGTCCGACACCGGCATCCCCACAACAGGTAATAAATGGCATCCATTGCTCTTGCCTAGATAATCATGATTATATCTTGCACTACAATTTTCTGATAGTAGGAGCTGATAATGGCATGCCTGGGATGTGAGTGAACAGGAAAAGCAACAGTGGACTCTCCTAACCAATTGCTTTATAAGGCAATTGAAATAAACAGGAAGAGACTGAGATTGACATGTAAATGAGAATGGATGAATTTAACATCATGTAAGGTACAGAAAGAGAAATAATGAAAAAGCTATTCAATAAGAGGCATAGCAAAAGAAATAGAAATTAAGCATGTCCAACCAAATCTGAAGAAATACAAATCTACCCTTATATAATAAAAATTCTGTCAGAGAGATTGTTTTGGCGGTAGGTTAAAAGGCTATCTAGAGTGAAAAAGACAAGACTTACATTTTCAGGGAAGGGTTCAGTTTGTATCTACCATGCCAGTACAGCAACTTCACAGAGATTAATGCATTTCTATGATGCGGCAGATAACAAGATGGGGATTTTAGCAAATCTAACAGAAATGTGGTTCATCTCAGACTTAACTTTAATCTCTGTACCTAATTGCACAGTATCAACATCCTGCACTTGGTTGAAGTCATGAGATTACATTGGGGCTTCATTTGAAGCAATTTTTAAAAGCGGTATCTCTGCCTTTTGGCTCAGATGCAAATGAGATCATGCTTCAGAAAGCAGCAATCCCTGCTCCAATCAGCTTGGATCATGTAGACCAAGCCAAAGATAGGAAGTAGTGGGCCTGTCTTGTCAGCTTGGATCCAGAATGTTTCAATTGCTGAGACTTTGAATTTGACTTTTATTGGATTGAATTGGACATATTTAAAAAATCTGCAGGTAAATTACTTAGTGTCATATCATGACTTTGATAACATTGTGGTCTTTTATAATATGTTAGCGAGGAGCTAGGCAGTGATTAGGACATTTTATCCCTTATGAACTGAAGGAGATTTATTCACTTCCTCTCCATGACAGAGAAAAACCTGGTGATCTGATGCGAGGTGCTGTCCGTGTTGATGTACATGGTGCAGGTGTAGCCTATCTCTAAATCCTGTGCTGCAGCAGTGACACAGGCCATTTTCAAGTTTATCTGGAGAACAAAGATGGATCGTGTCCGGAGGGAGGCGATGTATAAATCTCCAAAGAACAGAGGGAAAAATATTCCCAATGCCGCCTTCATCCTAATGGCCACCTTTGTGTGCGGCTGCAACAAGCTGTGCATAGATCCCTGGTACACTAACAGCAAATGCCACTACTTTTTGAGGTTCTACCTGTCCCGAGTGTTGGACCGTACCACAGCACCTGTCCTTCGTGGAGAAATTTTTCCACAAACACACCTTTGACCACATGGCGATTAAGCAGTGGTCAGCACATAGCTTCCTCAAGGCCCTGAGAAAAAAGGAGATGACGGACCCTGTCAGGTGATTCCCTGAGCAGACTGTCAGTGTCATCTGGTAGAATGCCTCATCACCAGAACTCACAAACAAGCACCAAGATCTGGCTTGGCTGGTGGTGAGAAGGGCACTCCCTGCCAGATCCTTTATGCACGCTCAAGATCTCGGCAGCACCGCACGCCACCCTTGAAGTGGCTGTGAGGCTGATGAGACGGTCGCACACCTCCTTATGGAATGTGCCTTTGAAAAGAAAATCTGGAATGAGATGCAGTGGTATTTGTCGAGGTTCGTCCCGAGCAGCTCGGTGACGCAGGACTCTGTGCTCTACAGGCTGTTTCCGGGGATGTCTACTGAGACGAATATCAACTGCTGTTGGAGGGTCATCAGCCTGGTGAAGGACACACTTTGGTCCGCCTGATACTTGCTGATCTTCCAGTTGAAAGAACTGTCCTCGACCGAGAATTGCGGACTGCCACATTCCAGGACTACGTGCCTGAGGGATGCGCTGAAGCTTGGGTCAGCCGCCGCAAAGGCACAATGGGGAAAGGCCATACTATAAGGCCTTTAACGGAGGTGGACCGAGGGCCTGGGAGATGCAGAATACCCTTGGCCTGCATAACTGTGTGCCAATCTGGGCAATAACGGCACACAGTAATTTTTGAGGCATGTATATATTTGTAAGTTTGAAATGTTATGACTGTAATTTGAATAGAACAGTAAAAAAGTTTTAATTCTGCACTGTTTGCAATTCAAAGACATGTAAATTTGCATGGTTTATTTGAGATTTTTATGAATAAAGTATATTTTTTGAAAAAATTTCATATTTGTCCTAAGACAGTGAAGATTGTATGCTTTTGTTTTTTTACAATTGCATTTTTGTATCATTTAAAACAAGGAAAAAATAGTTCTAATAAGCACTGTAGTAATATTAATCAAAGTTCTCCAGTCATTACCATCAGAGGCTGATTATCAAGGTACTCCGAGTCACCAAAGAGTGAACAGAAAAACATTGTACTGTTTATGAGCTTCTACATTTTCCAAAGAAGATTGTTCCTTTAAATAATAATCATTTACCCAAATAATTCATTTCTAAAAATTCTAAATTGTATAATTGTTATAGATCCCAATATATAAATTTTTAATTTAAACACTTTTTCTTCAGTGGTGTATTTGTTTCTTTTAATATCTTGCTTCTATTAAAGTGTATTAATGAGATCTCATTAATGAGATCCCAATGTCCAGATGTGTTTGCAGCTCGTTTATGAAGAAGTCTAACTCATAATGAATTGTCCAGGTTAGGTTGATTGGCAATGCTAAATTGCCTCTTAGTGTCCCCTAAGATTTGTAGCTTAGGGGAACTGATGGATAAATATTTCAGGTAAAGGAGATAGGGCCTGGTTAAAGAAGCTCTGTCCGAAAATCAGTGCAGATTTGATGGGCTGAATGGCCTCCTTCTGCACTGCCAGAATTCTATCACTCCATCATGTTATATATTTTCACAATGTAAGAACTGCCATTTTGCATTCTGCTAGCTTGCTGATTCAAACCTCTTCTGTTATAAACCGTCCTTCTTCCCTCTTACCATTGATACACTGCCCTTTGGTGATATCACCCGGAAACAGGGCATCAGGTTCCCTCCGTATTGATTCCAGAGCGATTGCTCAATTTTCAATATGCCCATCTGACATCATGTTTGGATGAATCAGCATTTTGTCCAGCTCGATGCAGTCGAACCAAAGTCATTCATTCCTTATCATTTTTGATCAGCTCCCACTTGGCTCTCCTCTCAGTTACATCAGCTTTGTTGACTGTCACCACAGTCTAAATCTTGTGATGTGGAAATGTTAGGAATCAGCTCATACCAGACGCAAACTGCTGAGAGCTGCTGGCCAACCAGAGGCCAGCAGCTCTATTGAATGGCAGAGCCAAGCCACAACGAGATGTAGGATCAAGGCTGAATCCCAGGCCAACTCTGGCTTAGGGGTGACTAATTGGTGGGGTGGTCACTGGACAGAGAGTGTGAGGCAGGAGAGAGGGAGTTGGCAGCAATGGTCAGGTGTGTCTCCCAGCAATCTCTCCCTTCCCGATGCCAAATACCCTGATCAGGTGCTGTGTGGCTTTGAATGAAAAGAAAACTCCCCTCGCCCCAACCACCGTTGCCACCAAATGAGCCTGCCAATAATCTTGCATGGGTTTGCCTGTTGTGTTCCTCCCACTAATTGCCCATGTAAAGGCCCCAGTGGCAAGGGCAGGAAGGCCAGCCCTGGAGCTTCCAGTCACATATTTAATCATTTTAGATGCAGTGAAGGTGGTCAGGTCCCCATTTGCCACCGTCTCAGTAATCTAATGCCCTCCATCACCAAATCTGCCATGGGAGAGGGAACAATATTCTACCCTACTTTCTTTTATCTTCAAAATCTTGTATGCTTCCATCCTCTCGCTTATCATTGTTGAAACTCTAACCAATGCTTTATTATTATCCCAAACTTAATTTCCTTTATGTTCACTTAGCTGCCCTGCTTTTTCTATACTTGATAAGATTGCAAGTGATGGATGGAGTTGTTTACATCATTATCTAGTACCACACTCTTTTTCTTTCTGGGTTCTTCACAGACTTCTCCTGCCCCCAGCTCCTGATCAGCTTACTTTTGGAATCCTTATGCTTTTCTTTAAATAGTTCCATGGTTTCACCTCAACAACCTATTTCAATTAAACATCCACACTCGTATCTATTGCTCCTTTGAGACGGATGAATCCCCGTTCTCTGTATTTCTTGTTTCACCACTGCTAGAAAATCTCGTGGACTTTATGCTCCAAATTATTGGAAACTGATTCTCCACAGCTTTGCCTCCTCCAGCCTTCTTTTGAGAATCTTTTTTTAACCTCACTTGCACTTTCATCTCCATTCTGATTCAATGTATCAATTGCATAGGGTTCACCTATAAGGAGGTGCAGAAGGAAGATTGGAAAAGCAATTGCGATAATGGATTCAATAGTTTATTTATTAGTAACGCAAGTGTACTTGCATTAATACTGCAATGAAGTTGCTATGAAAGTTCCTCAGTGGCCACATTTCAGCCCTATTCGGGTATACTAGGGGAGAATTTAACATGGCCAATGCATCTAACCACCATGTCTTTTGGACCATAGGAGGAAACTGGAGTACCACACAGACACGGGGAGAATGTACAGACTCCGCCCAGACAGTGATCCAAGCCAGGAATCGAACCCTTATTCCTGACACTGTGAGGCAGCAGTGCCAACCCCTGCGCACCTTGCCACCCTGTTAAAGAAAAGGACAGATGTTTTAGTGACTGCAGACCTGAGTCCAGGATGGTATGTTGTCCTTCTGATGGCAGTGTCAATGATGCTACTGAGCAGCTGTGCAGGAAGAGTGAAGAGTCAATTATTGTGGTTTATATTGATACTAATGACATAGTTGAAAAGAAGGTTGAGAGACCTAAAGTCAGAGTTTAAGGAGCTAGGTAAGAAATTAGCAAGCAGGATCTCAAAGGTACTAATCTACAGATTACTCCCAGTGCCATGCTCAAGCGAGTATAGAAATAAAGGAATAGAGCAAATGAAACTGTGACTGGAGACATTGTGTAAGATGAAGGGCTTTAGATTCCTAGATATTGGGATCAGTTTGGAGGAGTTGGTACATGTAGAGATGCACGGTAGAGCTGGGAGTCCTTGTGAGTATTTAGTGCCTTTGGAGAAGCTTTAAACTAACTTGGCTATGGTGTGGAACCCAGGAGGTATTATTAGAGAGGAAAATCAAGATGTACAGAAAATTAGAAGAGAAAGGTACCACTAGAGAATGAATTGATGAGGTATTTTAAACTTTTATTCATTTATATACATAAAGAATTTGATCACAGAATTTAATCTCTTTTTAGGTAGATAGCTTGAATGGGAAAGTTTGCTGATCTGCCGGACCCACATGGTAAAAGGTGCCCTGAATTATAAAGCTTTTTGTCTAGACGATGCGGTGGGAGTGTGGATGTGCAGTGCAAAATGGAATTAGCTTACTAATTCTGGAAGCACACAGCTATGAGGGTGGGCAAGTGCTGAATCACGTTGAAAGAGGCCAAATCGGGCTAGTTAAAAAGGGTAGGGTTAGGCTGGTTAGAAGGAGTAGTATTGGGCTGGTTAGAAGGAAAAGAGTCAGGCTGGTTAGAAGGGCCAGGGTTGGGCTAGTTAGAAAGGAAAGGGTTGGGCTGATTATAGGGTACAGGATCAGGCTAGTTAAAAGATCTAGCTTTTAGATCTTTTAACTAGCCTTGGTTCTCTGGGACTTTGTCCCCATTGTTTTAAAAGATTTTAGGTCTCTGGCCATCATCCTTTATATCCTTTCACTCTCCCCATCCATCCCCATGACCCCTCGTACCGACATCCTAACTCCATAGTCACTCTACATGGACAGTTCTCAGGAGTCATGTGGATATGAAAAATAAAGTTCCAAAAATATAATTCAGCCTTTACTATATAGAATGGATAATTTAAAAAATCCCATTCATGAATGTTTCAAAGTATTTCAGTCTCCTCAAGTGATTAATCTCTTGTAAAAAGAAACAAACCTGTGTTCAGACCCCAGTGTTTTAAGAGGCTTTTTTTTTAGCCATTAAACTGTGAACTCAAAACCTTTTGCTAATATAATTGTAGCTTTTGAAACTCAGCAAAGCATTCATACTAAATAGCTGTTAGAAAAATGTCAACAGGAACTCTATTGAAATTGCTGGAACAGATACTGAACCAGCTGGCTTGTCAACCAAAGCAGTCCAACAGAATTTCTTTTAACAATCACTGACAGCTGCAGCCAGTTTTCTTTTTAGTTTTAAGAACAGAGAATAAAAAAAAAATCAGCTCATGTCTACTGAACAGTCCATATGCACTTTTCAAGAATGTTTACTTCTACTCCAAAATTTGTGATTCCCACACTGCAGGTTAAGATGCTAGAAACAGCCAAAATGGGATATGCCTGAACTCAGCATTCAGACCCTTCATTTTCTTTCCTGTATGAAACAATCTCCAATCCTTTCCCCTATCAGCAAAAATGGGATTGATCAGAAATGAGGAACAGAACTCCTCATACCACTTGTTATTATTAAAAGTCAGCAGAGTCAGCAAGACTGTGAAAATCATATTCCTTATTTATAAGAACATTTTGTCCTTCTTTTGTTACCAGTTTCCTCCAGCCTGCTCCTCAGGATACTGACACTTCTCTGAGGTAAGTGAACAATATGAGTTGCGAAAGTCAGTACTGATGGACTATTTGTCTTTAAGAGGAATACCATCAAGATCCGTCCAATCCTATCTAAATATCCTCACATAGCAGCTATATTTGGAATGATAGGTTTTAACTGTGATTTGTTTTTCCCCACACCTAACTCAAGGATTCAAAAAATCAATTATCACAACCTTTAATTCATCTCTCTTCTACTGAGCCCACACCCCATGTGACAACAGCTATTTCCTCACAAACAAAAATCAAACATTTGTCTCTTTAAATTCCAAAGGATGAACCTGGTGAGTAAAATTTTTATTAAGTTACCATTTACCATTTTTTAAAATGACAATACACCAAAGAGCTACAAAGCAGAAGCATTGCATTTCACAAATTAGAGCATACACAACTCTTTTATTTGAAAAGGCAGTTATCATCAGTAATAGATTACATGCTGACGTACATAGATTATAGACAAATAGAAACAAAATCAGATGTTGCAGCTTCAAATCCCAAATGTCCACACTTACAATATACACTTTTTATTTGCAGGAGACCAAGCATTGGATATAAATACTGTTCAATCTAAATGCACTAATGCCTGTGAGGACACATGGCACAATGTGCAAAATGCTTCAAAATTTATATCTTCATTGGCAATTTCATCATCACTGGGTTGAATCCTAGAACTTCCTATCTAACACCACTGAGAAGCAATGTTACCATGAAGACAGCAGTGGTTCAGGTTGAATGTGTGCCTTCAGCTTCTCATAGCATTTAGGAATGGACAATAAATCTTTGCCACTGTCAACAACACTGCAAGGACATGTGAAAAATAAACCTGATAACCATTGAGCTTATGACATTAGTGCAATGGCAAGATTTATTTCCTGGACAGGTTTTTGTACCCTGCTTGACCATGCAATTTTTGTCTTTCTGTTCAACTCATGACATTGTATTTCTCTTAGTTTACAAAGGCATTTGTATCTATGGCAACTTGCTTCAACTGGTTGATGGTGAAGTCCTGTGGCTGTTGCATGTAAATATGATAAATACACACTCATAGATATCAAAGATCTACAAAACAGAATCTGCCTGGGGCCATACTTTGCAACAAGAATATCATCTTTGTTGCTGCAAACTTTTTGCATGCTCCTCTAGTTTTGTAGAAGCGTAGAACATATAGAATTTAAAACCCACAAGTTGTGCTGATCTTACCTACTAGGCCATAGAACTATCTGTAACTCCCAATCCCATTTAATCCCATGTACTCATCCAGAAGTCTTTTAAAAGACTCCAGCGAGTTTGCTTCCACCACCACCGATGGCAGCCGATTCCATTCACTCACCACCCTCTGAGTGAAAAACTTAGCCCTAACATCTCCTTTGTACTTGCTGCCCAGCACCTTAAACTTGTGTCCTCTCATAGCAACCATTTCAGCCCTGGGAATTAACCTCCGAGAATCCACCATAACTATTCCTCTCAACATTTTATAAACCTCCAACAGGTTGCCTCTCAATCTTCGTCTCTCCAGGGAGAAAAGACCTAGTTCCCTCAACCTATCTTCATAAGGCATGCCTCCCGATCTACGCTACATCCTTGTAAATCTCCTCTGCACCCTTTCAATAGCTTCCACATCCTTCCTATAGTGAGGCGACCAGAATTGCGCACAATACGCCAAGTGGGTTCTGATAAGGATCTTATAAAGTTGCAGCATTACCTCCTGACTCCTAAACTCAATCCCTCGATTAATGCAGGCCAGTTCACCATATGCCTTCTTGACCACATCTTCCACCTGCGAGGCCGATTTAAGGGTCCTATGGACCTGGACCCTAAGATCCTTCTGCTCCTCAATACTGCTAAGACTCCTACCCTTGATATTGTATTCCTTCAAACATCGTTAAACTTCACACCTTCTAGTTTGCAATAAGATTATTTTTACAACATGTTCCTTACAGACAGAATTAATTACCTTAATATTTACATCATGATGCAAATGCCATGTGGGTGCCATATTTCCTATTCAGTAACCAAGAATTTATGCAGAAAATGCAGAAGTTGCGGAAGCAGCTATTTTCTAAATTATAAAACCTTTTGTAAATGTTTGCATTTGCAAATATTCTAAATTTAAACTGAGATAGGAATGATGGGTACAAGATGGTAAGTATTCAGAGTCATCTAATAATCAAGAACCATAATCTTACAATGTCATTTTGTGTACAAGGTTCACCCATAAGGAAAATGTCACGATTCAAAGATTGGAATGGTCGTAGCCATTTAAAAACTGCACATTTCACCAAATTCGTCCCCCGCTAATAACAGCACACATATCTTATGTTTTAAAAAGAAGTCCTACATCTAAGAAATAAATATGGAGGACCAGCTAAAGCCTTTGAAAAAAAGAAAATCTTCAAACTACATTACAATCGCACCAAACATGTCCACAAATCCAGCTGCTCTGCAGACGTTCAGGAAAACCATTCTAATTAATTAATTACCTGGTTTCTGATACCACTAAAAGACAGCGGTCACCATACAGATCATAAATGTTTGTGAACGAAGACACTACCAAAGTTCAGTGTCATTCCTTTTGTGCAGATGTACATCCACAAATTGCATATTTTCCTTGACAATTTTCCATATTAGATGTAGTCTGGTGTCAAGAATTCTTGATCGAACCTTTCATAGAGTATTTTGTATCACAAGGCATAGATTCAAAGCTTTCACTGCTGTATTAGTTCATACTATTATTTATTTAAACAAGATGAAAAAAATACATTTTTCCCTCAAATGAAAGACAACAATATCCAGAGTAAGAAAAAATATTGTGTTCAAAGCTGACTGTAGTTGGTGTAATATGGTTTTATATTTTAAACTGAAACATCAGTGCGAAGACTTCCTGTGTATGCTTTAGCAGATTTATGCTGCTGTATTAGAGCTGCCAGCTCCAGATGCAGCGGGGTCTCTCGTGGCTGGTGCAACACCAAACTAAACTTGTACGATTTGCCAAGATTAGCTAATCTAAAGCCCATATTGGTGTGACTGGTAACTGCTCAAAGCCTGCGGGTCAGTAAGGGGTACTATTAACACAACATCAGTATTACAGCATTTATAGTGCATATATAGTTCAGAAAATATATCACTTTTTTCTTTGAAGGAACACAGGACTTTGTACCATTGAGAAGTAACATAAAAGGGAGAAGAAAGTGCACAAACTGGTGCATGTTTAGCTATTAACAAATGTTGCTGTTTTGTAGGGGGGATAAAACAACTTGGAACAGAAATGAGGGATAAACTGAATGGAGTGGGTCGCATGCTCATGCTTTCACCTCTAGCACTAGGGTTTGAATTTAACTTGGGGAGTTGGAATCAAAGACAAAGATCAGGACACTCCAGTCAAAGCACACGCATGAAATGGTAGTCTAAATCAGTGGTGAAAATTCAAGGGCTGACAGTTGGCGATTCCCCAGTCAGCCATTGCCTTTTATTCAGAGAACCCAATCAAGGAATAATCATTAAAGCCCGTGAGAAATAAAACAACATAACGCAATTTGTGAGTGATGACATCCAGAGACAGTTTCCAGCAAAGAGACAGGGGAAAGTACTGGATCATGTGCTCTTCTAAATTGCTGATTGATTTATTATCTGTATTTCCTCTCACTGTTTACTTTTATTTCCAATTTCCTTTTTTTAATGTTAGACTGTATACCTAAATCTTTGTAATCATGATCATAAAAGAACATTTCATAATGTGACATGTTAAAGTTTCCAATTTCCTCTCTCTGATGTTTTTTGTGGCCTGTTGGAGGGAAATTGCTACTTTTGGTATGTCATGCAAGAGGCCCATGCTCACTTTGTTAAAGCTGACCAAATCTGATGACTGTTAACAAGAGAGAGAAAAATACAGAATAAAGTCAAAATTTTTATCCATGAGATGGGTGTGGAGAGTTGATAAAATTACTGGCTCGACTAGCCCACCTCAGGAGAAAATGCTGTGTGCCAGGGGTGGGATAGAGCCGGACCAGCTGTCTTGTGAAGAAGTGTGGAGGCAGTCACAGGACTGCTGATGTGGATACGGGCTGTTTATAAGGTCTGCCTTAATCCTAAGGACTTCATTCCAGTGAAAAACAAAATAAAGGACCTCAGTCCCTCACCCGCACTTCACCCAAACACCACCCCCCCATGCCCACACAGGCCACCTTATGCCCATCTGCTATGTCCCCAATCATGCCCTCTATGCCAAGCCGTGTCCTTCCACACACCCACAAACATCAACTATAACCCTTGAAACCACTTGCGTCAAAAAGAATTGTGAAATTGGCTGCATGGATCTGTTAATCAAATAATGTATCCACGGAGATACTTGGGTTCAACCATTATGACATTTCTCTGGTCTCTCAGCCAAATATACATATTGAATCTTGACTGAAAGCTGAAGTAGCTGTTAGGATTCAAGAATGTCTGTGCTACAGAGTAAACATTGATTGACCAATCAGGCTTTCTGATCTCTGCAATCAATTACACAATCCTTGGTGACACATTAAATTGTTTCAAAGGTTTATGGTCTGTGGTTTCTGAAACTCTAAGGTGGTTAGATGATGAAAACTTATTAACTTGCAATCCAGACCTTTTCTTTCAATGAATGATTTGAATATAAATTATTACTTTTTTTTATACATGCCACCACAGGCTATGAGGTTCATCTGTCCTGGAAAGTGTATAGTGGCTCAAGTGCATAGAAAAGTCATAGCTTTGCAATGGGGGCAAGAGGGGCCATTGGGGAGGAGTGGGGGGGGGAGTGGGAGTAGGAGATAGCTATTTGCACAACGGATTTGGCCAGGTCTGGAGTGCCAGATGCTTTTGACAGGAACAAATGCAAACCCTTTCAAGGCAGTCCCAAAAATTAGATAGTCTGGTAATGGGATTAGGGATCCCGGAATTGCTTTTCACTTAGTGAAAATGCAGGCCAGAGGATGGAATATTCCTGTCCTTCCTCCTCTGGGAATTGTAGTGAGCGGGACATGGCCCATGCAAATGTCCAGTGACCTCGGGCAGGACTTTTCGGTCTTGGAGGTCACGAGGCTGAAAACCGCTGCCCACAGAGTGAAAATGAGAGAGAGAGAAAGGAAAAGGGATAGTTCTTAACTATTGGGCAGTTGTTTGGTAGAGAATGTTGTCTGGCTGCCCAATATTCTTCAAGAAGCCATTTTGAAGGGCTAGGGAAGCCAAAATGGTCCCCCGCTGTAACTTGGCATCCTTTGGCTGGTGTAATGTCAAGTAATCCAAAGGCCAACCCAGTTGGCATAATACTAGATTTCTGCGGAGCGGATACATTTGGGGCTGCAGAAGCGCAAATTATTTTTGTGGGCATGTGAGGCACCTTCTTGCTCCACATGACCCACAAAACTAAATTTAAACTTACTTTGTTTACTCTTCTTTGGGTGTATGTTGGAAGTATTAATGTAGCGGTAATATAACTGGAATAGTAATTCAGAGGCTCTAACCAAATATAAAGCAAACGTGAATTTAAACTCAACTATAGTACCTCGAGAATTTGAATGCAGTTTGTAAAATAGTCTGAAAGTTAAAAACAAAGCTGCTTCCAATAAAAAGTAACCATGAAGCTGTTGGCATTTTGTAAGAAATCCACCTTATTCACTGATGTTCTTTTGGAGAAGGAGGCCAATCATCTAAAGCCAATATAACCGAACGTGAATCACTAATGTGGTTGACATGGCCTAGCAAGGGACAGCTGGAGGGTTCAGAAAATAGAAAGAGAGAAAGAGACTGCTTGGGTTGGATTTGAACTAAAATATCAAGCGTGAAAGAAACTTCTGCTAAACACTGTGTTATTCAATCCCATACGTTTCCTTGTTCTTAATATAATGATCTATCTGTGCAACTTTGTTGTATTTATTCAACAATTATTTTCAAGCCAGTGCAATAATCTATTTTTATAAAATGTTATCTAAAACAAAATAATTGTGCAGTGACTGCTGATCACATTAAATCAGAATATCGATAATGAAAAATCACTCTGTAACTTGTTCACCTCATTAAAATTCTATGAAATATTGGGTGATTGCTTAAAGGAAGTCACATGGAAAATTGCCCTAATCATCTATTGCTGGATGTTGAGCCAATCTCTTTATTTAGGTGGTCAAAGATTCTGCCAGAAATAAGCAGGAGCCTTGTTAATATATGTTACCAACTCTACTTACCTAGCAGCTTTTCAACCCAACCACGAACCATGGGCAGTCCAACTAGAAAGGCAGCCGTTTTCAGCAATATTTAAAGGAATCCTTAACTTTCCAAAGGGAAAACTGAAAGCAGATCAGATACTCATTTCTGTAGAAATCACTTGTGTGTTTTGTACCTTGATACCTTCCCAATATCTTTGTTTGAATTACATTTAAACTGAGTTATGAATTAAGTTCGTTCAGATAAAATATCCCTGGGGCAAAGCATCATATCCTCATATTCATGCCAAAAAAAAAGTTGTTGGGGCTTAATTTGACTTCATAATATATCTTCAAATTTGAGTGTGGGATCTTAACAAAACATCAATTGAAATTGCAAGCATTGATTTTTTTTCAACTGCAGGCAGCTGATTTTTTTTTGCTGCAAAAGTTACAGAGCAGGGGATTTAAATGACTTAACATCTTTATAGTTCCATTGGCCTTACCCATTCTTTTTATGCACATTCAGGTCCATTCTTAACAGTTTCAAAGGAAAACCTGACCTCCCCAAAGGCATCTGACAAGCTTCAATCTTATTCTCAAATTCATAAATCCCACAAATCATGCTTCAGAAACTTCAATGATGAAATTTATTTCTGATTGAAATCAGCTACACTTTTAAATGTATCTCTGCCTCTGTGAATTGTGAATGTATGAACCCCTGTTCCCTTGCGTTCATAGAAATAATGTGGAGTTGCCGGCGTTAGACTGGGGTATGCATAATAAGTAATCTCACAACACCAGGTTAAAGTCCAGCAAGTTTATTTGGTAGCATGAGCTTGAAAGAGCGGAGCTGGTGTTGTGAGACTACTTATTGTTAATAGAAATGGTGGGAGCCAGGTTAAGAGGTGAAACTTCTAAAATCATGCTCTGGTATCATTTTGACTAAGGTGAGCCCTTCTGCCTTTGCAACTTTGACATTTCAGGCCTAGATCTTATCGATCTGGAACAGGTACAATTTCTGTGTAGGACTGTGTTCACAAATATCAGCCAGAGTGGTGCTGATAGTGCTAAAAATAGCCTCAGCAACTGTCAGCTAACAAGAATAAAAATAATCTCAGTCTAGTGACCCCCATAGTATGTGTGGGGATGTACATCAGGTAAGGCCAGAAATAATCTGGGATCCAGTAGTCACCATGGTAATGTGACTAGGCATCAAAATACTGTGGACAATGACTTCTCTGCAGTAACAAACTGTCTAGACATCCTCGGAAAATGAGAATTTGCATGACCATTATGAGTTCTTTCTGGTGCAGTTTGTGAATGGCATTTTCTAATTGTCAGGAATCTAATAGGAGCCATGCTAGTTTGAATTCACACCTTATCAATTTCTAACACATAATAAGTTAAAAATGAGTTTGAAGGTCTTGGGTGAGGTGACACTTGAGATGTTTTAATTAACCTGGCTGTTCATAAGGTAGTGAGGGAATAGCACTTGATTGCTATCCATTGATCCTTTGTGGATGCATGATTGGGGGGGGGGGGGGGGGGGGGGGGGAGGTGAGGGAGTGAAGAGGAGGGGACTAAATGGATGACAAGATTAATTTCCACTATAATGGTTAACTGTTACTTTCCTGTTACTTGATCAACACCAACATTTTTCTTTCAGGGATTACCAACCTGCTGCAAATTTCTAACATTTTTTATATATCTTTGAGAGCTTGGCACATTGGCTTGGTTAGAAGTAACATTTCTTTCTCCCCCAAAGTATTGTATGTAAGAACACCTCAGAGGATAATTTTGTCTATATTTCAACTTCTGCAATAATTTCATTTCATCATTGATAGTTGAGACAAAACATTGTATGTTTTCAAGAAGGAGCTAGACATTGCTCCTGTGGTGAAAGGGATTAAAGGATGTGGGGGGAAGGTGGGATCAGGCTGTTGAGATGGATGATCAGCCATGATCATAGGCTCAACGGGCCAAATGGCATACACTTGCTCCTATTTTTGTTTCCAATTTGCAGCAAAGTATTTAATAATGTTATCTCTTCTAAACTACTGAATGTTAGACCTTGAATAATTAAATATACATGAAATTGCCTTAAGATTATGAATTTATTTTTTAAACTTATTGAGTATAAATCTATATTTTCTATACATAAGCAGAATTTCACTTGGAAGGAAAATATTTGATTTCCACTAAATGTCAGGGGTGTTCAAAGAGGCAAAATGCTGGGTTATTTTTGGGGATTAATTTAATATTTAGTGTTTGAAAGCAAATCTTGAGATTTGGGGTGAAATAGGCTGGCATCAATAAAAAGGGTTGGAGAGATTTATTTCTTGTGACTGATTTACTTTCCACTTATATTGACAGAATGACAATCCAAACTCATTTCCCAGTCCCACTCTCTCTTTCACAAAGTTTAAAACTAAACATTTTGGCAATGTTTTTAAGTGAATGCAAAATTAAAACTGGTAGGGTGAAATATTGGCTGCCAATTCAATATGACCCTACTGCACATTCCAGGCATAAATTAATGTTATCCTTTTTTCTATCATGGTGGGATTTTCTATGGGGAAAAAAGTCATCCCAAATCACGTATCTCCTTCTGTAATTAAGAATAAAAGCAGTTGACTTCAAATTGAAACCAACTGAAAAATGCCAAAATTTCCATTATAACTTGATCTATATAAATCTACAACAGAACTGAACATAAAGAACTATAAAATGTAGAAAGACAATTTAGCCCATCAACCCCAATTATTTTCTGTGCATGCATTTGTTATAATTTCCCCATCACCTCAATGAATTAAATTTTAGGAAACATAGGGCTAAATTTTTCCCAGTCTGATGCAGGGCTGAATCCAGGAATCCCATCCCCATTTCCAACACCAGCAATTTTCAGCAAGACAGAATAAGGGGCCAGGTTAGGAGTTGTTTGGAGAACAATGTTTTATCAAAGAAGTATTCAGGTACTGTTTATTTATTTATGATCTTCTCAAATAATTCCCAATGTTATTATGGGGAATGTGAGTTCTGGTTATAGAAGATACTGGGTGAATAGTGGCAGGGTAAAAAAAGGTGGGAGAATGAGGAGAGGGGTTGGGGATGAGCGAGAATGGGGCTATTGGACTTGAGGGTGGATGAGTATATGGTTGAGAAGAGTCATGAAGTCAGTTGAGATATAGGTTAGTGGAAGGCTCACAAACATTTCCAGAAGAGGGCTTATTTCTCAGTGAATGAAGGCAAGCCTTTAAACATGGTCACTTTGGCATCAACCTATCTCCATTCATGTCTAAAGCTTGCTTCTCCCCACCTCCCACCATAAGATAGCATTAGTAGGCACTACTGCTTAGAAGATTGGATCACTATGTTGAGTAATCTCCCAACTCCTGCCTCCATGTTGAAAATACTACCCATTAACTTCCTTCTTGTACCTCTCGTCCTTATCAGGTCTGGCCTACATGTAACTCCAGAACTATGGCAATGTGTTTGACTCTAAAATGCCCTTGGTAATGGACAATAACTGCTGGCTCAGCCAGTGATGCCCACATCCCATGAATGAATTAAAAAAAAGTTTTCCTCTGTATAATCAGGTACAATGCACCTAGGTTCTATCAATATGGTTAGTCAGGATATAACATCCTCGAGGCTGGAAAACATGATGTTCTCAAGGTTCATTAATGTCCTCTTTTTCATTTAAGTGAAGTTGCTCATTAAACAGTATTGATGAAAAGCTGGGCACTTTGGAGGGATTTCCTGTGCCAGCATGTAAAGAGAAATTGTCATCCTTTGAAGAAAGAATCAATAGAGGAAGTTGGGGGAAGAGATGAAAATTGCCTGCTATACTCAGGCCAAGAAAATTTGGCTTCCCTATTGGAAGGTCAGGGATACCCAGGTTAAAAAAAAGCTTACAGAGTCCTTCAAACTCTGTGAGCTTGTTACTCTCAGCATGTTTGAAACAATACCATGGGAAGTTAATTTACATGTTTAAATGTGCTGCCTTTGTTAATGGGGTGAGGTCACCTCAATCAGGCAGGGAAGCACAAAAGCACATGAGTAGTTATGGGCCTGTGTTCACAGTGTGGTAATTGTACTCTGACGTGTTTGCTTTACTCTTTAAAACACAGATGTGATACTAGCATTGCGCAAACCAGGTCTCACAGGTCTGTAATGATACATCAGGGTATTGTGGATTTTCCTCTGAAGCAAATTGAAAAAAATATAAATAAAGTTGTCTCTTTGTGACAGCTTCAAAGGAAAATCCACAGAAAGGAAGGGCTGCTCCTACAAGCAGATGATGAACCAGATGCCATAAAACAACAGGGAACAAACTCCTCTGAAGCCCGCTCAATAAACTACCATTTATGTTGCTGGAAAGCCTTATCTGCACATCGCAAAAGAAATGAATTGTGACATGTTCTGATAAAGCTTGCTGTGCTGTGAAATGGTGTTTATTATTTTGTCTGGTCAATACCAATCACAGAAGGGAAGAATAATTTTTAAAAATGCCAAGGGCAGAACATATAACTATGAATCATGCACTTTTTAAAGCAGGCGCCTGGCAAAGAAATCCACTCCATGCTGGCACTAAAAAAAAACACATTTTAAAGCCACGGTATTTGATGGTAAAACATTAGGATGAAGTCATATCTAGAGTGGTTTTTTACATAAAATAGCATGCAAAAAATATATACAAAATCTGAATGTTAAAATACATTTCAGGAAACATTTTAAACTCTGTTTTGTTGGGTTACGATTTGACTTTCTCTGACCAGATCTGATCTTTGCGGTTGTCTTATGAGATTTGTAGTGAATACTAAAATATTACACGATGGGACAAGGTTATTCAGCCCTACATGCTGGGTTTTGAATGACTATCCCATTAATATCATTTTTCCACTCTGAACCTGTAGCCATATCAATTCTGCCTCTCCCAAGTATAGATAACATCCAATTACTTTTTAAAAGTTATTAAAACTTGGTTCCATCAATCATTCAGGCATCCCTTAAAAAATACAAATCTATATCACCCATCTGGTTCTATTGCCACTAGAAAGGTCAAAATAAATATATTAAAAGAAAAAGTCAATGCCATTATTTTAATTGTCCTCTCAGAATATTCTAATGATAGCTTTATTTAAATAACTGGTTGCCTTCATGCATTGACAATTATAAAAGGTGGATTTTAAATGATACTTCTTTAATTAATATTATTTACTTTGTGTTTTGTTTTTATGGATGCCCTTTTGACTAAAAGCTAGAAGCTGTTTCATTGTACCAACTGCTCCAATAAATTGACATGTAAAATAGCTTTGAATGTGTGATGTTTACTCTATTGTATTATGTCATCTTTATTTAATTAATCCATAAATAGTAACTTTGCAGTGTTTATTCACTTTCTGCTCATCAAGAATTGTGGGCGTAAAGAGGGAAGTCTTTTGCTATTTATTATTTGTGACAACATTATAAACACTTTCTTTGCACATGCTCCTGATCTAGTTATAAATAGTGGAAGAGTCAAAACATAGACAAGGTGATAGAATGGGGCTTGTTAGATTGTCCCTTTTTCTCTCAGGGAATGTTGCATTTTGCAGACAGCTCTCTTGACTGTGAACTGTCAAAATTCTGTCCACCGAGGAAAGCAAATGATGGGATAGAACAACAATCCAGAACTTCTAGCTGGACAACTTTGGGTTTCCCTCCAAAATGTATTTTTAAAGAAACGACATAGCTGAACAAAATCAACAGGTTATCGCTTTCAGCTTTGCTGCCTGGACAGTAAGTAGAATGTCTTACCTGTCCATTATAGACTTCGTTTGATTTTCATTCTGTTGATTTCAATGGAATAAAAATCCATCATTCTCTAAAGCTAAAAATAACTCCCAACATTAAATACATGCTTCAGAAAACAAAATGTGTACCTATAGCACAGATCTTTTCTTTCTAACCATTCACTTGAAATGTATTTTAACATTCGTTTGTGGGTGTCACTAGATAGGCCACCAATTAAAGCCCATCTCTATTTGCCATTAAAGTGATAGTGCAATGCATTCTTGAACCACTGCTGTTCATGTGGTATTGTGATGTTAGGGAGGACACTTCAAGACTTTGACCCACTGGCAGACAGGGAACAGAAATATTGTTCCAAGACAGCATTGTGTATGGTTTGGAGGAGAATTTCCTTACATGCCCTGCCCTGATCCTTCTATGTGGTAGAGGTTGCAGGGTTGGAAGGTACAGTCAAAGGAGCCATGGTGTATTACTGCACTGCATGTTGTAGACAGTAGACGTTTCTGCCACTGTGTATCAGTGGTTGAGAGATTGAATGTTTAAGGTGGTATGTGGAGCGCCATCAAACAGACTGTGCTGGATGGTGTTGAGCTTCTTGAGTGTTGTTGGAGCTACACTCGTCCAGCCACATGAAGGTATTTTCATTACGTTCCTGACTGTGATTTGTAGATGGTGGAGAGGCTTTGAGAAGCCAAGAGGTGAGTTACTTACTGCAAAATTCCTAGTCTCTGATCTGCTTATGTAATGACAATATTTATATAGCTGGTCCAGTTCAATTTCTAGTGAATAGAAGTCCCCAAGCTGTTGCTAATAGGGTATTCAGTAATGGTAATGCCATTGAATGTCAATTTGGACACGGATTGCTTTAGTATCTAAAGTGTCACGAAATGTGCAATCATTAGCAAACACCTTCATTTCTTATCATATATTGAAAGGAAGATCAATGATGAAGCAGCTGGGCAAGGACACTACGCTAATGAACTCCTGCAGTGAAGTCCTGGGATTGGGATGGTTGACTTCTAACCATCTTTTATTGTGCTAGCTATGACTCCAACCATTGGAAAGTTTTCCCCTGATTCTCAATGACATCAGTTTTGCTGGGGCATGTTGATGCCATACTCAGTCAAATGCTGCTTTAATGAAAAGGATAGTCCATGTTTGGACTAAAGCTGTAATAAGAACAGAATCCATGTGGCCTTCACAGAACCCAAACTAAGTGTTAATGACAGGTTATTGTAATATAAGTGCCACTTGATGACCATTTCCATCACAGTAGGTGGTACGGTGGCAAAGTGGTCAGCACTACTGCCTCTGAATGCCAAGGACTAAGCCTCGATTCCAGCCTCGAGTTTGCACGTGCTCCGGTTTCCTTCCACAGCCCAAAAGTATGCAGTTAGGTGGATTGGCCATGCTAAATTGCCCTATGGTGTCCCAAGACATGTAGGTTAGGGAGATTAGCAGGATAAATATGTGCAGTACTGGAGAGAAGGTGGGGGTGGGGAGATAATGGGTAAGATATTCTGATGGTGCAGACTTGATGATATTACTCTCCATAGATGGTTTTATGGTTCTATTCCATGGACTGGAACCCTGATTTGAGTAACCTCACCTGGTAGTTTAAACCTATGAGTTCAGGTGTCAATCTGGTGAATCTGTACTGCACTTTCTCCAAAAGCAATATATCCTGTCTAAGATGTGGTGTACAAATCTCTCACAATACGCCAGGTGTGATCTATCCAAGGCTTTGTATAGCCATTGGCATTCTGGCTTTCTAGATATAAAGGCCAGCATTCCAATAGCCTTTTTCATTATTTTTTGCAGCTATTCATGACACTTTAATGATCCATGTAACTGGATACCCTAGATTCTCTGCATTTCTACTACTTCTGACTTTTCACCATTTGGAAAGTACTCTTATTTCTCATCCTTTTTTAAACCTGAAGTGGATGACCTCACACATTTACCTACATTGAAATCCATTTGCTGGTTTTGTACATTTACTTCATCTATCAACAACTCTTCCTCTTGAAGTGCCTCTGGGCAATATTATGAGTTTGTCATATTGTCACAGAGCTCTGTATACTAGAGGCATACATGTTTAAAATGACTCATCCTATTCCTGAACTGCATCTCGTTGCACCAATTCTTTGCTCCCCCCTTGTCTTATGAACCATTCCACTGAACACTACCATGTACGAAAAAGTTGGAAATATATCATCCCTGGCATCCAGCGTTGTTACAGTGCAAATGACAGTAATTACGTTGGATGATGAATTTCTGTCATTTGCATAGTATTTCAGCAAATTTGGTAGAAGATATTCTACAGAGTCCCTGCCGTTGCCCATTCCCCCTACTCCATTACTGTTGGCAGGAAATCCCGGAAGTGGAGTGAACAAGCAGAAGGCTGGCAAAGGGACTCAAAGGACTGTCCATCACATTTTGTGATTATTTCATTTTCACAACCTTTATTAAATACTAGCATGTTTAAAAAGTTTAGTTGATGTGGTACTAACAACAAATTCCTTAATGTAATTAGATGAAATCTTTTATTCTAATGAAGATATGAGCTCACACTTTAGCTTAAATATCAGACAAAGAATTTTATACGAGTTTGTTACTAATATAGCACAATTGCTTTATGCAGCTTTGCTGTACTTTAAAAGTTAATGACAGTAATTGCTATCACCTTCGCCCTCCATCTTAACCACAGGATAGCTGTTATTGAAGTGAATGGCTTTGAGCCAAAAATAATTTCCCAATTATCACCAAAAGATAAAAGCAGCGAATGGAGGCCTGCCCTTAAACCTGAATGCAATTCATGCAATTTGAACTCATATGCCATAAAAGATAAATGCTTGTCATGCATAAACTGAAGACTAATGCTACATGCGCCTGTTAACCTTTATGATTTAATTCTTACACTTGATCACAGTAATAGCAACTGTGCAAATGCATGGTCTGCACTATATTAATCTGGGGTAATTGTTCTGGCTTTGTGGAGTTAGGGGAAGCCTCTGTTGTCAATATTGCCTAATGGAATTTTGGGTGTGTCTTCCATTCAATTTTGACTGTTAGTGTAAGTCAGGAAAAACATGCCCAGTGCATGACTGAATTTCCACTTTTCACTTCTGCTGGATGTGATTCCTGACAGGAAGGGTACAATTGAAAGCTGGTCCTTATAGAGTGCAATTTGTTCTTAATTTCCATGTTCTCCTTGTTCTCACTCCAAAAGAAAACTGCACTGCTGAACAGGACAGTTTCTCTCTCCCATCTTATCCTTGTATCTTAGCTCCTGGTTCGTTTGATGATTGAAGAAACAAAGCCAGTCTTGGGAGGTGGAGCCTTCAACATTGGAGCCTGGTTCTTGTGGCTTATTGTAATCTAAGAGAAACAAAAATATTGTGAACCATGAAAGAAATATAAATGATTACAATTAATGCAATCCAGTACAAACAATTCAAACTCACTGCCCTTGAAAAATCAATGAATTTTCTGTGTTTATTTAACAATGTGAAGGATCCTGTGCATGTGTAGCCCTGTTTCCTTCAGTCTAGGCAAAGATTTCATTTTAAGATATTTCTACCTATGCACAATTACATTTAAATGCTGGACTGTAGAGTTAACTAACTCTGCTAAGCTTAATGATTGTAGATGGCTTAACTGCATGTAAAAAGCATGATGGGTTAGCTAAAAATAGACTGCATTCCTGAAGGGTACACAATGCAGGCAAACAACAGTTTCCCATTGCAGTAGCTGCAAGGATTGTTTTTCTAAATCGAGACTGCATTCAATAAAACCTTCCAAAAACAAGATGAGTTGAAATATATTTTTAATTTTAATTTTAGTGTGTGTGTTCAGTTCAGTTCAGTTCAATTCAGTTTAGGTTTTAGAATTAGAAGGACTGGCTTAAACTTCAAGTTTACTTTTTTTTGCTTCTGTCATATTAATTTTTTTAAATTCTTTTCAATAAAAGAAAATCATTTTGAAACTCGTACCAGTGTTAATCTTTTGTCTCTCGGACCCAACACAATGCTTCTAATACCTTTGCACCAAAGGTACTGATAGAGTTCCACCACCACAAAAAATGATAGCCCAGACATTTTCACAAATTCCTTCCAGTTATGAGGGTGAGACATAATTAAGGAGACGCTCACAGAATAAAGAAGAGAGAAATCAGAGCCTGAGTCAACTTGGATCACTTACGCATCTCCTAGCTGTGAGTCGGATAGCAACATAGGCTTTGGCCTGGGAATTATGCTGATTTATTGTGGGCTATTTTAACCCAAGAGAAACAGACTTATTCAGTAGGAGTAATTTTGACTGTGATTCTGGTGTAGATCCAGCCTATGTCAATTCAGCCACCTCTTATACACTTCTAATTATTATTTCAATTCATTGCTCCACAGTTGCCATGAAGCAATTTTTCTTTTGGTTGAAGGTAGGTAAATATCAATTTTCTGCTCAGAATTCAGAAAGATAACACAGAATTTTACTGCTCGGCAGGTGGTGGGCTGGGAGGCAGAGTGGCCAGTAAGATAGTGGGGAACTGTGTTGAGACAACTCTCTAGCACAATCATGTCTCTTGACAAATTTTCCGAGTGGTGGGTTAAGTGGCGGGGTTAGTTGCCCACACTGGAGGCCAATTTGCAAAATGAAAGTATTAAGCTTAAGGATTCATTGTACAGGGCTGCTGGTGTTTTGCCAATGACAGGAGGCAGCAGCCTGAGAAGGACCACTGGAACCAGAGTTTACATGACCCAAAACAGGGTCCATAGCAGGAATGGCAGTCTCCATGATTCCAAAGATCTGTGTCTGGAGGGCTTTCCCTAATGATCTTTGGCTCCTTGAAGCCTCTGCAGTGTCTATCCCTCCCTCCAGTGTCCAACTCTTTCTGCAGTGCCCACATCTCCCTCCAGTGTCTACCTTTCTCTGCAGTGCTCACCTTTCCCTGTTGTGCCCACCTCTCCCTGCAGCGTTGTTTAGGATTCAGGGCTGCCAGACCTCTGACTGGGTTGATAGGAGCTCACCAGCCATCTTTAATTGGACAGTAAGTCTAATCTGCCAATTAAGGAGCAGCCAATAGTAAAATCACTGAGCCAGTCCTGCTGCTGACAAGTGCAGGCTTGGGATCCATTGTCTGCCCCTGACATTCAGGTCCTGAAGCTGTGGTAAAATTTAGCCCATGTGCTGAGAAGTAACTATTACTTAGATCTGCAAGTACCAAATTTCTGAAATTAACTTTCACTGAGAAAATAGTAACATCTCTATATTGCTGGAAAGAAGGGTTAAACAGCAAGGTTATCTTCATCATCCCATTTGTACATGCCAGAAAATGATTCACTGGGAGTAGGTATCATTGCTGTAAATTTCACTCTTATGTTGTATTCTTACTTTGTTAGATTCATGACTCAGGGAGGAAATTCCAGTTTGAATTTACAAATAACAAAAAACCTGCAAAATTATTTAGACACATATTCTAATCTAGGCTACAAATGCAAATTATTCTTGATCACTGAGAATCTTCATGCCATCAAGCAATTTGAACGTCTACCTTTGATTCAACATATTAAGAAAAGGGTGCCTTTTACTGAACTAATCCTAGCACTTCACAATGATGCCCACTGATCCTGCCCTAGCATTATCTTTCTAACTCTTTTTTTTAACTGAAAAGACTGAATAATTGACGAAATGACACTTTATGTGCTATGAAGCAACTTGAAGATTGAAATAGCAAACTTTTACATCTTTTGTATTTCTTTGATGGTGCTTGCTTCATGATTTAAAAACTTAGAGAGAAAGCACACATGAGAAAGCTGTACATTTACAAATATTAAGAGCAGAATTTTGTGATGACAGGGTTTCATCTCTGGAGCAGAGTTTCTTGGCTTGAGGTGGGGTTTCTGCCCCTCACTCTGATTGGCCAGCAGCAGCTGCAGTGGTCAGGGCTGGGACAACAAGCAGTCATCCAGATTCAAAATCTTGAAGCCTAGAATGGAGGTAAGCGTGAGGGACCTTAAAGTGGAAGCCTGTGGGTGGTGAGAAGAGTGGTGGATGAGGGTAGTGAGGCAGTCATGATGGCGAACCCAACAAGGAATTGAATACCCTGGGGTTAGATACTGGTAGTGGTAATGCTGAGGAGACACAGAGGGATATCTGATTACAATAGGGGGCCAAATAATGAGGGTGCCTCCTCCCCGTCACCTGAGTAGAGCATCCGCCAAATTTCTTCCAGATCCACTCACTCCTCCTGCCAGCTAAATATCATAGTCAGGCTGCAAACGGCCATTAACTTGCCCTAGGCTGTTCCCCTATAAAATTACCAGGTGGTCAGGGGCCAGCAGGAATGCCACCTGGTAAATTTTTCAAGTCCACCTGCCTGAAAATCTGTCAGTGGGTGACTGTCCTAACAGTCCATAATGGATGCATCTAATTGTGTTGGCACACTTATCACATCATTGTTTGTGCTGTCATCTAACTGAATTTTTGGATAAGATTTTGGCATCCCCTGAGACTCATATTTGCATGTAATTAGGTTAAAGGTTATGGGATGCTCCTTGTCACAAATGTTTTCCAGCTGCACATCTGTTTCAACACTCATTCCATTTCAAATATAACTTTTCATGAACAAAGTCTCATTTAAGAGGCTACAACCCTCTGTAAAAGTGAGAGATCAAATCAGCAAAGAATGTAACTGTTGCACAATGCACTGAACTTTATTAGATTTGCATATTTTCTTCTTCATTTATTAGACACCCATAAATATACGCAGGGTGGAATTCTCCCATTTGAAACTGGGTCCTGTAGGGACAGTATGTGTTTCCTGCTGCGGAGGCTGACAGGAAACCATGCCATATATTATGTTCCTCACCTTATTACTTATGCCACATTCTATGGCAAGACAGGCTTTATGGCACACATATGGTTATCGTATCTGGGTGCCATATTTAAAAGGTGCCCAAAATCACTAATACACCATTGAAGAAAGAAGGTGGACCTCTTGCAAAAAAAATGTATCTCTAATAATCTTCTGAGGCAGGAAGATGGACTTCCTCAATGACAGTAAATCTGAAAGATCCCCTGTAGCTTCTCCCTCTACCCGCTGCTGTAGTGGTTTAAGGTCGCTGATGGTCTCCATCGCAATTCCAGAGGCAACCCCAGGCATTCATCAGATGAGACCCAACTTCTGCATGTCACATCATTCCAGACATTATGTGGATCAACGTGTTTTCCTACTGATATTGCAGAGAATAAGTGAAGATTCCAATCAGCACCCAATTAGCACCTAGTGGGTTTCTCGATCTACCATGGCAGGCACTAACAGAAACTTGTATGGAAATTATTGCCAGCATAAAAACAATTTTTGGGCTTCTTACTGAATTCTGCCCCTGCTCACCACTGAACCCATCAGCAGGGCCTTGGGAGAATTCTACCCACAATTTTTTGTGGACCACATACGTGTTAGCCTTTCTTTGCTTTTCACTGGGTTTTTGAACCACTATTGGAACAGCCAACCATAATGGTAGTTTTGTTAAAAGCATATGATCTTATATACGAGGATTCCAGATGAGTCTGCATGCTGAAAGATGTGATACGCTCAGGATGGAATTTTTCCATCCCTGCCATGGGAATTGTTGTGGGCGGGACATGGACCATGCAAAGATCCGATGACCTCAGGCAGGATTTTATGGCCTTGGGGCAAGTGTGTCCAGACAAAATCGCTCTCAATATTTAACACATATAGATACAATGCAAAGAAGGTAATGGTGTAGTGGTTCTGTCGCTTGACTAGTAATCTACAGACCCATGATAATTCTTTGGGATCAGGTTTGAATGTTACCATTGCAGATAATGAAATTTAGCAACTCAATAAAAATCTGGAATGATATCCATTGAAATCATTATTGATTGTCATAAAAATCCATCTGGTTCACTAATGTCCTTGAGAGAATGAAACCTGTCATCCTTACCAGGATGAGTGGGGTTCTTGATTATGCTGGCTACTTTTTTAAGTCAGTGCGAAGTGTAGATGGAATCAATGGATGGAAGACTAGTTTACGTGATGGACTGGACTTTGTCCACAACCCTTTGTAGCTCTGACAATATCCCTACAATACAACTGAAGACCTGAGCTCCAGAACCTTCTATTTCCCAGCCATCTGTTCCAGTACAAATAACAGCAATGTGAAAAAAATGCCCACATATGTCCTATACACAAGAAACAGGACAAATCCAACCTATCCAATTATCACCCCATCAGTTTGCTCTCAATCATCAGTACAGTGATGGAATGGGTCATTGCTATCATGTGACTCTTACTCAGTAATAACCTGCTCACAGCCACCCAGTTTGCCAGAGTCATGCAGCTCCTGACTTGTTTCAAACATGGACAGATGAGCTGAACATCAGAGATGAGGTGTGACTGCCCTTGACATCAAGGGCAACATTTGACCAAGTATGGCATCAAGGAGCACTAGGAAAACTGGAGTCAATGGGAATCACGGGAAAAATTTTCTACTGGTTGGAATCATTCCTGACACAAAGAAAGATGGTTGCAGTGTTTGGAGCTCAATTATCTCAGCTTCAAGATATCACTGCAGGAGTTTGTCAGAGTAGTTTCCTCGACTCAACTACCTTCAGCTCCTTCATCAATAACCATTCTTCCATCATAATGTCAGAAGTGGGGATGTTCACTGATGACTGCACAATGTTCAGCAACTTCTCAGATACTGAAGCTGTACATGTCCAAACCCAGCAGGACAATATCCAAGCTTGGGGTAATGAGTGACAAATAACATTCTCACCATATCTGCCAGACGATCTCCGACAAGACAGAATCTAACCCTTGACATTCAATGCCTTTGCTGAGGTTTACCATTGACCAGAAACTGAACTGGACTAGCCACATAAATGATGTGGTTACCAGACTATATACAGGCTAGGAAACCTGCAGTAAGTAACTCCCTCCTGACTCCCCAAAGTCTGTCCATCATTTACAATGCACAAGTCAATGGAATACTCTCCACTTGCCTGGAAGAGTGTAATTCAGAGAGTGTAACTCCAACATTCAAGAAGCTTGACACCATTTAGGACAAAGCAGCCTGCTGAATTGCTACCTCTTCCACAAACATTTGAACATTTCACCACCAATGAACAGTGACAGCAGTGTGTACCATCTAAAGTAAAGTTTATCTATTAGTCTCAAATAAGGCTTACATTCACACTGCAATGAAGTTAATATGAAATTCCCCTAATCACCACAGTCCGCCACCTGTCCAGTTAATGCACCTATCTTTCAGAATGTGGGAGGAAACTGAGCACCCAGAGGAAACCCACGCAGACAGAGGGAGAATGTGCAAACTCCACACAGACAATGATCGAAGCCAGAATCAAACCCAGGTCTCTGGTGCTGTGAAGCAGCAGTGCTAACCACTGTGCTATCATGCCATCCCACAAGATCTACAAAATTCACTCTAGGAATCACCACAATTCTGAGAGACAGCACCTTCCAATCTCACAACACTACCATCTAGAAGGATAAGAGCAGCAGAACAATACCACCCTCCAAGTCAGGTAGACAACATTGGCCGAATTGCAACCTGGTGGATTGTGTTCTCACTTGAGATGATGGCATCCTGCAGAGGTTGCTATGGTAGGGTTATATGGTGTCGTGGTCACTGTTCTCCTGAAGGCTGGGTAGTTTGCTGTGGACAATGGTCTGTTTGAGATTGTGCAGTTGTTTGAAGGCAAGAAGTGGGGGTGTGGAAATGGCCTTAGCGAGATGTTTGTCTTCATCAATGACATGTTGAAGACTTCAGAGAGTTTGTTGTAATTCCTCTACTCCGGGGAAGTACTGGATGACAGAGGGTACTCTGTCTTCCGTGTCCTGTGTTTGTCTTCTGAGAAGGTGTGGTTTTTTGCTGTGGTGCATCGGAATTGCTGATCAGTGAGTCGAGCGCCATATCCAATTCTTATGAGGGCATCTTTCAATGTCTGGAGATGTCTGATGCAATCCTCCTCATCTGAGCAGATCCTTTATAAATAGAGGACTTCTCCATAAGGATTGGCTTCTTTAACGTGTTCAGAGTGGAAGCTGGAGCATCGTGTTCAGAGTGGAAGTTGGAGCATCGTGAGGTTATCCGTGGGCTTGTGGGGCAGTGAAGTGCTGAGGTGACCATCCTTGATGGAGATGCATGTATCCAAGAATGCAACCGATTCTGGAGAATAGTCCATGCTGAATCTGATGGTGAGACGGAACTTGTTGATGTCATCATATAGTTGTAGCTATTTCTGAGACTGTAGTCATTCAAGAAGGCAGTTCACCATCACCTTCTCAAGGGCAACTAGGGATGGCAATAAATACTGGTCTAGCCAACGATGTCCAAATCACATAAATGAATTAAAATAAGAATATTTGCAACAGAAAAACAGATGACAAGACATGAAATGGATTTTTAAATCCTTTATACAGGATAGCTTATCTTTTCTCTATGTTATTATGTATGCAAAAATTGAGAGCACATTTAACATACCAGTTAGCACATAAAAATAGAAAGTTTCACTGATCTAATTATATAGATTAGTAATAGCTATATAGATTAGTGATAGCTACACACAGTGGTATATCCAATGGAACAACGAAATGCTTTCAAACTTGAAAGACCTACCTCAAAATGTGCAAGAAGAGCAAGTCAATTATTATACGCACTTTAGATCAGTGTATTTTTGCATTCAAACATTTCCACTAATGTGACAGCACTATTGTAGCAACATTGGAGTATAAAGCATAGCTTTATCGTTGCTAACTTGTCTGACCCTTACATTTACATGTCCTCATTGTTCATGATTTAAAACTTCTCTCCAGGATCCCTGATACTGCTATCATTGAGTGGCCAATTTTTGGGAGGACTCAACAACTTAAAAGGTCCTTTCTGCAGCCTAGGATTACAAGGTCTGGCAATCTGCTTCAACACTTGAACAGTAGTTAACACCAATGGTTTGCTCCACTCTGGAGGAAAAAGTAATAATTATGGCAAAATAAAAATGATAAAATTAGTTATGTTTTGTGTGTTGGTACTGTTATTCCTGAAGATGTTTCAGACATGTAGTGCTGTTCATGCAGCTTTGACTGAAGAGCTGTTAACCCATATTGCCCACTGAGTTGCCACAACATATTATAAACATCTAACATTATGTGGCAATAATTTGAGTTGAAGGTGGCATTTAGGAACACAAAACCAGATTAAATGGTGTTTTAACCAATTTTAAAAAGCAACAAATGACAATTTAGCAAAAAGAAAATAATGAATTTTAAACATCATATCTTAAAGGCAAGATTATTGAAGGCTATATAAATAATGTGTGCAGTGATAACCCAACAATGTTTTCTATATATGTTTGTGATACAACAACCTTTAAGTTTAAGACTACAAACCATCTACTTCAGTCAAAGTTATCTTCAGTGAAGATCTTCTTGCCATTTAATGTTCAGGTATTTCAAACAAAGTAATGTACAGAACTATAATACATTAACAGTTTCAATGCAATTATCATTTTAATCAGTTAAATTAGCTTCGTCTGTGTAGAAAGACTGCAATGTGGATGTGATGTTTCATTTTTAATATTTCACTTCACATAGGTCATGCATGAGATAAAATCTTGTTTAAGTGTATTTGCTCTTTAATAATTGCTTTTCACCAAAGCTATCCATATGTCTCTTTTAGTATGTGATACTGTGCTTCACACTTTATACCTGCAATTTTCTCAAACATAAAATTAAATCAAACAAGACATTTTTAAGGGCTTGTTATGCTTTAAGCTAATTAAAAGCTGGCATTTTCTCTGTGACCATTGGAACTGTTTTTAGATAATAGATGATTCTCATTATTAAATAAAAAGGTCACATCTTGCCTTAAGCCAATGAAGCAACGAGGGCCTGTTTCAAATACAATTCTACATATTTCTTTGGTGACTTAATTCAAACAAAAGATATCAATCACACAGTGATCATCAGCCTATTCTTCACTGTTACTAACTAGAGAAGAAATACTGATAAAATCAGTATTTACTAATGTATTCCATTATGTGGAAAATAGACTTACATCAGGCAAACCAAAACATGATGGAACTTTGAATGATCTTTCAGAAACAAACACTTCCTGAATTTCTTTTGCAATTTTTTCTCCTCCAACTCTTCAGAAGGCCTAGATTCCAGATGGGTTAAGATTCCATTGGCACATACTTTATATGAATCTCTACATGTTGACAAGGTATAGAAATATGAGGCGGGGGGGGGGTCACTTGTGAACTAAATTCCACTTTCATTGTTCACAGAGTGGGCTACCTAACTGATGTTTCCTTACCTACTTTTAGGGAGTGGAAACCTTTGCAGCCATTCACCTGAAATTAGATAACTCAGCACACATTGGATTCAAATCTGGGGTCTTGGAGCTTATACAGCTCAGTTACATATTCTTTTTCACTAACTGAGGTATGGGAGGGAAGTTGAATTTATCCTGAAATTCTTTGTGAGGTGACATTCTGGATTTATTTTTCAAGCCGAACGGGGTAGCACAGAAAACTGCTGTCAGCACACTGTAAATTCAAATGTTTCTTGGTTCACATGTACCATCTGGTGTTGTGCCACTTGGCAGAAGAACATGCTTCTCTAAATCTGCTGCCTTTTCAGCAAAGTGTAGAAAGAGCTACAGAATGAAAAAAGCACAAGAGATGGGTGTAATCCTTAAGGGATTATTGTTGATTTGTACAGCAAGAATGATCAACCATAACCCTAAGGATCAAGGAAAACAAACTGGATCCACATTGCAGAAGTGCAAGCAGCTTTTTAGGCCATATTTACTTTCATGTTCAGTGTTCAAAATAGATTTCTTGAAGACGTCTATTTTTTGATGCAATATTACTAAGAACAATACGCTAGATGTGGAGAATTTCTTACAAGTGTACCACAGAGAAAGGATCAAGAACAGATGAGAGACAGAAAGGAAAGCAAGCTTGCTTTGCCCACAAACAACTATTCAACTCCTATAAAGCTGGAAAAAAAAACGTGTATCCAGTGAGCAAGGTTTCTTATCAGTGAAAGTGAATAGTCTTTTATATAGAGTGGCAATTTAAAAAAAAAAGTGTTTAATTGATCAAACTACTCCTGGTGTTACACAGGAATTCTTCACATCTCACGCCCTTGTTCTTTTCTTATGTTTTTGACATACTTGTAACAACAAACTACATATGCCTTCACTAGCCATTTCTCTCTGTTCTCCCCTTACACCACATGTTAACCCATATCATATGCTGAAAACATCAACACCTCTATGTGATTTTAGCTTTGCTGAACATGTACCTGTGTAAGCGGCACTGTGCCTATCTACAGAATAGAAGTGAGGTCCAAACCAGTGATTCATTGGCCACAAAGGTGCAAGAACTATAGAAATTGAAGGCCCAGGATACCAACCAAACCTGATAGTCATTCATTAGAAAACATTAGGCCAGTTAACCTGCCCAGAATGCATCATAGTTCTGCTCTGGCTTCTAACAGCTCTTTGCATATAGATTTAGACAAATCTATCTAACATGAAATGAGAGATCAGCTTGATTTACAGGATTTCGGTGCTCATCACAATGGAATTTTTGGACACTGCTTTCTTGAGTGGCAATTCACACAGCAGAGATGGAAGCTCAAAGTGTTGTCATTTGGAATTAGGGGGAAAGAGGTGGAGAAGAGACCCAGTGCTGTCAGGGCTTTCAGAGTACACGCCATACCTACACTCTATTCTCATGCAGAACTGGTTCAGACGCAACACGAAGATATTTTTATAATTAATTCTTGCGATGTTAGCGTCACTGGCAAGGTCAACATTTATTGTACAGCTCTCAAGAAGGTGATGGTTAGCCACCTTCTTAAACTGCTGCAGTTTGTGTAGGTACATACATAATGCTGTAAGGAAGAGAGTGCCAGATTTTCTCCCAGCAACTGTGAAGGAATGGCAATATAGTTCCAAGGATGGTGTGTGACTTGGAGGGGAACATGTGGTGTTCCTATGCATCTGCTTCTCTTGTCTTTCTAGGTGGTGTAGGCCACAGGTTTTGAAGATGCTGTTACAGGAGTCATAGTAAGTTGCTGCAGCACACTGTACATAGAACACACTTCAACCACAATCCACCAATGGTACAGAGTGTGAGCATTTAAGCTGGAAGGTGGGATGCTGGTCGATTGGGCTGCTTTGTTCTGGATGGCCACCCATCAGAAACATGCTTGTCGTCCTTTCTCAGAATGCTTGCTCTCCCACCATTCGCTACACCAGCGCTGTTGTTAGTGACACCATGGCGATCTTCAATGTCTTTAATGTAAGCTCAAACATATTCTAATTTCCAAAACATAGCCACTGTGTTAGGTACAGTAGGATAAGTAAAGGACAGACATTAAGGAGTTTCCCAGAGGTGATTTGCAATTATTTCTGTAAATTATTATCCCCAAATGGAATAAAATTGCTGAAGTAGTATTAGTAGTAGGAAACGAAATTCAAATTAAATCAAAGTGTAAAATTTATTGAATGAATAAATTCTATCAGGATATCTGTAACCACAATCAAAATATTTTTACAATTATCAAATTCATTAGCTGTCACAAAGAGAGGAAGGAAACTTCCGACTAATGAATTTGACAGTTTTAGAAATAATTTGATTGTGCTTACAGATATCCAGGTAGAATTGATTCATTCAATAAATTGCTCATCTTGATTTAATTTGAATTCTCTTTCTTTTCACATTTCAAAATGACCACCATTGACACCAACAATTCACATTTCAAACTTAATGCTTAAGTTAGCCACTGCTTTTGGAAGAATTTTTTAATGCTTTGGAGTTCAATGTATACATCACACTGCATGGTAGTCTCTTCTTTACTGTCACAAACAAGACTAAGAATGAATTAGCATCACATTATTAGATCGAAAGGGATCATTTCATATTAATGGTAGAATTAGATTTACTTTTTTTTTCAAATGAAATTAGCTTAGGAAATTCCTTTTTACTGAAGTTTATATGTCTAATTAATAACAGCCATTGTTGCAAGTTCGCTTTAAAGAATATTCATGTGTTATAAATATCATTACAGCAAAGCGAGAGACAACAGAAAATACATTCTTACCAGAGGAAGATACAGTTTTAATTGTTAGATTGATAAGAATTAAGTTTCTTTCTCTTTTATAAAGTATCAATGAGCAAGCTGCAACTAAGTTGATAACATTCTCACCTCTGAATCAGAATTACGGTTCTGGAATCAAGTCCCACTCCAGGACTTAGGACAAAAATCAAGACTGATGCTCCTGTACTCCACTGAGGGAGTGCTGCACTGTTGGATGCATTGCACGGAATTTCACAAGAATTTCTAAGTATCTAGCTAGCGTGAAAAAGGGAGAGTTGCTGATCCATTTTCTGGATGAGTTTTCATTCCCAATTTTATGCACTCAGTCTTTGAAAAAAACAGACTAAATTGTTTCTAGCTACTGCAGGCTTTGGGTGGATTTAATTCACCAGACAGCCAGCAGCTCAGATCAGAATCACAAACTGGATAGTGCAAAAAAACTGGAAAAAACCCAGCTTTGCTGACAGAAACCCCTCGGGACAGATACAGCATCTCCCTCATCCCACCAACATCGGAGACCACCCCTCATCATCACTAACCCCTTACCACTCCCCCACCCCATCCCCGGACTCCCCAGCACATAGCCCCCTCATAATTCCTCCCTGGTCTGAAGACTTACTGATATGACCCTCTCTCTCTCTTACCACCCGACCATCACAAAGGCACAAATTCTCCGCCCTCCACCCCCACACCCCCATCAGCACACCGAAACTGCTGACTTGGCTTCCCCTTCATGATAACAAGGCAAACTGCACTCTCACTAGAATGATCTAAGGGCACCTGATTTGCCTAAACCGCCTGCCGCCAGTCTGAACCAACAAGAGAAAGCTCCATAAGAACCGCAAGGATGGATAGACAAGCAGGGCAGTGCAGGAAGAAATTGTCTCCAGGAAGACAACTTCCTGTTTATCTAATGCAGATCTGGCCAGTTTGCTGGAGGCAGTGGAGGCAGGGTGGGACACCCTCTTCTCCCCAGCAGGATGCCATCCCAGAGAAAGGGATGGAAATGTAGCTTGGGAGGCAGTGGCAGCATGCATTAGTGCCAGGACACTGGCCAAGAGAACCAGGAAGCAGTGCCACAAAATACTGAATGATCTCATCTGGGCAGAAGGGTGAGTGTTTTACTTCATCTAGCACCTTCCTCCTAAATGATACCAAATCTCCTCACCCCCAGCACCTGCATGTTTTCAACCCGTGACCCCTAAACACCTCCTCCTCCCACCCAACTGTATAACAACCCTTGTCCTCTGAGGACCATCCCCCGATACTGTGCAGGGCTCATGTCATCAGATTTTACTTGGCTCTTTCTGTCCCCACAGGAGAAGAATACCCATAATCACTGGAGAAAGCGAAGACAGAGATGGTGTGCCTGAGATCTGGGCCTCACCCCCTTTGAGAAGTGGGCACTGGAGCTTGTGGGAGAGGAGAGGATGCAGACAGCATGGTTGGGTTGGAGCATAGAAGTGAGCACCTACCAATCCTCCACTTATTGAAGAAATTTCAAGTAAGTTGCATGCAGCCCAGATTCTCTGCCCCTCCTTGTACTTAACCTTGTGTCCTGTGTTGCAGGAAGGGATCGGATACACTTGGGCCATCTGGCATCGTGCCCATCCCCCCAACACTGCTCCTACCTTTCCTGTCCTTGATAACTCGGAAGACTCCTTGGAGGAAGTGAATAAAGGGACCTCTGAGGCCAGCACTAGGTTTGTGTCAGCTTCCACCTCGCAATTCATCATCCCAGAGACTCTCACTTGGTGAGTCAAGTTTGTGGCAAGACATCAAGGTAACTCTCTGGTGCACATGACACTAATGCTGATGTACATTGGGTGCAAGAGGAAATGTTTGAGGCCTCTGGCACTCGGGGATCTGCTGGAGGTGAGGACTCAGCTGGCCCCCAGGCTACAAGCTGAGCCTCTGAGATCAATTCTACCTCAGCTGCTGGAGATGCAGCAGCAGAGCCAGAGAATGCAGGAGGGGCTGACGGCCACACTGACCCACTGAGAGGCTGTTGGGAAGATGCTTGGGAGCCTGCTTCACAGGCCAACATGCAAGAGTGGCATCTGCAGTGGAAACTCTGGGGCAGGGATTCCTCACCATGTGTGGACAGGCCCCAAGTGATGGCCGAATCACAGCAGGTCATGGTGGAGTCTCAAGGGGCCAATGTTCAGTTTCAGTGAGCCTCACAGTTAAGGACCCCAACAGGCTTCTCAAGATTCCGTGGCCTATGGCTTTCAAGCTCAAGAATTTGTAGGAGATCCAGAGGGACAGTGCTGAGACACAGTGGGCTATGGCTGCAGCCTTTGAGAACATGGCTCACTTCAGAGCTGAGGGGCTGCAAAGCTTGCAGGAGACCCAATGGGACAGTGCTGAGATGCAGCGGGCTACGGCAGCAACTCTTGAGAATGAGATCCAGTCACACAGGATTACAGCTGAAAAGCTGCAGTGTGTGATCCAGTCTCAGAAGAGACTGGGTCATTCTGCCCATTTTAGGCAGGCTCCTGATTGTGCCGATTTTTTTTTTGGTAAATTGGGAATGGATGTGAAAACGGGTTTGTCACATCACACCTGATTTTATGACATTTTTTGCCACAAAATCAGCATGATGAGGGGCAGAATTTTACGGCCTCGCTCATCCTGAAACCATAAAATCCCACCCAAGGTCAACAGACCTTCCCATGGTCCACCCCTCGCCCACTCTGATTCCCGTGCTGTTGGGGAGGGCGGTGGTAAAGTTCCGGTCAAGACGTTCAAAAGCCCTATTTGCCCTCAGGTGGTCATAATAGATCCCAGTGTACTATTCTACAATAGAGATGGACAGGGTTAAATTTCAGTATCCTAGTTAATCTTTATCCTCAATCAACATCTCAGAAGCATACTAAACATGGTCACAATCACACTGGGGGCTTGCTTTGCAGAAATTAGCTGCCGTGTTTCCTACATTCCAACACTGGCTTTAAAAGTGTTTAAATTGCCGTGAAGCTTTTTGAGTTGTTTGGAAGTATGAAAGGCATGTATAAATACAAATTTTTCTTTCTTTCTCAAACATCTCATGATCCTGTAAATGCTTGACAAAATACATGTGCTTTGGTTGATAATTAAACACAGGATATGTCCTTATTAATTGCAGATTGAAATCTTCATCAGGACATTTAGCTTGAAAGTATAGATATATCAGCTGTGGTTTTGTTGATATGGGAAATAACTTGCATGGTACCTGCATCAACTTACTTTTAATGAGAAAATATAAAACAGCACATTGTCTAATTATACCATTGCAGCAACGGAAGCTAATGGATTTTCACCTGACTTTGTTGCCTGTATAAAATGGCTACTTTTCTGAACACACTTGAGAGCAAAGACATTAATGTAGCCCTCAAGTGTTTAACCATGGAGAATGAATCATAGATAAGCTATTTCAGGATTAATATCTTTCAATATTTAGAAAAAAATCCTAAATTTAAATTTTAATATGCCCAAGTGAGTAAGATTTTTACTCATTATTTCCATAGTTTGTTTTTCAGATAGCGCTGTGCCATGTACTTGCATAATAAAATTTATTATGGTAATTTTTATATTCAGTTGTAAGCGCATCCTCAGTTTTTCCATTATAACATTTCATATTAACCACCATTTAATCTTTAACTATTGGCAAACAGTTCACACTTATCCCACAGGGATCTTTCAAACATTGTATCAACTTTCCAATACGAATCATATTAAAACTTGAAAATAACAGATTGACTATTAAAAATATTCAATGACCTAAATCTAACTTTCATGAAGTCCGTGTTATCCTTACCAATCAATGCAGGAAGGGTGAAAAATAGATAAGATGACATATTGATTTTAAATCCAAACTTTCTAAGAAAGTATAGCTGTAAATACTAAATATATACCTCCAAATTGTTCAGTCTCCTTAGACCAAAGGAATGGTCATAGCTGGGGAATTTAAAGACTAAACATAACTGTTTGCTATTTAGATATAAGGAATTCCATTATCAACATCAGATTGATACTTGTGACAGTGTTAAAGATCTTATTCCAGGTTTAAAAAAAGTCTCAAAAAATTATGTACTTATTAAGGATTGAAATATGAGCCAGTATTTTATTGTCCCGCCCAGGTGTTGTCTTCCCCCTAGCAGAAACGGTAGGTCATTTAAATTGCCACTAACTTTGGGGGATTGCAATATCCTGCAGGATAGGAGGGATCGTAAAATGGTGTTCTTAAATGTAATTGCAAGCTTTGGATGTTGATAGATATTACCTCTGTAATTTAGGTCCTATGAATAAATGCTGCATGTTTATTGTAACCAGCATTTTTGAATGTATTCAAATTGTTACAAATTGTATTTTTGGCAATTTTTGGGAAATCAGGTCACAATGTATTATTTATGATTTTCAGCTTATAATATGCAGTGGTACACGATACACCATGCTGTGCAGTGAAATACCAATAACATCCACATTTTCAAATATAATATTCATTCATTCCCTGAGTTATACTGAAATAAGGAAATTTTACCACATAATGCCTTGTGCAGTCAATGTGGATACAATCAAAATTATACAGGGCACAAATTATTCAAAAAACATGAAATACTTGTTCTCATAATTCTTAATGCAAAGGGAATCAATTTTTCCCATGAACTGCTTTTTTTCAAAGTGAAGCTAAAATAATTAAGATTCTTAAAAATTTGTAACAATAATCACATTGGTATTGTTCTTGGTGGATACAGTGTTAACCTTTAAAATGGTAAAATACTTTTGTTTCTAATATGGCTTTAGAGGTTTTACCAGCTGGAGATGGGAGTGGTTTGTTTCACCAGATGTTCAGCAAACTCTATTACTGTGATCATACTGGCTTTTCATCCTTGTCGCTTTAGATGGTTTGTTAGCTTCAGGTCCTTATCCATTCAGAATATACATTTTTGATGTGTGCTTCACTTTGTTCTGATTTTACCTTCATGTCACATTCTCATCGTTCTCTTGTTATTCCTCATTGTTATTTTCTTAAGTTCAAGAAAAGATTTGAAAGTCACTTTTGTTTATCCAAATGCATTGCACTGAGATCTCTCAAAGAAAACAGAACATTCATTACAAATTTACTGTGAGCAATTGCCATAACATTGTTATTCCTGGGTAATTTAGTGTAATATGCTCACAATCTTCCACTTAAATATATATTACTTTTGGAGTTTCGTACTACTGCAATTACTTTTGGCTACTGTGCGATAATTAGCTTTTATAAGATTGAGAAGGGTAATGATAATACTGAAAGGACTTGGAAGTCAAATAGCTGATTGTCTTCACTATCCCATCCCCTCTGAAATTAATGGTATTATTTTGGATCTGCTCATCTCTGCTTTTATATCAACGAATGCAGAAGGTGCTTTCCGAATGAAACATTAGATGATAACTTTAATTTGTTTTCAAGGACAGTTGCATCAAAATGTGCTAAATCTAATCACATTATATCGCTGCAATCAGAAGTAATGAACTTCAGACTCTACTTTAATTGCAGTGTTCCAAGTACTCTTTCACACAGTTAGACCAGGGACATTATTGTGTCATTGCAATTCTATAACCTGCTATGAAAATGACAGAAATGCAAAATTAAAATAAATGATTAATGGTATTTTTCCATGTTTTGTACTAATAGGTATCCCTGAGCCTTGAAATTAATAGACCTGTCAAGCTTCAGGTTGTTATAGATGGAGTGCTGAACAAAAATGGAAATTAAATATTCTTCAGACACTGAGACACGACACTTTTGAATATTTTAAATTTAATTACTAGTTACTGAATTTTTATCTTTTATCACTAATTTAAATGTTACAAATTAATTGGAATTTTGTCACAGTTTTTCTCTTCTATTTTGAAGAATGTTGAACTACTTATCTGCATAATTTGTCCAAAGTGTAAACGCGCACAGTGTAAATTAAATGTCAATTTACAGCACGTCAACAATTTTGTATAAACAACTATTAAGGCAATTAATAGAATTCATAATGAGGCCAGCATAAGGAGAGTGAAAGCGGATTCCCTCTCAATGTTTTAATTGATTAAATAATCAATTGGATAATACAAGAGTCACCCGTTGAGTATAAGACTAGTTGATCACTGTAAAACTAATGATACTTTCCTGACCACTGCCTGTCCTTTGTTTCCACTTCACAGGAGGACAGTAAAATCCAACCCTTTGGGTTCACAGACTTGCCATCTTGTAACATTTCAGATCAAAATAAAAGACTATAAATATTGCTCGGTCCAAATGCACTTGCTTTGATATTGTCTACTTCTAAGTCTACTTAGCCACTTACCTGAAATTGCATTTGGGATTGGTGCCACTTTGGGTATAGTGATGTAATTTAGTCGTGTTAATTCCTCAACCTCGGGCTGGTTTATTTGCAAAGAGCTGTCTTGAAGTGGCTTCACTGTTCTGCCTGGGTGATACGTATTTTGCCTGTTTTAGTAGTTCTTTCTGAGGCAGACCCTCTGACGACAAGTGCAGCGTGAATATGCTTGCTCCTCACTTAATGATGGGGAAACATCCCATTCAGTTCTGGAAACTTGCAGCCTCCTTGTCCAATCACCCTTCATGGCGAGTGTTATATCCACTGGGGACTTGGTTCTGTGGTATGGGGGACTCGCCCAAGGCTAAGGACAAAAGTGCTGTAACCTTTTTATTGATGATATGGATGGAGATACTGGCTTTGGACTGGGGTAATACAGTAAGAAGTCTCACAACACCTCACATTAAAGTCCAACAAATAAATCTGTTGGACTTTAACCTGGTGTTATGAGACTTCTTACTATACTTCCTACTCATGTGAAATGTGCTTCTCCCAAATCACAGAACTATTTAAATTAAGGAAAGCTAGTCAGACTGTACAGTCCTGTACAACAGTGCGGAACACGTAAGTTATATGCAATCTAAGATCTACAATCAGCAGATGACCCAATTTGCTTATTTAAGCAAATTAATATCTGTTTTAGGCAAGCAGTTAAATCACCCAGTTACAGGCTGCATACAATGTTGCATCAAGGGGACCTTGGATGCAAAGGGGAGGCCAAGGTACACCCCCAAAACCACTGCCCCTCAGCTGCCTGTCAACCAGCCCATCCCTCCACAACCTCCACCCCACCTCCCTCCCACAGTTCCAAACTCAAATTCTTGACCATGCCTTTTTCATGCATCAAATGAGTGGTTGAGCCTTGAACCTCTACCCCATTATCTCTTTGCATATTTATACTACAAAGCTGCTTTGGTCTATCACAGATCAAAGGGATGGCACAGTGTTTAGTGCCAGGGACATGGGTTTGATTCCAGCCTTGGCTGACTGTCTGTGTGGAGTTTATACATTCTCTCCATGTCTATGGGGGTTTCTTCCCATTGTCTAAAGATATGCACATTAGATGGCTTGACCATTCAACATTGCCCCTTAATCCCAAGATTTGTAGGTTAGTTGGATTAGTGGGTAAATATGTGGCGTTACATGTATAGGCTAGGTGGGTGGTCGCAAACCCTACACATCCAACCTGGCCAGCTGCATTTTAGGATCAGATATCTCTTAGCCCTCCACAGTTCTTGTGGGTTGAGCTTACTTTTCAAATAGCTGTGGTTCATGACCCCTCAGAGATGTCATGAACCGTTGTCTGGATAAGGAAACCTTTTGAAATGTAAGATCAAAAGGTCTTACCATTGTTCCATTTCCCACCAATTCCCTCTATCCACCACATAGGCTCTTTATATCTTCCATGCCAACATATGGGGCAGCACGGTGACATAGTGGCTGGCATTACTAACATACAGTGCCAGGGACCAAGGTCCAATTTTGGCCTTGGGTGCTTGTGTGGAGTTTGTGTTTTCTCCGCATGTCTGCGTTGGTTTCGTCCAGGTGCTCCAGTTTCCTTCGCCATTCAAAGGTATGCAGGTTAGGTGGAATGCCCATAGCAAATATGCAGAATTACAGGACAGGGAAGAGGGTAGGGCTTGAGAAGTATGCTGTTTCTGAGAATCAGTGTAAATCAAAGGGCCTCTTTTTGTACAGTAAGGATTCTACAGTTCTGCGGCCCCAAATACCTGCAACCCAACCCATTGCCCATTCTACTTTCCATGCCATTTATGCCATCCAATCTGCCCTGCATGGCACCCCTATCCTTTGTGACAATCTTTATCCCCACTGACTCTCCATGGCTCCCCATGTCCTTTCTGCCAGCAAATTGCACTTCCAAACCCATTCACTAACTATTCAGCAACTTTAAACAAAGTTACTAATTCTTAAAATGTGTTTCTATTACATCCCTATAGATGTGCCAATCATCCAGATTTTGAAAATGTCAGTAACGGAAACAGAAAGCACTTAAAATCTCGTAGTCTCTATAAATAAACATTATGAAATTGACAGAATAAATTAGAGAGAAAAAGCTGTCAATCAAGCAACATTTTCTCTGGTGCTCAATTGTTTCAACAAAGTCATGGATATCCGGCTCTCAGCTAAATATTCACAATTGCTACCATTCGTTAAAGTGAATAATACAGATGCATTTGAACAGAAATCACAAGAATGTGAAGAAGAAGAAAATAGATTGCAATGATGCAGATTTACATGAGGGAAGATGGGAGGAGGCTCGAGTAGAGCATAAACATCAACATGGCCTGATTGGGCTGTAAGATTTGTTTCTGCACCATATATGTTATGTAATCCTGTGTATGGGTTACTCAATGGGGATTTTCCGCCTCAATATGTATGTTGAAAGAAGAGGGGGGAGAAGAAAAAACTTTATTCATGTGGAAGGATCACAAAAATTCCAAACCATTCCACAATTAGCCAACAATAGAATGTGCAGTCCCGGAAAATCTTAAATAAATGTTTCACTGGAGTTATGCATCAGGACACTGCAGATCAGTCTAAAATTCACAGAGAAGCTTTTATTCTACAGGAAGATCCATAAATGTCTTCAAGTTTCAGAACAGTGCGTAAAATAATGCAGAAAATTATTTATATAGTTAACTTCCTAGTACGAAGTTGTTTGAAGGGACAACAGGCAACATCTGCCAGCTCAGTCAATTTGCTGTATATTCTTGTGTCAGGCAAGCAAATAATGTAATTTGCCTCAGCATCCCAGTTCACGACATTTAATGCAGGATGAACAGAATGGGTGAGCCTCCCATTAATCTTTTTGAATTACTGGGTTACCATGAGTGTGTGAAGCTACAAATTGCAATCATGTAGCCATACACGTCAACACATTCAATCTATTATGTCAATCAAAAGAGATTTCACTTTTTTAAAGTCTAATTAGTGTGTGGCTACAGGCACAAGTTCCAACACATCAATATCCAGCATGCAAGGAGCTGCCATGATTAGTTCATCTTTCAGTAGTTCACATTTGACTTGATTTGATTTATTATTGTCACATGTATTAGTATACAGCGAAAAGTATTGCTTCTTGTGCGCTACACAGAAAAAGCATACCGCTCATAGAGAAGTAGAGGAGAAAATGCAGACTGTGATGTTACAGTCAAGGCTAGGGTGTCAAGAAAGATCAACTTAGTGCAAAGTAGGTCCATTTAAGTTTGATAGCAGCAGGAAAGAAGCTGCTCTTGTTTGGTATGTCACCTTTGTCTTTTTCCCGATGGAAAAAGATGGAAGAGAGAATGTCTGGGGTGTGTTTCTTACTTTCTTACAGAATCAAGAAAAATGTTGCTGGTACACTTCTTGACAAAAGGAATAACAATACAACCATGAATTCTAATACCACTTAGCAGAACCACCAATGTCATTGAGAAATGATGCTCCTCTTAATTAACTCAAGTTAAAACTGAATAGTACACTGGCAATGCTGAGAGAATTCAGGTACTTAAGCTAAATCTGGGACTCTGCCATGTGCTCCTAACGTTGTTTCATTGGGTGGTATTCCCTTGTATCTTCCACAGTTTCAACTGATTAGAAACTCAGGGAAAATGGATGCCCTGAGGAAAAGGCAGAGGAATTCTTACACGAGGACAACATTTTCAGGTCACAGATGATGGCTGAGAGAGAGAACACTGACAGGCAAACTGATCAGAGAGTTTTAGTAATGTCTGCTCATACTAGTTATGCAACATTTGCAATAACCAGAATATCTGACCTAAATGACTTCAATCCTTCAGGATGCTTCATTCATCACTAAAAGCAAATACTCCAGAGGATGCTAAATCCATAAACAGCTATTTGAGAATCAACGCAATATTACGCTAAAAAAAGTGAAAATTCTAAGCATATTTCTGACATCAAGAATCATATTTTACGACAGTGATGTCCATTAAACTTACTCTTATCTACTCCTCTTTGATCAATTTTACCTCTGTTCTAAATCAGAACTACCTTTTATTTCTTCAATCATAAATGGGAACTTGACATTGGTTGCAAGACACCAGAGCCAGAATTTTTCTGATGGCCAAGATTTCCTTCCCTGTCTCTGAGGAGTTACCAACGAGCATTAATTGATTGGAGATAGGATTTCCATCGCTCACTCAGGAGGAAGTCCTGCTTCAGAGTGCTACAGATCAATCTGATTGGTTGGCAGGTCTCTGATCCCTGCAGCGCCAGAAGCTGTAGTGGATAGGACTGGGGCTGCATGAAGCATGGTACATTGGGGAGACCATGCAGACGCTACGACAACGGATGAATGAACACTGCTTGACAGTCATCAGGCAAGACTGTTCTCTCCCTGTTGGCGAACACTTCAGTGGTCATGGGCATTCGGTCTCTGATCTTCAGATAAGCGTTCTCTAAGGCAGCCTTAACGACACATGACAGTGCAGAGTCGCTGAGCAGAGACTGATAGCCAAGTTCCGCACACATGAGGATGGCCTCAACCAGAGTCTGGGGTTCATGTTGCACTATCTGTAACCCCCATGATTTGCCTGAGCTTGTAAAATCTCACTTACTGTTCTGTCTGGAGACAATACACATCTCTTTAAATACGCTAATGCTATCTTCACTCACATTGTCTGCATCTTTAAGACTTGAATAGCAGGTTAACTGCAAAGACTTGCATTCTAATCAGTATTCTGTAAACTGTGTGTGTCTTTATATGCCTTTCTCTGATCAGAACCTTCCACACACCTGACAAAGTAACACCGTTTCTGAAAGCTTGTGGGATTACTACCAAATAAATTGGTTGGACTTAGACTCTGGGGATTGTTGCAGTAAGAAGTCTGACAACACCAGGTTTAAGTCCTGGGAGTCTAGCACCATGTATGTTTTGGTAGTCTCAAGATGGGGAGGGGAAGTGACACCCAGGGGATTGAGCAGATGAGGATAAAGACATTTATGAAGAAGCCACGGCAGAGGGGAGGAGTCACCTTCAGGGGCCAGATTATTTGGAGAAGAGCATCTAATGTTGAAAGGAGGCTGGTGATAGAGGCATCTCCCCATCTCCTGCTGAAGGCAGGTTACTTTTCGATAGCCTTGTGCCTGGGAACTCTGTTTAGCCTGAAAATTGAGGCTGGGCAGTAAAGGTTGTTTAAAATGTCATTAATTGGTCATTTAACAACCTCAGTTGGGCTAAGACAGGGAAGACTAGCACAATTTAAGGCTTATTATGTTTTTAAAAGTCTATGTACAAGCTTCAACTTTTTCGATTGTATTTAGTGGGTACCTAGTTTATAAGTACTATAACTTAACATACTTTGTCTATTTTCTTTGTGAGGAACTGGTGTAGCCAAACTTGGGCAAACTGGCTATTAACTAGCTATATTTAAGGATATTTTGTAATTATTTCAACTTGGAAATTGAGAGAATAATATTGAAATATGCCAATGATACCCCAACAATGGATTATTGTGATGAAGGTGAAGAACACTGCAGGAAGGTATTGCAGTGGCCAGGTTAGATGGTTAGATAGTTGTGGTAGTTCAACATAGGGCATACAAAATAAAACATTTGGAAGAATAGGGAAAAAAAAAGTAAGGTAAGAGTTTAATAGATGCAAAAAGATTGGTCATTAAAAGAGACAATGTAAGTTATTAAGAAGTGAAACAATGAAACTGAATCCTTAGTTTGATATTTGCCCCATAGAACATAAAGGCAATAAAGTCATGTTGAATTTGTGCAATGCCCATTATAAGAAAAATATACAATCAATGGGAACGAATCCATCACAGATACTAATGGGGATCAGGTAAATACAGTGATAAAGAAAACCTTGAAACCTTGGTATTTTTTTCACTAGTGCTGAAGTTATGCATTAACCTGGTGTCTCCCCACCACATTTCCAAGGACAAGAAGTGTTGGCCTGGCCAGCAATGCCCATATCTCACTGTTGATTGCTATCAGCAGCGGATATTTCACTGAGCATCCAACTTGATTATGATGGAGTTGCCCGACTTCAGTCTTCATAACTGTCAGGTGACTGAGGGATGGAATTCTGGCTGCAATCTTTCATGACTCTTGTAAGATCATGCAATTATATGCTTATCTGGTTATTGTTCATTGTAGACAGCAAGTATAGACCAATAAGGCCATCTTTTGGTTCATGTGATGCATTTACAGAAAATGAAAAGGTCTACAAAACAATAACATCACATGTGACCTATCAGTAATTGAAATGTCACGACACCTTTTGAGCTCAAACACTTCTACATGGTGATGAGATGAGCTGGAAGCAGTATGCACACATCTCTGCCTGTAAGGCATTACAGAGTGTTGTCAGCAACCTCATTGTCCGTGTACCTGTTGGGGTCCTATTGGAGACTGCCGGACCTGCCATTCTGCAGGGTATCCGTGGTCACTGGGACATGTGCCATAGACAAGGGCTCTGATGGGGAGCCTGGGAAAGCTGTGGAAGATCAGAGTGCAAATATTCATAGCAAACTCATGCTCCTCTGTAACCGCATCAGTCTTGGGTTAATTTTCTGAAAAGATGGACAAGTACAACATCATCTGTCATGCCACCAGCAAGAATGCTCTGTTATGGGCATGCAACTCTTTACGTATACCATGGAGGATGGCACTCTAACTCTGTGTGGACTGTGGTGGTGGGGGTGATGATTTAGCATTATGGATATTTTGCGCAAGGTAGAGCATGAAGGAAAGATTCTGAGCCAAGGTTTCTGCTTATATGCCACTGAGTGAAGAATTCACACTGCTCTTGCATCCATGATGAGTGATGCTGCATATAAATTTCCAGGAGATGGTTAGAGCTCAAGCATTTCAAGATGAGGCCAACTCCATTATTGCAATGGACTCCTCCACTTGCAGTGCGTGAGCACATATTGCCTTGGAGAAGTCAACCAGATGTCTGCAACATCTGCTGCTGATGAGCCAAGTACTGTGCCCATTAGAGGCCAACCTCAATGCCTAATGGAGCATACTTATGACTGCCTTCTGTACCCCCTCTGAAGGGGTTGTGCACAGATGATTCTTACTCAGACATCTGCTGCCATGTCCTTTCCCACATGCTACCAACTCTAAATACACAGAGTGCCAGTATCTGTGTTGGTGGATTGTGGCCTGGTTAGATGGTATGATGTTTTTCTTCATCCTCCTCCTCCTGGTGCTGGAGGGAACTTCCTGGTCTGAGGGATGGGAAAGCAGTGAAGGGATCTGTGTGAGACAGAACATGAGATAATTAGTGTAATCCTTGCTCAGTGCAAGTGCACATGCAATGGCAGGTCATTATTAAAACCCATATAAGCAAAAGCCTTTGCTCAGAATCTCTCCTCCATGCTCTACTTTGCACTAAATACCCATAATGCTAAATCATCTCCCCTCCCACCCCATCACCATCACCCATCCTTCGTGCTGAACAGCCATGGCTATCTGTGAAGCCATGCTCAAAGTTGCCTTAACATCACATTTGGCACTTGCAATTTGCCATCTCTGACATTGACTTGGAAAGCACATACAATATTTCAAGGCTCTCTCTCTTCTCACTGGATGAATCATGCTTAGTTTGCATAACCACTTACTGTTTAAACCATCGTTCTATAAACGATGGTTTATTTTGAGCTCTCGTCTCTTGGAAGCAAATAATAAAGACAAACTTCAGGACCTTGAACCCTGCATCCATGTACGAGCTTGATTTATGTAGCTATATATCGAAGTGGGCAATCAGATGCCACTCCATTTGTGCTTGCACATATGGGAGTGTCATGTCCATTCAGTCATCCTTGTTGATGCTGACAGATGAGTAAATCTGTCCCATGGTGTCTCAGTCATCTGGAAACCCAAACCAGAGGCAAATATAGGCTTTGGTCAAACAGCTCACCTTGCTTTTAAGCAGTATGTCACCGAAATGTTTACAGCATTGAATTCATGTTCAGGAATATTTGCCAATAGCATTCACTGCAGGGATTGCCGTTCTCTCTTCACGATGGCAGGAGGGAGCCTTTAATCTCCTGCACCAAGATCTCTGGGTCCTGTCACAGAACCTGAGTGCATTTAATCTAGGAGAGTTAGACAGGCTGCTCCTCTGGGACACTCTGACTTGACAATGAAAAAAGCACATGGATGAGTCACGATTCTCTCTTTAAGCCATGGTAATCAATACCCATATGCAAACACTTACTGGAACCTTATTCTCAATTAGCACACGCGCTTAAGTTTATATCCATTTGTGGGTTCAGTGTATTGTGTTTGTGCCTGAGCACTCCAGAATGCCATGGTTAATCTGCAGTCTAACAATACCTGCAAAGACAAGGTGCTGATGTCAAGGTTATGGGTGAGGCATTTCCAGATTCCCCACAGTCAAAAGTGTGACAGATGAAATGGCATATAGCTGGACATGAAGGATTTGAATTCAGGGTCCTGATACCAGCCCCTGAGATGCTATGCTCATTTCACTTGCTGTGCAGTGTCATGACCTGCTGTAGTTGCAAAGATGCTGACATTTAAATAGCTGGATGTGATGGATCTTTGCTAAATGAATGTCAGCTATGTGGCCACTCTTCACGTGTCAGACTTCAGTATCAAACATTTCCCATGGAAGGTTTTTAATAGGCCATCTCTTTCAGCAAAAATAACCAGTTAGGCAACATTTTAAAACTTACACTCACATGACAACATAATGATCTCTCCTTCCACGTTGCTCTTATTGAGTGACTTCCAAACTGGTCCTATATACAGGGCCTGAGTTGTGAAAAGTCAGCTTTCTAAATCAGATCTGTCTCTGAAGTGTTTCTGAGATTGCTTAGCTCAACATCAGTCTGCACTCATCTCTTGGCAATGAAGATCACACCTCTGGAGTCATTTTTTTCCCCAAGGAGAGTGTGCAGAGCCAGGAATATTCCTGACTCCTGCTACCCTTGAGAATGAAAAATTAACTCTAGGAATAGCATTAATTCTGATGACTTGTTACAGTTTTTTTTACTTAATCATTGTTTATGAATGGTTTTCCCAAAGTTATAGCAGGAATTACTGAAAATAATCTAACATTTACTTCAGACGTGTGATCGTCATTGCTTTTGGGAGGGTAATATGCTTTGTGTTGGTTGTGTGTGTATGCTTCCTGGCTGTCATTTTGGGCTTTGGGAGGCCTTTATGATGTCTGAAAAACAAGCATTAATGTCCAATTTAAACTCTAATATCTTTTTCAGTCAAAATCCACAACTCCTGATGGAACAAATTCCCAACGTTTTCAGTTTCTATGGTTAATGTCTTTCTGAGCATCTTCTTTCTCTGAGTAATGTACTTCTGGGTCCATTTCTTACATTCTTCTCAATAATGGCATTGCCCTTACCATCAGCAAATGGTATTGGTAACATAGATGCTGCATATGAATTTCTAACTCTTGGGAGATCATCACTTGTGAACATATTTTACTGAAAAGCTCACTGCATTATACTAAAAAAAACAATTTTCTAGAGAGGTTTAGATAATGGGGAGGATTAAAATATTGTCTTTTTCCACAGGGATCCAGCTCAAGCTAATGGGATGGAAGCCTAATCTCTAAGCCTTATGGGGTTCTATGTGAAATAAGTATGGGCAGTCTCGACCTAACTCTTAAGCTGAACAGCTGCACTGTACAAGGTTGTCTACAATTCAAAAGATTAATATTAAATTGCAAATCACATATCTGGTTTCTGTGAGGTCACAGATTAACTTAGACAATCCACTTTGGTACAGTGGGGTTGCTTTTCCGTGGGTGGGTCTAATAACTATTGCCAGTACAGAAAATAGCAAGTTTTATCTGCATCTGACTTTACATGTAATGGCAATCTGGTGCCAAAATCACAGAAATGTTTCATTTGGCAGCATTAGTTGAGCACCAAGTGACTACCATTCTTTTAAATTAAAACAAATCTTTAGATTGGGGTTAATAAGCATTGTTAAATTCTTTTGAATGTGGCCCTGTTGCTCAGCATGTTATTTGTGTTTCAAGGTTTGTTTTGAGTACTCCTGCATTTGTTGTAGAATAACTAATACACTTTCCTCAAAGTATAGAACCCTAGTACAGGTCAATGTCAAATATCTTTTATCTATAAATCAGAAAACCAAACACATCCAAACTATATTTTTTATATATCTCATTGACGCACAGGAAGTCCTTGACCCCAGCTGACATGACCCAAGCCAGTGTTGATAAGACTGAAGCTGGAAGAACTATTCAAGAATGCCTCCCAGCAGGATACATCAACACTCTGAACCCTCACCCTACAAGCAGGATTGCAGATGGTGCCATGGGTGGGAATGTATTTCAGGCAGAGACAGACTTACAATGAAACACACACAGATTTGATTTGGTTTGGTCTGGTTTATTATTGTCACATGTACTAACATACAGTAAAAAGTATTGTTTCTTGCACACTATACAGATAAAACATACTGCTCATAGAGAAGAAACAAGAGAGTGCAGAATGCCATGTTACTGTCATAGCAAGGATGTAGAGAAAGATCAACTTAATGTGAGGTATGTCCATTCAAAAGTCTGACAGCAGCAGGGAAGAAGCTGTTCTTGAATCGATTGGTACATGACCTCAGACTTTTCTATCTTTTTCCCGAAGGAAAAAAGGTAGAAAACAGAATGTCTGGGTTGGTAGGGTCCTTAATTATGCTGGCTGCTTTGCTGAGGCAGCGCTGCAGTGCAGGACCCCAGCCAATTGCTGGGGGGAACCTCATACTGAGAGATGGTTGTAGGTTACGATCAACAGCCCGACAGTTCTTCTGCTATCGCCACTGATTGTTTCACAATCATTCCACCAAACTGCAATACCCCACCAATCAAAGTGGCTTCAGCATTTCTTCCCCCAACTCTCCCAACTTTGCAGCAGTACGAGTGAGGAAAGGGGGCAGCCTGCAGTATCCGGACTTGGCGACCTTTTAATCTGATTTATTAATTTCACATTACATGGCACACTGCCTGGTTTACCCCACACCAAATATCTACCATTAAAAAAAAATGATGACAGTGATGATAGCTTGCCATCATTTTTGCGAGAAGAAACAAATCAAAGCCCATTATCCTGGGTAAATGTCTGGCTGCTCTTCAGGGATTGAGGCTAAATTTGGCTACAACAGCAGTTTGTAATCTCTGCCCCCCCCCTTCCCCAACCCTCACCTCGACCTCCCAATGAGCAAGACGCAGAGAGGCTCAGTGAGGCCATCCTGTGGCCTCATCGGTCACCAGGGATTCACAGGGCCCTCAGAACACCCTGCCTGTGAAGTCAAAGTACTGAATCCAAGAGACTCCAGAGGTTAGAATGCACTTTTTCAGGTAAACAATGATCTCAATCGACCCCACTCAGTGCTAAAAGGGGAGACAGATAGCAACCTAAATGCAATGATCTGCGTGCAAAGCGAGGACTGATCTTTTTTTCAAATGACCACATGGAATGTTGACATTAGCTTTCCAGAAATCAAATTCAGCCCAGGACTGAGCAATGTATCATTCATTTCTCAGCACCTCCAAATATTTACTTACTGCACCTTTTGATTTAATTTATTATTGTCACATGTATTTGTATACAGTGAAAAGTATTTTTTTTTGCTCACTATACAGATAAAGCATACCGTTTATAGAGAAGGAGAGAGTGCAGAATGTAGCGTTACATTTATAGCTAAGATGTTGAGCAAGATCAACTTAATACGAAGTAGATCCATTCAAGTTTGATGGCAGCAGGGAAAAAAACTGTTCTTGAGTCAGTCGGTACGTGACATAAAAGCAAACTTCTGCGCATGCTGGAATCTGACACCAAAAGAGAAAGTGCTGGAAAATCTCAGCAGGTTTAACAGCATCTGTTAGGAGAGAAAAGAGCTGACCTTTCAGGTCCTGATGATCCTTTGTCAAAGCTAAAATGCATAGAAAATGGGAGATATTTATACTGCAGGGTGAGTGAATGAAAGATGAGTCATTCCCACAGAAACCAGGGGAAAAGGCTGCACCATGTAGGATTAGGCCAACTTATATTACATTACCCAAAGCCTAGGATAAAGTATAATCAACCTGTATGACTCATGATTAAATAGCAAGGGGAAAAAGTATAATGCCATCATTGCCAGTTTGTCTTCCCTTCTGATTGTTCAATACATTTAGTCATGCTACCCTTCAATGGTTAGATTAGGTTTATTAACATTTCCATATTTCTCGTGACATTGAGATAATTTTTAGACTTTTTTGTGACTATAGCCTAGGAATTTGAGTGAATCTGTATTGTTGGATTTATGCTGTGTATTTGGGCTGAGACTACAACCAGTGAATATCTAAGCCTCCAGCACAAAATGAGATACTCAATTTTAAATTGGCAGTGGGAGTGAAGAACCTCCTGTGTATGAATCAGTCAGGAGATGGCTGAAAATGTGCAGTTTGAGGTTTTTACTCCAGTTTTCATGACGTCTGCGCATGCACTGGTCAGCGAACAGCAGTGCATGCATAGGTTGTTAATTTCAGTGTCCTTCAGGTCAGGGACTATAGCATGGCAGTGCAGGAAGAAGGCTATTTGATCTATCAAGTCTGCATTAACTTTCTGAAAGAGCATTTACTCAGGTATCCCCACTCCATCCCGATAATTCCATGTACTTACTGAGGACAATCCACCTAACCTGCACATCTTTGGACTGTGGGAGGAAACCCTTGCAGATCCAGAGAGTATGTGCAAGCTTTACACTGACAGAGAAGCAGTCCTGCACTCGTGCACAAAAGAAAATGTGAAACAGTGCAAAACAGCAGGTCAGGTGGCCTGAATTGGAGCACCATTACAGAGAAGTTGTCCCAGGAAGCAGACACACTGAGAAAATCCTAAAGAAGTAAGTCCCAAACTAGGGAGTGAGCAGAAACAGGTCCCGGAAGACGGTCCCAAATAAGGGATAGGGATAGAGATCAGAAAGAAATCCTGTGAAGTGAAGTTGAGAAAAAATATCAGAGCAAGAGGCTTTGATTGAAAGAGAGAGCTGCAGGGAGCAGACTTGAAGCAAAGTTGGCTTGAGAGAAGCCTAATGATCTGGGAGGGTAGCTGAAGTTTGGTGCTGTGGGCTACAAGGGTAAATGTATCCTTCTGGAGCAATGCTGTTCTGTTTAGCATGGCCAGACATTTGAATTTAAGCTCACAATAGCATGGCCAATCCACCTAACACATACATCTTGGGACTACGGGAGGAAACCCATGCAAACACGAGGAGAACATGCAAACTCGACACAATGGCCCAAGCCAGGAATCGAACCAGGGTCCCTGGCGCTGTGAGGCAGCAGTGCTAATCACTGTGCTACCACACCGCTCCTGAATACTGACATATAAGATAGATGTGATAAATTGTGTTATCTTTCTATTTCAAATGTGTATGCAAAGATATAGCTGGGGTGAGGGAAGAACGAATATTTGAGTCACTTTTGTGTGTTTGTATTGAGAATTTTCCAATCTTCTTATCTAGTGTAATGCCGTTCATTTTTCTTGTTTCAGAATTTTTCTTTATTAGCAGTTCTTCAGCCAACTGCTGTGAATTTGGTCAGCAACTTTTCTCCATGCTCTCTAAAATAAAAGTTAGGATCCATCAATCCAGATTTCACTCTGGGATCTGACTTGCCAATCTACTGGAATCATGGAAGTATCATGTGCTGTAGGGGAACAGGGTATGCATGGTTGGTTTTGTGTTTCTCTTGATGGCTGCTCAAATATGATGAGATACCTGACTGCAGGAACAAAGAGTTACCCAGGTCACTGGGCTTTGGATATGAAAGCTAGCTGAGTAATGTTTAAGATAGAGCAGCAGCAGCTGATGGCTTCATTCTGCTGGGGAGTTAGGGTTCAAATAGCCCAGGGACAGTAGTTACTCAGTGCAGCTAGGAAGAAGACTGGCAACTGGGAACTAGAACTGTACTTCAGTATAGACTACACAAAACAGTCATGGATAAAGTGATTGAGTGACCAGGAGGTGAGCAGTCACTGGAACAGTCTGAGCTGGAATCCAGTTGTTCAATAACATTGATGGAATGGAGTTACTGTTGAAGGAAATCAGGGGCAAATTCCCTGAAGAAGGGGAGCTTAAATCTCTTGTGAGAAAGAGAAGGTTTATAAAATACAGATAGTTTATGATGCACAGTGATCATTGACATTTGGGTGGGTTAATAAGAGAATTTGTTGGATCTTTTTTGGTTATGTCTCTTATTCAATGTGAAGTTGGAGATATATTTAACTATTAACTTATGTTAGCCTTGTTAATTCTAGAGGTTACAGTATAAGATTAATAATATTTGCTTTTTGTTGAATTTTGTACAGTAAAAAAAATCCTATTTGTTTAAAGATGTTGAATGAAACGCCTTTTTCTTGGTAAATAACGGGGATTTCAAATTTTGTTAACTATTACAAACGTTTCATGTCTCGTATCAAATTATAACAACATGCATACATGTCAATGTAAGAATCTCCCCTTGTCTCTTACAAAAAAAAGGTTTTCTGACTGGTAGTTTTAATTTACATTGTAGGATGAGTTCTTAGCCACAAGGAATAAATTTGAATTCCCCCAGGATGGGCAGGCAACGTGTGGAGGGAGTTGAGGAGTGGGTTAAATTGTTGAAGATAGGAAAATTGAACCCAGCCCAGTGAAAACTCACTATTTCTGATTGTAGCAAGGTGGGTTTCAGATTAAGACAAGTCATTTGCTCCAGGGAGATAGGCTGCTAATTATAATATTTAAATGAATCTGCCTGCCTCTAACATCAATTGGAATTTAGTAGCTGTAGCCACTGCTGTGGGCCAGAGAGAGCAGGAATGCTTCCTGCGAACCCTCAAGCAGTCCTGTCACGATGCATCTCTCGTGCGAACTCTTGGCTGCCTCTCTAGCACCCTCCCCCCTTGTCTTCCTGAACTGCTGGGCAGGAAGCAAAGTTTAAAGTTCTAATGTGTTTATGCCATTAAAATTGTCAAACAGGTGCTCTCAATTTTTGATGTTTCAAGATCCCATGGCTACTATCAGATGCCCCCATTCCCTCTCCACTTCCCTCTAAACATCAAGGCCAATACCTTTACAAAGAGTAGAAACTACATTCTCTCTGGTTAACGATAGTTAATGTGTTGAATTTACAGATGAGAAAATAACTGGTTGCAGTTATTTTTCAAAAATACTGGCAATATTCTGCTAAATAGAATTGTGATTTAGGATTATTATTTTCAAATTTTACTACCAAAGTCTTAATTTTGGTTTAATTCAAGTTTAGACATTAACCATAAAATAAGATTATTGTTTAATTGTTCTTTATTTTGTGACTTCATGGTTATCTATTATTACCACCATATCATTGCACAATTGTTATTGTATATGCATCCTTCATGGATGAAGCCTAATATCATTATCCATGCAGTTAACATGTTTGAAAAGCTCTTACAATACTATACTCCAGTGTGCTTTCAATGTTTTGCTATAAATTGCAACAAAAGTATTTATGGATATAATTCATGATTAATAAAACAAACTAAAGATATCGTTTGCTTTAATCAAAATAATAAAATCACAAACTATTCCTTTTAAAGTGCACTATAAGAGTAAAAAATCCTATTGTCCTTGATGGTTATTACACTAATACATCTACAAAAATGTCATTGTTACTGTAACAAGGTTAAATTTAAAATTATAGCTGTTATGATTCATGTTTGCATGACACTGATATTGTTGTGACAATTAAAACCATGTATGCTAATATTGTACTAGAATCACAACGATAGTGACAGATGCGCAATGCTGCAGGCAACCTGTTAGCACTGAGCAACGACAGCTGTACCTGCGAGAGATACCTCTACTGGGGCAGCGAATAAATAGAGAGTGACACTTGGGGCCTTCACTCATTTTCTGGGAACAGAGACAGCCAGACCAAGGAGGGATGCTTCTACCGGAGCAGTGGGCTGAGTTTGAAAAGACAACCCAGGAGTGACGGCAAATTCATTGGCTGGTGAGAAGCTGCAATTAGGGATTATGTTCAAACAACTTAAAATAGATGTAGTTCCTTCGCTTTTGATAAGGAACGATAGCAATGGGGAAACAAGTGAATAATGCAATAAATTAACAAAATAAGATAAAGTTTGCATAAAAGTACTAAAGTTAAGTTACTAGTAATTCATCCTACTCATTCCACTTGAGCTAAGTGTAATAAATAGTTTTTTGAGTTATGAAATGACAGAGCAGCTCGGCCAAGTGGAACGTATATCCTGTGGCATATGTAAATTTATGGACTCATCATATGCCCTAGACAAACCCATCTGGAGAAAGTGTCACCAGCTCAAAAGCTTGAGCCCTGGGTTTCAGAACTTGAGCGGTGGCTGGAGTTATGTTTGTGCATCTGCAAAACAGAGGACTTCGTGGATAACATGTTTAGGGAAGTGATCGCACCATTATTAGAAGTGTACACCAGAGAGAGTGTACACTCTCACAAGGGGAGGAGGGTAAATGGAAGGGCAATAGTGACAGGAGATTCCATGGGTGGGGAATCAAACGGGCATTTCTACATCAGTAAACATGACCCCTAGATGGTGTGTTGCCTCCCTGGGACAAGGATATTGGGGGGAAGGCAATCAGCCAGAAATCATGTTCCACATTGGTACCAATGTCATTGGTTGGAAGGTGGGATAAGGTCTCTGAAAGCAGTTTTCAGAGAGTTAGGACAGAAATTAAAAAAACAGGACCTCAAGTACAATAATTTCAGGATTACTCTCAGTTCCATGTGTTAATGGACACTGGCAAAGCCAGCTTTATGGAAATTGGAAAAGGTGTCCTGAACTCCAGACCACCCTCCTTTACTCACTGGGTCAGAGTAGCCCCCCTCATTTACTGGTATCAGTATCCTGCAAACTGCCCCCCCGTCACCCCCAACCTTGGCAGGGCCCTATCCAGTCATTTTCCTGAATACTAGGGGAGGTGTGTGTGTGTGTGTGTGTGTGTGTGTGTGTGTGTGGATTTAATAACCACCCACCCCGTCAGCCCCCTCCCCCCGCCTCCCTCCCGGCTTGGCCATCATGACTTGTTTTCATTTTTGGTTCAGAGAATCTCTAGGAGAAAAGAGAATCTGGCTTAAAACTGACAGGTCATATTTAAATGAGGACATAAAATGCTAATCCAGTTCATGGCCTCACTGGACATGAAATAGATTAAGTCAGTGCAAGGGGACAAGGAGAATCCCAAAGGGGATTCTTCCTGTGGCCCCTCCACCACAATTCTCATGTGGCCCCATGTGCAGTCCCAGCATGATTTGTGGTGAGATCATGGAGATCCAGATCCAGCAGAACACTCTGTGGCTCTCGGATGTGCACTTGGAGCTGCACTCCATCATTCTGGCTATGGGGTCTATGTAGCAGAGTCTCAGTGAGAGAGGGATGAGGCACCTCAATCTCCCTCCAAGTGACCATTCTTCTTAGCAAGTTAGGGATGGGCCATTGGGCACTGACAGGGAGGAGAAGCATCCTAACCAGCTGCCCTGTGGGCAACATCTGCAGGTTCTTCAAGGCTGAGCTGCCACTGCACATCCCCTCTGCCAATAATCTCAGTACCTCCAGTAGATGAAGCTAAGATGAACCAGTACAGGCCAGGGCATCTACTCAGCAGGCTGCTTTCAGTTAATCTGACTAATATCTGGGATGAGGGAGTTATGCTACAAAGAAAGGTTGGACACGTATAATTGGCATTTCAAAGAATGAGAGACTATTCTAATTAAACTCACGAGCCTGAGGGGACTTACAGGGGTGGATATTAAAAACATGTTTCCCCTTGTAGGGGGCACAGTTTTAAAATAAAAAAAAGGAGTGTTTTATTTAAGACAAATTTGAGGAGTTTTTTTTCTGAGTGTCATGAATCTGTGCAACTCCCTGCAGAGTGGTAGAGGCAGGGTCATTGAATATTTTTAAGGCTGCATTAGATTTTCACGAACAAGTGAATCAAAGAATACAGGGGTTGGAAGGAAAATGGACGTGAGGTCAAAATCAGATGAACTATGGTGCTTTAAACAGGAGAGCAAGTTTGATGGTCTTATTCAAAGTCATGGAAGTTCACAGCATGGAAACATGCCCTTCAGCCCAACTTGACCATGTTGCCTTCTTTTTAAAACCCCTAAACTAATCCCAATTGGCTGCATTTGGCCTGTATCCCTCTATATTCATTTTACCCATGCAACTTCTAAATGCTTTTAAAAGACAAAATTGTACCTGCCTCTATTGCTACCTCTGGTAGTTTGTTCCAGACACTCATCACCCTCTATGTGAACAAATTGCTTCTCTGGACAATTTTGTATTTTCCCCCTCTCACCTTAGATCTATGCCCTCTAATATTAGAGTCCTCTACCTGTGGGAAAAGATATTGACTATCTAGCTGATCTATGCCCCTCACTATTTTGTAGACCTCTGTAAGATCACCCCTCAACCTTCTTTGCTCCCGAGAAAAAAGTCCCAGTCTATTGAGCGTCTCCTTATAATTCAAACCAACAAGTCCCAGTAGCATCCTAGTAAATCTTTTCTGCACTCTTTCTAGTTTAATAATATCCTATGATAGGGTGACCAGAACTGTACACAGTAATGAGAACTGTACTCTTGTTCCTAATTTGTATATTCACTGAAGATGCCAGGGTCACACACAGAATTTGATCGAGTTATTCAAACACACTTTAGTTAACTTGCTTCTGAAACTCAGCCAATGCCACCTGAGTCATTCAGAATACACAATACTTCACGGTTTTCTCTAGTAATATAATCAAGATCAGGAAGCAAGTGAAAAATTGTGGGGAAGAATGTATGCTTTAGCAATATGCACAGTCACACGAATATATTGATTGTTTGGGCTAGGGCCATTGTAGATTATCTTAATGGATGAACCCCAAAACACATAAGTGATTCATCAGCAGCCTTTGAAACAAGGACAAAGCAAATCTAAGAAGGGTAGTTGATAATTAATTTGCATTTTTAATATAAATTGGCAATAGTTGTAACCTAAAAATAACAAGGTTGTGAACTTTCCTAACTTTTTGATCTTGGTTTTTTGAAGTATTTATTGTCAGTACCTTTAGGATGTGGACAAATGAAGAGGTAACGTTGAAGTGAACAAATTAAAATCGAGTTGGAAAGCCTCTCAAAGCACTTGGATCAAAAATTTAAAAACATTAAAATTGTACAGAATCTACTCTATTTTCGGCAATTCAACACTCTTTTCATTAAAATAATTATAACTAGATCAATAATACAAATGGCAAACAGGAAATAAAAAATAATTCATTGCTGAGGATGTTTGATGCACCGAGAACTGTGTTAAAATACTAATGCATAGATCATAAAATTCTTTCAGTGCAGAAAGAGATCATTTTGCCCATCGAGCCTGCACCGACACACAAGCCCTATCCCCATAACGCCATGTAACTCCTGTTAGTCGTCCTCAAACTAAGGGCCAATTTAACATGGCCAATCCATTCAACTTGCGCACCTTTGGCAAGAAACTTTAGATGGACAAATATTACAGGCATTGTACAATCAGGAAGTGTAAAGATACATTTTCTGCTTCTACCATAGGCTAAAACAAAACATACTTTGTACCTGTTTAAATGCCAGCTTTCTCTATCAAATGCAACTCAATTCCACTTCAGATAAGCCTGCCAATTATGAAAAAAAGTTGTTGCTATAACATTTCTGAGGAAGTGTTTTCACATTTTTCTCTATAAGCACAGCTCGATCTGTATTTAAGTGATCCAAAATAGGTTCTAACATCTGATAAAACCAACGCACACTGAAAACATAGGAGTACATGCATTTTTAATGCCATTCAGATCCCGAGGTTATCTCAAAGCATCTTACAGCCAATAAAATATTTTGACATTTACACTGTTGTTAGGTAACTAAATGCAGCAGCCATTTTGCACATAACTAGACGATAAATAACCTGCTAGTCTCCTTTCGTTAATGCTGTTTAAAAGATCAATAAGTAGTTACATATGGGACTTAGAAATTTCCCTATCTTGTCCAAATAGTGTTATTATTGACCAACCTGGCAAGTCTTCTGTTCTAGTATTCCACTGATTTGATGGTACCCACAGAGCTTTGTGAAGTCATTAAAACAAAAAAGGATCTTTGAACATGTATCATTTAGATATTTTTAATAGAATTAAGAACCTGAATATTTTGGAAAGTGGATTTCTCCTTTTGATATCTGAAGTGTCGGCAGTCTGCCCTGCAGCCACTCCACGCTCAAATGAGTGTCACTTGGCTACAGATGGGACTTATGCCCCTTGCTCGGCAGAAAGTTGTGCCTTGCTGGCCAATCAGATTGGCTGGCAACTCTCCAATCCCTGCAGAGCAACAAGAGGCACTGTGGACAGAAGATGAACTTCAGTAAGATATCTGAGCCTAAGTCACTGGACTGGATGGCAAGGCAAGTTTTAGGATCTTAGGATGTGGAGCACAAGGGGGGAAGGAGAGGTCCAGCAGCCACTGGAACTTAACACTGGGATATCGCAAGTCAGAAAAGAGGCATATCTTTCCCATCCCTTTCACTTTTGGGTTTTGCCCAAGTCTGGTTCCAACTAATCTAAAAATTGAGGCTGGGCAGGAAATGACTTTTTCCAGCTAATAATTGGCCACTTGTTCCTTCAATATCATGAACCCACCAGTGGGGAAACATGACTTTCAGGCCAAAGTTTCTTTGGAAAGTAAGCATATTTATAACTTGCCTTTTAGGCAAGATCTTTAGTCTATGATCCTTTTAATTGTATTTTGCTATTGAAGGCATATTACTTCAATATGAAGGCATCTTGCTTTGTAAAATCGTAAGGTACATTTCTTAATGCCAGGGAGAAAGGTTACAGAATTTAGGATTGAATTCACTAGAAAAGACAGATATAGGAGCACCATATAGATACATAAGACTTCCCAAAATCAAGATTTGAAACAACTACTTCCATACTAGAGCTACTGGTGCAGACTGGTGAATTTATCCCAGAGTAGGGAACCCAAAAAATTGTGCAGCATATCTACAGGTGAAAGTTCTTCACTGGCATTTCATGAAATTGGCACCATTCTCCTAGACAAGGTTATGCAACCAGGTTATCAATTCCAGGTCTTAATGATTGTACAAGTGCTCAAAACATTTCTAACTATAATACCATTTATTCAATTAACTAGCTAGCAAATTCTGCTAACTTGGTAGCTCTCTTATGGTGTCCGATCCTAAATTCATTTTATACTTGCCTGAGACAATGGGCAGATTTGTAACTGCCAAGGTGAGGGCAGGCTCAGGTGTGGGCAGGGGTTTAAAGTTTTGAAAAATGGTGGGAGTTTGGGAACCTGTCATGAGTCCATTTACAACAGGGTGAGATTGCAGGCTAGTGAGAGCTGTGGATTAGTAATGTTTAAATTCCCAATTATGTCTGGATTTAACCCAGAATTCTGGATTTAGCAACCAACACATTGATTTTGTGAGCTGTGAGGAACTCAGCAGATTCATGCACCTGAAAGCTCAGGAGGGATTGTTCTTTCAGTGAAGCTGACAGGTCAGAAAGCTGTGAAATTGACTCGTTGTAGGCCTGCCTAAATGATATTCTTAGAGATTGCTTTCACAGCTTTACAAGTGATCTCCAACTTCTTGAAAGTCTTGGGCGTCAGTCACCTTGATATGCAGGTCTCTGCCAGCCTTCACTGCAGAATACGTGCAGTCTCACCACAACCTCTGATAAGAAAGGAAATAACAGTACCAGGACCAGTAGCAGCGCCAGCTACCTTCTCCTCCCCATATGTTGTTCCACGGGATAGAAATGATGGGCACAGATATCCAGCTCAAAAATGTTGAGATTCCTCCCATCTTAGGATCTACAGGCTGAGGATCGGAGCTCTCTACGTATGTGGGCACCGGTGTTCAGGAGGCTATATTTTCACGGCAGGTGGGTTGCTGACATCTAGAGCTTCCTGAAACAAGCCGTCCTTCCCAATGGATCTGATTGGCATGCACTACCAGTGGCCTCAAGGTGGCCATGACTGGAGACTTCTCTGCCTGTCCCTGGCCTTCTGTCAGGATATCAATCCTAGTCATTCCAATTTCCCTTTTGTCTACAATCTAATCGAATCCAAGTGTTGTGTTGTCTAATTATTACTTTGGTTTATTTTTCATCATTTCATTCTCGGTGAATTCCTTTCCTTCAGGCCTTGGCATTCAATTTGTTTCTTTTTCAAATAAGAAAATAAAGTGGTATGAAACTTCTGATAGAATGCACTTTGAGAAAGATGCCATTTCAGAAAGGAATGGGAAGGGGCATCTTTCAAAAGAGCATTTGTGATAAGACTGCTAATCGGGACCGACCCTGTCCTGAACAGCAGGACAGTGAAGAACAAAATAATATCCCAAATTACTGTCAACTTTCTTAAGCATTTTCTGTTCATTCCTATTGTACAAAATTCCTGCTTTAAACAGCCCAATCATGCGTGCAAGAAAAAGTACAGTGCTGTAGTGGAGTAACATTATGCGATGAGTGTCATTTGTGAATGCCTTTCCCAACTGCAACTAACACAGGGACCCATAATATCAAACTGTCAAGATGTGCAATGGAGCTGCTATTCATACTGATCCATTGGCCCAAGTTCAACTCTCAGGCTGCTAGATAATGTGCGAGTCAGTAGTTAGGGCATGTGTATGACCAGTTTATTTGAGTTGAGAAAATAAAAGGATATTATTTCCCTCTTTGTTTAAAGTTGAAGAAAAATATTTTTAATAAAGCTAGTGGAGGAGTAAAATTTCCCTCCTATGTTTATAAATTTCTCCTAAACTTGGAGCATCATTGCACATGTGCAGCAATATTGTTCCAAATTTCAGAGGATCCTGGAGTGTTCCATGTGGATGGCTTACATAACCTGGCAGCATGACTAAAGCAACCCTAGTCAATATGCCATGCTCTCAGTAGCAAGTTACATAGAATTAGGCCAACAAAAACAAAGTACTGACTCAAGCTTAAAGCATATGCTCCCATATGTTAAAGATTTCAATGCTCAGTAACTATCATACAATCAATACACCACCAATTATAACAAGAAACTAGAGCAGATTTTACAAATGGAATCTTTACTATCTAAAAAATATTTTGTTATGTTTTCCGCCATGTTTGTCAGGTTGAACTACCAAGTGATTAGTAAATGAACCGTGACACAAACATATGATAGCTTATTATATTCATTTGAAAATTTACAGGAGTCTTTATCCAAGTGGAACAAATTTGAAACATTTTTTAGAATTTAACTGGTCTATCCATTCAGGGGGGAGGCACTGTTGATTAAATTTCTTGTCCTTCATCTATATTGCAGCATTACATTGTCGATTATTGTTTCATTCCACATCTCTCACATTCTTCTCAAGAGACAGATTTCTTTTTCTAATAGCAGGGTTTCCTGTCCACCACCCGACGTGTTGGTGGATGTCACATCCCCTCTGATCATGGCTGCCCTGCAGCAGTCTAAATACTCTGAGGAGCGTTGAATGGGTGGAGAGGGGACTTTCACCTCAGATCATGCCTCAGGCAGCTGCCGGCCAATCTGATGGACCAGCAACTCTGTAGTCTCAGCAGCGCCAGTGGCAGCAGTGGCCAGGATTGGGATTACAGGCAATTCTTAGATTCAAAGATCTGGGGTGTGGTTTTATGGCTTTGCTCGTCCTGAAAACGTAAGATTCCACTCATGGTCAGTTGGCCTTCCCATTGTCCGTCCCCTGCCGCTCCAATTCCTGTGGTGGGTGGGACAGTAAAATTCTGGCACTAGAATCCAGAATTATGTAAATGTATGGGGATCTCACAGCAGAGACAGAGGGTAAGATTTGAGGCAAGTGGGGAGGGGGGCAAGGGAATATTGATGAAAAGCCAGCTAGGGAGGGTGCAACCACGGGACAGTCATTATGCATGGTTGAATGTGTTCAATGTAGAAAGGGGACTACTGAAGGAAGCATTCCCTGCCTTCCTGCCTGAGGCTGCAGCAGAATTACTGAAAACTCCTGTATCTCTCCTGCCAGCCTCAAAATTGGGACTAGGTGGGAAGCTGCCCATCATAACGAGAGAAACTTCATTGGTTTGAATCATACCTAGTGCAAGGTAAAATGGTTGTGGTTGTTGAAAGCCACTTATCTCAATCTGGAACATCACTGCAAGAGTTCTTCACAATAGTGCTTTTGGCCCAACCACCTTCAGCTATTTCATCAATAACCACCACTGCATCATTGTGGTGATTATCCCTTTAAGGATCCATTTGCAGAGTAAGGGACACATGACTTGGTGAACCAATCAGGGAGGGACGTGTGTGTGTGTGTGTGTGGTGTGTGTGTGTGTGTGTGTGTGTGTGTGTGTGTGTGTTGGGGGATGCGGGGGCCACCCTGGTGAGCTCAGGTTTCTGTTCCACAAACTTCTTGGAAGCTGACTGGCAGCCATGAGGCAGTATTATAGTTATATGTAAATAAATATTTCAGTTGTTATTTACCTAAGTGGTGAATCAGAATTATCATAATCATGATGTCAGAAATTGGCTTTTTCACTAATGAATGCACAATCGTCAGTACCATTCACATCTCCTCAGGTACTGAAACAGTCAATGTTCATATGCAGCAAGACCTAATTACTGAGGCTTGAATCGGTAAGTGGCTAGCAATATTTGTGCTCCACAAATGACAGATAATGACCATCTTCAAGAAGAGAAAATCTAACCATCTCCCCTCGACATTCAATGGCACAGCCATCCCCTATTATCAACATTCTGGGGGTTACCATTGACCAGAAACTGAACTGGACCAGGCATATAAACACTCTGGCTATAAGTGCAGGTCAGAGGCTGGGTATCCTGCAGTGAATAACTTCCCTACTCACTTCCCAAAGCCTGTCCACCATCTAGAAGGCACAAGTCAGGAATGTGATTGAATACTCTCCACTTGCCTAGATGGGTACAGCTCCTACAACACTCAAGAAGGTTACCACCATCCAGGACAAAGCAGACTACTGGAGTGACACCCCATCCACCATTTTAAACAGTTATTCCTGTTACCCTGATGCACAGCAATGACAGTGTGTTTCATGTAAAAGGTGTACCATAGCAACACTTTGACAGCACAATACACACCAATGACCACTACCATCTACACACCAATGACCACTACCATCTAGAAGGACAAGGTGTTAGATGTATGGGAACATCCCACCTGCAACTTTTCCCTCCAAAGTACACACAATCTTGAGACCACATTGTCATTCCTTCACTGTTGTCGGACCTAAATCCTGGAAGTCCTTTACCAACAGCACTGTTGGTGTTCATACATCACATGGATTGGTGATTCAAAACAACTCACCATCAGCTCCCGAAGGGCAGTTAATGATGAGCAATTCATGCTGACCTTGCTAGCAACACCCACATCCAGTGACAAAATATATAAAAATACCAACTGATACTCTTGCAAGGAGATTTGCAGAATGCACACAACATTCATTAAAAAAAAACTGATGATTTGAATGCACAAATTGTGGTAAATGGGAATGATTTAATTGCAATTACAGACGTGTGTGGCTACAGAGTAACTAAGATTGGGAACTAAATATCCAAGGATGTTCAGGTTTTAGAGGGATAGGTAAGAAGTTTGTGAGTAGCTCTGATAATAAGGATGAGATTTGTACAGTGGGAAGACAGGATCTCAGATTTAATGACCAAGATGTTGGATAAATTTGGGTGGAGCTAAGAAATACCAAGGAGTTGCAAATATTGATGGTAGCTGTTTATAGGCTACCAAATTGTAGAGGTAATGTTGGGCATGGTATAAATCAGGAAATTAGACATGCATGTAACATCCGTAACTATGGTGACTTTAATTCACAAGTAGACTAGGTTGATCAAATCAGCATCAATGCTCTGGAAGAGAAAATCCTGGAGTGTGCATGAGCTTGACTTCTGGAGCAGAACATTAAGGACCCAACTAGAAATTGGGATATTTGGATTAATATTGAAATGAGAAAGAATAATTTATAACCATGCTATAAAGGAGCCTTTGGGAAAGAGTGAGCATAACATGATAGAATTTTGCATTAAGTTTGAATGCAACATAGTTCATTCTGAAACCAGAGTCTTAAATCTGAAGAAAGGAGATTGTGAAGGAATGAGAGCAAGTTGGTTGTTCTCTTGCTCTCAAGATTGGAAAAATATATTAAAAGGTTTGATAGAAGACAATGGTTAGTATTCAAAGAACTACTATGCAGTCAATCATAGATATACTTTCCTCTAATGCACAAACTCCCAAGAGAAAATGCAAATCACTGTGAGTAGCCAAATAAGTTAAAGATTGCAATAAATTGAAGGAAATGAGTTATAAGGATGCCAGAAAAAGTGGTAAGCCTGAGGATTAGGAGTAATTTAGAACCCATAAAAGGAAGGCCAAGAAACTGACTAAGAAAGAGAAAAGAGAATATAAATGCAAAGTAGCAAGAAACTTAAAGAACTGTAAGTGCTCCTTCAGGTACCTGAAAAGGAAAAGATCAGCTTCACAGAAGATGATAAAATCCTACAGAAATATTAGGCAGCCAAGGGACTTGTGAATCTAAGGAACTAAAAGAAATCAGTATTGGAAAAGAGGTAGTACTTGCAAAGTTAACTGGACTGAAAGTTGATAAATCCCTTGGACCAGATGAGCTTCACCCAGAATATTGAAGGAGGTGACTAAAGAGATCGTGGATGCATTGATGATTATCTTTTTAAGTTCTTTAAATCTGGAAAAATTCCTGCAAACTAGAAATGAATAAATGTAACACTCACTATTTAAGAAGGGAGGAAAAAGGAGAATGGAGAACCACTGATATATTAATTTGATGTCAGTAGTGAGGAAAATTTTAGAATCTATTATTAAGGATGTGACAATTGGATATTTAGAAGGGAATGGTAAAATTTGGCACAGCCAATACGGTTGTGCAAAAGGGAAATCATGTTTGTCAAACTTGTTGGGGATTTTTGAGGCTATTACATGTAATATAAATAAAAATGAAGCAGTGGACATAATGTCTTTGGATTTTTGGAAGGCTTTTGATAAGGTCCCACCTAAGAGGTTAGTAAATATAATTAGAGCACATGGGATTTGTGTAAATATGAGTATAGATTGAAAATTGGTTATCAGACAGAAAGGAAAAAGAAAGAATAAACAGGTAATTCTCAGAATAATAGGCTGTTACTAGTGAGGTACCTCAAAGATTGTGCTAGGTCCACAGCTGTTTCTCAGTCTACAGCATTCTCCCCTTGCTTGCGTGAGTTTTCTCCGGGTTCTCCGGTTTCCTGCCACACCCCAAAGATGTGCTCTTAGGCTGATTGGCGAAACGAATTTTCCCTAAATTGTCTCCCCAATTTGGTTCCAATGCAGATTTCCATAAACATAGACAAGGTTCATGGGTGGAATTGGGAATGTTAAAATGGCAGTGCGGGCTCATTGGGCCGAAGGGCTGTTTTCCATGCTTGGTTGTTCTTTGTTTACAATCTATGTAAATAATTTAGATATGGAGACCAACTGTAACATTTCCAAATTTGTGGCAATGTAAGGCATCAGGAAGGTGCAAGGGAACTTCCAGAGGAATTAGACAGGCTGTGAATGGGTTAGAGCATGGCAGATGGAATATACTGTGAATAAGCAATGAAAAATGATTTCCAACGTTTGATAAGTTCAGAACAAGGGGTCATTAGGCTCAGAATTATGGCAGAAGGGAGTTGCAGGAAATTGGAAAAATTATTAAAATTCTTACTGACTATGGATGCATTATTCCAAGTAATTACTTTTTAAAAATTCAGTCATGGGGTGTGAGGACTGCTGATGAGGTCAACATTTATTTCCAACATTCAAGTTTATTTGGAAGGTGGTGGTGAGCCACCTCCTTGAACTGCGGCAATCCACTTCATTTAGATACATCTACACTTCTGTTTGAGAGGGAACTCCAGGAATCTGACCCTGCGATAGTAAAGAAATGGCAGTAAGTTAAAAGTCAGAATGGTGCATGACTTGAAGGGAAACTTGTAGGTAGTGCATGCATTTCCTGCCAATGTTCTTCCTCAGAGAAGGAAATGAATGAAGTCACAACTACAACATTATAATAAATCAGCTTTCCAAAAAAAGGTAAATTTTCAGGAAAATATGCTCTGTAAATCCCATGATAAAACAATAAACATATTGTCATATTGTCTTTGCTAATTTTTTTGGCTAGCGTAGATAACACTGAAAATGGGACTGCATTCCGTTTTGATTAAAAATAACTTTTTGGATAATTTCAAAAGATGCAATATGATAATTCAAAACTCTCTTTTCAATTTTCTTCAGAAAATAAACAAAAAGTAGATTGAGGTTGGAAGAGGCAACTTTGATCCCTGATCAGCCTAACTTTATCACAAAAGGAACACTAGCTTGGAAGTCTATACTTCTGATTGTAATAACAAACTTATGATTCTAAGTCATATGTACCCGTGACATTGCAAGTGGTCTGGTTTCCTCCTATAGTCCAAAGATGTGCGGGTTAGGTTGATTGGCCATGCTAAAATTCCCCTTAGTGTCCTGAGATGCGTAGATTAAAGGAATTAGTGGGTAAATATATACGGATATGGGACAGGGCCTGGGTAGGATTGTGGTAGATGCAGACTTGATAGGCCAAATGGCTTCTTTCTGCACTATGATTCTATGATATGGTCATTTCTAGTCTTGTAACTCAACGTGTTTAAGATTTCAGTTGTGCCTAAAGAGAATATTACATTCCACAATAGCTCCTGCATTAACAAGTTTCTCAAAACTTATCTGCTTACATAGGTTGGAAAGTTTAAAATGAGATGGTCACTTGAGACTCATTACCGTTAATGGCTTGTTCAAAAACCAGGTGAGGCTCTGCATATCCTACAAGTCACCACACCTGTCTATTTGAACTATGCAGGAATTCCCTACACAGTTAATTAAAGGATTCTGCTAAAGAAATACTTTAAGCAATTATGAAAAAGGCAACTTTGATTGAAACTTTTTATTACAAGATGTAAAATATCTTGCAAAAAATAATTGATAGTGAAAAATAAAATAATGCATGAATTTATTTAATCAGAAATAGTGTTTGAGAAATGGAAAGAGTTTTTTTTATTATGTTGTCATGCTGTGCCTAGTTGGTCGTGATACTGCTCAGGCTAAGGTGAATAGCAAGCCATTTAGACTTCCATAACATGAGTTTTATGTCCCATACTCCAGCTACATAATTCCCTCTGTGGAACTCGATAGCTGATCACTGGCCAAAGTGCAATTGAAAGAGCAGGATACTGCTCCCTAGGGAGATAAGGAACTGTCTACTGCACGGTTGGGACTGGGTGTTTGGAGAGCTCAGTAAGAGGTCTGACAACACCAATTTTAAATCCAACCGATTTATTTGATAGTAAACTTGCAAACTTTCGGCCTTTGTAGCCTTCGTCAGGCAAATGAGATGTTCTGGTCTGCAATAGCACACATATCAGCACAGACAGTTTACAGATTGCTGATTGGAATGGGAATCCTTACACCTAACCTGCTATTCAAGTCTTAAGGTGGCTAACAATGTGAGTGGAAGGAGCACTGAGCACAGCTTAGAGAGATGTGTATTGTCTCCAGACAGCACAGTAAGTGAGGTTTTTTGCTAACCCAGGCAAGTCATAGGGATTACAGATAGGGTGATATGAAGCCAAGATCCCTGTTAAGACCGTCCTCATGTGTGTGGAACTTGGCTATCAGTCTGTGTTCAATGGCTCTGCGCTGTTGCGTGTCATGAAGGCCCCCTTGAAGAAGTTTACCCGAAGGTCGGAGGCCGAATGTCCGTGACCGCTGAAGTGTTCACCCACAGGAAGGGAACTGTTTTGCCTGGTGATTGTTGAGCGACACTCACATTGTTATCCACTTTAAGACTTGAACAGCAGGTTAGGTGTAAGGATTCCCATTCTAATCAGCAATCTGTAAACTGTCTGTGCTGATATATGTCCTATTGCAGGCCAGAACACCTCATTTGCCTGACGAAGGCTACAAAGGCCGAAAGCTTGCAACTTTACTATCAAATAAATCAGTTGGATTTAAAATTGGTGTTGTCAGACCTCTTACTGAGTTTACCCCAGTCCAATGCTGGCATCTCTACATCATGTTTGGAGAGCAGCATAGTTCAGACAAAGTAAACTCTGGATGAGGAGGCCTAAATTTTGATTTGTGTATATGGGGGAGCACTCCTGCTTTTCCTGGTCCATGAGTCCAGAAAAAGAAACCTCTCCTTTCTGGATGTTTCCTGGTTCTGAGTTTACTTGCCACCATGGCTACCTGAGGTGAGTGAGGGAGGTAGCAGACTCAACAACAGCAACTTCCCCCCACATGGCTCAGGTTAAAACTTCAATCAGGCCTCATTGGTGCCCAGTCTGCATCTTGATCTTGCTTGTCCAAAACAGCAGTTTAAGATTGCAACCTACATCAAGCTATATTGTTCTTTTTCATCTTTACTGACAGGTTACCATTTCTAGATGGAGTACTGCAATATATTGAATGGGAGAAAAGTTTTTGCTACAAAGTAATTGATTGATGTGAATTACCAGGGCAAGTTACTTGTGTAACTTTCTACATTGATATTATTGAACAGGTTTCTTTTCCACTGTGTTAGATTCTAATATAATAGTAAAAGTTTCAAGGACGTTTCTTAAATGTTTTTGGCCATATGCTAGGAAGAAATACATCTTCCTTCTCAGACTTTGAGATGGTATGAACACGTGAAATAATACCTTATAAGTAGATAGGCAGATACCTTATAAGTAGATATCTTATAGGTCGATAGCAGATACCTTATAATACCTTAAGGTAGATAGGCAGAAAAGCAACAATGTGATGATGTAATCAACAAATATTCTAGCTATTTGCCTGTCTTTATTCAGTGCAAGTCATAAACTTGCAACATCACTCATTCATAATTAGGGCACATTGGAAACATTTAATGACAATTTAGAAATGATGAAAGGTACGGACAGAAGCCCGTGACTGAAGGCTTTACAAGTCATTCTTATTATTGAGGAGATGATGGAGGTGGTTTTGAACTTTGACCTAAGAAGTATTTTGGTAGGAAGAATGAGGAGATACAATATAAGCTAAATCATAGATTTTAAAAGGGTTACAGAAACTGAGAGACATTAGGATTATTTACACAAATGTTCAGCTGAGAAAAAAAAAGGTTTATGGGATCTTTGGTGAGAAGTCATTCCTTTCTAAATCATTGGTTCAGGCACCAGCTAGAATATTTATTTTATTTATTCATGGGACGTGGGCATCATTGGCAAGGCCAGCATATACTGCCCATCAGTAACTGCCCATGAAAACAGGACCTAGATGGGATTGTGGTTAGAAAGATTGAAGCTCCCACTTATAGCAAGCTTGAGTGTTTGCTGCCTATTGTAAAGACTGCTTGAAAATTATGTCAGACAGACCTCTAACTACAAATTGGTTGCTACATTTTTCTTTCTTTTTTTTTAAACTGACAACTATCCAATTTATACTGTTAAATGGGATGAGCTTCAGTTGAAATTCACCTCCAATATGTTGATTCATAATCTAAAAAACAAAGTCAATTGTTGTTTCATTTTTCACTTGAATCACAAATTTGCCGAACAAACATCCACTTGTACAATTAATGCTATACCAATTAACTGCTTGAACAATGAGTTGAACAAGATTTGATTTGGGATAAATCAAGGATCACAAGAATAAATACAGGTAGTGATGATGAAACTGGATGATTCCAAGCTGACAAGAACATTGGAAATGCCATGATAAAGAGGGCAACCAGTTAAGGATGAACAAAGCCAGAAGAAAACATTCTGGATGATTGCTTTAATTACCAGAGGAATGTAATCCTTTCGCAAAAGATGAAACGGGCAAGACACAATCCCCTTGCAGAACAGATTGAACATGATTTGTGATGATAATGAAGCAGTTCTACTTCCAACAGTAGGACATGTTTGTTCACCACTTTTCAGTGAACCACATAATAACATTCACACTTAAAGGAACATAGAGACACAAGCATGGCATTCCGCCTAACCCGTGAAAACCTTTTCTATAAATTAACTCTTTTAGTCTATGTATTACCGATGACCTGCATCATGTGGAATAGCATAACCCACTGTAAATTTGGATTATTAATTTTTAAGTTTCACTTACCAATGGATTAAAAAATGCCATTTTAACTGATAACTTATTGTATAATTCCTGATGGATAGGTGCAAGGAACAGCCATCACAAAAATGCAAGTTCAATTTATTGTCTCAGCTTTTTTTACTCAAAGCCTCAAGCATCAATAATGAGCAAATGAATTGGTGGTTTTTCACCATTGATCAGGCACAACCATTGGCACCTGTAATGCGCACATCTTTTGATCTCAGGTTTTGACTATTCTGTTATTAGGAGTTTGTCTTGGCATTCCTTGGTTTGCTGCTCTAGAAGAGATCTTACTGGAAGCAATGTTCGATCAAAATACCTTCATTTACATCTCTAACCACTTACAAAGTTATAGAACACTGGGACACAGCTACAGCTGCTCCCTGAGGTGTCTCTCACACACCTTCACTCCATGAGTAAAATTGCCACAGCATATCTCCTTACGCATAAGTTCAACAGCTATCATTAGAGTTTATCTTTCACTCAACACTCCCTTCCTAAGTTTTTAACTTCATATTATATACATATCCTCTTACACCTTCCCCCAAAATCTCTACTTTAGAAAGGACAGTCTCTGATGCTTTCAACTGTCTTCCTGAACGAGTGTGAATCTACTTCTGTTGTAAGAATCTGTTTACCTTGAGGTTAGTTCCTGGCAGTTTGATGTGTTACATGTGTTACACAGTCTTCAATTTATCCAAGCCTTTAAAGATTGTGGGGAATTCCCTTCCAAGTTCATGATCTTGTGTTTGTGTGTTGACTTCACTGACCTCCATAAGCGGTTCAGAGCTGTGCAGGCTTTTCTACTTAACAAAGAGCATTCTTGATTCTGAATAAAGTATAATGTTTCAAAGATTCCCCTATCTTTGTACTTTAGTGTTGCATCCTCCTGGACCTTGGAATTGAATAAAGGAAAATTAATATTCAGCCATGAAACTCTATCAGATAAAACTGGGACTCTAGCTCTTGCATCCAGTTTGAATTCAGTGAGATGCCCATTTTACTTCACTGTTAGCACTTCGGTGCTTCTCCTTAGATAGTGATTTCCTTATTATCAAGGTCTGGATGGAGATTCCTTCAACAGATTTCTTGTGAAGATAAGGTTTTCTGGAATGAGAGGCTGCTTTAAAATAGTCTATCTTGCCCTATTCATGGCAATGTGGAATTCATACAGGGCATCCTTACTGCCTGTGGATCTTCTTCTCTCAAAGTGAATTTAAACTGGTTGCAAGAGCTAGAGTCTCAGTTTTAACTGACAGAGTTTGATGGCTGAACAAAGCAACGGTTGACTAGAAAAGCCTGCAACGCTCTGGACTTCTTTCCCACCACAGATGGGATGTCAGATAAATACAGTTAGTGCCTTTTCAGGGTGGTTCTTTGGCTACTGTCTTGCAGTACTTTTGGTTTCACAATCCACAAATTTAATGACTTAATTGGGCTGTACCTGTTGTATTTCCCTTGGGCAAAGTACCTAGAAAGACCTTATTCTGACTTTGATTTTTGGCTTGACTGGCTGGTTGTACTGCTTTATTCAGAGTTAAATATTTCCAAAACTGTAAAACATGAGAGAGGTTTTCATCTAAAATACCAATGGTTAATCTACCTTTGATTGAATTGTCTTTTAATGTTCTCTATTGTTAATTGCCGGCTAGGAATCGATCAATGACTCAATCCCTTAACCTTGCTTTTGGTTGCATCAATTACATTTTTCCCTCTCTACCAAAATATTATTATGGAGACTAAAGTATGTATCAGAGGCTCTGGTATATCCTCATAGAAGACAGTATCTTCATTCACTCACTGTCCAGCCAGCATGCTGTCTACAATGCCCCCAACAGCATATCGCAAAATGCTGTTTCGGTCTTTGTTATTTTTACTTACAAAAAGTAACCCGAGACATTAGGACATTAGGAGAAATGCTATAGCCAAAGTTGTCATTATTCAGCTTGGGAGCTTCAATATTTTGAAATGAATCTGGTAGGAGTAGCCATTTCTCTCTGCTAATGGAGGTTGCCTTTCCCACATTGCTGATCTTGCCAGTTGCTCGGCTGCCCTTGTTATTTGGTTGTCTGCAAGGTGGTTGCTGACTTGGTCACTAAGTCTTTCACCTTCTGGTTTGCATTGCTGGGTTTCTCTTTAGGTTTTTCCTGCAGTTTTCTACTGTCCCTCTGTGGGTTTAGTCATTGTTGTCACCGTCTGTTATCGCGGATTCATCCTGATTGGCGTGTGACGCATCTCCTATGATGTTGATGTGGTGATAATCCACATCATACCATCAGTATGCCTTTGCACCTTGATATTGAGTAAAGCTGTAATACAATTCCTGTATGGAAGACACTTCAGACTGTTGATGGACCATCATCCATATTTCTGGACCATATACAGGAATTCTGGCCCTTATAAGCCCTCTCCTATGCAGGGAGAAATGTCTTTGGCAGGATGGAGGCTCTGGTGCCAAAGGCCACAAGCAGCAGCGGGTTGAAGAAGGAGTCAGAGAAATCAGCCCTGAGACCAACGTTGGGGCCTGGAGACCAGGAGAGGGGAACTAGAGCTGGCATCCAATTGCCTAGCGACCTGGAGGATGATCTGAACAGTGCAGAATCTACCTCTCCCTCCCACCCTCATTCTTTACTGAAGCTATTGTTCATGTGTGAGTGTGAGATACCTCAGGTCATGTGCCAAGGGAATGGGCAAGAGGAATGTAAGAGTGCAGGTTCTCAGCTTTTTTCTCCATAGTGCTTAAAGTACAATTTTAAGCCCAAGCCCAGAAGGTGGGAAATGGGAAGGCAAAGAGAAAGAGTTTGGGATGACAACTTGGCACTCCGCGTCTCGAAATACACCAGCTCTCATTGTTTAACCCGCAAGTCATAATACTGCTGATTTGAAACAAGTTTGAGTCCTCAATGGGTTTTCTGTGCTTTAAGGCATCAAGCAATGGTTTCTAAATTTAAAAAGTTGATTTCTTTAAGATAAGGTTTCACACAAATATATTTATAGGCTTGAAACAGGTGGAGTGAAAGATCGCTGTGCTGGATTTTTCCTGCATTCCAACTGCTTAAATCCTGCATTGCAGGGAGAAGGAGGGGAAAGGAGACAGAGCAGGAGGAATGAGAACAGAGAATGAAAAGATGGGATAGCTGCTGAAGCAAGGAAGGGAAGAGGGGATAATGTATCAGAGTTACGATAGGAAAGCAAGGGACAAATTGGCAAAAGGAGGAGGAAGGAGAAGAAGAGTGAGGGGGGAAATTAACCTGATTCCAACTGCTACCACTTCTCCTGCAATCTGACTAATCACCTCTTGTTTTATTTTTAACCTCCTGCTGCTTCCCTCTCCTCCATATCTTCTCTACAGTCTAACTTCATATTCCTGCCCTTTCCTCCTTCTCTCTTCTCCCAAACACCTCCGCCAGTCCTCTTCTCCCCCCCTTCACCCTGCCATCCTCCATCCTTTCCTCCCAAAATCCATTTCACCTAAAATTTCCATCTGGTATTTACTCAAAGTGAAATACCAAAGGAAATCAACCGCATGTTTTCAAATATAACCTAGTGTTGCGAGACTTCTTACTGTGTTTTCAAATAATCAGGAAGGGTGAATGAGGCAGGTGCTTTCAGATCAAAACCACTGATGGCCAGGACAAAGGTGCTTAAGGTTCTCTGTTAATGGCAAATTTAGGTTAACAAGCAACTTAATTCAGCAACATAGATTTAAAGCAATATCTGTTCTCACCTTGAGATGAGAATAGCACACCCACATTTTTGTTGAGACTGTTTCTCAGTCTCAATCATATCCTACACATTCTGTTTATATGAAATTCACTCCTGAATTAAAGTTATGTCTTAAATGCAAATGTAACATCCTTTTGATATCTTCTTTCCTGGAAATTAGACTCTCCCTCCCCCAATTTATACACCGCAATAAAGAGACACCCATCCCAACTTTGTTAGCTACAACTCATACTGCAGCAACAATTGCCAGGATTCAAGGAGACCGTGTCCTACCAAACTGAACATCTCAACAAAATGTCAAAAATGTACAAAGAAATAAGAGTCCACAGGATATCAAAGGCACATTGGAGACATTGGTGTCTTGGAGTTGGAAGTACACAATTTTGATGATGGCAGTATGGTTTGGCACTCAGTTCAGAGTTGATCAGAGCAGCTAGATTGTGTACCATCTGCCTAGGTTTGAATGGGATCCAAAAAAAATGGAATAAACTCAGGAACTAGGGCACAGAGTTTCTGTTGGAGGCTGAACAGAATGGCTTTGACCTTGTCAATACTGAGCCACAAGTGTCAGTCTTCATCTTGCCAGGCTCCTGCTTTGTCCAAAAATCCGATATGAGTAAATGACATATTTTATAAAATGAATATTCATAACCTTCTAAACTAACGCATTCAATGTAAACAACTGAATCTATTCCATTTTTCAGGATAGTGCCTCATCCTCATTTAAATCCAATGCATCTGTTGCATTCTTGGAGTAGTTTGAGGGATTATTTTAACATACTTGCAATATCTTTCATCCATTATATCCACTTACTGTACAAGGGGTCTGCATCCAAGGCTCTCCATCGATTTGCATCGGCAGGAACTTGCTGGTTCTGGAAAGGAATAAAGAAATGGAGACATTGCAATAACTGAGAGATTATAAGAACTCACGGCAAAAAATGGACCACAAGTGTTTTACTGTAATTGATGGAGCGTTTACAGTTTCAAGGCCACAAAATTTTGTGACTTGTGCGCCAGACATTGAAGTGACAGTGCTCAATTTGACACTTTCAGCAGATTTGAATGAATTGTGTTTGCACCAGTAGCTAGCTTAATGGAAAACATGTGCAAAACCTAAAAAGGAGCTTAAATGTAAAGAGATGAATGTACTTAAAGTATTTGAACAATTATTGATCTTGCCTTTATAAAGCTTCAAAGCTTGTTTGAATAGTTTGCCAGGGCTGGGGGAAGGATTGGAAAATAACGACAAGCAAAAATGAAGTGAAACAAAGCCTGAAGTATAGTTGAATTCCAGTTTGATGGCTGGCAGGATGAATGCACGGAGGGTTATCATATATATATATATATATATAGAACTTCATAGTGCCCTGTGGTGACACAGTGGTTAGCACTGCTTCCTCTCAGCTTCAGGGACCTGGGTTTGATTCCCAGCTTGGGTCACTATCTGTGTGGAGTTTGCACGTTCTCCCTGTGTCTGCATGGGTTTCCTCTGCATGTCCCAATTTCGTCCCACAGTCTCAAAATAAGGGTTAGCTATTCCAAAGATGTGTGGGTTAGATTGATTGGTTATGCTAAATTGCCTTAGTATCCTGGGATGCATGGGTTCACGGGATTACAGAGTAAATATTGTGGAGTTATGGGGATTGGGGTTAGGTGAGATTGTTGTGGGTGCAGATTCAATGGGCCAAATGTCTTCCTTCTGTACTTTTATGTTTCACAGAGGACAGACTGTAACCAGGCTCAACAATATACGCAGTAATGGGTACCACCTACACTGTTTGAACCTGTGAAATGTCTTGTCTCCTCCCAACCTTTCTGAAAGTAAAGTAATTAAAACGTTGGTCTTTGCTAACAATTACTACAGGGGCAATTCTCCAGAAAAAATTCTAAGTATCAAATTTGCAGAAAAACTGGAGTAATTCATGCTGGTTTTTTCAGTGAGAGTTTCAAAATAAACCTCCCACACTTGAAATCTCCCATACACTGACGTGAATCTCATTGAAAATCAGTCAGCTATTCCCGCTGGAGAAGGCAGCAGCATAGTGCTGAGTAGGCCACTGTGCATGTGCCAATCGTCAGTGCTGTGATCAGCACATAAGCAGTATCCCTGCACTGCTGGCTCCCCAGTTGCTGGTCAGCTCGGTCACTGGCCAGCATTGTGACCCCTGCATCACTGGCTGTGCGTCCCCCATCATCTGTGCTGACCCCCTGGATGTGTTTGGGCAGGCCCATCCCCACCATACCCCACTCCGACCCCCTCCCCAGCAGGCTGGCCCTTCCCCACCCTGATGCCCAGCCTAGATTGCTGGCTTCTCTCCTTATGTCACTCAGCCCAAGTACAGGAGCCCCCACAGCCGCCAATCTCCTCCCTAGAGGCCCTGCCTCATCCATTAGGCCCCACCCACTTGGCACTGCCCGATACCTGATGGCAGTGTCAAGGTGTCCTCCAGCATTGGCACTTTTCTCCTTGGGCACTGCTAGGGGCTCCAGACTGGCAATGCTCTTCTGATGCCTGACATTCTGGGGGGCCTCAACTGCCCTGCCTCACTCCAGCGGGCGAGGCTGCCAGCTTTTCACAAGTGGAGAGCTATAGTGCACCCCGCTGGAGCGAACTATTCCTGGCTGGGGTGGTGAGATGCCAGCAGGTCCAGATGATTTCAGTCCCAGGCCTGCTAATAAGATGGAAATTATATTATAATGAGACTTAACATAATTTATGAAGCTCTGTGCCGATTTCTGGGGTAGAGCTGACAGCACCCTGGAAATCCGGCTTGTGAAGGACATGGCACCCAGTGGGGGGGGCCCATGAAATAGCCTCTGCTCGAGTCTCCCAGCCTGCCATTCTACAAAAGCACAGTGAGATAGGAGAATAAATTGATATACATCGCTATTGATGTTCAAGAGAATGATCCCAAGAAGAAAAAGTTTGACATTTGAGGAATGCCTGAGGATTGTCTATACTTACTTAAGTTTAGAGTTTAGAGGGACGGGAGTTGGTCTCATTGAATCTTACACAATATTGAAAGTGCTGGATAAAGTGGATATGGAAAATATTTTTCTATTAATTGGCGAGATTAGGATCCGAGGGTGCAGCCTCAGAGTAAAGAGTTGAGAAGTTATTTTTTTCAGCTGGAGACTGGGGAATTTATGGAATTTGTTGCCATAGAAGACTGTGGAAGCCAAGTCACAGAGGTATATAGGTTCTTGATTTGTAAGAGGATTAAAGGTTATTGGAAAAAGGCAGGAAAATTGGGTTGAGATATTTATCAACCGTGACTGAATGGCCAAATTCTGCTCCAGGCTCTTCTGTATCTCCTGGAGTATTGATAGTGTTGAAAATATACCAGGTGTCATTATATCTGTTTTGGTGTTTTCTCACAAACTTATCTTCCTCTCTAGATCATGAAGCATCTTCATTCCTCTATCTGATGTTATTTAAATTTTTGATTCTTCTGGATTTTCCCAGAATTAATCATCCTAACAGGTCTGTGAATAACCCAGAAGATTATTGGGGTATATGTTTCTCCCATGTCATTTTGGCCAGAGCAGCAACAAATGAATTCTAAAAGTCTATGTTAAAAACTAACAAGATACAATTCCATTCAATAGCAAGGAAGAGGCAGTGGCTAGTAGTATTGTCGCTGGGCTAGTAATCCAGAGACCCAGGTCAATGTTATGAGGCCCCATCAAGGCAGATGGTGAAATTTGAGCTCAGTAAAACTTTGGAATTAAAAACCTGATGATCATTATCATAAAAATCTATCTGTTTCATTAATGTCCTTGAGAGAAGGAAATCTGTTGTCCTTACCTGGTCTGGCCTACATGTGACTCCAGATCCACAGCAGTGTGGTTGACTCTTAAAATTCCAATAAATGCTGGCCTAGCCAGTGACATCCACATCTCATGAACAAATTAAAAAATGTATATGTTTAGTTTGTGCTAATGTGAACTACAAAGTTAATTTGAATGAATAGTTTGTTTCAACATGAAATGTTGCTGCTTCATTCAAATCCAACTTGGTTTGAATTAGTCAGACTAGTTGAGTTTCCTAAGCTGCTTAGCTTCATCTTTCTGGAAAAGGGAATTAATTTGTCAAAGATGTCTAACCACTCAAGTTTTTGGCCTCAATGGAATTCATTTACAGGTAATAACAAAAGCAGAGGTGGGTCAATTCCTCTTGAAACTAATTGCTTATCCTCAACAACTCTATGTATTCCTTAAACTACACATTCAAATCAAAAGAGCTCTGAATCCTTGGCCTGGCTAAAATTTAATTTGAAAAAATAAGCAGAAAATTTGTAATGTGAAGTGAGACAGAGCTTTGTTCCTGTCCTGTGGTGTTCAACCAAAGCTATGATCGTAGTTATCAGCTTTCTTCCCAAATCAATCAATCTGTTCTGTAGTCGATTGATCCTTCAGGCTCATTTCCTATTAACTTGAGGATTTCTCTAGGACTTGCACATCACTTACTGCCACACAGTACTTAGTCACTTACTGCCACACAGGATGAGCTTCAAGCATTTATTAGTGATATCTTGCACTCTCTAAAATCCAGCAATGAAGTAACATTCTAGCTGCAATAATTGTACCTTCAATATGAAATTAGATGTTGTTGCTATCATCTTGACTAGTCTATTCATATAGGCATGGCACATTATATTTTTAAAGTTAAATTTAATAGTCACAAGCAGGCTTACATTAACGTTGCAATGAAGTTACTATGAAAATCCCTGAGTAGCCACACTCCGGCGCCTATTCAGGTACACTGGGAGAGAATTTAACATGGCCAATGCACCTAATTAGCATGTCTTTTGGACTGTGGGAGGAAACTGGCGTACCAGGAGGAAATCTATGCTTACATGGGGAGAACGTGCAGAAGGTGATCCAAGCCGGAAATTGAACCTCGGCCCCTGGAACTGTGGGACAACAATGCTAGCAACTGTGTACCCGTCTATTGTAGTGGTAATTGGGAATTACAATTGAGGATACTGGTGACCTTGTTTATCATTTATTAACTTGTACTTATGTTTTAAGTTGTCCACAGATGATAATACTTTACCCTGCTAACCTGGAAAAAATTAAGACAATTATTGATTGATATACAGCTGTACCAAGGTCTATGGATGTGATAATAGAGCTTGTTGATCTCCACTGCAACTAAGAAATAATATATTTAAGAAGCTTTAAAATAAGTTTATCTTATGGAGATAAAAATAGGCCCAAATTATTTCTTGAAAAATACTTATTAATATACATTTCAAAAATGTGCAAAGTGTGCTGTATTAAAAAGGGACTCCAAACATTTCAATAAAATGTACACAACAAAGTCTGTCTGGCCAAGGAAATTTCCTTGCTCCATTCCAAATGGACAATTTGGCCCAAGTACTGTGCAAGAATTTAATTTTAATGATTCTGTAATAGATCTGTGATCTAAATGCAGCTCTGGTACAAATGAGCACAATAAGTTCAACTCAATATATCTAGAAGATATAATAGTAGCCAGAGATAAATGGGCACAGGCTATCACTCTTGACTGAGCATTTCCTCTGCCTGGTTGTAGATCTTCTTTCCTGGTCCACAGAATAGCTAAATCAGTCCTTGTTAGTTTAAAAATATAATGTGCCATACCTATATGAATAGACTAGTCAAGATGATAGCAACAACATCTAATTTCATATTGAAGGTACAATTATTGCAGGTAGAATGTTACTTCATTGCTGGATTTTAGAAGGTGCAAGATATCACTAATAAATGCTTGAAGCTCATCCTGTGTGGCAGTAAGTGATGTGCAAGTCCTAGAGAAATCCTCAAGTTAATAGGAAATGAGCCTGAAGAATCGATCAACTACAGAACAGATTGATTGATTTGGGAAGAAAGCCGATAACTACGATCATAGCTTTGGTTGAACACCACAGGACACGAACAAAGCACTGTCTCACTTCACATTACAAATTTTCTGCTTATTTTTTCAAATTAAATTTTAGCCAGGCCAAGGATTCGGAAGCTCTTTTGATTTGAATGTGTAGATTAAGGAATACATAGAGTTGTTGAGGATAACGTCAAGTTGCATAGTTTTCACTGACAGCATCCAAACAATATGTTTATTTAGAAACAAAAATGATGGAATTTGCATTGTGAGCATTTAAACCATAATACTGCATGAATAAATCAAACCAAATATCATGATATACAATATCCTCTGGTTACTCTGAAACATACCTGATAGTTAGCAAGGAGCATTGCGCTAGCCTTTTCCCTGCACTTTTTAGCCCTGTGTAGATCTGTCCCATCTCCATGGCCCCTTCCAGGCCAATCACTTCAAATAGCTGATCACTTGCATCTGAAAAGAAAAAAAAACAAGAATAGAATGAAATACCATGCTTATGAAATTCAATCTCGTCAAAATATTCTCTTGATTCCCACTCGATATCCAATCTCTTTTTCACAGCACTTTGGAAAGTCCCATTAGATCAAGTTACAATTTTAAGCTTGAATTTTTGTGCTGTAATATCTACACAGAAAATTGGCATTTCTGTTCCTGTCCACTGACCAGTGGCAGTGGTGTGTTACAGATCACTTCGGCAGTCCAAGTTGCTGTGGCAAAATACACTTTGAAATGAATGTTGTAGTCTTGGTCTGGAGGGACATTTTTTTTCACACAGAAAGTGGTGAGTGTCTGGAAGAAGCTGCCAGAAGCAGCAATAGAGGTGGGTACAATTTTGTCTTTTAGAAAGCATTTAGATAGTTGATAGGTAAAATTGGTATGGAGGGATATGGGCTAAATGGAGCCAATTGAGAGTGGCTTAATGGTTAAAAAAAGGGGCAGCATGGACAAGTTAGGCTGAAAGGCCTGTTTTCATGCTGCAGCCTCTATTACCTCTTGATGCTGAGTTTGGTTGGTCTTCCTCCTGCTTGACTCTGTCACATTAAGTGGGTGGCACAATTGCACAGCGGTTAGCACTGTTGCTTCACAGCACCAGGGACCCACATTTGATACCCAGGTTGGGTCACCATCTGTATGGAGCTTGCACATTCTCCCTCTGGCTGCATGGGTTTCCTTCGGGTGCCCCGATTTCCTTCCACAGTCCAAAGGTGTGCAGTTTAGGCAAATTGGCCAAACTAAATTTTCCCTCAGTGTCAATGGGATTAGCTAGGGTAAATGCAGAGGGTTACGGGGATAGGGAATGGGTAGAATTGTTGTTAGTGTACACTCAATGGTTCGGATGGCCGCCTTCAGCACTGTAGGATTCTATGATTATTAATATGGTCTCAGTTGTTAGGAACATTAGAAGACTTGACTGAAATAGTTGCAAGAAAAACAAGATTCAGTACATAGAATAGAAAGTTCAGCAATGAGAAAAATGGTATAAATAGTTTCTAATGTATATATTGGCAACGAGAAAAAAATAACTGCTAACATAAAACAAGTGGTGACAGAAAAAGCAAGGATGTGGGAGTTAGAATCAGACTCCAATAGCATGTTGCGTCCCTTCAGTTAGAATTGCTTGTATAGCTCACAGTTATCTGCTCACATATATTGACAACTTCTAAAACTTAGAAAATATGCACTATGAAGGGTTTCAATTTTGATCAATGGACAGATAGCTGGTTAGCAGCAGAGCCAACCAATCTTCAAGTGAAAATCATGGCAGAGAATAACCAGACACATATTTTTGCCAGACTTGCTGAGAATCTGTGTGGTTGAGAAAAGAATGGAATTGTACACCAAGATTAGCACAACAGCTGGAAAGATGAGAAAATGGAATTTAGCTTGTTTCTCTGTTATTGCCATTATGAAAATAATTGCCATTAATGAAACTGTACAACTTTTATATTAATCTTAAAAGTGTAAACTTGTAAAACACTATAATTTTTTCATTCATAGCAAATGTACTATTTGTTTATTGTGGCTAATGAGAGCAGCTATTGAGCCACCCAGCTTCTTTGGCATTCTGAGGAACTTTATGTGGGAGGTTGATGCTTTGATCCAAATATAATGTTTTTGAATACGTATTTGCTGACAGTCTTGTGGTCACCTTTCGAGGTAAGCTGTGTTCCTATGCACTACTTTTGAATGCCTGGGGGCAGATTTTCCAGACACCGAAATTGACTTTGGATTGGAACACCATTTCAAATCTTAATGATCCATGAGCCTACTGTTGTGGTCTTATCTCTCATTTGCTTTTTACTCTCGAAAAGATCATGCCAGAGACAATTGTCTTTTGTTGAAAACACGTTTGTTTGAAATAACTATTGCAAAAGTTCAATAAGATAATGGTATAGTTGGAGCTATTCTCTAAGATGCTTCACTCTCAATCTCCTTTCAGTGAGTGACACCATTCTTTACGCACTTGCTCAGTAAATATTATTAGAATTGACTCTTTACTCGACAGGGAGCAATGAAATTTCCTGCCCTAGGTCATGTATGAAACTATGAGACACACTCCAGTGACTACATGCCAGGCCTTGGAGATTCCAACCATAGTGTGCATAGAATCAGAGAATGATAAAGCATGGAAGGAGACCATTTGATCAATTGTTGACAGAGACTGGCAGCAGATTTTGCATGGAAGTTCTCCAATGGTCAGGCTTAAGTTGTAAAATCAGTTTCTGCCCTTAAACATTTTAATTCTTATAATTTTATGATCGTTCTTTCCCCAAGATCTTGCTGGTGACCAGATTTGTTTTCTGGCTGACCTTTATGTTGACCGGTGGGTGGGTGGAATGGTAGTGGTGGTGGTGATGGTGAGGTTGCAGGGCTAAGGGATGTTGTTTTCATGACTCTGTCAAGCCCATATGTACTGTGAGTAGCAGCTCAACTCCAGCATCTCAGAAATCCTAGAACTTTCCTCAGGCTATGCAAACTGGGCACAGACACAATGAACTTACAGGAACAAGGTCAGGAAGATTGGTGATCTGTTTGTTTCCAAAGTAAAAATTTTGCAAATCTATCCTCATGTACAAAAACTGGTTTGAAGGAATGTTTACTTGGGAGAAGTAGACAAAGAGCTTACAGCTGTAATGATTCTGACACATGGCACAGTCATTTGAGATTTAAAAAAACTGTGTGTGTTTTACTGTTCTATATTTCTGGTGCAGAGCATCAGTTGCTAGGGGCTTAGACCAGGAAATAGAATGAAAATTTCAGAGGCTTCCATTGGATTTTACATCCATTCATTTTAATCTTAATTTATCTATAGTTTCACATTGGCAGAATAAAAATACATAAGGTAATCCAAGACCAACAGTTCTAACAAAACTGTAGTCAAAATATTAGATGTTATTCAAACGTATGCGATTGTGGCAAATTTTCCTGTTCTTGCTTCTTGGATCACTGGATGAAGAGGAATCATACAGATAGATCCCATGTTGGTAAATTAAACTATAGATAATTGGACAGACTCTCCTCAGGTTTGAGATTCTTCATACATGACTTTTCTCTGTTCACTGACTGAGCTGCTTCAATATACCCAGATGGAAAAACAGGAAAATTTACCAGATCATTTCACTTATCAATGTTTATTCTACATCTTTAAATAGCAGCAGACATGTTTCTGGCATCTGAGAAGATTGAAGATCTCCATTAAAATGGTATCTCACATCTTAGTTCACTACTGGCGCAAAGTGATGTCAACAGCATGGGTTCAATTCCCGTACTGACAGAGTTTATTCATGAAGGCCCTGCCTTCTTAGCCTGAGCCCTTGCCTGAAGTGTGGTGATCGTCAGGTTAAATCAACCAACCTAAAGTCATTGAGGGCTATGATGATTTTACCTCCTCAATGGGACTCACAAAAGACACAATACGCATTTCAATACATTCTCCAAGTATTCCCAGAAAGAATATTGGTTAATCTATTACCTCATATTCAATCTCAAGGAAGTTCTAAACTATAAAATATTGGATTTAGTAATTTCCTTGTCTTGATTTTATTTCTTCCTATTTACTCTTAATTAATCTCCTCAATTGTTGGACCAGATGATGCACCTCACCAGAAGGAGTAATGCCACCTGATGGTTTACCAGCACCCTGACAGAGCTTTGTAATGATAGGGTTGCAGATCAGTGAAGAACTGTGAAGATTGTGTTGTGCATATTATACCCTGCTATTCTGCTGTTTTTTCTGTGACTTCCCTGCTGCTGGCAAGTTTGGCTCTGCTTTTGGGCCATTCTGGCAGGAGCAGCACTCATCACTGAAAGGTAATCCTCATGTATTGAAGCTATTTGTTGATTCTTGCACTGAACGCCACTGTTCCTCTGGCTTTTTGTTTTACTTTGCTATTGCCTAGCTGACCAAATTGTTCCCCAAACTGGGTTTTGATACCTTTTTCTTGGGCTTCCTTTCATTTGTTTGTTGGTTCTCTGCCCCAAAGCTGCGTCCAATTCTTTCTCCTCTACTGATCCTGTAAGTGGCAGTAAGCAAATATTCGGGCAAGTACCAGTCTAGAAGTCAGCAGGTAATCAAAACCAGGTTCAGAGATCCATAGAGGAGAATTACTTGATGTAGAACTAATCAATGGAATAACAGTGAGGCATGCCTATTAGAATTATAAAAACAGTGAGAACATTGATACATGCAGCGTGCTGCCAAATCAGTGATGCAATACACAAAGCATCAATCTCAAGTCTTGTATCTAATATTCAAAATAAGTAACCATAACTTGACTTTTACTGACTGAGCATGTTCACCTGACCAGGACAACTGCTCAATCTCACTTAAGACACAAAGCTGGCATTGAACAGAGATGGGCACAGTAAGAAATCTCATAACATTAGGTTAAAGTCCAACAGTTTAGTATCAGGAGCGTTTGGAGAGCTGCTCCTTCATCGGTTATTTAAAAAAGGATGCACTTGCCCTATAGGAAGTGCAACACAGGTTCATTCATCTAATTCTTGGGATGTTGGGATTGTCCTACGGGGAGAGATGAATAGGGTAGTAAGTTATTCCATGGAGTTTAGAAGCATGAGAGATCATGTAATTGATACACTTTTTTAAAGGGATTTAACAGCATAGATGCTTAGAAAATGTTTCTACTGGCTGGGGAATCTACAAATTGGGGTCATGAGTCTCAGAATAAGGGATAGCCATTTAGGATTGAGATAAGAAGAAATTTCTTCATTAAGATAGTTGTGAATCTTTGGAATTCCCTATTCCAGAGAGGTGCCGGATGTTCAGACATTGAGAATATTCCAGGCTTGGGTGGATAGATTTTTGGGCACAAAAATAATTAAGGGATATAGATGTTGCGGCTTACTTTAAAGTGCTGGCAAGAGAACATGTCCTAGAAGAGTCAACGGCAGAATCATTACATAATTGGTGTTTTCTATAGGACACCAACTCATAGAAAAAGATAATGAGGAACACGTTTCCAAGGAAATTGCAGAGAAGTGCAATTTATTTTAGAGTAGCTTTAATATGGGATTTAATTTGTCCTATTATAGACAGAGATGGTAAATAGTTTGAAGGACAGAGAGGAAGAATTTACAAAATCTGCAGAATTTTCCAGATCATTATGTTTGTGGCCTAATAAAAAAAGGAGGCATCATTGGATCAGGCTCTGGGGAATGAGATCAGTCAAACAGATCAAGTGTCAGAAGGAGAGCATTTAAGTGACAATGATCATGGTATTACAAAGTTTAATCTATCTATATAGATAAAGGACAAGGAGCAGTCTGGAGTAAAATTAGTTAACAGGGAGAAGCATATTATTCATCACATTTTTCCCTCACTTCAGCTCTAAGGAAGAGTCTTACAGATTCAAAATGTTAATAAGGAGCAGGATTTTCAAGCTGTTCTCACTGGTTTTCCATTCCTGCTGACTACGACCCCCACTGTGGGTTGTCTGGTAGTCATGATGTAGAGATAGAACATAGAACATTACAGCACAGAACAGGCCCTTCGGCCTTCGATGTTGCGCTGACCAATATAAAAAGCAATGCCCCTCCAAACTAAACCATTCCCTTCTCTTCCATATACTTATCAACTAACCTCTTAAACGCCACCAAACTTGGCGCATCTACAACTGCTGCAGGCAGGGCATTCCACTCCCGAACCACCCTTTGGGTAAAGAACCTGCCTCTGATATCCGTCCTATAACTATCACCCCTTAATTTAAAGCTGTGTCCCCTCGTGCTAGCTTTCTCCATCCTAGGAAAAAGGCTATCACTGTCCACCCTATCTAAACCTCTAATCATCTTATATGTTTCGATAAGGTCCCCTCTTAGCCGCCTCCTTTCTAACGAAAACAACCTCAAATCCCTCAGCCTCTCTTCATAAGACCTGCCCTCCATACCAGGCAACATCCTGGTAAACCTCCTCTGTACCCTCTCCAATGCCTCCACATCTTTCTTATAATGTGGGGACCAGAACTGCACACAATACTCCAAGTGCGGCCGCACTAGAGTTTTGTACAGTTGCAACATGACGTTGTGGCTCCGAAATTCATTCCCTCTACCAATAAAAACCAAGATTCCATATGCCTTCCTAACAACCTTCTCGACCTGACTGCCTACTTTCAGGGATCTATGCACATACACACCAAGATCCCTCTGTTCATCTAGACTACTAAGAATCCTACCATTTGCCCTATACTCTACACATTTATTATTTCTGCCATAGTGCATTACCTCACACTTTTCCACATTAAACTCCATTTGCCACCTCTCGGCCCAGCTCTGCAACTTGTCCAAGTCTCTCTGCAAACTATAACACCCCTCTTCACTATCTACCACTCCACCGACTTTAGTGTCATCTGCAAATTTACTAATCCATCCTTCAATACCCTCATCCAGATCATTTATAAAAATTACAAACAGCAGGGGCCCCAAAACAGACCCCTGAGGTACACCACTTGTCACCGAACTCCAAGATGAATATCTCCCATCAACCACCACCCTCTGTCTTCTATCTGCTAGCCAATTCCTAACCCAATTAGCTAAATCACCCTCTATCCCATACATCTGCATTTTCTGCAGAAGTCTTCCATGGGCCACCTTATCAAACGCCTTACTAAAGTCCATATATACCACATCAACCGCCTTACCCCCATCCACCTCCTTAGTCACTTTTTCAAAAAACTCAATGAGGTTAGTAAGGTACGACCTACCCTTCACAAAACCATGCTGACTATCTCCAATCAATTCATTACTCTAAATAACTATAAATCCTATCCCTAATTATTCTCTCCAACACTTTGCCCACCACAGAAGTAAGACTCACTGGCCTATAATTCCCTGGAAGGTCTCTCTTCCCCTTCTTGAACAACGGGACCACATTCGCTATCCTCCAGTCCTCCGGAACCACACCCGTAACCAACGACGACCTGAAGATCAGAGCCAGAGGCTCTGCAATCTCCTCTCTTGCCTCCCAGAGAATCCTAGGGTAAATCCCGTCCGGCCCAGGGGACTTATCCAACTTCAAACCCTCGAGAATATCTAGCACATCCTCCCTATCTACTTCGATACTTTCCAGTTTGCTACCCTGTACCTCAGTGTTCTCCATAACTACATTTACATCACCCTGCGTGAATACCGAAGAGAAATATTTATTCAGTACCTCTCCAATCTCCTCAGGCTCCACGCACAACTTCCCACTGCTGTCTATGACTGGCCCTAATCTTGCCCTAACCAATCTTCTATTCTTAACATATCTAAAGAAAGCTTTAGGATTCTCCTAATCCTATCAGCCAAAGTCTTCTCGTGTCCTCTCTTCGCTCTCCTCAATTCACTCTTTAGCTCCCTCCTGGCTAATCTATGCTGGTGTTGGACTGGGGTAAACTCAGTAAGAGGTCTGACAACACCAATTTTAAATCCAACCAATTTATTTGATAGTAAACTTGCTAGCTTTTGGCCTTCGTAGCCTTCGTCAGGCGAATGAGGTGTTCTGGTCTGCAATAGCACAGATATCAGCACAGACAGTTTTGGGATCTGATGGGTGGCCTCTGCTACTCCAAAAGAAAATGGCAAGGACATTTCCATCCTTTGTTTCTCTCCTCACGGATGGTGTCAGATGAGTTTGTGAGCATTTTCTGTTTTTACTAACTGGGAGGAAGCCACCTTCAAGAGGTGAGAATCAATCTGCCCAACCTAAACTGGAATCTAAGACGTATTTATTTAAAAGAAAAGGCTGCCTTGAAAGAGAAGATAATTTGAGCATAGATACGTATATTCCCACGAGGAGAAAACATAGGGCCTACAAAGTCAGAGCTTCCTGCACAACAAAAGAGGTAGGGTTTAGATAAATCAGAAAAAGAATGTATGTGGCAGGTGGCAGGTGGATAAAACAACGGATAGCCAGGCTGAAGAGAAAAAAGTTCAGGGAAATATAAAAATAAAATGAAGAAGCAAAGAGAGAGTATGAGAAGAGACTGACAGCTAATATTAAAGGCAATCCAAAAGTCTTTAAAGACATATAAATATAAAACAATGTTAAAAGGAAGTGTTGAACTGATTAAGGACCAGAAAGGAGATTATACATAGAGGATTAAGGCATAGCTGAAATATTAAATGAGCTATTAAATCTGTCTTTAGTAAGGAAATGATCCTACCCTAATCACAGTAAAAGAGGTAGTAGAACTACTGGGTGGGCTAAAAATTGATAATGGTAATGGTATTGGGTGGATTGGCTGTACTTCAAGCTGGTAATCATTAGGGCTACATGAGGTACATCCAAGAACACTAAGCAAAGTAAGGGTAGAAAATGCATAAGCATTCACCATAATTTTAAAGCCTATGTTTGTCTATGAGTGCAGGAAATTTGAAATAGAAGATCATTCACGGTCTTGTTGAATGTTGCAGCAGACTGGAGTGAAAACATCTCAAAGTGCAAAGTTGCGTGTTAAACACGTAATTGGTGTAAACACGTAACATGATTGTCCCCTCCTGCCATCAGTGGTGGGGCACTATTATCAGGCCTGTGTACTGGAATCATCCCTCCAGTCAGAAAATCTATCTATGGTGGCTTAACAGTAGAACACTGTGAATCACAACTGGTCTCTGAAGGCATGTACCTGGTGAGCAGGCCTCTCAGAGGAGTGTAGCACTCAGAGTGCAGAAGGTTGTGCCTTGTTAATGCCTTGGCACCATCCAGCCTCACTGGCACCGTTCTGGCAATGCTACCTCTCCCCTGGAGCCAGAGATCGTTCCAAAATTAATTAGTTTGCTTCCTGTGAGCTGAGACTGCCTTTAAATCTGACCCTCCAATTGGCATATTTTCAAGTTGCTGGCAGGATGGACAAATCAGAGGTCTTCTTGCCAGAGATCATGGGACCCAATCTTTGAAGTTCCCCCACTCCCCCTTTTCCTCAAGTTGTTGCTCAGTACCGCAGAGAAAGCTGGCACTGCTGTTGGCAGCATCAACACTGCTTTTCCCGCCTGCCATCAATCTTTACTGATTTCTGGGAATATCTCACTATGCTACTGGACTAGCCTGGGGATTAATAACCTGGTAGCATGAGTTCAAGTCCCATTAAGACAGCTGGGGAAATTTGAGTTCAATTAATTAAATAAATCTTAATTTTTGAAAATGAATACCAATATAAGTAATAATGTCAATGTAATGAATAAATTATCATTTAAAAAAAATCTACTTTCTATTAACATTGCACAAAATAAATCTATTGTCCTTCCCATCCCCAGTCTGGTCTTTTTGGGATTCCTGACCCCACAGCATGTAGAATAGAATCATAAATTGGTTATGGCACAGAAGGAAGATCATTTAACAGGTGAAGAAGTTTTTCTGTTTATTGCCATTGCTTCTTCTGCCAATTACCTGAAATCTATGCCCTCTGGTTCTTGACCCTTCCATCAATGGGTTGTGCCTCTTTACTCTGTCCAGTATCCTCACAATTTTGAATACCTCAATTCAATCTCCTCCCTGAGTTAGTGCCTGGGTGCAATTGTTGTCAGTGTAAGCTCAATGAGCAGGATGGCCTCCTTTGCACTGTAGAGATTCTATATCTATGGAGACTGAGTGGGTGAGAAATCTTACATTTCTGATTTTTAAGAATGTTACATATCTTGGTCATATTTTGCCTTAAACAATAATTCCAAAGTCTGTGTCAAGACATTTCTTCAATTCATAGATTTAGGAAAACAAGTATATCTGCTGCTCCCATTAGGAGTGGCACTTGTGTGAAGTACATCTTGATAAGCGCAGGAGACAGGAATGTGGCTCTTTGATAATTCTTTTTAAAATTCATGCATTAAAAACAGTTTATTTGGATGTTCACTCAGAAGTAATAGCAACAAACACAAAAACTTCTTCACCTACAAATAAAATGGGCCCCTTTGATAGGGGACTGGTAGAATTATTAAAGAAACACAGACAGAAGCTTACTTTCTCCTGAGTGGAAGAATTAAGATGGATTAAATGTCTTCTCCCAACTCATAACGAAGTTGCCTTTCAAACCCATTCTCAAATGAATGAGAAAGCAATGCTTCATGTGAAGTTGAGCAAGTCTCATTGGTTGATTAAATTACATGTATCTTTTCAGAACATTTCAGTTCCCACATTGTGCAATGTCTGGACGGAAACAGATTGGAGCTAAACCAGGACATTAATGTATATAAAAATCATCCTGAGTTATGAAAGCAAATTCAGAGCAGACTTCCTCTCGAAGCCAGTTGAGCTTCTTCAATATTGATTTAGTGCCACGCTACTGTGTTAGTTCCCAACGTGCAGTCTGTTAACCCCAAAGCAAATCTTGTGGATTTGCAGTGGCTGGCTGCCAACTAGAGGCAATTTCATCTGAAGGCTAAAAGCAAAATACTGCAGATGCTGCAATCTGAAACCAAAACTGAAAATGCTGGAAAATTTCAGCAGGTCTAACGGCATCTGTGGAGAGAGAAAGAGCCAGCTAGTTTTGAGTCTAAATGATTCCTTGTCAGAGCGTGTGGCAGTGGTTCTTCTTAGGCTGATGTACATTCAGTTTAGGGGCTGCTAGGTTTGAAGTTCATAATGTAAAGGTTTCAAAAGATGGTAACAACTGGATTGCTGTTGCTATGGGAAACTTGTGCATCAGGAGAGTTAAGCCCAACATGAAAACAATAAAAATGAATATAGTCAGACAAAAAAATTTCACCAGTGATCCAGAATGGAACCCTACGTAATGATCTGTTGAAATTACAAGAGGAGGATCCTTATTGTGAACCTGACAATGTACTTTCCTATTCAAGCTAAGCATTACGAAGCAATCAATCACAAGGCTGGAACACGGAAATAAAATAGACTTTGCAGATCAGAATCAAATGGGGCTAATAATCAATAAACTAGCAATAGCTGACCTAATAGGCTGAATTTTGCTTCCAAGCTTGGAATCCTAGCATTGGCACAACCTCTAGCCCCATTGCCATTCAATACTGCTGCACGATGCCCAAATGCATTTGGAAAGAGACAACCAATTAGTAGCCTTCTGGTGTGTTTGCCATCCTATTATGGGTGCTGGCTGGATCGAGGAAGTTGGATGGCAACATGCTGGGCATGTTACAAAGTGCACCTGTCAGCTGTGATTGTGGATGCTGGTGTCCTGGGAGACAGCAAAGTTCAGATGGCAATGGAGCAGTAGTTCGTAACATTGGAATCATCAACATTACATGTGAGTGAGCAGCAGGAAAGCAGTGAAAGAGTGAATAATAATCTGAATTCCTTCACTCTTGGCTCAGCAGGAATAACGGGCGCGTAACTCAAGAGGTGGTTTCATAGTGGTGTTGCACTTCCCAATACAGTGATGACTATGGAGGAGGACAAACACCTCAAGAGAAAGGGCGCAGAAAGGGTGGCATTTCTTACCACACTGACAGCCATGAAGGAGGAGGTACAATTTGAGGGAAAGGGATCAGTGCGATGGTGGGGTGACACTTCACACTGCAGTGATAGTCATGGAGGAGGAAGGTCTGAATGGTGTTCAGCATGAAGCCAACCAGGAGGAGATGAGTGTCCAGCTGAGAGAGGGTGAGAGAATGTTACTATTTCCACATGAAGAAGCATTGCGCTTGTTTGTCTAGTGCAGGGTAGTCCATAAGCTGTTATGAGATGTTGCTGACCCAAAACAGTTTTCTCACCAAATTGCTCGTACTGCAAAGATGAATGGAAATGCAAGATGCCCCCAGTTGCTGCTTTCCTCAGATGCTTGCGTACACCATGAAAGGGCTCTGGCAGGCAGGGATGCCATCTAGCATGGGTGCCAGATGGGTTCAGTCTATCTATAAAAGCAAATTATTGTGGATGCTGGAATCTGAAACCAAAAGAGAAAATACTGCAAAATCTCAGCAGGCCTTGCAGCAGCTATAAGGAGACAGCTTTTCTCTCTGATAGGATTCCTGTATCTCTGTGCATTTTAGCTTTGACAAAGGGTCATCTGGACTCCAAATGTCAGTTCTTTTCTCTCCTTACAGATGATGCCAAACCTGCTGAGATTTTCCAGAGTTTTTTCTTTTGGTTTCACTCCACCTCACACTTAAGGAGTGTCATGAAGTTAAAGCACACAGCCCTCTCGACTTGAGTGGCCTCATCAATTTGAAACTCAATGTACTCTGAAGCTCTCTCATACACAAGACCCAGTGCCTGCCTGATGCAGTGACGGGTAGTCACTTGCGAAATGCCACTCAATCTGCTGCCACTCTCTCAGATGACCCAGAGATATAGACTTGAGCAGTCACTGTCACTTTAAGGGTTACTGGCAGAATGAGCCCATACAACTTGTAAGGCCTGAGATCCTCTGCCATGATGGTATACAAATCAGCAATATTAGGCAAAATGATGGCCAAGTGGTATTGTCGCTGGACTAATGAGCCAGAAACTCGCGTTCCAGGGATTCAGGTTTGAATAATGCGAAAGCAGATGGTGGAATTTGAACTAAATAAAAGATATCTGGACTTTAGAATCTACTAATGATCATGAAACCATTGTCGATTGTCATGAAAACCCATCTCGTTTATTAGTGTCCTTCAGGGAAGGAAAACTGTTGTTCTTACCTAGTCTGGCCTATTTGTGACTCCAGAGCCACAGCAATGTATCGACTCTTAAATGCCTTTTGACGTGGTCTAGTAAGCCACTCGGTTCAAGGGCAACTTGGTGGGCAATAAATGCTGGCCAGCCAGCAATGCACATCTCCCATGGACAAATAAAAGGCAAAATCTGAAGTGGCAACGCTGCTCTAACATGCCCAGGAAGCTGAGTCTTTGGCCCCATGGTGAGTGTAGAATCTTTGTGCTCTCTCTGTGCCCTCAGACAACATCTTTTCTTCGCTCTACACCAAGTGACTGGATTTGTGGCTGGCATAGCTGCTCCTCAAAGCCAGCTCAGAGTAGCTCAACCCCACTTCCAGAGGTGGCCCCATTTCCCACCAGCCGCACAGGAACAGCTGTCTGGATCTGCCCCATTGATCAACGTGGGTGCACATCCCCTGAAACTGCCCCACTGCCTCCACCTGAAACACTTTGCGGATTCTGTTTCTGCAATGGCCACCGTGTCAAGGCAGAAGCTCCTCTCCGTGTATTATACAGTGTTAGCAATGTCTCTTCAATCTCTGAATGACTCCCCACTCTGCAGCCACCTCTTTTTTTAGGACCTGCTGTTCACCAATGTGTTTCCCATGCATCACATTGAAAATCTCTCACAGCCCTGTGACAAATTCTCAAGCGGCTGGTTAATTGTTTGAACTGATAGTCTGCCACTTCTGGGTAGATGCCATGACCACCTCCCCACCTTCAACCCCAAAGAGAATCTGTCCACCAAAATTGATGGGAGGTGGGAAACTATTGGGAGCCGGTTTGTCACTTGGCACTGCAATTTTCCCAACATGCCCACTTCCAAACTTGGCTTTGCCTTGTGATGAAATTTCAGCCCAAAACTCCAAAGAAACTGGAACAGTTAGTTTGGGAACTCGAAACACAACAGCCCCAAGCTTCTTCTAATATGTGAAAACAAGTAGTTGCATGGAAAGTGCAATGCAATGTAACTAATGCAAAAGGATAATCCTGGGGCAATGTTATGGAATAGTTTATACTCTAAATTATGATCCAGCAATAGCTGATGGAGAGTCAAGTATTTCATGCTGTTTCTTTCTCTCTCTGCGCAGTTTAGTTTTTCATACTGTGTAGTGTATTTCTGCACTATGTTCTTTTGTGCTTTGCCATTTTGCTCTCTCTCCCCTACCAATGCAACACACTCTCTCTATTATTCTCACATCATTTTGTCTTTCCCAAATATTTTTTACTCTTGCTCGCTATTTTTGTTGTTTCTTTTTATCTCTGCTGTTTCATTCTCTCACAGGGTTGTCTGGTTAAAAGCTAGCCTGCCTTTAGGGCCTCAGACAGCTTGCTTGCAGTGGCAAGTTTTTGAGCCCCATTATCAAATCAAATGCTGCTCCAAGTGAAAGATAACATTGATGGTCCGATCCCATGCCAGGTGTGATGGGAATGCCAGGATCTACTCTGCCTCTTGTTCCTCAGATGAGTACCTAAGGGCCTTACTGGGAGTGGTAAATGTCCGACTGTTATGTATTTAACTGGTTGCATGATTGCCTTAGGAATGATCACATGATTTGAAGGTGATGTCACTGGGGTGTTTCACAGGCTCCTGTTTAGTTTCAGTTAGCACTCTGTACAGGCAACAGCTCCGACAAAAAATCTCTAATTTTGAATCTACGTGCACAAACCATGTCTTTGTCTAAGCACTGCCTGTAAACTCTGCCTGCTGAGTAATAGTGCCTTCTCTGGACCCTTCTGCCTTGTACTTCCTCCTGTCCTGCACCCCATCCAGCTGCAGCTCTTGGCCATAGGTCTGGTCGGTTGTGTTTTTGGCCTTCTGCTGACGTTTCCTGTCTCGTTATGTTCGTTGACCAGCATTGGGGATGGCAGGTGGAAAGGTAGTGGCAGGAAAATCACACCCAACATCACATAATCTGAAATGTAAAAAGAAAATCCTGCTGGAAAGTTTGAATTTGGAAGTCTATTGATATCTGTTACTCAAGACAATCTAGCTACATTTGTTAAAAATGCCTGTTCCGTGATAAGCAGAGTATAACGCACACAACTCCACAATTCAGTTTCTTTTACTGATCAACGTGAGTTGTGTCTGGACTGTACGTATTATGCTTGGCAATGAGATGAGCTGACAGAGAAGGCGTTTCACAATGATTCATTAACCTTATGCTTTCAATGAGACAATAAGCTTTCATGACATTGCCTGTCATTTCAAATGAGCAATATTGAATGTGTTATGTTAAGTATGAAAGGAAACATACATTTCTTGCAAAGTTATATAAACAGTTATAACAGTATCGCACACTTTTAGACTGTGGGAAGAAACCAGACCGCTGGGAAGAAACTTACGCAGACATGGGGAGAATGTGCAAACTCCATCTAGTCAGTCAGTCACCTGAGGCCAGAATTGAACCCTAGTCCCTGGCTCTGCAAGGCAGCATTACTAATCACTATATTGTACAACAAAAAAAACAGTTTTAATGTGCTGTGAAACCCAGTACTCAGGGTTTAAAAAAAAAGTACAGTTAACCCCAACTATCTATGGACTGACACAAAATTATAACACTACAAAATAAAGGCAGCTCTTTTCTGTTTAAAATCTCTCAGTATAATCTGGCAAGTGTCAACTATGGCAAGTACATTTAATGCCTGCACGCTAAATATCAAGCAGGGACAAATGGGAATCCTCTTCAATTTGTCTTTATTATGAGTTTATGGGTTTCCTCCGGGTGCTTCACTGTTTCCTGCCACTGTCCAAATCTTCAGCAAAAACGATAGTGAATTCTGGGGTTACAGAGCTCTTTAACTCTCATGTTTCCGTAATAACAGAAACTTGGCAGCTCGGCATGGAAGGAAAACACAGGCAGGTTGGGATCTTCCTGAGAATTACTGTCACATGTCAAACAAATTGGCTTCACCAAGGAAATGTAACATCCCCACTCTCTGCTGGCACTGCTGACAGGTTCTACTGTTCTAAATTGCATCATTTGGGCAGCACGGTAGCATAGTGGTTAGCACTGCAGCCTTGCAGCGCTTAGGACTCAGGTTCAATTCTGGCCTCAGGTAACTGACTGTCTGGCAGTTTGCACGTTCTCCCCATGTCTGCATGGGTTTCCTCCGGGTGCTTCACTGTTTCCTCCCACTGTCCAAATATGTTCCGGTTGGATTGAATGGTCATGGTCAATTGTCACTTTATGTCTGATTCGATATGTGTTGTTCCGGGGATAGGTCCTAGGATTGCTGTCGGTACAGCTTGATGGGCTCAATGGCCTCTTTCTGCACAGTAGCAATTCTATGATTCTATTCCATTCTATGATTCTAGTTCTTTTGCTCATTTGGTGAATTCTTTCTCTCTGAAAGATACATTATCGCCTGTGGTACTTGAAATCCTCACAGCATCATATTGCATCAACTACTGAATGCTTTTTACCCACACTTGTTAGTAAAAATCAAATCTGAAAATCAATTTCACAGACAGCACATTTCACAAATGTTAAGACACAGTTTGCAGTTCAATGCCCCTCAACAAATATTCAAAATCTGTTGCAGAAAATTTAAAACTTTTGTCACTTTTCTACTAAACAGTGTGTTGAAAGAAAACCCATGACTAATTTTTCTTCTCTCAATTGGCAAACGACAGAACACAAACTAAAATGGAACCCAGCACTCCAAATGTCCACAAAGTGTCTGCTGTGTATCAGCAAGATTATGTTTTGAAAGTGGTTGTTTTTTTTCCCTCCTCTGTGCTTATTTTCAATGTGAATAAGCTTGCAGGCTGTGTGGGAATGTGTACACAGCACACAGCAGCTCCTGCCCTTTTCTATAAACTCAACTGCTTCACGTGTCTGTTCGCATTACTGCAGTCTGAAAACAAGGGCCAGTCTCATGAATGAGTGCTGATGTCAGCAATTTGTGAATGGCACCCAGAGGGGGCTGACCTGTTACGCTCATTCCTAATGGTGGGATGCAATCACTAGGGAGACACCCTGTTCAATTAACTTTAGAAAGCTTCACAAGACTGCAGCAGTACAAAAATTATTTTGAGGCGCTGAACGCGAGAGAACTGATTTTGGCCCGCACAGATATAAAGAACAAAGAACAGGAACAGGCCCTTCGGCCCACCAAGTCTGTGCCGAAGGCACTTGTTAAAGAGACAGTACTGTTTTCATTGGCTTCTAAAGGCTAAACCTGTAACCTACATAATATGCTCTTTCATTTATTTTCCTCAGGCTTGTTGAACTATCCAAATATACAGTTAGCCAAGTAAGATTCCAATTGCAGAGTGTACAGCAAATAAACCTCTGCTTAGAACTCCTTTTGCATATTGTTTAACATATGAATGCATTTTCAAATGAAAGATAAATGGTCTAGTATGAAATGTTCCAGCTGGTTTTTAATGCAGCTGGAGGGAATTCATTCCTGTACTTGCTCCACTTCCCCTCAAAACGTTGGAAGTCTGGACAGGAATCTTGTCACCATGTGACTCTCTGCCTTTCCTTTCTGTGTGGTTTTAATGATAACACATAGCAAATGCTACCTTGCAAACACTTGTCCATATTAACTAATAGCTGTTCAGTACAAAGGAATACTATTCAAGATACAGTACAGGTTTATGGAATGATTGCACTTTACGGATATAATTCTGATGTACAAGATGCAAACTTTCTCCAAATGAAAGGAATGCTATTAGCTACTGGCTGCATAACTTGATAACTGTTAATGCCTATTCATCCTACTTTTGGCAATCAGCTGAGAAGATTCTTGATTTTTTCTTTCTGAATAGTTATGTTATGTATCTTGGCAAACTGACAATCCTTCAGGAATTATTGGATGATTTGCAAGAAAATTCACAGATCATTAACAAAAAATTGCAGTTAGACTCCAGACATATTTTAAGATCATTATTTGAAAATGGTGGTTTCCATTATTTAATTGGACAATAAATCAAATTTTTTGATATTACGACAATGTGCATCCTTTGCCAAAATAAAACTGAACAAGTTCAGAAAAAGGAACTCATTCTATAGAATGAGAAATTGTCTTACTATTCTAGCCAGCAATACCAGTCACTTGTTAGGCTATATTTTGGATCAGTCTTTATTTTTTTCATTCTTCCTTTGAATCCAATGATTCTTGTTATCATACAATTCCATACAAGGGTATTATAGCTGATGTTAATCCTAAACAGATCCTTTCACATGCAAACAGTGCCTATCATGAGTCTAAAGGCATTAATGAAAAGCTGATCGCTCCTCACACTGTATTTGTCTTGGTTCAGTGAGGCCAAACTGTACTGCTGCAACTGTCATTCCACTGCAATGAATTCAGCACAGGCTGTGGATTATATGTGGATTTCTTGTGGTCATTATCACCTAATAACTATAACTGCACTGCATTTACACAGTAAGCCAACAGAAGATTCTTAAAGCAGGCTTCATTTGTACAGTCTCAGAATTAATTAAGACTCTTATCATTAAGATGCTGAACACTAAATGAATGGTAAAATGTTAAATGCTCTTTCAGTTTACTTTCATGTCATTTGCTGTTGTGCTGAATTGGTGATGCAGTAATGAGTTCACATAACCCTGGTGATTTTGGGTTTCTTTAACATGTGCACCACATCCACTCCCCTTTCCTCCACTACCCGCAAGAAAGTAGGATATGTTGGGAAATGGGGACGGGACTTTTGGATCTGGGGTCCTGACACCATATTTGATAAGGTGCGAGTTCCCCATGACTCAACGTAAATACGGGCCAATAGATCAGACACTGTCAGGGTAATTTTCCAACTATCAGCAGAGAAGTTCACTTATCAAAGGAGCAAATTGTGCTGTACTGTGATTCACCAAGCATTAGAAAGAAGCCATTAAATCGTGAGCAGGTCAAATGGATGCCTAAATTATCAAGATTCATTCTCAGCATACAAGGCTTTCGATTAGGATTTAAAAGTTAACAAAAAGCAGACCTCTTAATATTTGATGGGCTCCGCATGGAACACCATCGCTGTGATCTTTTGCAGACACATTATTAGGCGTCTTGAATGGAAGTCTGGTGCACTTACACAAAAAAAAGAATTTATGTGGCCTATTCCCATCATCATTAAGTTATGTTAGATTGAAAAGTAAAATTGATATTATTGAACAATTGGTGAATATGCTATTTTGATGGAAGCATTAATTTATTTATTATGGTTTAACAATCCCTTTAAAGGAATAGCAAGATGTTTTTGTATAGAACTCCATTAGTTATTCAGATGGTGACATTGTCAATAGGTAGTTCCAAACTTTTATTGACAAGTTAAACTGCATGCACAGCATTAAACTCATTATTAATGAATATTACTAAAAATCTATTGTGTTAAAACTTCTTATCTTGATTCTTCTTCTGAGACAGTTCCTCAGAGTTAAGGATGATTTACTTCCATACTAAAAATGAGTTCTCAGGTGACTGAGAAGTCTAATGTGGGATTTATAGTTTCTGTCACAGATGGGCAGATGGTGGTTGATGGTTGAGTGCCCAGGTTGCCATGCACTCCTGTTACTGTTCACATTTGCTTTTGGCGATGAAACCTGAAGTGTTCAGCTACTTGCCAGATGCTTTTCCTCCACTTTGGGTGGCCTTGGACCAGGAATTCCCAGGTGGCAGTGAGGATGATGCACTTTTTCAAAGAAGCTTTGGGGGTGTCCAAGAAGCCTTTCTACTGTCCTCCTGGGACATATTAAAGTTCTGACTAGAGTTTTAGTTTTGACCTGCCCACAAAGCTATTGAGCATAGTCAATGCCTCAGCGCTGGGGATGTTGGCCTGAGCGAGAATACTGATGTCAGGTATGCCAGTCCTGCCAATGGATGTAGTGCTTGTTTGTGATCTTTCTCCAGGATTTTGAGGTGTTTGGTCTACATAGTTCATATCTTTCAGCCATTCAGGGGGGCAAATATCACTACTATTCTGTTGGCCATGTGCTGCCTCTGAGGTCCTGAACTTCAAACACACATCCTCAGCTGACTGAAAGCTACACCGGCGCAGTGAAGGCAGTGTTCAACCATGTCATTGATGTTCACCCTTGTTGACAGTAGGTACCTAAGGCATGGAAAAGTTCCATTTTGTCCTTGTACAAAATTTGGATTTTGATATCCAAAATAGCAAAATCATTTTGGATTTTGATAACCAGGTGCAGGGCAGTGCTGAAGGGTGAGAGGCAGGTAAGTAGAGGACCTTCTTCTACAGATGTTCAGTATAAGATCCATGCTTTTGTATGTTTCAAGGTATTGCTGATGACTTGGAGCAAGCGTGTGCAGATACAAGCATCATCTATTCAATAACAAAGCATGGGGTGACCTTGGATGTAGTCTACAGACAGTGGAGTTTGAACAGATTCCTGTTTGTTTTATAATTTAGCCCCAATCCAGTGGGAAGCTTTTTAAGAGTTAGATAGGAGCATTGCAGCCAGAAAGATCAAGAAGACCATCAGCGTGATGACACAGTCTTGCTTGAACCCTGTCCAAATACAAATTGGGTCCATGGTGGATCCATTATTTAGGATCACAGCTTGCATGTCATCATGGAGCATGAGGATGGTGACAAATATTTGGGGGCAGCTGAAAGAGTGGAGGACACTCTGTAATCCCTCAGGATTGACTATGTTGAAGGACTTTGTGAGGTCAAAGAAAGCCATGTAGAAGGATTGGTTGCTGTGTGGTGAAGATCATGTTCATTGAGTGTCCCTTAGTGGGCAAAATCCACACTGCAACTCTGGAAGGAACTCTTCAGCCACAGGGTGAAGGTGAGTAATAGGAAAATACTTGTGATGGTCTTCTCTGTGGCCAACAACAGGGAAATTCCTCTGTAGTTACTGCAATCGGACCTGTCATCTTTCTTGAAGATGGTCATGAGTGTGGCATTTCTGACATCTTCTGTCATCTCCTTCTTTCAGACAAGGGAAATAAGATCTTGAATTTGCACCAATTGTGTTTCTCCCCATGTTTTAGTGCTTCAGTGGGGATTCCACTTGCTCCCGATGATGTAGTTCTTTATCTGTTGGATTGCCTTTATTACCTTCTGCTGGGTTGGAGTTATGCTGAGATGATGGTGGGTAGCATGCTGTGGGATGGAGTGAAGGATTCTCAAATTGAAGAAAGGAGTTTTCAAAATATACCTTCCAAGGCTGCTGACTGCCTCTCTTTTCTTGACAGCAGCGGGTGGGAGCCTTGGGTACCTGTTATAGGTGGTCTTGATTGTATTAAAGAAACCTCATGTATCATGGTTGCTGCTAACTGCTGGATCTCCTGCTCTTTCTCGACTGATCACCTATTTTTAGGCCCCAAGTTTCTTACTGGATTTCAGCCTTCAGTGGAGCTGTTTTCTTGTTCTCGAGCAGGATTGCTGTTTCAGATACAATAAAGCTTTGTGCTTGCAGCTTATCAGCTCCTGGTCTCTTGATCGTTCTCATCAAACCAGTCATGATGTTTTCAGATCGAGTGACCAAGCAGGTGCTGGTTTTGGGCGAGGGTGAGCCAAAGGGTCAAGAAGAGTTGGTTTATCCCATAAAGGGAATCTCTGGGTTGGCCATCTAGTTCCTTTTTAATAGTAAAACCAATCCTTTGGAAGTAGTGATCTTCTGTTTTACCTTTCTAGCAGGTGCAACTGCCCCCTTTTTCTTTGAGCTGGTCTTCCCCTCCCAATGGGATTCATTTAGTGTGGCAATATTAATGTTGAAGTGCCTAAGTTCCTGGACTCTGAGAGCAGTACACTATTCCGGTCTGTTGTTGGCATTGTCCATAAGGGTTCTGACATTCCAGGTCCCAAACTTCATTTGTACGGATAGAAATTGCCTGTGTCCAGGTCTTTTAATGTGTGCTGACCATTACACATCAGCTACTACATAGGTTTGATGGAAGAAGACCTTGTTCCCAGTGGCAAGAGGGTCAAAAAATGACTGAATCCAGGCTCTGCTGCATGGACCAAGGATTTTCAAATACACATATTCCTAATGTCCTCTTCTCTGCTTCCACCAGGACCTCTCACACCGGGATTCACAAAGCATAGTGTCAGCCTCATGAGGATTGCACTAACCTCTCGCTACTGCTGGTCCTATAGCTCCATTGTTCCCCTCTTACTCTGAAAAACCCCTATGCTCCTTCCCACTGTTAATGGTCACACTGCTTCTCTCTCACTGTGAATGGCCCTGCTGCTCCTCTCTCAGTCTTCTAGGAGATGGTTACCGCCTCAAGATACCCTTCTCACCCACTTTTCTTATAACCACTGATGTGGTTGAAAATCCACTGCTCCTCTGGTGCACACAATTCTGTAAGAAGTCTGACAATACCAGGTTTAAGTTCAACCGATTTATTTGATAATAAACTCACAAGCTTTCAAAGCTATCCTCTTTGTTAGGTGAATGAGGTATTCTGGTCTCAAACAACACATAACAGCACAGACTGTTTGATTGGACTTAAACCTGGTGTTGTCAGACTTCTTACTGTGTTTACCCTCGTGCAATGCTGGCATCTCTACATCATGCACACAATTCTGCCATTAACTCTTGTAGAAGCATGCTGACGTAGCTCACAATGTAGGCTAGAACCAAGATATGTGGACTTCTGAATTTATGTTGGGTATACCTTAGGGCCCAATAAGGGGAAATCATATACTCATTTGGACAAGGCAAGTGATACAGAAGGCAGTGAAGCCAGGGGCAGGGATTCTAATGCTAGGAGTTCCTATGTCTCTCAAATACAGCTGTATTTTCTACATTGCTACACTAGGCATGCCAGGCTGTCACCTGGTGATAAAGAGCACCCAACGCTCAATAAAGAAAAAAGCTTAAACATTTCAAAAGAAAAAAAATACCCTCCCATCGCCTCAACCGGGGTGGGGGCGGGGGGGAGGATACATGAGTGAACATCAACTTCCTGTTCAGAGGTGACAACGACTGTTCTCCCTACAACCTCTTGAAACAAGATGCTGCCTGAGATCGGCCCCTCTTGGCAACTGCATCTCCCATTGAGAGGAATGTGAGGAAGCATCTCCTCAACTCTGTAAAACCTCTGGGGTTATTGGCAGAGGCATTCTGCCATCTCCTGCTCTAATGTGCACACTGTGGACTTTTTAGCTGTTGTATATTTATAAACCTGAAAATCAAAAACTATCATAATCACAGTACTACAAATGAAGTTGGACGTTTGACACCCTATAAAACCCTTCAGGATCAAGTTCCCTGTCAGCATTATAAACAATTTTGTAATTTTGCCCTTGTCCACCACAAGAATCTGAGGCAGAAGAGGGGCAAAGGCTCATTGATCTCGGATGGGTATTTACATTTTAGGGATGAGTGAGGCCAGAATATCCTGCCTGTTAAGTTAGACAAATACTTTGTTATTTCCTCTCTTTTAACTTGTATTAAATCTTAATGTGCAACATTTTTAACGCTTCTGGGGAGAAATGCAAAGTCTTCATTTCAGCAAGTTTTATGCAATGTTTATTTGGATCTGGGAGTTAGCAAGATTAAGTCTCAAGGCTTGCATTGACCCACCTTTATCTCATTAAACAAAATTTCCTTTTACTTTTACAGTGCAGTGCTACAATAAAGAATGGAATGCGGTGAGACTATACTGCATTTTGCTATTTGTGTTAATTAGCCATTACCCATTTCTCCTCTTATAATGCTGCTTTCTTTTTCTTTGCTCTGTTTTTATTCATTACAAATGTCTTGCTTGAATTCAATAAATTGGTCATTAAGGGTCCACCTTTCCCTTTTTGAGGTAGAATATTGCAGCAGTTAGAGAAAGCAGCATTGAAGCCCAAATGGTAGCTTTCTCTGCCATATTGTTCGTAAGTAGGTAAAATAGGTGAAGGGTGAGTTGCACAACATCACCCCGGCCTACCCTCCTAGCAACTTAGTTTTTTAAAGATCAGGGTGCCATTTTTAAAGGCTGCTCGGAACACAAAATAAGATCAGAACCTCCACACAGACACCATCCTGGCACTGCCCAGGCACTGCTCCCACAGGAGGCATAAGGGAAGCAGCACAGGGATGGATTACAAAGCTAAATGCTACTTTTAGCAGATGGAGTTATGAGGATCTCTTTGTAGAACTCAGCTTTTGTCACCCTTAGAAGGAAGTGAATGGAATAAGATCCTGATAGTGACATGCAAGACAGCAGGTGAAATAAGATTCATGAGCATTTCTTTGAACTAAACCACAACTAAAGCACAGGGGCCCAAAAGTACAAACTGAATAGAACTGATGCCAATATATAGTTCTCCATGTAAAAAGTGACCAAGCAATAATGCCTCAGGTTTAACGCAAAGCTATCTCTGACATTTCGACATCAATCAGGTACACAATGTAGGTTTTGAAATAGCTGTGCCAATACCTAGAGGTAAATTCTGCAAATTCAAAAGGCAGATTCAAATTTTCATCCTCAGCATTTGGGCCATGATTCTTTTAATGTGGGAAATTGAAGATGGATGATTGAACTAAACTTCATCACGTCTTTCTTTCACATTCTGTCCTTCCTCCCAATTTTTAAACAAAAAACCAGAAGCTGCAGGAAAGTACTTTCTCATTGGAGTGATAGCACTAAACCAAAGAAAACAGTAGAACTATTTTTATGCTGTTTAGCACAGTTGCAATAGCACAGAAGTCAACTGACTGAGCTTTTCTATTTTATGTCTGCAAAACAGAAAATGATTCTTTTTCATCATTGGTCTCTAATGGACTTTCAGATTTAGATTGAGTGGCTGCTCCATCCATTCCTTTTGCATCTCCTGAGTTGGGACACTGATTCTCCAAAGGTCAAGCTGTTGTCACGGCAGTTCTAGGTTTTCCTGTTCCTAATGAATGTCTTTTTTCATTATTGCAGCTGCTCACATTGGAACACTAACCCAAATGTCTGCATTTAGCACACCACTGGCCAGTGTCCAGAACTCAAGCAGCGTGTGCATACTGCCCACATTGTATTTATTTTGCGGATAGTAAACGTGCTGAGGGAATATGCAAAGGGTAGATTGCATGTTAACTGTAAGCCCTGTATGTCAGGAGATGGTAAATTTCAGTTCATTCAAAATCAGCTGCCGATCCAAATGAAAGGGCTGTGCTGTAATGGGATCTTGTCGTCATGGATTTCTGGCTCACCAAGAAAAGCTTTCTTTCCCTGAATGTGGCACGCTCGAGTCTGTTCAAAAGTGTCTTCATTGTAAAAGTTGCCGCAGATGCAAATCCCCACATCTTTGATTCTCTGAACTGTTCATTTGCAACAATGCTGACAATGCCCTTTCTAATTGGTGCAAATTAACTTTCAGACTCTTTACAAATTGAATTAAAATTTGTTTCTTTTCACCCAAATATGGAATGAAAATGGCTTGAGTTGGGAGAAGGCAAATGAAAAGTCTGCCCATGCAAATCTGATGTGCTGCAATACAGAATGCTCACTGTTTCAGAGAAGAAATGATAACGTGATATTGAAAGACTTAAATGGTATCTTTATATGATTGATGTTATTTCGACAGCAATGAAAGGGGGAAAAATAAGGTTATCCTGTCAGCAGCGTAAATCACTTTAGAGGGGGCTGAGTCTCACAGTCCCATGACTAGCTATTGTGTATTAGTATCTTAATGCATGGACGTGTTAACATGACATTCTGCAATGATAGCCACAGTCGGTGTACTTTGTGGAGTTATACTGAAGTAATTGCACAGCGCAATTGACACAAATCCACCTCTAGCTACATTCAGTGACAAATGTTATGACGATTCACACTGCAAGATTGCAAGTATAATCAGACTGTTGCAAAGTAGTTTTATTTGGTACTATTGTTAAGAAACTGTAATGTAAATCTGGAATCAAATTATGAATTAACTGGTGGGAAGTAGCATGAGAATTTTACCTCCAATTATTGTAATGTAAATTCACTTTAAAACACACTGAAAAATTGCACACATTAAGTCGGACAAAAAAATGACCAAATACAAAATAATACATTTAGAGAAGGAATAAAGTACATTATCGTAAGAATAAAATTGACGAAAGCACAAGCATATAATAAAATTTGTGGCTGAAGAACTAGTAAGCTAAAACAGGGAGTGGAACTCAGCACAAGTACATTTTCAAAGATTACAGCACACTATGAAAGAGCAAATGGTCTCTTCTTCTGTGCTGTAAGATCCTATGATTTGAATTGCACATTGAACAGCTATAGGCTTAAAATGTTAGCATTTTATTGTCTAATATTTGCCGTCATAAAAATATGCAATCCACTATGTAAGTCCTATAGTAGACAAAGCTCTGGGAACAGAAATAGAATGGGCTAGTATAGAATCAAAGGTTGCTGCACAAACATTCTAATGTAGTTTTCTGAGTACATTTTACTAATGAACACTCAGCCTAATGACCCAAGGCCTTTGTCATTATAGAGGGATAGAAAGGACATGGCATATTTCTATATCAGGACAGTATAACTAGCTATCATTCATTTCATAGGGCTGTTGATTATGATGTCCCTTCCAGAATGATGCCATTTTACAATTGGGATTGAGAAAGATCATAATAAAAGCCATTTTGTTTTGCTCACCCTTTGAGAAAATCATGGTAATGAAGAGATTGATAGTGTCAAAACAGTCCAGTATTTTGGCATGTTGATTGTATGAGGCTCGTAGCTTCATTCTCTGACCTCAATTAAATCTAGAAACAGCACGCTTCCATCTGAAAACCAAGTTCTCAACTTTAGGAAGCTGTCGAGGCTTAGTCTGTGAACATTTTCAAGGCTGAGATTGATAGGTTTTTAATCAGTGAGGGAATTAAGAATTACAGAGATAAGGTAGGATAATGGACTTACACATAACACAGTGGTTAGCACTGCTGCTTCACAGCTCCAGGGATCCAGGTTTGATTCCCAGCTTGAGTACTGTCTGTATGGAGTTTGCACATTCTCTCCATGTCTGTGTGGGTTTCCTCTAGGTGCTCCGGTTTCCTCCCACAATCTATTAGTTGTGCTGGTTAGATGCATTAGCATTCTAAATTCTCAGTGTACCTGAACAGGCGATGAAGTGAGGGGACTAGGGGATTTTCACAGCAACTTCACTGCAGCGTTAATGTAAGCCTACTTGTGACACTAATAAATAAGCTTTAAACTTAAAAAGTTTAAAGGTCTACTATGATCTTATTAAATGGTGGAGCAGGCTCGAAGGGCTGAAAGCCTACTCCTGTTTCTATTTCTCACAGCCTTACAGTCTTAACTCTCTTTGTAGGTTAAAATTCCTCCCATTGAATCTTTTTACACATTCATTGGAACCAATTTAACTTCCTTTGTCACAATGAACAAATGATAATCAACTGACCATTTTACAATGGACCCAATATTCTGTCACATGGAATATAAAACTTGATGAGGTGTGGTGCTGAAATCTATTGTCTGATTTTTGCCTGCAGATAAAAAATTAAAATGGTATCAATAAGCTCTAAGATTGTGAGATTCAGCTCCCCATTGGAGCCCTGCTGGGTCAGGTGTAGAGCTTGTTGTTACAATGTTCTCCACTAAGCTGTATGGGTGCCCAGCAATCTGGAACAGACTACACAGTGCAGGAAACAGGCTGCGCACTGCTATTGTTCCACTGAAGATGAGTACATGCTTGGCTGTGCAGCAGTGATTAAAGTCCTGTGCAACAAACATATTACGCACAAGGAAAACTTAAAACATTGTACATAACAGTTCTAATGATCTGTCTATTGGCTTTAATGATTAAAAAATTGGTAACATCATGAATTGGGTATCCAAATGTTTCAACTGATTCACTGCTCAGTTCAATGGAAGTCTACACTATGTGTAGAGTTGCCCAACTTTAAGACTTTTAACTAAATTGGCATATTACTTACATAAATAGATTGTACCTTTAAGACAGTAAAATTTTAGACAGAGAATTTCTGCTAAAATGAATTCTTCCTTTGGTTTATGCTGACTTGCGTATCTAACTTAGTTCTCACCAAAATCTATTAAAAAAAATCTATTCTAATTTTCACCTAGACTCTTTTTTAACCACCTCTCAAATAATGATTATGGCAATATGAATGGTTACAGCTACAGATATTTTATATTATCTTTTATTTTTTGCAAGCAAACATTAGTCAACCTGTCATACAGTTTCCCTTTCAAAACTTGGAAAAAACAATATTTTAGGGGTCTATAGAGAAAATACCTGGGCCCTGATTTTTGCACAGTTGTGCAGTCTGTGCCTTATTTGGGTGAAAACAAGTAGAGTAGTTTAACTGTAAGTAAGGACCCTGAATCTGACCCATTTCTAACAGATCAGTTTGGGAAAATGAGGCAGGATATTATTCACACATAGGGGAAACCCAAATCAAGAAGGGCTATTTGAACTCAGCGCTAGCGTGAAGTCCATAGCGTGTGACTTAGGATTCTTAAGACTTAGGATTTTGAAGATTAAATATGTATGTGTGTCAAAAATGGATTAGGTCTGTGGAACTTTCAAGCTGCCAAGTTATTTTGAAAAAAAGCCCTGCTTGTCGCTGAGTTGACAAAAAAAACCAGTGCTTAAAATTTCAATCTCTGTTTGTTGACATTAATGCAAACACGTGGCCCTTAAACTTAACATGGAATTCTATTGTACTATGATCACTTTTCCTAACAGGATCTTAGACTGAGGTTACTCACTAATCCAACCTCATACCGCAATATTGCCCATTAAATCGTCCTATCTCAGTTGTATTAACTCAGGGATTGTCCAAGGAAATGGTCATGAATGAATTCTCATCATCTCATCTTGCAAGCTTTTTTTTGCTAATTTGATTTTGCCCTTCTTACTAGCTACATTTTCTACTTCCTATTCTATTCAACACCTTATAGGCCCCTGTCAGTTTCTACTGTTAGGGGCCTATAAGAATACAGTGATCCGAATACTCTGTCTTGATATTTCTAATTTCCACCCATATTCATTCTGCTTCTTGATCTTCTGAGCCAAGATCTTTTTATTATCATGTCTTAATCCTTGTCATCCTTTATTATTAAGATTATTGCACCTCCTCCTTTTGTATTTGGCCTGTCTTACCAACATGTCAAGTATCTTAGAATAATTTATCCAACCTTGGTCTCCTTGCAACCATATCTCTGTAATGTGATATATCAATCCCATTTGTCGCTATTTCTGCTGGTAGTTCTATTATACAAGAAATGCTTTGTGAATTCAGATCAAGAGCCCTTAATTATTTTTTAAAATCATTATTCTTTATATATTCTTTTTTACTTACAGTTAAACTACTCTACTTGTTTTCATCCAAACCACTGCACCTAGATTTCTAATTTTTTCTTTACTCAATTCCTCCCTCTTCTTCAAGTTTAAAACCCTATTCATTGTCCCTGGTTATACAATCCACCAGGATACTTATCCCAGCCTGGTGAAAGTGGAACCCATCTCAGTGGAACAACTCTCTATTCCCCCTCATATTGATGCTAGTGCCTCATGAATTGAGCCTCTGACTTCCCAGATCACTCTTCTAGCCATGCATTTAATTCTCTAATCCGCTTGATCCTATGCCAATTTATAAATATCTCAAGTAGTAATCCAGATATCGTGGTTGGAGTTGTCCAGCCATTCATGCCCTGTCACTGCCGCTGTGAGAATGGAGAATTTGGTTCTCGCTCAAATCTCCATTCGCTGCAGCAAAATAAGAGAATATCGATTACGAGCGCAATTGGACAATTGGGCCCTTTTACTCTTGTTATTGATTTAGACATTCCTCTGCAGAAATTCATTCTTAATTGCATCTATATTATTGGTTCCTATGCATACCATGACAACTGGATCCTTCTTTCTAGCCCTGCATTCACCAAATATGAGAAGATGTGTTTAACCCTGACACTGAGTTGGGAGAATGACCTTTGGAACTTTAAGTTGCACCTACAGAGAAAATTATCTATTTCCCTGACTATACTATTTGCTATCTTTGTTTTGCATTCCTTTTTCACTTACAGCCTTGAATGGTCTCCTACCCCGTGATGCCATGGGCAGTTTGCCCATCCATCCCACAGTTCCCATACATAGCTGAATTGTAGTAACACACTTCTATTCTTGGCCATTGATCAACTTGCTTAATTTAGAAGGGATGTAGTAGTCACCTGAACAAGATATCCAGGTTAGTCTCCCCCTCTCTTGGAATCCAGCCCCACAATTTAGCATTGAAATTCTTTGAGCAAAGATATGATGGTTTAAGATCAAATGCCCACCATAATCTCCTACATGCTGCATTTATGGAGTTGAACTGCAATCAAATCACATCCAGCAAGAACTATCCTGCGGTTCATATTCAACAGTGTCTCAATACATATAGTAGAGCATTCCATCCTCTGCTATAATTTCTCATCTAATTTTTCATTATTCTGGTGATAACCCTAAATTTGTAATCTCTTGTACTGATTCACCAACTACTGGAATTGACCTTTCAGTACTTAAAACTTTCCGAATTTTAAAAGCCTTAATTAGATGCTCAGTTGAAGCTCAAAGGACATACATAGAATTGTACATCAGCGTGAGTCACAGGCAATTATTTTGGATAGCCTTTGAGATTGGTGATTGTAATGCACAAAAATCATGGAGGAGATATTATGCCAGCAAGATTTCCCCTTCAGGATGTCCCCAACCCCTTCTAGTGATGTAATGAGATTCCTGCCATAAAAAGTCAGGAACTCCTTCAGTATAACTTCACGTTATTAGTAGGCCTCGCTGCTGTATCATCCCAACCCCACATCCCCAGTAGGAATATGGTTCCCATTTCACGCTCCCAAGATGATGTCTCATCAGTGGGATTTACAAAAGGTCTTGAAAAATGGGGGATCTGGCAAACAGAAACTGCTGGGGGAGCACAGATAACTGCAGTTCTCAAAGGGGAAGGTGGGTCATGCCTGGGCACAGCCACCTGGCACTATCCGGGCACCTCTGGGGGGGGGGGACTCCCATTATGGAGGTTTGGACTGGGGGGGTGGTTTCTGTGTCTGTGGGTGGCAGTAGGGAGGAGGTTTCTTTTAATTTTTTCCTGATTGGGCTGATCTTTTTAAAGGGGTCAGGTAGGGTTTGCTGGTAGGGTGGGCTCATTCAGAGCTCTGCCATGATGTCATGGGACCTTTCTCCATGATTTTATTTTTCAGTGTTTTTAAAAATTCAGTGGGAAAAACTGGCAGCACAACCTACAGGCAACACACTGCTTATCCCAACCAAGTTGACACTGAAAAAAAAATGAATGGTGGCACAGTGGTTAGCACTGTTGCCTCACAGGCCTAGGGACCCAGGTTCAATTCTAGCCTGGGATGACTGTGTGGAGATTGCACATTCTCCTTGTGTCAGTGTGGCTTTCCTTCAGATGCTCCGGTTTCTTCCCATGGTCCACAGATGTGCAGGTTAGGTGGACTGACCCTGCTAAATTGTCCCTTAGCATTCCAAGATGTGTGGGTTATGGGAATTAGGAGGTAAGTAAATGGGGTAATGGGGATAGGACGTGGATGAGATGCACTGTTGGAGAGTCACCGCAGACTCAATAGGCTGAATGAACTTCTGCACCATAAGGATTCTATTATTCTGAGTGCTCTTATTTCCATAGGACACCAGGCGGCATGGTAGCACAGTGGTCAGCACTACCGCTTCACAGCTCCAGGGACCTGGGTTCGATTCCTGGCTCTGGTATATGAGGAATTTGCATTTCTCCTTGTGTCTGTATGGGTTTCCTCTGGGTACTCCGGTTTCCTCCTGCAGTCCAAAGATGTGTGGGTTAGATTGATTGGCCATGCTGAATTGACCATAGATGCATAGGTTAGAGAGAAAGCTTATCCCAGAATTCAGCTGCTTCCTTTACTCATGTGATTCGCTGTAAAAAACGTATGGATTGGGGGTAGGGCCTGGGTGGGATTGTGGTTGGTGCAGACTTGATGGGCTGAAGGGCCTCTTTCTGTACTTTAAGGCTTCTATGATTTTACTCCAATTAAGTTCATGGTGGGAAAACCTGTGGATGGCCTTTCCGACCCAACATGAATTGAAGTCTTTAGGTGGGTAATTAACACCCAATTTAGGACCTCATCTCACTGCTGCTGGTATTAACTCAACAGTGGGCTTATCACGCAAGATGTGTGACAAGCAAAATCTGACGTACAGGGGTAAGTCCCTCATCCAAAGGCGCTCGGTGTCTGATCAAAGGACCTAGCATCAGCTGAGAGAAACAACACCCAGCGCTTGTAGCTGAGGTCTCTCCGCTGCAATCACTCAAATGCCTGGGCAGTAGCCACCACCTCCCCACTGGCATTACTAAGTATAGAGGAACTGCCAGTCTCAGTTTGGCTGGACCTTCTCAATTGACAGGACTTCTACCACTACTGGGTTTCTTAATTCTCGGGAAAAGCCCACAGCTGGCATGTTAAGTATCCAAATGGCATAGGATGTGGGGAGCCTTCCCAAAAAGAGGCAACATGTCCATCTTGCTGGCTCTGTAGCCAGCAACTGAGTTCCTTATCGTCTCCAAAAAATGCTGTCCTAATTCCTGAGAAGGGGAAAAAATAGTTGGTGCTATGTAGAAATAATAAAGCTGAATCAGTAGTTCTTCTGCATGTACTGGTACTAAATCTAAATCTCCACCATAAGGACTGACAATCAGGTGGTGATAAGCCTATGCTGACATTGCTTTTCATATGGTTCATTTACTCTGCCCCCGAGTCTTCATGCTGTCAGTTACTGGTGCCATGGCATGTTCCCACAATAAAATTTCCCATGCTAATTATTTAGAAGTAGACCCAGTTCTTTCATGGCTGCAGGTTTTAGATTAAACATTCCCAATCGAAGACAATTAGATCTCTTTACGTCTTTTGTAAATTAGAGAAAAGGGGGAATAGTATTCAAGTTCATTTTTAAAATAGTTATAAAGAAAACAATTTGGTTTACACTGTCATGAACTATGTACGGGTCCAATGCTCACGTACAAGAATCCAAACATTAAACTTAAAGATCATTTGTTTTTCTTTGTGCATTAATTTCTTCTTATTAACCTCAATGTGTTAATCACATGGTAAGTTTTACTTTCCATTTATTGCAAACCGTCTGTTCAACTTTACTCAGTCATCTTTCTATGAGTTCAGATGTGTTACAATTAACACACAATGGAAAAGCCAACTGGAACATATGACCAAAATGTTGTTTAGTCTATCACTATGCTTCTAAACATGAAATTTATGGGCAAAAAACCTATTATTACTTTCTAATGGTGCTACATATCTTTTTTTTTAGTGATATTTGATCTAAATGGCTCAAATAAAAGTGTGGGTAACTTAATGCATACAGCCATAGTCATAATCACAGCAATCCCTGTTTTATACTTATCAAATATTGAGACCCATGTTGAAATAATCATCTGTAAGAGTGTTCCTTCTGTTTTTCATGCAGCTCCTCAAATAGCAAAAAACAATACATCAATATCTATGATCAAACAATATGACTTGGAGTTTTGCAAAGATGGAAAAGGTTTCCATTATTGCAAAAATGGCGTAAAAATGCCCAAATCCAGAAGTTCAGTTGCCAAAATTGCCCATTTTCAGTGAGGCTGGGAATGTGCCCAGGTAAGGGTTCATGCATCTACGTGTCATGGAGAAAGCTTACCCTGGAAATCAGCTGCTTCCTCTACTCATTTGATTTGCTGTCAAAGTTACCTGCAACTCAATGTACACAGATTAGATCTGCTAGGAGCATGGCCAAACTTTGTGGATTCATTTGGAAAACCAGGGTATTCTTTTGAAAAGATTTGGTACATACTTGATTGGTAAAGGGAGGATCAGAAGTTGCCCTTTGGGGAAGTCAGGTGTCTTTTGGATTACTAATAGTAAGCACAGATGAATGTGAAGAATGTATAAATTCATTGGAACTATGAAGTTAATTGGAACCATTAAAAACAATTGTCACATATCAAGTTGAACTATCAAGAGGAGCTGTCACAAGCAACTTCAAAAATGTGAATGCATTCAAAACCTCTGCCCTTTAACTGTTTGAAAATCTACCTGAACTATTAAAAATGATTGCTTACTATTAGACACTCTCTGTCCTTAGTCATTACTAGATTAGTGTTGCATGAATGATTTCACAACTGCTCTTTATCACAGTAGGGTGCCTAGTATTTCACAGTTGACAGACAGCTTCTAATGACAATGGCCTGTTTGAAGTCAGATTATTAATCATAATTCTCATTTCTATAAGGGATTATGCAATTGAATGAAATGTTTGCAGTGTAGGGAATAATGTAGTTGACAGACTGTAAACGTAGTAAGTCTATTTTTTTGAATGAGGTTAGTCTGCAATCGACACTATTTTGTTTAATCTCATCATGGGTCCTGAAGTTTTCCTGCAGTGGACACTGCTCAATTTGGTCCCCATGCCTCCAATTTTCATCCTGAGGTAAAATCAGCCCTGCTCCTCTGAGCTCCACATGCAATTTTTGTTTTAAAACTGCTACCTTTTCAGTGATGACAACTTGTTGGGCCACAGCTATGATGAAACTGAGTGAATCTGACCTGGTGTTCAGGGCAGTCCAGTTTTGGGAATTTGTCATTTGAAATATGACAAGAGAATTTACAGCTGGCTAAAATAAACAAAGTTATTGCTTGGGGAAACCTTAAAAGCCTTTCAATTCTTGAAGCTGCCATTATATTTTGAATAATTCTGTCAACAATTATGTTCCAAATGTAGCATTATTCTCAACTTGCAAATTTGAAAATTGGACTCAGCAATAAATTATTGAAATCATTAAGTTAGAAGAAAGTGGTCAGTTTACAAACCTTTGCATGAAAGTCATAAAGCTTGAAGAAAGATGACTGTTGACGTAAAGTAGCATTGAGGGCAACACAGTGGGGGACAGTACAATAGCACAGTGGTTAGCACTGCTGCCTCATAGCGCCAAGGACATAGCTTGGGTCACTGTCTGTGTGGAGTTTGCATAATCTCCCCATGTCTGCATGGGTTTCCTTTGGGAGCTCTGGTTCTTCCCACAGTCAAAAGATGTGCAGGTTAGGTGAATTGGCCATGCTAAATTCTTCCTCAGTGTACCCAAACAGGCATTGGAATGTGGCGACAGAGGCTATTCACAATAACTTCATTGCGTTGCTGATATAAACCTACTTGTGACTAATAAATAATTTTTTGTAGTCTGCAAACAGAACCAAGAGAATGAATAAGGATGAACATGAAGTTTATTTAATTGACAAGATAATAAGATTTGCTCCAGTAAAATGATGAAAATAAACAAGGAAGGAAAGAACCATAGGGAATAATAGTACTTTATTGCTGGATGTAAAATGGGTAATTGTGAACCGGCAGCCCAATAATGCATACTGGGTCAAGTATTAAAAGAACCATAGGTTTATTATCCAATTTTTGCTGGTAATAGAAATTAAAATTACTGCCATAGAGTAAGGGAGGAAAGGCCGACAATGTGTCCTTCTGAAAAACTGATCTGGTCAACAGCACTCTACTCATTAAAATGACAGCATTGCCAAATAGTCTTTCCATAAGGAATGAAAGAAATTATCATTTGCATGTGGAAAAAGAATAAGTGAGGGGAAAAAAAAATTAACACTGCAATGAAGTTACTGTGAAATTCTTCTAGTTGCCACAGTCTGGCGTGTATTCGGGTCAAACAGTTGCATTTATATAGCGCTTTTCATGATGACTAGATGTCTCAAAGTGTATTCAAGCCAACAAAGTGCTCTCATAATGTAGGAGAGTTGGCAGCTAATATGCAGTCAACAAACTCCCACGAACAGCAATGTGATAATAACCAAAAAATCTGTTTTTGTGAAGCTGACTGAGAGATAACTATTGGCCAGAGGTAATTTCCCTGCTCTTCTTTAGCATGGAGTCATGGGATCAATTACATTCACCCAAATAGGAACTGGAGTTTGGGTTTATTGTTTCATTTGAAATATGGCATCTTTCCACACTCCCTCGTCGGATTGCCAGCTTTGATTTTTATGCTCATTCTGGTGCATGGCAGGATGGTGGTGGGGGGAGGCATAAAACAGTATAGTGGCATGGATGGAATTCCCTCTGAGATCCTACCCACCCTAGATATTGTTATATAATGGGGCAGACAGGGCGCCGGCCAAGAAGACCACCCATGCCCCAATTAAAGCCCTTAAATGTCCACTTACGGTCCAGTGAAGTTGGCTCCTACTGTGGGTTTCCCAATGGTCGCAACAGAAGCAAGGAATGTAAAATGCCATTGACTCTAACAGTACAGGGAAAACCTGCTGCCTGTGAGAACTGGGGCTGGTGAATTCCGCCTTTAGTTCTGAGGCACAGGGGTGCAGTATCTCTTCTGGTCAGTGCTGTGCCTCGACGGGCTGAAGAGCAGCTGGCCAAGGGCAGACACAAGTCCCAACTGTTGCGATTAAATGCCCATTACAGTGTGAAAAGGCAGCAGGACTATCAGAGTTGGTGGGATGATGGGTATCATCCTGAAAATTCAGGCCCTGGAGAACGTACTTGAAGCTGGAACCTTGTGACTCAGAGGCAAAGGTGCTACCAATTGAGTCACTAGAGCAAAGTTGTCTTTTCCTTCATAGAAACTCTGCCAAATCAATCCTTTACAAGTCTGATGTCTGGGGAGAGAGGAGAGGGTGGAGGGAGGCAGAGAGGGAGGGGGGCAGGGAGAGAGGGGGAGTGGAGAGAGAGAGGGAATATATGTATGTGTGTATATATTTGTTTACATATGAGACTCATATGCACTAAGTAGGAAATTATGTCGAAAAAATGACTGCAAAAAATTGGTAACATAGTTATCCAAAGTTCTTTCTCATGGTTCCACATATAAAATATACTGAGAGGTTAGTGGTCAGAATTGCAAGCTACACCTTATCTTAATTATATAGATGTGATTGGAAGAAGCAAGGTTCCTGACTCTCCTGACAATTGTGTACCTTCTTTTAAACTGGAAGCGTAACTGTTTGTTGATGAAAAAGATATTCAACATAACAATCGGCATCAAATATTGTCATGAGTGTTGTTAAACAGCCCATTCCAGGACAGCGTCCTACCTTGAACACAGAATTTCAGCTCTTTGGCGTCGATAACTGTTGGTCGTTTATCCGGCACCTTTTTACTGGCTCGATGATAACTTCGTCTTTTTTTGCTCTCTCCCCAAAGATTTGATCCACCATGTATGCTTGGTATATTCAAAACAGCTATTCCTTCCAATGGCATATTGCTCAAGTCCAGCAGGATTCCATTGCACTGGAATAAAAATAAAAAATAAAAATAAAAAATAATCACTCAATTTGATTTATGTTGAGCTATTATTTGCCATTTTAATGACAAAAATGCCAAGAAAGACTTGCCAGTAATCATGCAGATGGCAGCCAAGGAGGCTGATGAACAACGTAGCCTTCCCAAGTCTTATTTGCTTTGGCAACTTTAGTTCCATTCCCGGACAGCTTTGTCTGCAAGTGATTATTGATACAATCTAAGAATGTTTGCATTTGAGCTTAACTTCTAATTAAGTAATGTATTGGTCCACGGCTGTTGTCGATATTGCAAATGATGTACCATTCTAATGCAACATCATGCAATGGGACATAGGTTAATACAGTGGGGACACTGGTCTTGGGTGTTGTGCAAAATGGCTGATAGTGTGTTGACAGCCCATTGATTTGAATTGAAAAGCAAGTCAAACATAGGTATGTCTGACCAGCTGGCGACTTATAATCACTTGTTTTACACTGCTACATAGGACCAATTTCACCCCCACAATTCCTAAAGTATCAATTTCAATTAAGTTTCAGCGGAGATGTCCAGGTGCAAGACTTCCTCTGTCTTGAACTGCAGCAAAACTTCTAACTCATTTACAAAGAATATGCTTACAATTCCACTACACGTAGCACCTAACATTGGATCCAGTGATACTATATTGTAATCCTCACACTATGTAAAGTTAAATATACCAGTTGTGAACAGGTGTTTTTCTCTGTACTTAGAAATATGAGACAAGGAAGTATAATCCTTAAAATTCTAAAGACAAAAAGGGGCATCAAAAATCAAGATTATATTTATTTGTGTTTGTTCATAAAGGGAGGCAGTGGGAGGAGAACCTTCCAAAATGTAGGGACTAAAGAATTGCATTGAAAGAATCAGCTTCAAAGGGCATCAAGAACTGGCTTTGACACTTTACTGACCCTAAAGCACAGCACTGAAATGGAGAAGCTTGCAGGTGGCTGATCCAAGCATGTATTGTTGAAAATTGTTTCAAGGCTAAGTGCAAGCTCAGGAGGCCAACACACCCAACAAGCGTGGGTCAACACTTTGTCTTCAAACAAGCAGCAGTGCAACCTTAAACTGAACTTAAACTTTAACATTTTTAAACCATAGAGCAGAAGTACACTGCTCCAGATAAATTTGGATTCATCCCAGACACAGATCAGCCAGAGATTCCTTAGATACATGACTGCTTCAGGTTTGGATAAAAGAGAGAAACTCAGCAAGTTAACATACGACTTTACTTAGTAAGCCCAATAGTGGACAACATTATTGCTAGTTGAGGAATCAACAAACGATTTGCTAAATTTGAAAAAACACTAAAATCGATTGGTGATTATTTTAAGCCAGAAAATAAGAAAAATCAGCAGCAGTTAGAAGAATCTGTTTACTCATTCATTAATGAGCTGCACAAGATGGCTGAAGAGTATGAATATGGAGGCCTAGGCCAGAATTTTACTTGCCACGAGAATCGGAGCAGACAAGCGGCAAACCATGGAAAGGTCAATTGATCTAAGGTGGGATTTTACAGTTTTGGGACAAGAGAGGACATAAAATTCCACTCCTAAAATCTGAACTTATCGGGGCTAGGACTTTTGTAGGAGTACCGGACAAAATGTTCTCAGACATGCTACAAACAAAGGAAGATATAACCCTCGAGAAAATGATCCAGATTGTTAGGAAATCGGAATTCCATGTGTAGCACAGGTATATTTTAATTTTGAGAAAGTAAACCCCACAGTCCAGTTAGTTACACAGCACAGAAATAGAGGCCAAGTGCAGCAGTGTTATGACCAACCAGTGGAGTGACCATGGCAGTGCTGTAGAGCAAAGCTCCCCAGAGATGAGATCACTATCCTATAATTTCAGCCTAATGTTTTCAATCAAATAGAATTGGACATTGTGACAAACTATGTAAGACCAAAAAACCTCAGGGCACTGAAAACCCAAAGATGATTCATGGGGTCAAGATCGCACATAGCAGTGCTTCTTGGGATGAGGTCAAAGATCTTGGATTTTAATTTTGGAACATGAATATTTTGGTTAACAGCTATCTCTCAAACACTAAATTCAATACAGAGGCCAGTGTAATGGGCCTATTGGATAAAGAACCATGGCTGTTGACCCAAAGGCTGAAGCAACCCATGATACACCTGTATGGAGCAGAATATATAAAGATCCTGGTGAAAGACACTCTACAAATGACACTGAAGTATATTAAGGTCATCTACGTATCTCCAAGTGCAAGGCACGGGCCCAATCCAGTCTCTGGTGGCTAGGCATTTCCAGGGCGATTGAGGACATTGTAGTAAACTATCAAGTATATGCGCTGCATGGACCAAAGAGAGCCCCTAATTTCCACATAGTTCCCTACCAGACCACAGTAGAATGTGGCCATCAATCTATTTGTCCTTAACAGCAAATTATTTTTTATAGCGGTGGAAGACTTTTTCAGATGGATTGAGAAGAAGAAATTATATATGACGATCACCATAATTAAGGAAGTAAAAGAGATGTTCATCAGTCATGGCATCCCGGATGAGATAGTGTCTGATAAAGGCCCACAGTTTCCACATGAGTACTTCACATACTTGCCACCATATCCAGCTTCTACAGCTATACTAGCTCCTCGAGATACCCTAGAGGAATATAATATATGCAAACTTAACAAGGAAATTAGGAGAGCAAAGAGGGGCAATAAAAGAATACTGGCAGGTAAAATAAAGGAAAAAAATCCGAAGTTGTTTTGCAAGTACATCAAGGGCAAAAGGATAACTAGAGAAAGAGTGACCAGAGTGGTAATTTGTTTGTGAAGTCAGGAAGTGTTGATAGCGTTAAATTTTGTGTCGGTGCTCACTAATGAAAGATACAAGGTGGTCATAGAAATCAGGGAGAAGGGCTGTAATAATGTTGAAGAAATTGATATAGATAAGAGGAGGTTCTAAGTGGTCTGGGAGATGTAAAAATAGATAAATCTCCAGGGCGAATGAAATGTATTCCAGGTTGTTGGGTGAGAAAACAGCAAGGGCGCTGGCAATAATTTTCAATTACTCTCTGGCCACAGGAGAGATGCCAAAGGACTGGGGAACAGCCAATGTGCACCATTATTCAAAAAGGGAGAAAGGGATAAACCAGGGTACTACAAGCCAGTCAGTCTAACCTTAGAAGTGGGGAAGGTATTGGAAGCAATTCTGAGAAACAGAATTAATCTGCATTTGGAGAGATAAGGATTAATCAAGAACAGTCAGCATGGTTTTAGGGAGGGATCATGTCTGACCAACTCGATTGAATTTTTTGAAGAGCTGATCAGGGGTATGGATGAGGACAATGTAACTGATATAGCCTTTCAGAACTTTAGTGAGGCTTTTGGTAAGGTCCCACATAGAAGATTGGTAGCAAAGGTTAAAGCCCATGGGATCTATGGAAATTTAGCAAATTGGATGCAGAATTGACTCAGTGGCAGGAATCAGAAGTAATGGTCAAGGGGTGGTTCTCTGATTGGGAACCTGTGTCCAGTGGGGTCCTGCAGGGTCAATGTTGGGGTCTTTGCTGTTTGTGGTTTATACAAATGATTTAGACTTGAACGTAGGAGGGTTGATTAATAATTTTGTGGATGATACAAAAATTGGTGGGGTGGTAAATAATGAGGAACATACCTTAGATTAAGGAGGATCAGTGGCAAGTGGAATTCAATCCAGATAAGAATGAGGTGATCCACTTGGGCAGGATAAACAAGGCAAGGGAATACATAATGAATGACAAGTCTCCGGGAAGCACTGAGAATTAGCAGGACTGTAGTATGCATGTACACTAGTCCGTTAAGGTAGTAGGACAGGTGAATACAGTGGTTAAGAAGGCATATGGTATACTTACTTTTATTAGCTGAAACACAGAATTAAGAGCAGGGAGGTGATACTGGCACTATACAAAATGTTGGTTAGGCCACAGCCAGAGTATGTGCCATTCTGGAATCCAAATTGTAGGTAGGATGTATAAATCTCCTTGTGTTATCAGGTTGTTCCTGGCTGGAGAGATTGGATAGACTGAGTTGTTTTCCTTGGAGCAGAGAATGAGAGGGAACATGATTGAGATGTATAAAATTATGAGCGGCATAAATAGATAGGAAAAAAGATTTCCTCTTGGTGGAGGGATCAATAACCAAGGACATAGGTTTAGATAAGGGTCAGGAGGTTCACAAGGAATGTGAAGAAGAACTTGTTCATCCAAAGGGTGGTGGGAATCTGGAACTCACTGCCTGAAAGGATGGTGGAGACAGAGATGCTCCTAACATTTAGAAGTATTTAAAAGTGCACTTGCAATGCCAAGGCATACAAATGCTGGAAAATGGGATTAAAATAATTTGGTGGTTTGTATTTGACTGAAGAAGACATGATGGGCTGAAGGGCCTTTTTCTGTGCTGTTGACCTCTATGACTATGACTTGCCATAACCATGAAAGGATAACAAGATTTGAATTAAAGATTAAAGATCTTGAGAAAGAGAAAGAGAGAGAATAATATCATTAGGAAAGACAATAATCAATACTGGTCCTAACTGGTTGGCATCCCAGAAAATACAGTCAGGAGAAATAGGATGAGTTTCCTCTTCAACCCTAGACTGCCCATTCCCACAGAGCAATGGAGGGACATTAAGGAGGATATTCAGATGCCAGAACCACTTTAATATCAACAATTTACCTGAAGCAACAAAGCCTCCTACTCCTCTGATGTTTGTAGAAACAGGATATGGAAAGGTTACAAGGCTTACTGCTTAAATCTAGGAACTCAGTAAGTTGGGGGTGGAGGAGGAAAATGGGTTGCAATAACAAAGTAAACGTAAGGGGTAAATTAGAATAACTTGAAATACATTGGATAAAGACTTGGGGGAGGCACATTGATGTGAAACTGAGTATAGTACACATTGATGGAAGGTAAAACATGACTTGCAGCTGGGGATCAGTTTGATGTTGAAAAGAGCATGTGCAAAGGCAAAAATGGAGATAGCTCCTAGCTTGAACCTTTTACTGTTTATGTGTACATAGTTCTTGTAATTAATAAATACATACAGTTGACCTACTTAAGACTATGAAGACTTCAGTAAGAGCAATTGAAAAGTATTCAATATCCTGCAGCAATATACTCTTTGTGGATCTGCAAGAGTGAGGTAATTTATATATTTGTACACAGCAACTACAATTTGCAATGATTTGGTTCTTAAGAAGGTTAACTCCAAAGCTGTTCCATTAGACAATGCAAAGACCCTCTCTAGGCTGAGGCTGAAAACAAGTCAAGAAATCTTTGGTTCCAGAGGGCACATGTCAGTGTAGATTTTAAGATGATCGATTTGTTTTACCTTCGCACATGCAAAGTCTGGGGCCTTTTCTGGGAACTGGAACCTATGTCAGCCTTCATGTGCCAAATGTTCAGAGGCATTTCAGAACGTCACATTGCACCCAAAAAGGGATCGTTTTCTTTTGGAAATGATTTTGCTCCGAATGTCTTGCCACTACCCTCACGAGATCCATGGGAGTTGTATTAATCAAAAATTCTCAACTCTAGATCTCTTGGAAGTATGATACACTGCAATTGTTCCTGAATTAATTCATTCATTTCTGAATCTCTATAACTGTAATTAAAGTTAACATGCTGTGTTTAATCTTTAAGTGAAGGGTAATCCTGCTAAATAGAAGATCCACAGGGGTTTTTAAATTTGCTTTACTTTACAGCTGAGGAGCTGAGGCCAGCTGTAGCTCAGAGGGACAGGTGCAGGGAATAGCATTTCACAATCAATAATACCACACTCGATGGGGTGATGCTGCAAGAATCATAAAACAAAGAAAAAAATGATTTGATTTTACCAATGCTCACTTAGCTGAAAGTAGTTTTGAAATTTCTAATAGAAGAGTCAAATTTTCTCTAAAATATATGACCGTATAATTCAATTACTGCTACAAACTTGCACTTTTATGAGTACCCATACTTTAACGAGACTTCTTAAATAAAAAGGAATTTGACCAGAAGTTGATATCTTGAACTGATCTTTGTGTTTTCAAATAGCCCAATTGGTCTTGAACCTACCTAACATTCATTTCAATTTTAATAGGATGATTACCCATTGGGTTCTATGTTCAGCATCTGACCCAACAAAGAAAAGGATAATTTAATCCATTATTTTCACTCTACTCGAATTTGTTTTATTCTTTAGTTCTCTTCCTACTCCCAATGGCATATGAGGCAGGCAAAGCATGTGCTTACATCTGATTCCATGGCTAGTTTTTCCTGGGATAGGTTGCTAGCAAGAGGTTACTGCTTGATAGGCATCACTCCATCCCAACATGGCTGACCAGAAGACTCTCCCATTCTTATTATCTGCCATAGGCATATCGGAAGGATTAATAGGTTGATGATCAGTATGTTTGGTCACCCTCTTTGGCCATCAAGTACCAGAGCAGGACCTAAACTCAGAGCTTCTGATTCACAGGCAGAGATCACTACATTTCAAGTTTTGTTTACATTTTTGAACATTCTATCTTGAATGGAACACTAAAACATTTGAAAGAATTAAACAAGCATGAAGGACTTGGCAACATAATGTGGAGAAACAGTTATTCTTTTTAAATTGATTAAAAGAAAATGAGGGTGAGGCAAATTCAATTGTTTAAATACTCAGAGACATAGATATTGGTGGTGTTGCCATGATTGCTCTTTATTTCTGCAAAACTGCTGACTGATATCAAAACCCCAGATCTGAAACATCAGCACCTTGAAGCTTACCTGTTTTTTCAATGCTTTCATTGCTAACCTGTCAACATAGCTGCTCATAAATTACAATTCACATAATATGCCCAGTCTTTTCTCTAATTCCATAATCCAAATCTACTCAGCCCCTCCAAATATCATTGGTTTTCTTTCCAGTAAAATTACTTTAGAATTCCCATTCTTACTTTCAACTTATCCCATAGTCCTACCCCATATCTGCAGTTTCCATCAGCCCTACATCCCCACATGCTTTGTGCTACTTTAATGCAAAGCTGTTCTTTGTGTCTTCCTTACTTTACATCACTGCTTGGCACTCATTCAACAATGATGTCTGCTGTACTCTCAAACTCCCTGTCTAGTTTGGACAGCCTTACCACCAGGTCCATTGCTTTCAAAACTAGCCTTCATAATCTTTCCTCCAAAGTCTCTTTCCCAAATTTAAATTTTTCCATTTCCTATTTCCTGCTTGCTCAACACTTAGCTTTCTTGTTTGTTGATGAGAAGCTCTTCAAATATTCTCAACATGAAGGAAACGTTTTGTGCAAATTCAAGTTGTATTTTATTATTGTCCTGCAAGATGAAATGTTTCTATTTGTCTTAAAAGGCAATTTGACTTTTAAAATACCAAAATGAATGAGAAAATAAAAATACCTCAATTAGATCAATCCACACTTCTCAGGAAAGAGGAGATTTCTTTGAGGTAAGAACAGAAAATTTGCTGAATGAAGCCTTATACGTTCTGAGACTCATTCAGTTTCAATATATTTAGGACAATATACACAGGCAAAAGCAATGACTCATAGGAACTCGATTGCACCAACAGGGTCATTGTTTGTCCTTGCTTTGAGAGATTCAGGAACAAAAGCTACGCAACTTGTTGGCAAGTACCCTGCCAAATTCAAGCATGTGCAGGATTTATACAGCGTTGGCACAAGGGGGAAGTGGCACTGTAATGCCAAATTGGAAGGGAATGCCTCCAAATCTTTGATAGGAAAGTAAGAACAGGGGAAGTAATCTTACTGCTGTCAACTTCCACTCTTGTGTCGTAAAGGGGAATATAAAGGAGGCACAGATGTACTGCTCAACTACTAAAGGAAGGGTTGTTGACACAGGTCACAGGAAGAAGGCAACGGGGGATAGCATTTTGGAATCAAAATATATCATCAACAACAATTGTCACATGAATGAAATCAGCAAAATTGACCAGCTGGCAGGTAATCATTATCATGCATACTAAATATTGAAAATTTGGCAAAAAAGTCAAGTTTCCACCTGCTTTACCATTGCTGCAGGGGTCCGTCACGGACGAGTGGCAGAAGGAAACTGAAGCACTATGATTTCCAACTGTTTTGGCAAAGTCCCTGATTATATCATCCAGGGGTTACACCTACTTGACTTGTGGCAAGGCACTCCTACCCTTTTATCTTCAGAACAGAAACAGCTGATAAAAACTAAATTGTGTGGAAAGAAAGTGGCATGGTGCAAACCTTGCAAAACAGTCCTGTGCACATTTTCCTCTTGTTTGTTATCTTAAGTACCTTTGTGCACATTTATATTGTGGGATTTCAGTTTCCAACAAATGTCACAGTGGGCGCTGATTGATAATTTGTGAATTCTAATCATGTATAGATTATTGGCTTGCAAATGCTTTACATTCTTTTCTCTATTTGCCCGAACTGCCTGTTATGAACCCAGTCCCAATGTATTAATTTTGGACCAAAGGAGATGAATCAGCTGGTAAAAGAAACAGTTACCTAGTCATAAAAATAAAAGGCAAATAGTGCACAGTTTACTAAAGAGCGTTGCCAATTATAGTCCTCTCCATATCAGCACAAGTAGCACCATGCAATCTTTTTTAATACTATAATTAATCTTTTTCCTGGCAATAGCAAGATTGCATAAATAATCAGGTCGCATTAAAAAACAGAAGGAAACATTGGCTACGAAAAGATTTTACCCTTGATATGAAAAGTAGTGGCCTTAAATGTTCATGATATTAGACAGTGAAGCATTGTGGTCACTAACTGGAATAGTAGCACAGTGCTTCGGTTGCTAGACTGCCTGCACAAATGATTGAGATTCATTAGTTCAAATCCCATTGATTAAGTTAACTTAAGTAAATGAATCTGGACTAAAAGGTTCTTATCTCTAATAGTGGCCATGCAGTGACTAGATTGCCCTAAAAAAACATTTTGTCCCCAAATATCCCTTAGAGAAGAGAACCTGTTTTGTTGCTTGGCCTACATGTCATTCCAGATCCATAGAAGTCCATTTGAGGTTTAACCATTTTAATAGTCCATTTGATGGTTTAACAAGCTACTCAGTTGTGTCAAATCATAACAAATAAGTAATAAAAATAAAACTTATCAGACCTCTAGTATCAACCTAGGCACAGGATTTGGATGTGACAAAGGAAGCCCATTTGATTTGCAAAGATCTAGTTAGTAACATCTGGGATTTGTGCAAACATTGAGAGAGGTTTTCCAAAGGTTAGTCCAACAACAACTCTTCTGTTATACTCATAGAATTAGACCTTTTGGACTCAGCTACAGACTCCCATCTCTTTCAAGGCCTCCCAAAACATTGCAGCATAGTGACATACAGTCAGGATAGAGTGGTCCTGGAATGGAATGGAAGTCCTCAACATTGACTCTGTATGCCAGGAAGTCTCAGGCATCAAGTTAAACATGGTTGAAGAAGTCTCCTGCTGATTACCAACTCCATTCTCCTTGATCTGATGAATGAATATTCATCATTGAGAAGAAGCACTGAGAGTGGCAAGGACATAGTGTGTAGTTTGGGAAAGAACTTCAATGTACATTGCCAAGAGTGATTTGCTAGCACAACAATGCAGAGACCATGCCAGGGGCAGCAACAGCCAAATCTAAAAATGAGATGCCATTCTATTAAAGCAGGACTACATTAGTGCAGTGGTTAGCATGGCTGCCTCACAGTGCCTAGGTTCGATTCCTGGTTTGGCTCACTGTCTATGTGAAGTTTGCACATTCTCCGTGTCTGCATAGGTTTCCTCTGGGTGGTCTGGTTTCATCCCACAGTTCAAAGATGTGCAAGTTAGGTGCATTGGCCATGCTAAATTCTTCGTCAGTGTACCCGAACAGGCACTGAGTGTGGCGACTAGGAGATTTTCACAGTAACTTCATTACATTGTGAAAGGAAGCCTATTTTTGACTAATGAAATAAACTGTCAGTTTAAACAGAGAAAGCAGCAAGTTTTAGACAGAACTAAGTGATACCATAAGGAATGGATAAAAAAAATCAAAGCCCTGCAATCCTGCCACATCCAATTGTGAATATTAGTGGACAATTAAATAATTAAGAGGAGGAGGAGATTTCAATGGCATCTTTATCTCCAATGATTTCAGCACATGGGTACAAAAGAAAAGGCCAATGGGGGCAGGGCCTAAGGCTGACTTCATAGCAGGGGGCTTGCTTCATGTGGGCAGGAGAGGACAATGGGAAGTGGGGGTGGGGATGCTGGTAAATGTAGAGGGAGGGGGTTGGGTGCATCTGATGCTGGCAATTAGAGGGTGAGATCTTTAATGCTGATTTGAGATCAGCGTGCTCTTAAAGGTGCTGGTGATGTTATTAAGCTGCACTTCTCACAATGACTTCACAAAACATGCCCCACTGCTTTAAAACGACAAGGTGTGGGAAAATTTGGACGCAAAACCTGCCTGTTAATCTGATTTTCAGTCTAAACCTGACACCATGCCATTTTCTGGGAAGATTCCATCCTAAGTGGTAAATGTTGAAAGTGTATTGGAAGAATACTTTGTAAAGAAAAGATTTTATGGCTTTGGGAAAGAGCAAGGGAATAGATCTAATTGGGTAGCTTTTTCAAAGAGTCAGCATTGTTACGATGGACTGAATGATCTCCTTCTATGCTGTATAATTCAATGACAGGTAAATTGTGAAGCATAAGGTCCTACTAGCAGCAAATAGAAAGATGACAATTTGTCTTGTTTTGGTAAGCTAGTTAATGGAGTTCAGTTGGCGAGATTGTGGAAGAATTCTTTTCTCATAATTAAATAATGCTTTGGCTCTTTTAAGTCCTCAACAGTGCTTCGATTTAGCAAAGCATACAAAAAAAAGGCACCTTCTACTATGCAATACACTCTTGGTATTGCATTGAAGGGTTTTTGGGGATTAATTTTGTAATATTCTAACACTGAGGCAAGATTGGCTTCAGCTGACACTGGTAAACAAGCAGAAAGAGAATTGTTAGAATTATTTGCAGCACTCTGAAACCAAATATTTTCAATTAAAATTATGGCTATGCTTGCAGTTTGGAAATTTAATCTTTATTGCGTAAACACAGTTAGAATGATATTTCCACTTCTGTGTATATTATTTGCTTATTACCAAACCATCTATTTAGCCTACTCAAAATTGAAAAGGAAATGTATTTCTTTGCAAAGCATAGAGATATTTGTTATCTGAATATATCACTGAAATATATTACTAACTGGGTTAGTTTCAAAAATTTAATAATGCATAGTTTTAAAAAGTAGCTCCCATCAGTTCAATGAAATATTTAATCATTGTGCACAGTTGCTAACAACATGGCCTGAGACCAGCATTAATTTCTTTGTCACAAGAATCTTATAGCACATAGGACGACCATTTGGCCCTTCAAAACTACACTTAGTTAAAAATACACAGTGGTCTTAGCAAATGAAATGTCAGGACTCCTACTGTCTTAATGTGAAGGATTTGGGCAAGAAAAGACTCAGCAATTGGAAACACACACAGTTTTAACCTTATTTGCATACATATTATATCTTTTACATTGACAAGTAGCAGGAACAACGAAAGTTGATTGACCATAGGGAATTCCCAGAAAGCAGCCATAACATCATATAATTTACAAGCTAAATTAAAATAATTTGATCTTTGACAGGAAGAAATGTCAAACAGTAGGCAGTCCACTACAAAATATGGTACACAGCATCTGAATTCGAACTAATTCATGTCAGTCATATCTTTATACATATTTTAAGTACGTTTCATGCAAGGTATGATAAATATGCAATCTAATGCCTCCTGTGGTTAAGTTAAAAGGGTCTGGGGTCTCCTAAACTAACTGAGATTACTTAAATAAGAAGAAAAAATAGTGTGGGATAGCAGCGACTGGGTAGGACTTCCATTAACACCCACTATTGAACTCAGCAGGTAATTTTCTGCTGTAATTATTTGACTAAGCCTCGGTTTCTCAAAATCTACTTTACTGGATTAAAAAAAATCTAAATGCATCACTGCATTATTAAAGTTAAAAGAAGCAGTAATATTTTTATAACATTTATGAGTATGTTGGAAATACAAATATTCACATTTGTCAAAGCCTTCAACCTGCTCTTTAGAATTTCTGGATGACAATTTGTTGTTGGGTTGCTGCAGGCATTTTCCACTCATACTGATAAGAAATAACACTTTTCTATAGTATTAGTTGTCCCCATTGCTTTGCTGCTTCTGACGCTCTGAAGTGATAATAAATGTTGAAATGGCTTCATTTGTTGTATGGTTTCGTAAAGTTTATTTGAAATCTTTTAAATCATTCCATTTTCGTAGTCTTTGATGGTTCCTGAAAGGTAACTTGGCCATTCCTCTGAGATTTCCTCAGCATTCAAAATAGACATATTTCCTTTAAATTAATTCAGGCAAATATATACAAATGAAAAAAAAACTTCTTTTCTACATGGACATAAATAACAGGCCAAATGGGGAGCAAAGACAAAAATCAGTCCAGATGAATATTGTTACAATCCCTGTAGGGTCCAATAACTTTTTGACAAGAAAGGAATTCCACACACCAATGGAAAGAAACTTTCTGGACTAGATTTGGCTTAATTTTTTTTACTGTAATAGCCCAACTAAAGTCAACATAATTCAAACATTAATTAATAGCTGAAGGATATTTCAAATAAAAAGATAAATTTTATTTTGAAGTATCGATACAACAAAGATATGCCTCATGTAGTTACAAGCACTCGTATTAGTTTTTGCACCTGTGTGGAACACACAGCCTCCACAACTTAGCCTCCACGACATAAGGTCTCTCACTTTCCACTCAATCATTTCAACCCTTGATTTCATCTTCACCATTCCAACTCAACTTCCAGGATATGATTACCACTGACAAGGCACACATCTATTCCATAAATCTTTATCACTCAGGTCACAACTGTCCCGACGATATAGAGACTCCTTTTTCCGATCTGTTTAGATGATCTGCTTGGTTCTCGCAACACTGAAAGAGCAGCAATGGGCCCTATCCAATCCACAATCTACTGCTCTTTGTGTCTTTAGTGCTCTGCTCTTTCTAATTGTACAATACAGAGTAACATAGTCTCTACACTATTCTCAGGGACCTGCTACATCACCCGGATATGTTCAAAGACTGCCAAACAGAAAACTGTTCCATTTGGAGAGAATCTTGCTTATTTCTGCTTTACACAAATTCTCAGTGAATTCTGAACTGCCAAACAGAAAACATTTTGAGACCCAACCTTACTGCAATTAGTTTTCTATTAGTCTTTTGCTTTTTAGCTGCTCAACCCCATGGCAACCTGAGGTCACATGGGCATTTCTTGGAATCTAATCATGTTATAATAAGGAAACCAATGAATTCTCTTCCAGAATACAGCCATACCCATTCTAGTTTTAAGAGACATTGTACATAAGAAAATAAAGGCTTTCCCTATTTTATATGTCTGCGATGATACATCACTTCCAATAATGGAGACTGCCTGATTATTGGTTAACTTAAATACATTGAAAAATAAATCAGGCAAACTTCTGTTATGCCTGATTTTCTCTGTGAGATCCACCAAGACAATTACTTGTGTCTCAGAACAAAAATGTAAAATCTGCTGTATTTTGTGGAAGCATTTGGGTTTGATTATTCTTTGCAAAAAAAAGCCTGTAAAAAGTAACCTGGATAGAATTTGCTTGAAGTTACACACACTCCCAGGTCACAGCACCAACGTAGCAATAAATTGCACAGCCAGCTAATTTAAATACTCAGAGTAAGTGTAGGCAGTTTAAATAGAGTCCACAAAGCTCAAAAGCAGGGCTAGAGAGGGAAGTTGAAGAGGCCCGAGACATGGGGAGGAGAAGTGGCACAATGTAAAACTATGTAGACAAAAGAGATTTGATGCAGCTGCAGAAGATTAAGTCACTGATTCCTGTGAGGTGTATGATAAAATTACATGGCAACACCAGAGCAGCCAAATGAAGTTAAGAGCATAAGTAGAAGTAAGCCATTCGGCCCATTGATCTGCTCTGTTGTTCAATGAGACTATGACTGATTTGATGTGATAATCCTTATCCCCACTTTCCTGCCACATCCCCATAACCCTTGATTCTTTCACAGATAAAATTTTTTTTTATCTCAGCCTCCAACATGCATTATGACCTAGGCTCTACAGTCTCTGCAGTAAAGAATTTCTGCAGAGGAATTCACTACCCTCTGAGAGAAGGGATGCATCTGCATTTTGTTCTTAAATGGGCTACCCCTTACTCGAGATTGCACAGCCAGCTAATTTAAATACTCAGAGTAAGTGTAGGCAGTTTAAGAGAAAACAACCTGGCAGCATGTATCTTGTCAAGCCACCTGTGAATCCTACATGTCTCAGTAAGTTCACCTCTCATTCTTTTAAACTCCAATGTGTACAGGCCCAACCTACTCAACCCGTTCTCAGAAGAAAATTTGACAAATTTGGGGAGCTATTGGGAGCAGGCCTGCATTGTTGTGCAAATTCTTTATTTGTAAATAGCTGCTTCTCATTGAATAAATCTTCTCGTTTTATACCTGCCATATCAAGTCGACTCAAGTTATTACACTGACAATGAGGACAAACTAGATCAGTCATTGAAAGCCTGCAGTGCAGAGTTAGAGAGGGAAGGGAGTGATCACTCAAAGTATAAAGGAGAAAAGGAACAGACTCTGTTTCAAAAATGCCAATATTCAGGAAAATAGTGCCATGCAATCCTGCAGTTGAAAGTTGAAGGGGAAGTGAATTGAGAAGCTGCGTTTATTTAGTGGAAAACAAAATAACAACTAAGGTAAAACTAAGCGTGATACTGCTCACCATCTGTGGTTCACAAACGTACCGTCTAGTGAGGAGTTCGATGTCACCCAAAGCTCCAGCCACAAGAAATTTGACCAGCTAGTCAGTTTAGTTAAGGATCATGGGGGTGGCATGGTAGCACAGGATGCTGCACAGCACCAGGGATTCGGGTTCAATTCCCGGCTTACGTCACTATCTGCATGGAGTTTGCACATTCTCCCCTTGTTGGTGTGGGTTTCCTCCGGATGCTCCAGTTTCCTCCAACATTCTGAAAGACGTGGGCATTGACCCGAACAGGTGTGGACTGTGACTACTAGGGGAATTTCACAGTAACTTCATTGCAGTGTTAATGTAAGCCTTACTTATGACTAATAGATAAACTTTAAAAACTTTATAACCCTTGACCTTTGTTTATCATGCAGAGATGCAAATTTCCTGCTGCCGTTAGGGAAACAGTCCTCAGCTTCATGGCCAAACTTTGATGACTGGTTGAGCACTGAGAGTTTGCGCCTTCCTGGGGAAATATGCTGAGGGCTGGTTTGGTTTTGGGATCTAAAACCTCAACAATCAAAAGAAACTGCTTGCTGAAACTACAATTCCACTAGAAAAAAAATGGTCTAAATGACTGAGTGCACTGAGGAAGGTGTTTGCGAGCTGCAAGGCATGCAGACTGCAGTTGTGGCGGGAAATGGCTGCTTCTAGGAACAGCCTGAGTGAGGGCGCAGTGGGGCCTGAGGAGATAAAGATGAATCATTCAGCACCAGGGTCTGAGGCATGGTTTTGGTGTAGAGGAGACCACCCCCAAGAGACATGCCAACGCAATGGAAAATGGAGAGTGAAGCAAGCTGCACAGAACATTCCAAAACGAAAGGGAACAATGAATAAAACCCAAGTGGATAAGCTGGTGGAGGAACCAAAGGACGGATCCAAGGCTTACACATTCAACAAGATTCCTACTTGGCTAGAAACCATGAAGGTTGTTTTAATGGTCAATGACTGGACCCTGAAAATAGAAGTCGATACGGTGCAGCAGCCACTATCATAGGAAAAAACATGTACAAAAGGGTCTGCAATCCTTAAGTCTTGGCCATTCTGGTGACATCCTCTTGAGACATGCTGAAATAGTGGGAACAATGTCGGTGCCTGTATCCTATATGAATCAATCAACTTAGCTCTCCATCATGAAGATTGAAGGACAGATGTCTGGTCTTATGGGACAGGATCATTAAAACAAATAAAACTGAACTGGCTGGAAATACTTAAAGTTCAGAGTGGGCCATTCCAAAAGCTCCTATGCAAATATCAGGGGGTGTTCCAGACAGAATTTGGTCAGATAAAAGGGGTCTCCCCCACTGAACACTGAACCATTTACCTAAACACTGAAGTCACATTACGTTTTTCTGAGCTTGTCCAGTGCCCAGAAAGTGAAGGTTGAACTGAAGAGACTGAAAGACTTGGGTATTATTAAGCTTGTGCAGTTTTCCAGATGGGCATGTACATTGTTCCTGTCCTGAAACTGGACCACACAATGAGAATCTATGGGGACCAAAAACTAACAGTAAGCTCAGCTGAATCATTATCACATTCCAAGGACAGAAAGATCTCTATGCTAGTCAGTAGGGAGCCTCAGATATTCAAAGCCAGACCCAAGTCTTGCTTATTAACAGCTTGGAAAAAGACCCCAGGAAGTTCATTACAATAAATAACCACAAGGGTTTAAGTCAGTACAATCATTTTCCATTTGATGTTTCATAAGTTTGCACCATTTTTCAATGCAACATGGACAGTCTGTTACAAGGAATACCCAAAGCGGTAGTATACTTGGACAATGTCTTTGTTACGGATGTTTGACCTGAAGAATATGCTGCAAATATGGAGGAGATCCTCAAGAGGCAGCAGTGCTAACCACTGTGCCACTACGCTGCCAAAAGGTTAGGTTCCTGGTTTCAAATTGGATGCAAAGACATTGCAGCCCCTCAAAGACAAGTTCAAAGTTATTAAAGGAGTGCCTGCACCTCGGAATGTGACAGAACTGAAGTCCTTCCTAGGAATAGTCATTTACTATGGGAGGTTCCTGCTGAATGCATCAACAAATCTGGCCTCCCTAAATCATCTTTCAAATAAAACATCAACACTGTAATTGGGGAGAAATGCATAAAGAGGCTTTGTCCAAGTAAAACAAGCTTTACAGTCATTGACATTGCTCACTCACTTCAACCCACTTAGTAGTTAGTTGTGATGCTTCACCATACAAAACTGGAGTAGCTTTATCCCATAGAATGGCAGATGGAATGGACAGACCATTTGTCAGATGCTAAGGAAGATACTCACAAATTGTTAAAGAAAGCCTATCGCTTATCTTTGCTATGAATAAATTTCATCAGTACATCTATGGATGCCACTTCACAATCATGTCAGACCATAAGCCATTGTTGGGGGTTATCCGTGAGGATAAATCAATGCACCCTATTGCCTCAGCCAGGGTACAGAGATGGGTCTTGCTGCTGGCAGCATACAGCTATACCTTCCAGCATAGGTAGAAAACACAGATCTCAGATGAAGATGCACTTAGCTGCCTCCCACTGACCATACCTTCACCATCTATTCTGCCAGAGATAGTCCAAGTATCAGTCAGCACCTTTTGCTTGACCTTTGACAACAATGGGGCCCTAATTGTCCACGACTTAATTGCTTTGCACTTCCTGGACACTTAGCCTGCCTCGGCAGCCCACATTAAGTTGTGGACAGATAGGGACACATTATTACCAAAGGTCAATAAAATGGTGTTGGCAGGATGCCCACTTTGAAAAGGCAGAGCACATGAAGCTGTATTTGCCATGCAGGGTCAAGATAACCTTTGAAAATGGAGTGCTATTGTGGAAGGCTTGTGTCATCATGCTACCTCCAGTATGATTGCACCCACCCCCACCAAGAGCTAAAATATTAACCAGTTGCTACCTACATATAGTGACCTGGTATTGATAGAGAAATTGAACAAATCGTGGGGCACTGTGAAAGTTTTCAGACCCAGCAAATGTTACCACCAATGGTGATCTTGCACAACCTGGGAATGGCTGCACTGTCTGTAGTGCTGGCTTCAGACAGATATAATTGGGCCTTTTTTGGGGCATGTTCTTGACTCTAGTAGATGCTCATTCCAAGTGACTGGATGTTCAGCCCTTGCTACATCTACTATTGATAAATTGGGGAAGATTTTCATTATCCATGATCTTCCCAAAGTATTGGCATCAGACAATGGAACAGCTTTCACAGCTGACAAATTTTAGACTTTTGTCAAGTCCGATGGCATTCATCATGTCAGGTCAGCTTCTTACTATTTGGCCTCAAATGGGTTGGCAGAGTGAGTTGTGCAAACATTCAAGACTTCTGTGAAGAAGCAGGCTCATTGGTCATTGCCATTGTAATTGGCAAGATTTTTGCTATCCTACAACACTATTCCATATGCCACTAGAGGGATCATGCCTGCAGAATTGCTAATGGACCAATGCCTGCATAACCATTTAGACTTGGTGTTCCCAAATTTACTAGGGAGCATTAGGGCTAAAAAGCACACTATGACTCTCAGAAAGTGGACAACCTAGTTTTGGCAAGGAATTTTGATGCTAGGGAAGATAGTGGTGAAAACAGGGCCAGTTTTGTAGGTGGTGGAGGCACAGGGTTGTCAAGTGAAGAAGCATGTTGACAAATGTACAAAAGGGTAGACGCAGCTCCAGGAGACAAGCAAGTAGGTCTTGTATTTGTTTCAGGTTCTGACCTTGAAGTCTCAACACCCAGAGTTAGACTAAGGGAGCCTCTGATTTTGGTTGCAAGGCAGAATGGGCCAACAACAGAAATAGCTAATTCATCTGCTCCTTTAATGGATTCTGTTTCTTTGACTGCTGAGCAGACACTGGCAGAGTCGCTGGGTTCCACAAGGGTCCAAAAGTCTCCGAACAGATTGACATTATAAACTAACCTCTCCCTGGTGTTCCCACTGCAATATTGTCGTCTGCACATCTATGTGTATAACTATTCTTCTCTTTGATTGCATTGGTGTTGCTCAAAGACTTAAGGAGGAAGAAGTGTGGTAGCGTGGCCCCTTTAAGAGATGATCTTTTGCAGCCACATGACTCGACTGGAACCAATAGAGCACGAGTGCCCAAACCTCAGCCGATCGAGAATGTGGCCCACATATCTCCGGGGTTGGAAGTCAGCAGAGCAAGTTGGGGAATTGTTGGGTGCAGAGCTGTGTTACTATGTTGCAAATCCTTTAGTTGTAAATAGTTGCTTCGCATTGAATAGATCTTGTTTTACAGCTGCCATATCAAGTCGCCTAGAGTTATCTGACAACCATCCTATTCCTCTTGCTGAAATCACTCTCACTTTTGCTTCTGCCGCACAAATTAGACTCCAGAACAAATGATCACAGCCAATATATCTCATGCAGTTTTTTTTTTGACTTTACAATTTTCCAACACATTATTTTCAGTACTATTTACTACATACTAATTCGGTAAAATGAAAATTAATCATATTCCATTTGCTTCTGTCCTGTGTAAGTTCCTTATAGTTTTATCATATGAATGATTACATTTCGAAATCAGTTACACAGACATTAGAAAATCAGAAATTTGCTCTAAACGTTATTGGTTTCATTTATATTGGTTTTAATTCATTTATATCCTTGAAGTCCATTGTCAGCATTTGGCCTGGATTTTCCTGTTCGCAGCAAAGCAGTGGTGTCCACCTCTGATTGCACAAAAGATAGAAATACTTGGCTGGTTTGTGAGCTGCTGAGGCAACTTCCTCTTCTTCCTGCAGCAGGGCCCAGCATTGAGACTACAGTAACTCTTCCAGCATGGTGTACTGCCAGAAAAACTGATGATTGCTGTTGTTCTGAATAACAGCAATCATTAGCTGATCAGTCTGTCAATTTAGAATTGTCTGTGCACTAGATTGGCTGCCTAGGACACTGACCTTTCAGACTGGCAGGCCATTTAGCCAATGAGCCCTGCACCCCACACTCTCCCAGCCGCATGCCAGAAGCACAATTCTTGATGATTAGCATCTGCACCCCTCCTTTACTAAGCTCTGGAGAAAGACACACAGAACTATGTAATGAGGGAATACACAAAAGTGATTGGTGATATACTTATGCATTATTTTAATGATTAACATTATTTTATCTATTTATTTCCTGGTGGCTTTAATTTTTGCATTGTGGTCAGGCTAATATTGTAATGGCCAATGTGTCATGCCCAGCATAGCTATGTCATATTATAAATTTTCAGTCAATATTTTAAAAATTGGATGCAAACGAACTGCTCAGATGGTGAATTTTGGAGTAGCAAAAGTAACAAATCGCCAGCAAATACCTAATTAAATGTGGGTGAAGGTAAATGTACTGCAAAACTATTTGTGGAATTCACAGATTTTCTTGTTTAAGGATGGGTCAACACATAAAAACAATGGAGTTCCCAGACTGTTGGTCACCATACCAAACAAAAGGAAAGATCAAAACTTAATGGTCACTATCAACTAACCACTTTATTGCAATGCCCTCCCCCATCTAAACTAGGCAGGGTGGGCCTCCAAACTGTTAATCCACTTATAATCAGAATATTATAACAGTGTTAACTGTGAATAAATGTGAATTATTAGGACATTAATAGTGTCGTATGATGGAAGTTAATTTTAGTGTATTATCCAGGAATCCAGCAGGTTTGTTAGTCATCAGCCAGACATGGGAATCAGACTCTGAAACTAGCTCCAAGTCAACAAGCAGCCAAAGTACTGTTCCAGCTACAAAGTTCACCTGAGAACTATCTACCTAGATATTTGACTACAATAAACTTCGCAATGTGCTGTGAACCCTTCGCATTACCACATCCTTATTTAATTTTTAAATAATCAAACCCATTCAAGTAGTCATGTGCCTTCCATGTGGAGACTGGAAATCATAATTACAAGATTGAATTCATTTAAATTTACAAAACTGTGATATCGTTATCTATAACCAACCTCTGCATGGATGTGTACATGCATAAGACTCAGAGTATAACATTGCATTAATTAGGGATAATTGTGTGAGAATAAATAACCTTTATTTTAAACTCAAGACAGTTTGCTGAATTTTTTTTAAACACATCCAAGAAAGAAAAACATGCTTCTTTCCAAACAGAACTTTGAATACAGGATGTAAGAAAACAAATACATTGTGTCACTTACATGTAACTGTGGGAAGGTAAGGCATAGGGGACTATTCTTGAATGGGTAATTGAGCTTCATTTACTGATCTCAGATGCCTTTTTCATTTAAAGTCTGGACAGAAAGGATCTGTCCAGTTTGCCATCTCCCTTTCTCTTCTCCCTCTTCCCTTTTCTTGGCCTGGTCACCATTCATTCTCAGAGTCTTACTCTATTCCAATAGAAAGATATACGCGTACACCCATGTTGGGCTGTGCTGTATTTTGTAAGTGCCTCAAAATTATGGAAAAAAAAAGTCTCTCAGATCCAGCCATATCATTTCCCGTTGACCTTTGCAACTTAAAAGAGCTAAGGAAAAAAAATTAAATGCCTGTAGAACACTCAGAAGAAATCAGCCAGGACCAAATTTGTAAGGAATTGCTGAACCCCTTAAATAATACAGGTGAGATTCCTTTCTGCTGCTTAAAGCATGTTCAACTATATAAGATTAATCAAGGGTGTCACCTGGATCATTGAAGTCCAAAATATCACCAGTGGCACCAAATCAGTGTTACACACTGATTGATATCATGATCTATGCGATGAGTGTGGCATGATGGCACAGTTGTTAGCACTGCTGCCTCACAGTGCCAGAGACCTGGGATTGGTCCTTAGCTTGGGTCACTCCCTTATGGAGTCTGCACATTCTGCGCCTGCATTAGTTTCCTCCAGGTATTTTGATTTCAACCTACAGTCTGAACGGCTTGCTGGTTAGGTGAATTGGCCATGCTAAATTCTTCCTCAGTGTACCCAAACAAGTGCTGGAGTGTGGCGCCTAGGGGATTTTCATAGTAACTTCACTGCAGTGTTAATGTAAACCTACTTGTGACACAAAGAAATAAACTTTAAACTTTTATCAACTCTGCATAATGCTGCACATGCCCTTAACCAAAATGGTATCTGGTGTGAAGCCCATGTGGTCAAACAGGCTATCTAAAATGGCAATTTGTAAAGCACTCTGGGACAATTGGGCAAGAACTAAAATGAAAGGCTGCAATTTAAAGACAGAGACAAACAAGCTGCAACCTTGATGAGTAAATAAACAGGATATGGGTCATCTCCAGGATGAAAGGGACTTTCTGGTCACACTGGGTTATGTACCAGACATAAGGGCATCGTGAACCCTTATTTAGGAGGGAGGTATGTCACCTATGTGCCTCCAGCACCTGCAGACATGGCCACTGGGGACACATCCAGAGATCGGTGTAGTAGCACCCGACTCTTATTGATCAGGGGGATCAAGTCCTGATCAATTGATTGGCAAAGGTCAAAAGGGGCGTGAAACCAAACAGGGTATAAAAGGTGTTGCACAACTAAGAATCTCTCTCTCTCTGACCCCACGGACAACCAGCACAAGAAGAGCCACCACACCTGAGAAGGAAGAAAGGAAGGTCAGAACCTGAGTGCTGTGCCAGGCCAGACCAAAGGACGAAACTACGCAGATGACTACTGAGACTAGCGCACAGATAAAGGCCAATATCTGCTTGGGTACTTGCCAGTCACGCAAAGTTAAGTCAAGGTCTTGTACTGGACTTGAATTCTAGTATTTCCTGTAAGATAACTTATTGTTAGTTGGATGGGTGATTATTGATTGTGTGGGTTTAAATAAATATTGGTTGTACTAATAAGATGTCTACTCATAGTTATTTGCCCAACATATAAGGGTTAAAACAGACTGTAGCGGGCAACATCCAGCAGAAGAATGGGTCATACAACAATGCCACCTTAGTCCAACATAAAACAATAGGCACCACCAAATCTGATTTCATGCCCCTGAATTGTGAATTAAAATGTTCTGTTAAGCAATGTCAAGCAAAGCAAATATATAGTGAATAGCAATGCCTTTTTTTTAACCTAGCACTTGATTATCTGGGGTAATAGGAAAGGACAGTTAATCTCTAGCAATTTTTTCTAGTTATCCATTCACCTTACCTCGATCTCTACATATTCATGTAGTCGCTTGCAGGTGGCAGAGAACGTTTCAGATGTCCCAAATTCAAAATACCAGAATTTGTTCTTCATTCTGAAAGAAATGGACACAGCAGATTACTTCATGTAACTGGTTTTTTGGAACAGATACTTTGAATGAGCACTGATCAAAAAGGACTGGCCAATAACTTATTCGAAACATCCAGCATCAAGGTACTTTTGGTTATCAAAATGCAGCTGACAACATGCATACCGTTCTTCTAGCATCAAGTACACCAAGGAATATATTAGCAAAACATGACCCTCTGGGTTTTTTGAGCTGCCACCAGCTTTGCCATCTTTACAGCTCAGAGTCTTCTGAAGAACAGGGTAAGTGTGGGGATAAAAAAATTCAGCAATGGGAGGCACAGGCTTAGTGATATTATTGCTATTATTCCAGCTAATGTTCTAGAGATCTGAGTTTGAATCCCACCATGGCAGATGGTAGAATTTGAATTCAACAAAAAATACCTGGAATTAAGAATCTACTGCTGACCATGAAACCGTTGTTGATTGTTGGAAACACCCATCTGGTTCACTAATATCCTTTAGGGAAGGAAATCTACTGTCGTTGCTGGCCTACATATGATTCCAGATTTACAGGAATGTGGTTGACTCTCCAAGGGCAGTAAGGGATGAGCAATAAATGCTGGCCAGCCAGCAATGTCCATGTTCCACATATGAATAAAAAAAACTGTTAGAAGGCTGGTTTCGTCGCCTGAATTTGGAATCGCAAATCCAAGGTCAGCAAAACAGATCAAAAGTGATCTTGAAAAATGACACCAAAGCTCTGGAAAACTCTGCAGATATTAATAGGAGACCAGAGATGCCATTTTCTAGTGTGCATATATGTATATATATATATATGGGGCGGCACGGTAGCACAGTGGTTAGCACTGATGCTTCACAGCACCAGGGACCTGGGTTCAAATTCAGCTTGGGTTACTATCTGTGTCGAGTTTGTACGTTCTTCTCATGTCTGCATGGGTTTCCTCTGGGTGCTCTCATTTCCTCCCAAATTCCGAAAGACACACTGGTTTGGTGCAATGATCTGAACAAGCTCCAGACTGTGGTGACTAGGGGAATTTCACAGTAATTACATTGCAGTGTTAATGTAAGCCTTACTTGTGATAAGTAAATAAATTTTATTTTTATTACTTTATTTTATATAGGCTTATATTTTATAAATTCATGCAGAGGTCTTATATCTCTAATATATGTAAAGTAAAAAATATTTGTGTCCTACACATAAAGGTTTATGCACCCTTTGTTCTTATTGTTACTTCCCGAACATTATTAAAATCAGAACTATTGCATTCCTTTTTAAAGCTACAAACTATTTTATGGTGCTGAAAAGTAGTTCCAACTAAGAATTCTTAAGAAGAAGGGGAAGAAAAATACACCAAATAAAACCTAACACCAGAAATCAGTGCTGAAACGGCAAAGTCAATTTGGGATACTGCATTTCAATACCAAATGATGCATTACACAACCTCTCAGTGTTCTTAGCAATGGCGAGTGGGAAGCTACACTGCTGACATCCACTGCATGGACTAAAGTTGATTATCTGTTGAGTTGAAACAAATATTTCTTTACTTAACTTCATCTTAGAATCTCCTTTTGTGAATTGCCTGAAATCAATTTAAATGCTTTAATCTACTGCCAACTGTTGCTTATTTTGTAAATATGTCTTTTACTTTTAATTACACAAACTGCTTGAAGATGCTGATTTTTCTATGAAGCTAAATGCATATCGGAGTTTCCATTTCTATGATCCTGCCAAAGTGTTCATTTGGCCCCATATACAGATAGCCTGTGCGTGGAAGGAAATAATTTATATTGCTTGTTGTCCTGAGCTGTCCAAAACCTGCTCAAAAAAATGGGTTAGGTACTTACTCAATTCTGGCAGCAAAGTACACAGCAATTCAGCATTGTTCCACCATTAAAATCTAAATGACCTAGAAAGAAAATCAATAATTCTAGTCAGCCTTCTGGCTACTGTTTAGCCAGTGGGTATAGATTTCCTTTGGTTTTCTTAGTTCCTCAGGGAGAATTGTAACCCTAGGGAAGTAATAATGAGTTTGCAGCCTAGTTTAGCTCACTGCTGAACATCTGAGTAGTTGAAATTGTACAGTGTCAGCGCTTTGTATTATAGATTAAACTTGTCATTGGTCTATTGTTATAGGGTGGCAACATCCTACTTAACCTTTGGGCACTACACAGGAGTCTGTGGTGCATTTCATATTTACTAAGGAAAGACTCAGTCAAATTAAAACAGTTCCAGGGGAAGACAATATTACACTACTGATATTTTATAGATTTGTTTGAACTGAGTTGCAGTTTAAAAAATGGGAAAAATGTATAAACAGAATTTGTGACTTTTACATTTGTTTGTTTTGTCAATTAGTACTAGCTTAATTGCTGAGTGCGGTTACAATAACACCAAAGGGTGAATAATGTTAATGCTTCCACTAAATTCAGGTTTCAAAAACACATTTAGAGCTCCTTAAAAGGGAAGGATAATGCTGATTGAGGTAGAACCCATTAACACTAATGGATGTTTGTTGTCTTGTTGAGGAAGGCAAGACAGTCAATAGTTTACTGAGGGACAGCACTGAGTTGGGTCTCTCTACTACACAGTAAGGGAGAAGTCAATCACATTTTTTTTTCGACTTGACTGAGCCTGATCCAATCTAGCATTGTGAACTAGATGTCTAACAGTTAAGATTTGCAGTTTTGAGTCTTTATTGCCACAGAAATAGAATTTCCTTTTCTTTCCATTGTCAAAGGATTAAGTTGTGAGAAGAGATTAAGACTTAAAGAAGTCAAAATTTGGTGACTGCTTAGTAAGTAAATTTACCAACTAGTTTGATACTGCACCACAAAGATCAAGGAAGTCACTTTTCAACCATTATTATGTCAAATTAGCTCAGCTTCAAGCTTCCTAATTTTAGCTATTCTGCTTTTTTAAATATTTTCATTCATGGAATCTGGGCATCACTGGCTGGGCCAGCACTTATTGACGATCCCTAAATGTTTTTGAACTGAGTGGCATGCTAGGCCATTTCAGAGGGCAGTTAAGAGTCAACCACATTGCTGAGGTTTGAAGTCACATGTAAGCCAGACCAAACATGGATGATAAACCAGATAGATTTTTACCACAATTGACAACGTCAGCACTAAACTTTTAACTCCGGATTCTTATTGAATTCAAGTTTCACTATCTGCCATGGTGGGATTTAAGTCTCCAGAGCATTACCGTTGATCTCTGGATTACTAATCCAGTGATAGTACCATAATGCTACCATTTCTCCGAGGTGCATCTATTTAGAAAAAATCAGGTTTCTCTGTTACTCCCTCTCTCTATTGCCTCCAAGTTAGACTATCTGCAAAATCCACTAGTTAAGGCTAATTAATGTTTGCCAATTTGAGAAGCTTGCCTTGGGGGACCTGACTGAAGTGTTTCACAAGTTGTTTTTCTGCTCCATGATACCCTAGATAACAGATTTGTGCACAATATATGGACCTTCTCCACTGTTTAGGTCCTTGTAACCTGATCATCGCACTGCACACGTTATTCCTAGTCTATTGAATAGTTGATGAAAGTGCAGTTATCAATTCAACAAGACTCGAAATACAAATCAGAGCTATGCAAGATTTATGCTTCTTGACACCAATGCTCCCTCAAGTCAGAATCCACTGTGATGACAAGATTTGAAGGTGCTTTCATTTGGCTCTGTATAAGAATGTATTCATAATTTGGCTAAGTGGCAAAAGTATTCAGCAATTGAACAGTTAAAACATGAATCATTGCCTGATCTCCATCAGATTTCATGACAATTAAAAAAAACAAAGAAATCAAGAAGTCCATTTGTGTGGCCTATTGAAATAGTCTTAATTGGTTTCCACAGAGCACTAGATTCATGCTCTGTTCACCTCTGACATTTCAGCCCCAGATAGTCTAAATCATCAGAATCATGCAAAATGACTTATAAATGACCAAACATGAGATGTATTGGTTTTTAAAATCACAAATCCCATAAATTATCCATCCTTTACGCAGCCAGTCACAATTTAAGTCAGAACTAAAAGGTGTGACCTTCAGAACGCTTCCTTATAATTCTGACACATGACAGACCGGAGATCTTAACAATAGCAATGAGTCATTATGACCGTATGAAGACAATAGAGAAAGATTTCACTGTTCAATGTGGGAAATTCATTCTTTGTACTTGCATTTCCAATTTTATTAGAAAAGACATGCAGAGAAAATCTTCCTCCTCAACCACCATCCCATATTTGTTGAGAATTTTTAGGTTCAATTCTTTTTCAAGTAAAGGTTCAGCTAAAACCATCACACATCACGATTTGTATTTAAAAAACGTCTGTGCTATTTTTGGCTCAGAGCAAAATCACATTTTTAATAATTTATGTTAGCAAGGTTGACATTCATTGTCTACATCATAGAAGAGTGACCAATCCACAGACACAGCAGAGGCCTATTCATACTCAACACAGCAGGAGCAGAAGGAACTGCTTGGCTTAGGGATTTTGCATTCACTCACTAAATAACTAAATTGCCCTCAGTGCCTCAAAAGGTTGGCCTTCCCTTTTCAGATGTTTGGTCCAACCGAATAGTTTATTCGGCTACTTAAAAGTCAACTATATTGAAATGGGATTGGAATCACATATAGAGAAAACAGGTTTATTTCATTGCTCAGCCAGTTGGCATTTTACAACAACCTGACAGCTTTTACCTGTTACCAGTTTTTAAAACTGAATTCAAATATTAAAAATCTCAAATATTCTGGATTATGAGTCTAGCCTTGGAATGACTTGTCCAATAACATATTCTACCATATCACTAACATTCAAGAATGAAATGAGTCCTGCTTTTCCTTAGCATAAATTATGCATCCCTGGAAACAAATGGCAATAAGAACTTGTTTGTCTAAAGGTTTGAGTTCATCGTGTAAAAAAGAGAAATAAATGGATCTGGTAAAAGAAGTAAATTTAACACCCCTGTATTAGAGTAAAATCACATGTTAGTCAAATGCCATATCCCATTGTCTCAATATCAGCAGAACAAGGTTGTTTACTTTATACGTGAACACACAGCCTGAAGCTAGAAGATTACAAACAAGTTGTTGGATGAAGTTTAATGATTGGCAAGATCAGAGTTTTAAAACAATGTTAGTACTGACTAACAGATTAACCAGTGACCATCCATTGGGAAAGAGAGCATATAAGAATGATCTCTCTGCAGTTGCTGTGTTAAAGCTGTATCAGAGATAGATGCTCCCACCATTCTTGAATCAGGAATAAACTATTGTAACCTGTCCCTGGGTTCCCTGTGGTTAATTAGGAGTCCATCACAAGAACCTTAAATTATATTACAATCATTTTTTGCATTTCATGTTTTGTTTTTGCTGTGCTTTGTTGCCTTTTGCAACATGTAAGGGGGAATCATCCTTGCCATTCTGCCCAAAATCAGCTGAGATTTGGTGGAGAATGTCACAAAGTTCAGCAGTGAGCCTTTACTTCACTTCATCACTGAGGATTTTCTATCTTCTCCCTCCGATAGCACTTCAAATGATTGTTTCTTCCCTGTCCACTGTATGCAAGATGTCCCTGGCATCTAACAAGACTACCTTTTTTTACCCACTCCAATGTTTGCTGCTTTCTAGGACGTCATGAACAAACTCCCTTTGTTCCCATGATTTCCCTATAGTGGCTCATTGTCAATCTGTCAGTCCACAGATTCACCTATTGCGAACCTTAATCTAGTCCAAGGGCTTCCCTGGGAGCCTCTCTTATGACCGTTCCTAGGTTCCTAGCATTGGCTGCTATGCTGCAATGGTGTCCCCACTGCTAAACTATGTGGATCCCCTCTCTGCCTTTACACTGAAAAGCCTTCTATCATTGTAGGGATCCTCTTACAAGCACACTGTACAAAATGAAACATTCTGCAACATTTGTAAATTGGTCAGAGCTGGAATGGATAAGGTTTCTTGGAAGCAAGTTGCTAGAAACACTCAGAAGAAGAAAATCTTCAACATATTTAAAATGTATCTGAATAACACACTTCCTACTCTGAAAATAAATGAAAGTGTTTTAATATTCAGATCGTTAAAAGCTAAGAGAAGGATAGTGAAGCTTGAATTAGCTTGCCTTGGGGCAGCACCCCTGCCTCTGAGACCACAGGTTTAAAACTGCACTTAAATACATAATTTCAGCTGACACTTCAATGCAGTACTGAGGGAGGGTTGAATTGATGAAAACTCTTTTCATAAATGTAGCCAACATTTTGATAGAAGACATCATAATACTAGTAGAAGTCACAAGCATTCTTTGCTATTGTCTAACTGTCAACTAAGCTCAGTTGGCTGCACTTTCATCTCAGCATCATGATGTTATAAATTCAAACTCAAACTGAGCACAAACTCAGCTGACACTGATCAAATGTTAAATGGAGTCCTATTTGTCTGTTGAAATGGTCATTAAAAAAATCCCACCGGCCTGCTTTGAAGAATTAAGTTAGGCATTCTTCTGATATCTTGTTCAACCTCTTACCCAGCACCACTAAAACATATTAACTTGTCATTCACCATATTGTTGCCTGTGGGGCCTTGCTGTGTTCAAATTGGTTGCTGCTAAGCACCAATGCCGACAGCCGAAAAGCAATGAAAAGGCTACGAGACAGTCCGAGGAATTTTGATGTTGTGAAAAGCCTTAAATAAATGTAATTTCTTTTTGCCAGTTTTTTGCCAGAGGCTACTTTACCACAGGTCAATAAATGATTAACGAAAAAGGAATAAAGGTGGGTTAGATAAATAAGATTTTGATCCAGTAGGCCTTCCACAGCAGTTGGTTCATCTACATGTTGAAGATTGACAGGAAATATATTTTTTAATAATAATAATACTTATATTGTCACATTTTTTTGATAGTAGTGCCTGGGTAATCCAGTTTGCTTGGACATAGATACATAAAAATCTTCCTGTTTATATTTTTCTAACTGATCGTTTTAATCTAATTGGGAGATTAGGAAGATTGAAATAATTATAACATTTCATTGGCTGTGTAATAAGTCACGAATAATAACCACAGTAATGTTGAAATTCCCAAGTTTGGCATTTTTTTTTTAAGTTAAATAACTTTTGATTCATGATGTTTCTCTAAAATTCATAAGGATTTTTCATCAATGTTCCATTGGTGAGACAGGCTTGGACATTTCTACCACTCCGTAACAGATCCATACAATGGAGTTTGTATAATAATGAACGTAAAGGGCAGAATGGAGTTGGGAAGATTCTATGGACCTTTAACATGGCAGATGGTATCCAAACATGAATCCAGTTCCTGCTGTTAGTGGAAAGCAGGTGAGGTGTAGTTCATACAGGATGGAAACCTGAACTCAGCAAGACCGTTGTAACTCAGTATTGTGTTCAAACAGAACTCAGTCTGCCTATTGCAAAGGCTTAACCCACAGTATGGGAGTTGCAAATTGATGGAGTACTGATAAACTCCCTTCAAAGGCAGTGGTCAGGCGAGACAGTGTGTCTTGTGAGGGCTAGAAGGATACCAGCTTCTAAAAAAACCGTGATGACGTCCCAGAAAACATAGATGCTACTGCCAGATGGTGTCGTTGCAGCTGGTTGCCCCAGATGATCCACCTGCACCTGCTTCCAAGGTGAACAGGATTGATTCCATCCTGTGTCCAGCCACTTGAGAAGGCCCTACCTTGATACTTCTATTGGGAAGCAAACTAGATTTGCAAAATTACGTAAAACAGAATGCTACAGCACAGAAACATGTTATTCAGCCAATAAAACCTGTGCTGGTTTACCACCAGAGTTGAAATTCAGACTCAAAACAAAGAGACAATTGCAATTTTGAGGAGCTGGCCAGACTTGCATTGGACCCATGGGTAAATAAAGCTAAACATTAAAGAACCAAAAGTATGGAAACTCAGGTAATGTTCAGAATCACAGGTATTGGACTGCTAACTAGTAGTGGGCACCCCCTCAGCTGCTAAGAAGAGACTTTGTTCATTTTGAGGAACAATCCTTGTTTGTGTTTCGTTGTTGAGCTGTAGTCATTAATTGAGCACCCCACAGCTGCTCACCAGCTCCAGAACAGTCAGCATCATGGTAAGTGCAAATGGATTCTGGATTTGAACTCACCCAAAAAATGGCTGAAAAACTCTTTTGTTTTCCCTCCCATCCTGGATTTAGAATTTTTTTGGTAAGATTCCCCCCTCAGAGTTTAACCATTGAAAGCTGCCTTTATCTGCAAGCATAAATACCTTACATCTTCGACTCAATAAAAAATTTAAAGATTTCTTTTAAACTTGACCAAACAACTCAAGCTTAGTGTCAGGCAGATTTCAGAATAGGGTATATTGATAGTTGTTTGGTGTTACAAAATTTGAGTACTGCTGAAAAAAGGAAACATGCTGTCAGAACTTTTAGTCTTGCACTGATCAAAACAATTCATAAGATAAACCAGTAGCAAAGAAAAGAACACTTCATATTTTTTGAAAAGAGTGCTAATTGGTTGATTCTGATTGTTAGAAGAATTACTATGGAGAATACAGCAGAGAACAGTTAACTGCCAAGCTTTTGTTTCATTCAAACTGAGCAGGTTGATTCTGATTGGTCAAGGTAGCACCATGGGGAATAAACCAGAAAATGATTGTTCCCCCAAATTATTGTGTACTTGGAAAAGACACAATTGCATGGGCATGCACCTTCTGTCTGCAAATAATAGAGCCCTGTGTGTGAACATATGTGGCTTCTAGCATAGGTAAGTGAGCCACAGTGATTGATTATCTTAAATTGGTTGTCAGTGTAATTCTTAGCACAATTAGGATTGTGCTAAGGGATCACATCTCGTTAATAATACCACTCATGTTGCTATTACATAGTCACCATGGGCAACAATGTCCCATTCATTTACCTTGAATTTAAAGCTTCAGTCCCAAAGTATAATTATCTTATAAACCTCATAATTATCGCAATGCTCATTAACCCATACTCATTACTTTCTAGTCAGACAGCATGTCTGTAGGGGTAGGGGTGTATTTTGGCTGGAGTGGGTACTGAAAGAGACAAAGGAAGTGAGTTTGAATTGCAAAAAGACTGACTAATGGTCCAACAAGGCAGAGTATGCATTCTAAGGCTTTTACACAAAGCTCTGGAGTTGTGGTGCAAAAGATACACAACAGAATAGATATCATCCAACCATGGAAGGCTAGAGGCTCTTCAGATAAACTCTGAGAAAGTAGTGGGGCAAATAAGTGCACACAAGCAGTGCAGCCTCAATAATCTAGAAGCAGTCTTGCAAGACTTTCAATGATCTCACACAAATGGTCAATGTATTCATCTTCAAAAGCCATATTTCACTAACTGAAAGACTGGCCTCACATACAACTTACCAGCCCTTCATTCACATACCAACAATCTCTTTCAGTCCTGGATCAAACTCAGTTTCACATCACCCTCAAATACAGCACTGCTGCAAATCTCACACCCAGATGAAGGTTTTGATAGGGCAGCCTACTGCTGAATGTTTGGTGCATCGGTGAGTGGAGCAAATCTATCGTTAATATCAAGATTAAAATAAAACAGCTGAATTAAAATAAACTTAAAATAAAAATAAGATACATGTGTTCATGAGATTTAAGTAGTTTCAGCAGAATAATAAAAGTAATACTTCAAATAATAGCACATAAGCTAAACTATTCAAAAAAATTGGTTAGCCCCAAAAACCTGGAGTTTCTTGGAGCCATTGACAATTGCTGTTACATATGGCTCTGATAATGAACAACTATTGATCAATTGCAAGAAGGACAAATTTACAAAATCTGTCTGATGTATCAATTATTATCATTCCTATGAATGTAATGTGTTTACCTTACAAAAATTTGTCATTTTTTCTACTGTCGACATAGTCCTTAAAAATATATGGGATATTCCTTTAATTCGAGCAGTTGACTAACCATTTGTTTGGAAATTTAAGTTTTAGGAAAACCAAATTTAACTATTTTTTTTCCAAATGAGCAGCATGTAATGATAACAACTGGCTATATTTAGCTTGTATAAACTTGGACAACTATGCATTTACCCAACAGAAGCACAGTCTGAGTGTTAACATTTTCTCTGATAGTTGTAGCAAGGTGGATTCAAGAAAAATCTTTATCATTCTTCAAATGATGTTGTTTATGTGTTAGTTGCAGCTCAAATTATTGTGTAGATCCTTTTTTTTTCTATGGGTGATTTATTTCCTCTCATTATAACAACTTTTCAAAAGTGTGACATACTTTACAGTGAATAATCAGAAATCATGGAAGCTGACTTCTTGATGTAACTGACTGTTACATTAAACACATTGGTATTGATTAGAAATTAATTTGCTTTGTAGATGTTAACATCCAGAATAACGATAATTATGCAAGGTTGGTTTAATCCTTTTAAATTTTTTGGAATATATATACACCAACAAATCTCACTTAATGGTATTCATAAAGAAAATAAGCGTTGCTGATTGTCCAAACTATATTTCACATTTACAGCCAGACTTTAACAAGGAAATCTATATGCTATTGGACTAACAACCTCACAAAAGCTATAAAATAATGTTACTTTTAAAACCATTCTGCAGATAAGCTACAGCCAGATAGAATGAAATTTAAAATGGGCTGGTAGGGCATAGTCAGTACCTTGCCCAAACTTTCCTTCATTGATCAATATATGTATTTGAATTCTTACATTCCCACAGACTATAACATTGCCTTATCGGCTATCCTGTAATAGGACTTGAGCCATTTGCTTAGCATGCGAGTTTGATGTTGAAGTAGGGTACATCAAAGGCATTCTGCGGGATAACAGTTACCCTGATCAAACCATTTCACACTGTATATTGCGTAAACTCATGAATGAGCCTAAGGACATCACCTTTGGTCCTAAAAGTGCTGAGTCTACCTCAGATTACCTGGAAGGGCAAGGTATCTGAAAAATATAAGCAACTGATGAAATTAGCTGTTTCATTCTGTTAAACAGCTGGATTAATTGGGATCTCTAGTAATGTTCAGAGATTTCTGCAAACAGTGTTTGTGATAAATGTCATGGATGCTGGTAGCCGATGATGTATTGGGCAGAGCTTTCCATACAGAAATGGAGCAACTCCGTACCACACCATAATATAGTTTGATAAAATACTCTCTATTATGCACCAGTAGAAGTTTGATATAAGCTAGTGGGATTGGATGGCTTTGTTAGTCTCCTCAGGAAGTATAGGCACTGCTGGGCCATCTTCTCTAGGGAAGACGAGTTGAGGAATCATGAAAGATCTTCCGTGATATGGACGCCCAGGAATCTGAAGCTGCAAACCTTTTCCATCTCTATCCCACTGATGTAAATTGAGGTGGATGTGCTACCTCTGGACTTCTTCAAGTCCACAATGAGTTCTTTGGTTTTCTTTCTCCTGAGGCCTAGGTTGTTTGTAGCACTCCATATCATCAGGTGCTGGAGCTCTTTCTTGTCGGTGGACTCATTGTTATTAGTAATCAGACCGACCACCGTAGTGTCGTTCGTTAACTTGATGGTATTGATATCACGAACAGGCACATAGTAATACATGAAGGGAGGTTAGGAAAAGGGCTCAGCACACATCCTTGTGGAGCCCCGATGCTCAGGTTTATGGTGGGGGAGGTGAGGTACCTAACCTAACAGATTGGGACCTGTTGGTTAGCAAGTCCAGGGTCCAGATAGAGAGGGAGGTGTTGTTTTAGGCCTAGTTAACCCAATCTTTCCTCATACGATTATCCTATCGCAGAAATCAGTCTTATGAACCTTTGCTACACTCCTTCTATAGTAAAACTATTGAGGCCTAAACGTTGTGTGATTTCAGGAAAAAATTAGATATAGCTCTTGGGCCTGAAGCGATCAAAGGACATAGAGAAGAAGGCAGGATCAGGATATTAATTTTGAAGATCAGCCATGATCAAAATGATTGGCTCGCAGGGCCGAATGGCTTAGTCTGGTTTCTATTTTCTATGTTTCTATGCTTTCTTAGATAAGAGACCAAAATGGCACACAAAACTGCAGATGTGGTCTCACCAAGACACAGCACAGTTGCAATAAGACATCCTTGCTCCTACACTCAAATTCTCTTACAATGAAGGCCAACATACTATTTGCCTTCCTAACTGTTCGCTGTCCTGCATGCTTGCTTTCAGGGATTGGTAAACTAGGACACCCAGGTCCCTTTGTAAGTCAACATTTCTCAATTTATCACTACTTAAATAAATGAGTTAAATTCAATGGGCTAGACTCTTCCTCCTTTTTCCCTGTTTTTATTATCATCACTCACCAATGCAAGTGAAAAGAGGCCCTTAATTGGTCTTTAGAAGGCAACTTAAGAGCCATATAGGCCGAAGGGCAGGCTGGCTGACTAAAGCCTTACCTACCCGTCACAAGAGGAGAGACTATCCAGGGTTGGTGTTAAGAAGGTGGGCTTACCATCCATTTTATTTTTTTTTATTCATTCACGGGACGTGGAAATCGCTAACTGGCTAGCATTTTTTGCCCATCACTAGTTGCCATTGACAGTTGAAAATCAACGACATTACTGTGGCTTTGGAGTCATATGTAGGTCAGGCAGGGTAAGGATGGCAGATTTCCTTCCTTAAAAGACGTTAGTGAACCAGATGGGTCTTTCCAAACAATTGACAATGGTTTTATGGTCATCAGTACATTCTTAATTCCATATTATTTTCTTGAATTCAAATTCCACCATCTGCCATAACCGGTCCTCAGAACATTAACTGAATTTCTGCATTAATGCTCTAGTGACAACACCACTTGGTTTTTGCCTCCCCATTTTATTTCATGTGACACCCCGTCTTCAAATACAGTGATATTAAATTGTCCCATGCTAAATCAGTTTAACGTGTAATTCACAGTATAAGCTACTATTACATCAGTGCATTGAATAGTGTGATGAGTGAAAGGGATGTGCTCCCTTTGGCAATCAACTTTAATTCAAAATTTGTCTATTTGCATCATTTTCTGTTAAGCAAATTTGGAAAATAGAGATACATCATTTCATTTTAAACTACAAGGCTTTTGGTAAAGAGGATAAGACTATTTTAATCAATTCCAAAAATGATTATATTTTCCAAGAGGGAAGTCTGGATCAAGCTGTAGGAAGTTAGAACAAATTTACAGCAGTTGGCACAAGTTCACCTCACTCCAGCTGAAAAGAAAAATCTCATCTTCCATGTCCCATTAACCCTGCACTAATTACTGTCATTGGGCCATCAGAGCTTGTTTCTGATGGTTCTGGCTGACAGAACACTGGGACACCCTGTTAAGCCCAGGACATGATGGCGTAGTTATTGGCACCAAATCATCTTCCAGTTACTTATGTATATTACAGGCTTCATTGGCTCCCGAACCATATCTGGAGCATTGCACAATTACTGCTGTCAGAGAAATTAATTTATTTTTGTTTGATTTCACAAACCAGCTGTTTCATAGCAAATATCTTACAATCAACAGATTCAATGAACTGCTGTTTGAACCTTCTGAGCTCTCATGTATTAAAGTAATTTGCAAAAAGATTTATCTGAAAACACATCGGTGAGACCGTGCCAATGTGTGATGAGCAAACATTATATTTTTCCAAAATGTCTGTTACTGAGCTGCAATGAATTTACTCTGCATGATTATGTTATAAACACAATGGAACATTAATGTTCAGTCATATTAAGTTGACCAACCAATACGACCTCACCCCAAAATCAGCTTAGGTGTACAACAGACAGTGAGGTCTGTTATCATCCCCTCTACATTATCACCAAAAGATAAAAAATAAATCAAATTTTAGAATAGATTGAAGATTGTTTATATTGTCTCTTTGGGTGTCATTACAAAGCTTTTGGATCTTGGTAGTTTTGTGTAAGATAGAACATCTATTCTGTTACTGGTAAATAAATCACACACACACACGCACGCACACACACACACACACGCACACACACACACACACACAGTTTACTGAGAAAATCCCCTATTTGCCAAACTCCAATGCCTGTTTGGCTACAACAGGGGAGAATTTAGCATGACTGATGTATCAAACCAACTTCTTTTTTATATACTATGAGAGGAAATTGGAGCAACTGGAAGAAACCTATGCAGATAAAGGGAGATCATGCAGATTCCGCACAGTGACCCAAATTAGAAATCGAATCAGGGTCCTGGCATTGTGAGGCATCAGTGCGAATCCCTGTGCCACCATACCACCGCCCCCTCCCCACAAATTCACAAATCATCAATTCACTGGACCCTAAAGTCCCCCTATTACAGAATTAAATTATGTATTCAATGATTCCAGGGTTCTCTGCTATTATAGCTAGAAATCAATTTTGTACATTGATCACTCATATCAGTCATAGATCCGCCTTTAACTAGCTTGAATCAGTATCACCTTCATATGCTTGCTATCTGGTTCAAATACTTCACATTTATATTATACAAAATATAGGGCTTAAAGTTTCCCCATCATGGTGACAGGACCACTTCACTAAAGACGTGACCTGAACTTTTTTATTATTCATTCATGGGACATGGGTGATGCTGGCTAGACAGCAGTTATTGCCCATCCACAACTGTCCTTGAGAAAGTGGGGTGAGCTGCCTTCTTGAATCGCTGCAGTCCATGTTCTGTGGGTTGATCCACAGTGCCATTAGGGAACGAATTCCAGATTTTGACCCAGAGACTGCAAAGGAACAGCAATATATTTCCAAGTCAGGATGGTAATTGGCATGGAGAGAACTTGCAGGTGGTGGTATTCCCATTTACCTGCTGCCCTTGTCCTTCTATATGGAAGTGTTTGTGGATTTTGAAGCTGCTGTCTAAGGATCTTTGGTGAATTGCTGCAGTGCATCTTGTAGATAGTACACACTACTGCTACTAAGCGTCGGTGGTGGAGGGATTGATTATTTGTAGATGTGGTACTAATCAAGCGGGCTGCTTTGTCCTGGATGGTGTCAAGCTTCTTGAGTATTGTTGGCACTGCACCCATCCAGGCAAATGGGGAGTATTCCACCACACTCCTGACTTGTGCCTTGTAAGTGATGGATAGGCTCTGGGGAGTCAGGAGGTGAGTTACTTGTTGCAGTATTCCTAACCTCTGACATGCTCTTTTTGCCACTGTGTTTATGTCATTAGTTCAGTTGAGTTTCTGGCCAATGGTAATCCCAAGGATGTTGACAGTGGGGGATTCAGTGATGGTTACACATTGCACGTTAAGGGGCGGTGATTGGAACATCGCTTATTAGTGATGGTCATTGCCTGGCATTTGTGTAACGTGAAAGTTATTTGTCATTTGTCAGTCCAAACCTGGATATTGTTCAGATCTTGTTGCATTTGAACATGGACTGCTTCAACATCTGAGGAATTGCGAATGGTGCTCAACATCGTGCAATTATCGGTGAACATCCCCACTTCTGTCCATGTGGTGGAGAGAAGGTCATTGATAAAGCAACTGAAGATTCTTGGACCTTGGACACTACCCTGAGGGACTCCTGCAGAGATGTCATGGAGCTGAGATAACTGACTCTCCACAACTATTCTTCCTACGTACCAAGTATGACTCCAACCAGCAGAGAATTTGCCCCTGATACCCATTGATTTCAGTTTCACCACACTTGGTCAAATGCAGCCTTGATGTCAAAAGCAGTCACTCTCACCTCACCTCTGGGATTCAGCTCTTTTACATACAGAACATAGAACATAGAACATTACAGCACAGAACAGGCCCTTCGGCCTTCGATGTTGTGCCGACCAAAATAAAAAGCAATGCCCCTCCAAACTAAACCATTCCCTTCTCTTCCATATACTTATCAATTAACCTCTTAAACGCCACCAAACTTGGCGCATCTACAACAGCTGCAGGCAGGGCATTCCACTCCCTAATCACTCTTTGAGTAAAGAACCTACCTCTGATATCCGTCCTATAACTCATACCCCTTAATTTAAAGCTGTGTCCCCTCGTGCTAGCTTTCTCCATCCTAGGAAAAAGGCTATCACTGTCCACCCTATCTAAACCTCTAATCATCTTATATGCTTCAATAAGATCCCCTCTTAGCCGCCTCCTTTCTAACGAGACCTGTCCATGTTTTTTGTCCATGTTTGAACCAAGGTTGTAATGAGATCAAGAGCTGAGCGACCCTGGCGAAACCCAAACTAGGCATCACTGAGCAGGTGCTGCTTGATAGTACTGTTGATGACCCTTTCCATCTCTTTACTGATGATCAAGAGTAGGCTGATTGGGCAGTAGTTGCCAGGTTGGATTTGTCCCGCTTTTTGTTTACAGGACATACCTGACAATTTTCCACATTGTTGGGTAAATGCCAGTGTTGTAACTGTACTGGAAGAGTTTGGCTAGGGGAGCGGTAAGTTCTGGAGCACAAGTTTTCTGTACTATTGTCGGAATGTTATCAGAGCCCATTGCCTTTGCAGCATCCAGCACCTCCAATCGTTTCTTGATATCACTTGGACTGGACTCAGTTGGCTGAAGGCCGGCATCTGAGTTGCTGGGGACACTGAAGGAGGCCAAGATTGATCGTCCATTCGGCACTTTTAGCTGAAGATTGCTGCGAATACTTCAGCCTTACCTTTTGCACTGATGTGCTGGGCTCCTCCATCATTAAGGATGGGAATATTTGTGGAGCCTCCTTCTCCAGTGAGTTGTTTAACTGGCCACCACTATTCTCAATTGGATGTGGCAGGACTGCAGAGCTTAGGTCTGATCCTTTGGTTGTAAGCTCTGTCAATCACTTGCTGTTCTTTCTATTTGGCATGCAAGTACTCCTGCTTGGTAGCTTCACCAGGTTGACACCTCATTTTTAGGTATGTCTGGTACTGGTCCTAGCATGCCCTCTTACACTCTCCATCGAACCAGGATTGATCCCCTGGCTTGATGGTAATGGCTGGGTGGGAGATACGCCAGGCCATGAGGTTACAGATTGTGATGGAGTACAATCCCACTGCTGTTGATGGCTCACAGTGCCTCATACATGCTCAGTCTTGAATTGCTACATTGGTTTGAAGTCTGTTCCATTTAGCACGGTGATAGTGCCACACAACACGATGGAGATTATTCTCACTTACTTAACCTTCTGACAGAATTGTAGAAATGATGAAGAACACATCAAAGAGGAAATGTAAAAGTAACTTTATGAGTAACCTGTTATTAACATCACAACAGACAAGATTATATAAATGTTAACACTCAATAAAGTTAATTAATGTTAAGTGGGTCATAATACTTGACAGAAAATTGAGTGGGAGTGCACTGAAAGTAACCATGAGGTATGTGCAAAAAGTAACGTGTGACATTTATAAATAAAACCTAAAAGTTTCAATCCTCAGTGGCTCCTGGCTCTTCAATGAAGTATAAAGAGGATATCACAAAATACAGACTAATCATACATAATGAAGATGGTATGGTTTCTTATCCCACAATGTAAATGGTGGTTCCATGTAAGGTTAAGAAGCATTTAGAAATTTAAATTATATGGTGTATTATTTTCTTCCAATTAAATGAGCATTTATTATATAAAATGTTAAACATATAAGGGTTGATTTTTCTGACCCTCGACCCGAGGAAATATCCTCTAACTGTGTCTCACCTTACCCCACCAAAGAAAGCCGAAGTCTTCAGGTCTCATTCACCAAGTACAAACATATGATTGAAGGCTGAGATAGGCCCTGCCACAGAGCGAATCTTTGTAGATTTTCATGCAAATATGATGGGGATCAGCTGAAAATTGAGTCCAACCACAGTTTTGTCATGTCTAGCTGGGTCTCTTCAAATTTTTGTGTATTTTCCCTAAGTAAACTACTAAAGGCTGTAGTTTGATGAAGTCATTATTATTATTTATTGCAACTCTATATATCTTAGGAACTTAACACGTGGTTAGACTTCTTCCTCCAGATCTGTTACTTAGTCATGTGCCATTACATCACAGTTAAATCAGCATTAGACATTTTTAATGTTAACCTTTCGCACTATACCTCTTTATCTTGGTCTTTATCCCAACTCTATGCATCTTCATACTTTTAGCCCCATAAGTATGAGGTTTCACAGCGTTAGTCTCTATGATGCTGACCAATCTCTCTGATCTTGTTCTGATCTCTTTCTGAAAGGACTATTTGCACTTTTTTTAACTCAGCATGAGTGTGTGTCTCCTGGATGGCTTTAAAGCTTTGTCTTATCTCTTGTTCCTTATCTCTGCCTGGATCTGAATAATAAGCCTATTGTCTTTCTTTCCAAGGATATTAAGATGATGTGGTTTGTCATTATATTTCCCTGGTCTGCCTCAGTCTTGTGATATGTTGACAATGGAACTCTTTCTATCAGTATGCCTTCTTTTTGTTGGTCTCATATCCAAACTTTCACTGGGCTGTTCTACTGAGAAGTCTTGTGTTCTTGTGCTTGAAGGTGAAACTATGAACTTGTTTTTGTCTCTCTGAATGAGGGACAGTCCATGGTGTGAAGAGGCAAATTGGCTTAACATCAACTCTCAGAGTAAATAATTATTCAGTTTCCCTAAGCCTGTAAATAATCTTGGAAATTTGGCCCTGAATGTGCTAATAGTAACCCCAGCAACTTTATAAATCAACTTCAATTTTAAGCATGCCTTCCTGCCTAATAATGATGATTCTTGGTTCTGTATGATATATACAGAGATTCAATGAGTTCTCTATCCTCGTATTTTAATTTTAGCTGTTGCTGCACTATGACTTACAGTGCAGTCCGATTTGAACCTTGTCACTGGATGGATGATAGCTGGAATGTAATGTTCTTAAACAGCTTTACTTCATCAGATAAGGCTAAAACACTTGCTCCTGTGTCTAATTGTTAAACTCTGTAGAGTGTCCATGCACATCAAGTTTAATTCTTCAGTTCTTATTTTCTGGTTCATGTAATTTTCAGAGGGAAGTTGTTTATCTTTTCTGTGGCTTTTCCATTTATGTGTGACTTAGTTTTTTTTTCATTTTGAAAGCTGTGTTTTAGATTAGCAGACAATTTAATGATGTCATAACCTGTAGCTGCTGCTATCCATACTGAGCATCCTTCTCATATGTGCATGCTTTTCCCGCCAAGAAAATTTCAATATGGCAGTTGGTGCACTTTTCCCCGGTTTTGTGTTTTAGTACATTTTGCCTTCTTTGGTCTGCATACTGAATTGCCTCATTCATTCATTTCCAAATGACCTCACTGTCCTTCAAACAAACTTTGAGTTCAGTTTGCCTCCAATTTGTACTGCCTTCATGAAGTTAGATCTCTCATTTGCAAGAGATCTGATAGAGTTTCATTGAGAACCCCAACAACTATGCAATCATGAATAAGTTCATCCCTCGATATTCCATAAATGCAATACTCTGCAAGCCTGTATAGACTGTTAATGAACTCTCACTTGGGTATTTGTTTTTGCTTGTTAAATTTTGCTTATTCTAAATTAAATTTTTGAGAATGCTGAAACATGAATCAAGTGTCTGGGGAATTTCTCATAATAATGTGAAGTTTTATTGGCTCCCTGTCTTATTATTACATCATCAGCAATCGCTCCAACTGCATAAGTAAAGAATTGTCCTGACCTTTCTGTTCCATTTTGTGCAAACCAGAAGTGGTTCAATACCTGGAAGACCTTTTTCCCCTTGTTATTCCAATGCTGTTGTGAATGTTCAGGATTTCAGACAGATTCTAAGAGTATGTTCCATGTTTGTATCAAGCTCTAGATTTGATGCTATTTCATTAGTGTTGCTTGATAATTCTGGTCTGTGTTCACTGTCGTCTGGACTCCAGGTCTTGCATCTGCTGCATCCACAATGCTAATCTTCAATGTGCTATCATTGTCTGCCTTTTGTGGATCTGTAGGCTTGTTAAGTCTGCAGGCTTTTCTTAGAGTTTTTCTAGATCTTTTATGCATTGATAGCTGCCACCATGTTGCATTTTTTTTTATTTGTTTTGAGATCTGGTTCTTTACAGTTTCTCTATTTTCCCTAAGTCAGCTACTTCAGATTGTTGTTTGTTAAAACTATTATTTACTGACAGTTCCAGGAACATCTTAGGAACTCTGCATGAGAGTAGCATTCTCCTCTCTTCAGATCGCTGTCATTGAGTCATGTGTGACTATATCATTGTTGCATCAGATGCTTCCGACGATAACCCTTTACTCTACATCCAGAAAGCAAAAGATTGTGGTCTGTATTGCAATTCTGGCATGAAAGAAGAGTGCTGAAAAATCAGCAGCCAGAAGTAAGATTCAGGGCCAAGAGTGACACTCATGCTCCTTTGTGGACTCACAAACATTTGTGGCAACACTCTTCACGGTTGATTTTAGAACTGCATTAGTCTGCATTGCACCCTGCTTAACATGGCACTATATCCCATAAGAATGGACGGATGATTCACAGCCTAAAACTACATTTGGATTTTACAAAATGGCATTAGATCCCAAGTTCAATGTTGTATATTTTGGGTTGGAGTGCTGACTGTCCATTTCCATGCTACCTCAGAAATCAAATCAAATGAACCTAGGACAATCAATGGATGGTATATTAATTAAAGCATTTTTGTCTGCCTCCTCCCCCAAACTTAGACAATTGAAAAGTCCCTCATTATCTGATAAATGCAATCAGCCCTTCCTTGAAGAAGAATCAACTAAGGAACAGAAGTACATTACTAAAGAATAACCAGGATTCAACAACAGAACTTGAGGCCAAGAAAGCAGATTAACTTTATGCAGTAACATCAGATAATTAACCTTCAGGTTTGTTGAAATACAATGAGATGTTATGGTTGGAAGGATAATATACTGGAGGAATGAACTGCAGTAGAAAAATGACCTTTCTTTATACTTAACTCGTGGTGTTCTTGATAAACCATAAGCAACCACTTTTCTCAACAAATACCGCTTTTCTGTTCTTCATGCACTGAACAGTCTTTGATGTACTTTAGAAAAAGTACTCCAGCATTGATCTTTTTTGACACTTAATACATCCTTAAGCATGATTTACTGCTTTACTCTCACACTGATTTCTCCTCTATCATGGGTGATAAATATCATATACACATAACTAGGTTTTTTTTCAACATTACAGTTTACCGATTAGTATTTTTGCATTGTGCCTATAATGGAATACATAAAAAAGAGCAGCCCAGCAGTAAACACCACTATTCTTCCAGATGAATTTCAATACATTCTGCCAAGTCTACAGTTAGTTCAATAAGATGGAATTTTCCTTCATGCACATTCAGCAGAATGTATTTCTTGTCCATTTTCAAAAATAAACTACAAATCATTAAAGGGCCATCCCTTTTGAACTGCTAACAATGCAATAAATATGGTGCAATATTTCTCATTTGCAAGGCTTTATGAGGGATCTCAAATGAACATAATCTGGACTTAATGTGTTTAATGAACTTGTCGTGCAGCTCTAAATGGATTATATGTTTATAATTCTACAACTTTTCAATCCAAATTGGAAGGGACACTGTTGCCATTCCACATTCCTTCATTTGTGTGTGATGCCAGCACTGTGCCAGGTATGATGCGATCATACTAATTTCTTCTGTGTTACTGTCTTCAAAAGCAGAGAACTGAGGTGAATTTTTTGTTTATTTTCTGTTCTAAATGTAGCAGTAGCAGGTGACATTTTAAAGTTACATTTGAAATAATTTCTGTAAGCAGCACTTTTATCTGGCAACCCATTTACACAAACGCATTCAATTCACGAACATTTTTCCTGAAATGCTTTTCGAATGGAAGTGGCCAATTTTCCGGTTGGCTGCCCATTGTGCAGGCAATGGGCAGAATGATTGTGATGCCTGCCCAATGGCACTAGCATGTGGCCCTATTCGTTTTCATGGTTATGGCTCTTCAGAATAGAACTGGTCAGCTGCGAGCACTGAATGAGAGTTTGCAGGAAGCTTATCAATTGAGGTGAAGGGTGGGTTCCTCCACAGAGCTATTTGGAAGAAACCACTGAAGGGAAGTTAAGGATTGATGCAAGTATTTGGAAAACGGACATAGAGGAGCCAATTTTTTTTGTGGGTTCAAAAGTAATTTCATGCTGCACTTGGTCCCACAAACATCCATCCTCCACAGCTTGTTTTTTCAGTATTTCCAAAGTGGCCATATCAATGGTTTGGCTGTCAATGTCTAGAATGCCCAAATTGCATTGGTATGCTACAAATGGCCTTGGATTCCTAAATTAATGTTTTTTTTTCCTAGAGCCCCAGTCTGTTACAGGCAGGAGTGCTGGGTGCCAATTTTGAGGCATGCCTGAAATTCTAGTCAGTCAAGCATTGGGCATCCAATGATCAGTACTTTATTCAACATGGTAATCTGTCTCCCATCTGTTTGAAACAGACAAAATCTCCCCACATCCTTAACACAAGGTGTATTTTAAAAGTTTAAATAAATATCTAACCCTTTAAGAGATATCTTACATGACAGGAAGCCATTAATATCATGAAATGCATTTTCAAGAGATAAATAAAAATGTTAAGTTTTAATTTTATGGAAGAAACTAAGAATATATGTTATTCGAGGACAACTGATATTTCTTCTCAGAACTAAGACAACTAATAGATTGTGCAAGAATAAATTTTCGGGTAATTTGTCTAAACATTCCCTTAACACTTTAGGTACAGAGATCATGTTGAAAGAATTAATAATCACACAAGTTTAAAATCCACATAATATGCTGAACTGAGAAAACTAAAGGCCTTGAGCAGACCCTGAGAAACATTAAGGACCATGAAAGTACATGAGACCACCACTAAATTATGCTGAGCTGCAACACTTAATATCTATTCAACAAGAGACAATCTCTGGAATTCTACTGCCCCACCCACCACAGAATTGGAACGGGCGAGGGGTGGACAAGGGAAGTGTCCATTGACATTGGGTGGGAATTTCTGGTCTCGCTCAAGTGAGGCTGTAAAATCCTGCTCAGTGGGTGCAGGGTAGTTGATGCAACCACTGGTTAGAAAGATAACTTTATAATTGTGTAGAAAGAAATTATAATATCACCAAATATATATTAGGTAGATGTGCACAAGTTATAATTGGACTACTATACCCTGATGTTATGCATGATATAAATCTAACTAATAGTTGCTAGTGGATATATAGATATGTCTGTGCAAACATACATCTTTGACTGGTATATGCTAATTTCTTGCAGTTGGATCTTAAGTATAACTGACTATTTCACTCCTGGATTAAGGCTTCTCTGGTGAACCATTAGTTGGAGTAATGGAGTCAGCCCGCACTATAGTTCATAATAACGACATTGTTTGAAACTCCAAAAGTCTTCGACTGGTTTTTTCGTGAGTGAGTATGAACTACAGTATAGCTGAATAGCTGCATTTTTCGCCCCAACATGTAATTAAGCAAAATATTTTGGCTTAAAGTTAACATGAGAACTAATTTCAAAAAGCACAATGAACATATTTGACAAATCAGGATAGTTAGTATTTGGCTATTTAGCAAATTCTGATATGATAATTCAATTTACTGCAACAAAAATTACTATTATAATTTGGTAACTTATCACTCAACCCCTATTTTACATTCATATCAATTTCCATGAATTTACAGAAAATTAACCAAGCATTTTTTAAAATATATCAAATCGTAGGATCATATAATCTTATTGTGCAGAAGGAGGCCATTCAGTCCATCGAGTCAGCACTGACCACAACCCACCCAGGCCCTATGCCATAACCCCATGCATTTACCAAAACTAGTTCCCTTGACATTAAGGGGCAATTTAGCATGACCAATCCACCTAACCTGCACATCTTTGGACTGTGGGAGGAAACCAGAGCAGCCAGAAGAAACCCATGCAGACATGGAGAAAATCGTGAAAACTCCACACAGGTAGCTGCCCAAGCCGGGAATTGAAATCAGGTCCCTTGCACTGAGATAGAAGTGCTAACCACTGTGCCACTGTTTTATGAAAGTATATTCCCCACTTCCAAGAAAACTAGCATAGAATAAACACCCTGGTCTCTTAGTGTAATGTGATATTTCAATGGTAGGTTAGTTGGCATATAATATGTTGGAGAAGAGCAACTGTAGAAGACAGACTAGAGTACAAATGGTGAAGTCTACCTTTTGTCTGGGCAGGCTTCAGAAACTGTAGTTGTTAAGAAAGTTTAAGTACTAGCTATCAGGTATTGGGGACAACACCAAAGCATCAATCATTTTTGTTGTTACTCCTCAACTTCCTTGGATTAATTTAAAATGTTGAAATGCAATGATTCTTCTGTTTCTTGTATAAGCATTTAAGCTTGCATTGAGATCTGTTAACCAAAACAGTGCTACATCAGATAAAACCTTCCAGAGAGCTGGCACCCTGATCTTTCTAATGCTGCATAAATTAAACATAGACATCTTGGCACAGGAGGAGACCATTCAGCTGTTTCTCGTCGACACTGAATTTAGGCGCCTCAAACTTATATTTAACACAGTCTAATTTTCTCTGCTTCCTCCCCATTACCTTTTATATTCTCCTTCAAAATGTAATAAACCAGAATCTATTTGAATGCTTCAATCAATTTAGCATCAATCACTACCTCTGGCAAAGTGTTTCACATGCCGATAATTCTTTGAATGTGAAGGTTTCTTCTTATCTTTTTCATTGTGCTCAGCTTGAGATTATGGCCTCTTCACTTTACCTAATATCATAAATTTACTCTTGTTCTACTTTATCAATTTGACCACCTCTATCTGATCTTCCTCGATGTCTTCACTTCCATGAACTATAGTTTAAGTAATTTCAGCCTTTCTTCTCATCCCTGGCATCATTCTGAAAAAGTGGCATTGTTTTTGACATGTAATTATATCCAGTAGCAAAAGACTCAAGTGTACATACTGCATTCCAGACATAGCTTAATTTTATAGAGATCATATCTTCAATTTTGTATTCAAACCAGCTTAATGCAAACCTTGTATTATCCCTGATAGCTGGAGAAGAACTTTGAATGGGAGAGGATAAATCCATGTGTAAGGTGGTGGGTGGGGAGGGGGAGGGGCGTGTGGATGGAATCTTAGAAAACACAACTTGGGTGAGAACAGAGAGGAACTTTTGCTGAGAAAGGGGATGTGGAGAATGTGGGCATTTGGTTTACCTGATAAGTTCTGTAAGTTTTCATCAAGGTTTAAATTTAGATTACGAGTCAGATGTTAATGTGAAAGTTACAAACTGCAAAGTCAGTAGAACAGAATACACAGAGAGAAATAATGGGGCTTGGAACAAAGGGGCTGCAATAATCATGGGTGATTTTAATCTATATATAACAGACAAATCAGGTGAGGTCATAGCGTCTATTCAGGACAATTTCTTAGAGCAATATATTCTATTACCAACCAAGGCATAGGGTATTTTAGATCTGATTATGTGGTTAACTAATAGTCTCCTCATAGAGGTTCCAGGCAACAATAATCATCACATATAGAATTTCATGCTCAGTTAAAATGTAAGTAGTATAGGTCCAAGACTAGTGTCTTAAAACTGTTTACAAACAAATACAAATGTAGGCAAAACAATAGATTAATGGTGGTATTGTAGAGCACACCAAGAACAGGAAACTTGAAAAACTCGGCATCGCCACCAGCAACAACCAAACCTCCCTTGGCACCACAGTAGAAAACAACACTACCGCAGGGAGGTCCATTGTTAACTTGTCGGACTACACACTTCAATCAGAGGAAATCGAAGTTCTCAGCCGAGGGCTCAATTTCTGTCCCACCACCAAAATGGATCCCATCAGTCTCGCAGCAGATACAGAGGAATTCATCAGGCGAATGAGGCTGCGAGAGTTCTTCCACAAACCCCAAGAGGCCAATAGTGGACTCAATGAGATAGCGAATGAACCAGAACAGCCGACAGAGGGATCCGCAGTGCAGCAACCGAAGAGGAATGAATCCAATTGGACTCCTCCGGAAGGCCGCTGCCCCCGACTGGACATGTATGCCCAAGCCATCAGGAGGTGCGTGAACACCAGATTTATCAACCGCACTTACAAGACAGTCCCGAACATCACCCAAGTACAACGCAAGGCCATCCGTGCTCTCAAGACCAACCGCAACATTGTCATCAAACCAGCAGACAAAGGAGGCGCCACCGTCATACTGAACAGAACGGACTACTGTGAAGAAGTGTACCGACAACTAAACAATGAGAAACACTACAGACAGTTACCAGCAGATCCGACCAAAGAACACACTCGTCAACTCAACACTCTGATCGAAACCCTTGATCTGGACCTTCAGAACACCCTCCGGGCTCTCATTCCACGTACTCCCCGCATTGGAGATCTCTACTGCCTCCCAAAGATACACAAGGCAAACATACCCGGCCGTCCCATCGTATCTGGCAATGGGACCCTGTGTGAGAACCTCTCCGGCTATATCGAGGGCATCCTGAAACCCATCGTACAAAGAACCCCCAGCTTTTGTCTTGACACTACGGACTTCCTGCAGAAACTCAGCACACATGGAGCAGTAGAAACAGGGACACTCCTTGTCACAATGGATGTCTCGGCGCTCTACACCAACATCCCCCACGACGATGGTATTGCTGCAACTGCCTCAGTACTCAATGCCAACAACTGCCAGTTTCCGGATGCAATTTTACAACTCATCCGCTTCATCTTGGACCACAATGTCTTCACCTTCAACAATCAGCTTTTCATCCAGACACACGGAACAGCCATGGGGACCAAATTCGCACCTCAGTATGCCAACATCTTCATGCACAGGTTCGAACAAGACTTCTTCACCACACAAGATCTCCAACCAAGGTTATATACTAGATACATTGATGACATCTTTTTCCTTTGGACTCATGGTGAACAATCATTGAAACAACTGTATGATGATATCAACAAGTTCCATCCCACCATCAGACTCACCATGGACTATTCTCCAGAATCAGTTGCATTCTTGGACACACGCATCTCCATCAAGGACGGTCACCTCAGCACCTCACTGTACCGCAAACCGACAGACAACCTCACAATGCTCCACTTCTCCAGCTTCCACCCTAGACACGTTAAAGAAGCCATTCCCTATGGACAAGCCCTCCGTATACACAGAATTTGCTCAGATGAGGAGGATCGTGACAGACACCTCCAGACACTGAAGGATGCACTCGTGAGAACAGGATATGGCGCTCGACTCATCGATCGACAGTTCCAACGTGCCACAACGATAAACCGCACTGATCTCCTCAGAAGACGAACACGGGACACGGTGGACAGAGTACCCTTTGTTGTCCAGTACTTCCCCGGAGCGGAGAAGCTACGACATCTTCTCCGGAGTCTTCAACATATCATTGATGACGATGAACATCTCGCTAGGGCCATCCCCACCCCCCCACTTCTTGCTTTCAGACAACCGCACAACCTCAAACAGATCATTGTTCGCAGCAAACTACCCAACCTTCAGGAGAACAGTGACCACAATACCACACAACCCTGCCACAGCAACCTCTGCAAGACATGCCAGATCATAGACATGGACGACATCATCAAACGTGAGGATACCATTCACCAGGTACACGGTACATACTCTTGCAACTCGGCCAACGTTGTCTACCTAATACGTTGCAAGAAAGGATGTCCCGAAGCATGGTATATTGGGGAGACCATGCAAACACTACGACAGCGGATGAATGAGCATCGCTCAACAATCACCAGGCAAAACAGTTCCCTTCCTGTGGGCGAACACTTCAGCAGTCATGGGCATTCGGCCTCCGACCTGCGGGTAAATGTTCTTCAAGGGGGCTTTCGTGATACACGACAGCGCAGAGTCGCTGAGCAGAGACTGATAGCCAAGCTCCGCACACATGAGGACGGTCTTAACAGGGATCTTGGCTTCATGACACACTATCTGTAACCCCCGTAACTTGCCTGGGTTAGCAAAAAACCTCACTTACTGTGCTGTCTGGAGAAAATACACAATTCTCTAACCAATGCTCAGGATTCCCTTCACACACATTGTTAGCCACTTTAACACTTGAATAGCAGGTTAGATGTAAGGATTCGCATTCTAATCAGCAATCTCTGACTGTCTGTGCTGATGTGTGCTATTGCAGACCAGAACACTGCACTTGCCTGATGAAGACACGGGAGTGTTGAAAGCTCGCTTTTTTACTATCAAATAAATCGGTTGGATTAATAATTGGTGTTGCTAAATTCTTACGGTATTGTAGAGAAACAGTGGAGCTATTTAAGCAGATATTTTATAACTCTCAGCAAAGATATATTCCATTGAGAAAGACCCTATGAGAAAGATACACCATTGTTGGTTAACTAAAGAAGTTAAAAATAGTTTCAAGTTGAAAATAAAAGCATACAAACATACCTCTGTCCTATCCCAATTCTTTCATTTCTATTGTTCACTATCTGTTTTTCTACCTCCTTCAAAATTTGTTCTTTGTATCTTTAAGAATTTCAATTTCTCTCACACACATATCTCAGAATAACTGCTTGATTGCCTTTTTGTGTGTTTTTAAAAGTTACAGAAACTGCTATTTACTCTTATCCATCAATTTGGAAGTTCTGGCCTAAATCCATGATATACAGTATAGTTTTCTGCCTGTCTAGTGATCTTGTTGCCCAAATTATTCACTTCTGGAAATCTGCTCTTAAACATTGGGTAAATAATTTGTCATTGCATAGGTTACCTCCAAAGATTTGACATAATTTGAACTGTGCAAGTTACAATTGTACAGTATTCTGCTAAAGCTGTTTTTGCAGGTGTAAAAGAGATGACTGGAATTAACAAAAACAAGACAAGATAATCTTGAATCTTTCAGGCAAGGGTAGGAAAGGAGGAGAGAACAACTGATGCTGAAAATTCTCTGCACAGTATTCGCCTTGAACACAGAATTAATACGATGTAAGTAGAAGTCACAATCCACTTGAAATCAAAAGTGGAAATTTTGCATGATTTACTCTGTTCTATCATTCTATTAGGCTTAGCAGTTCTACCTCTTCGCATTCCATGTACCTGAGTTTCATGTCATTTGAAAGCTTTATCACTTTGAACCACATATTCAATTTTAGATCGTCAGTGCATTTCAGAAACAAGAGTAGTCCTCGTGCTTGGGAGACACCATTACTGCAGTCTGAAATACAACTGTTCACCATTACTTTTTGCTGCCACAGCTCTTTTAGACCCACAGAGTTTCAATTTTACAAACAAATTGATTATGTGGAACTTCAGAAAACATTGGAGAGAATTCTCTCAAAACCTTTCCAAGTGTCATAACGGTAAGAATAATGAGGTGATCCTTGTCAGTCCCTCAGGTGCACTCCGAACTGCAATCCTTCCGCACTGAGTCATTTTTTTGGAGAGTCAAATTTTTTTTTGCCTGTAACACTCCTAGATGGGTTGAACAAAGCATGCTGGTGAGCCCAGCTTCACAGAAATGGGGGCATCCCAATTTCACAGTGTAATGAGAGAGCCCACCTCACTAGCCTCATGAACATCGGGATTCCTGGCCCACATTGGCGGCTCGCTTCTGTACCCTTTTCCCGGATATGTGTCACTCATCAGATCCCTCTCGATGGGTCCTCTTGCCTGAAAGCTGATATGCAACCCCCCTCCCTTCCCCTTCCCCTCCCCCCCAGTATGCCATTATGACCACCATTCCTCCTTCCCCAGGCACAGCCAGTGTGCTAGCTGGGACACACCAGGTGGCTCCTCCCAGCCATGCCCTGGTGACCTATGGGGGTGTGGGGGGGGGTGTTCCATGGCCTCTGAGCCTCTCACCAGGTGTGACCATTGCAAAAGTTCTCCACTAGTGAAAACCAGTTGAGATTCTTGCCATTATCGTGCTGTGACCAAAGGCCAGAGACTTCATGCATTGGGATTTGAACAAGCTATGCATATTTAAATGCTATTTTAAATTTGCTAATCAGATTTGTGCCAAGAAAGTGTTTGTGCCATTAGGAAGGGGCTGGGAGATTTTCAAACTGTTTGATGCCAGCATAAAAGGAATTTTTAGGTCCATGCACTATTCTCCAGGATATCCTAATGGCACAGCGAAGTCAGAGAATCGTCCCATTATTCTACATGTTCAGAAATACATCATCAACCGTATTAACTTCATCCACTTCTCCTTTATTTCATAAGATAACTCAATCCCAATTGTTGTACCAAAACAAATTCATGCTGTCAGTTACTAACTCATGTTTTTCCAGTGGTAATTGATTATCTCATATCATTGTCCCACTGGGGCTTCAGTTAAACTTTTATACAAAAAGACGGTGGCACCGACAATATGGTGCATTCTCAGTGCTGCACTGAATATCAGGCAAATCTTTGGAGTAGAACTTCAGTTCAAGTATTCTGACTCAAAATTGAGAGTGCTTTTACTGAACCAGGCCTGATACCAGATAAAGTTCTTCATATTTTCTTTATGTTCCTTTATGTTTTCTTTAAACATCAATAGCATAAAAAATTTAGACCTAATTAAATAGCAAAATTGGAAAGAATTCAGCACATCAGCTGTAACTTGACCTAAATGATCAAGCAGCCTTGAGCAGCTTAATGTAGAAGTGAAGGTGTGCGATGGCACAGTGATTAACCAGGCTCAATTCTGGCCTTGGGTTATTGGCTATGTGGAGTTTGCACAATCTCTGTGTCTCTCAGATTTCCTCTGGGTGCTCTAGTTTCCTCAAACAGCCCAAAGATGTGCAGGTTAAGATGACTGGCCATGCTAAATTGACCCGAGTGTCAGGGGGATTAGCTGGGGGTAAATGTGTGGGGTTAGGAAATAGGGTCTGGGTAGGATTGTGGTTGGTGCAGACCCGATGGGCTAATAAAGTCCTTCTGCACTGTAGGGATTCTAATGATTTACAACAGTGCATTCATTATGTGCAAGGATTCATTGATTGTAGCATATTGTAACTTATCACTAGATTTGCCATTACGTTAGTCACAAACAACTTCCGTGGGACCCACCAAAAATAGCTACAATTAAATAATTTTCTTCTTCAACCTACTTCCATTTTAAAATGTGGACAATGCAGCTTTTATAAATTGTATGTGGACATTTTACACTGAATATAATGTTGTTATCCTGATAATAACTGGCATCCATTAGCACAAATAATATGAATATTATTGTTCTCCCTAGGTTACTTATTGCTACAAAGGTTAAGTGGATACTAAAAACATCTCATTAGTGTTTACCTTCTTTCCTATGCTTCATTAAAGGTTTATCTCTTGATTTGACATTCAGAGGATGTAGAATATAGTATATACAAATACTACATAATTATAATTATGGTATTACTGTCAATTTCCTGATTACTTAAAGTGGCAACATGCCATGCCAAGCATTTATCAAAACTGGCAATCATTCATTTTGATTTAAAAATATGACTGGCTTGGTCCAATTCACTCATGTTTGAAGTTTGTGTGTAGGTTGGAGAGTCAATGCTTCAATGTTATAATTCTTCCCTGATGCATACTCCTTTTGTTAATGTGTCCCGACTTTAAACTCAGAATTGGTGAATTTGTCCATTAATTATAAATATACAAATGGCTTGAAAATGACTGCCACTCTTGCTGATGACTTCAGCATTCTTGATCATTCTCCGACACTGATAACTCTCCCACACTCCATTTTCTGGATAATTATATAAGAACATGGATATTTTCCTGATGAAGCACTTTTGTGGTCTATTATAAGTCTGCCTTCAACCAAAATTTGAAAATGAGAATAAATGGATATTTTAATGTGTACTGAGCTATGTAGATTAGTGGTCATTTTCAATGAGCGAACATCAAAGATACAGCAGATAGATATCCAAACTGTGGATAACTATAGGCCCAGTATTTTGGCCTGGATTAAGCCAGAATTCTGGCAGATATTCAGAATGGGGGCTAGAAAAAAGGAACAGATTACAATCTGTTAGAAATACTCCACAATTTTTCTATGTTGCTACTTTCTAGTTGGCAGGGTTATGAGCAAACCTTGTGCTTCCTCAATAAGGCAATGTTTCTATCCAATTAGCTATTTCACCATTATGTTCAGGCTGAGTGGAAGTCATTCTGATCAGGCACCTTGTGGCCCATGGGGGCTTTGTATGCAATCCACCTCTGCACCTTCACTCATTCCATACTTAGAGATTTCACCATTAATCCTGTTATGAATACATTTCAAGCCTATGTAAAGGCCCCCAGACCTTATCTAGACTAACTGATTGACTACAGAAGAGATCATCATCTTCTGATGAGGAGAAGTGGCAGCTCTCAGAGTTGAAACCTGCTGCATTCAATTTTATATTTGGGTGCTTGGACTTTTCAAAGATGAATTGGGGCAGGGGCCATTGAAGCGGCCACGAAGGTGGTGATTGCTTAGTTGTTTCAATGAGACCAATTGCCAAGAATGAGGAAAGGTGGTTGTGCCAATGGGCAGACCCAGTAGCAACTCCAGCCAAAATCATTTTTTCCATGCTGCATCATGCACCACCAAAGGAGGATGAAGGCCTGTTTTCTTCACTGTTTCTCCAAAGAGAATGCCAAATTGCTGCAAAGGTAAAAGGGAAAGAAAACTGCAATACATAATGCCAAGTACCACTCCTACATTACTCAAGGATTTCTCATGTCTGGCAGAATAATTGAGCCTGATTCTTTGCCTGTGATACACTGAGACACAGCAGCTATGCTACAACCTCCTCTCCCCTTTTGCCATCATTAGTCTTGCTGGAGATGTGCCATGAGCTTGTAATTTCCCCAAGGCTTGGGATGGACTCCAGAGGATATCAGAGGTAGGATCTTTACCCAAAGGGTGGTTCGGGAGTGGAATGCCCTGCCTGCAGCAGTTGTAGATGCGCCAAGTTTGGTGGCGTTTAAGAGGTTAGTTGATAAGTATATGGAAGAGAAGGGAATGGTTTAATTTGGAGGGGCATTGCTTTTTATATTGGTTGGCGCAACATCGAAGGCCGAAGGGCCTGTTCTGTGCTGTAATGTTCTATGTTCTAGAGGCTCAATATACAGAGCTCCGTGCAGTACCAGAGCAAATAGGGTGCAATGAAAATCAGCTGATCCATTTTCATTGCAACCTTCCCATTCTGAAATCACTCAATTGTGCACAAGAGTAAATCAGGGGAGTCTCTTGGCCTTTAATCTGCCCTAATGCTTTTACAAAGCAGCATAATTCAAAGTTAAAAACACATCAGAACTAAAAATCTGGCATGAACACAAATCCTGTTTCCACTTTCTTTAAAAGTTTCACCATCTATGGTTAAAGTCACTGAGGAGGGAATTAGAATTAAAATAGATAGGAGGGACTGGATTGCATTGGTTGAAGAGACAATTCAATAGTAAAGGAATTGTATGTGCACTGAGAAAGGGAGAGAAAAAAAATGATGGCTTGAGAAAAGAGTAGGGATGTGCAACTAATTGGAAATTCTTCTGGAGGGCTGGCACAGGCACAATGGGCCAAATGTTTCTTTTTTCTATGCTGTTTGACTTGATTCTAAATAGTTACATTTACCCAATGAACAAGATTTGTTGTGTGGCATTGCAGTCCTAGAATTTCAACAAGGTTGAAACAGTTTTATAAAGAAATAATAGGCGGACTGTATCCAATGTGACAAGTGGCATGCACAGCATGCTGTGAGCCTGAGTTCACCACAAGTTATGTTGGTATCTGCAACTAAAGACACAGGAAAGGTTCCTGCTCCTGAAACAGGCCCCTGAACATATTAAAATAAGTTTAACGTCTCCTTTATCAAACCAGCTGGCTTCAAAATTAAACCATGGGTCACTGACAGCTACCTTTCATGAGGCATCTGATTGCAACCTCCCATCAGTTTCCACTTCATTCTCCTGATTAGTGAATCCCCTCCTTCTGGTCATCTCCCTCTTTATCCTCCCTCTATTCTGTTCATGCCTTCCCACTCTTGTTTCATCATTTACCCACACACTCCCATCACTCCCTCCCTCCTTCCTGTTCACCAAATCACCCCCTCTCGGTTAGCCTTCCATCCCAATCACTTAGCTACTCTTACAAAACTTAACCCGAGACCATCGCCAATAATGCAACCTGATAATGAACAAATGCTCACCATTGAGCTACCTGAGGATGCCCAGCAGGAGACTGTAGCTCAGTGGTTTGATTAAATGAGCCTACCTTAGAGGCCTATATGTACCAGTACAAGTCTTTCTCCTTAACAATGTATACCAATTTTTGACCAATTAATTGAACCTGCCTTCATGCATGCTGGCGCCAATCAAAAGCAAACTGAAACAGCAAAAAGATTGACCACTGTTCACGAATTTCAGTGACCTGTCCCATAACCAAGCTGGTTCTCCTGAAATTTTGACTTACTTTAACTGATTAAAAAAAATCAATTAAAAGTAATATTGCCCAATGCTGTGACTAATAAAAAAATTGTATCCGCTTAACAAAAGTTAATTCTCAATTTGGTGTGGAATTGCAAAACATGCAATAATGCATGTTTTGCTTGCAAAACTGCTTGAATTCTGCAACCTGTTTGCTTAAATGCTGTATTGAAGAACTGAAAAATGTTGTCATGCATGGGCAATCATGTTAAAATGATACATTTATCATAGATTCACAGAATGGTTAGAACACGGAAAGATATTCAGCATACCATATCTGTGGCAGCATTCTACAAGTAACATTGAAAATATGAGGAGTGTTGCCATTCAGCCCTTCGTATTTGCACTGCCATTCATTATGATCATGGCTGATCATCCAACTCAGTAATCTGTTCCTGCTTTCCCCCCAAAGCTCTAAGGTCTATATTTAACTTCTAGAAAACATACAAAGTTTTGGCCTCAGCTGCTTTCCATGATAGAGAATTCCACAGGCACACAACTTTTTTTTAGATTTTTTTTATTCCAAACTTAAAGTTACCAAGTCAATATTCAGAATGGACTGCGCAAATCTTAAGTCTATTCCTTGCTTGCTCCAAAAATCAAATTCCAAATCCAATTGAATCCAAATCACGGTCCCCACAAGACAGACAAACAAGATCCAAGCTGACAAGTTAAAGCATAGCACCCCATCTTAGGTCTGATCTGACAATTGATCTTGGTTGAAGAAATTTCTATCTCAATCTTAAATGTATCCTCACACTGTGACCCCTACAGATGCACATTATGCTGCAACTACATCTGCTCACTTATTCAACTTGTACAATTCACACTGAAGTATACCTGCATCCTCTTCACACACACCGTCTCACAGCTTTGTATCATCTGTAAATTTAAAAGTATTACATTTAGTTCCCTCATCTAAATCATTAGCATCTATTGTGAATATTTGGGATCCTAGCACTGATCCTACGTACCCCACTAGTCATTGCCTGCCACTTGGAAAAATACGTGTTATTCCAACTCTTTGTTTCCTTTCAACCAATCTGTTTTATATCCATCTTAATATACTATCCCAATCCCATGTGTTTTAAATTTATACACTAATCTCTTACCTGGGGCCTTTTTGAAAGCCTTACAAAAGTTCAAATAAACCATGTCACTGGTTTCCCCCTCATCAATTCAACTAGTTACATCTTTGAAGAATTCCGATAGATTTGTCAAGCATAACTTCTCTTTCATAAATCCCAGCTGACTCTGTCCAATTCTGCCATTTTATGCCATTAAATCTTTTAGAATACATTCTAACATTTCATCATGACTGATGTCAGGCTGACTGATCTATAATTTCCTGTTTTCTCTCCAACTCCCATTTTACATAGTAGGGTTAAATTAGCTATCCTTCAACTCGTAGAAAGTGTTCCAGAGTCGACAAAATCTCAAAAGTTGACCACCAATTCACCCACTATTTCTGGGACCACTTAGTTAGTACTCTGTGATGTAGATTATCAGGCTCTGGACATTTATCAGTCTTCAACCCCATCAATTTCCCAAACCATTTCCCTACTAATTCAGATTTTCTTCAGTTCCTCTCTGAACTAAATCCTGTGCTTCCCAAGATTTGTTACATTATTTGTGTTCTCCTTTGTGAAGACAGAACCAAAGTATGTATGCAATTTCTTTGTTTCCCATTATAAATTCCCTGTTTCTGACTTGAGGTACCTACATTTGTCTTCACCAGGACACCATCATCATCATTATCAGTGCCCTGTTCAACTCTTGATGTCTTGTGGCGATGGGCGAGCGAGGAAGCAGCAGGTGTGGATACATTGGGAGCTGTAGTCATGGACCTGCATACAGACGACTCAGGTCTAATGGTCATTTTCCACTGACCAAAGCAGAGTGTAACTCAGCATCTATCTGGGCGACTGAGCAGTCCTCTCCAGGAACGCACTGCCCACCTCTATAGAATGAGGAAGGGGATAGAAAAGGTGCCATAAACATTGCCTGCTTCACTACACCCTGGCCAGTTTACTGGAGCTGACAGAGTTCCCATCTTGCGATTGAATAAACAAAATAAAACACAAGGTGACACCGCTTACATTGGCATTTGGAACGTGCGCGTGCTTTTGTACATTCTACAGCAGACAGACAAGCAAGAAGAACAGCTTTAGTTGCCAGAGAGCTTGCAAGATACAACATTGACATTGCAGCCCTAAGTGAAACTTGTCTTGCCAACTTAGGTCAGTTGACTGAAACTGGAGATGGATTCACTTCCTCTTGGAGCAGTCACAGTAGTGATGAGTGTCATAATGCTGGAGTTGGATTTGCTGTCAGGAGTCACCTTGTTCAGAAACAGACTACTCAAGAGTGTGAACGACCAGCTCATGACATTACAGCTTCCGCTACAGAACAGAAGTCAAGCCACCCTGATCAGCGCCTATGCCCCCACAATGAACAACATGAATGAGATGAAAGACAAGTTCCATGAAGAACTAGACACCCTACTATCAGCAGTGAGCGTAACCGACAAGCTGATCTTGCTTGGAAATTTCAGTGCAAGAGTAGAGTGTGACTCTGCAATTTGGCAAGGAGTCATTGGGAGACATGGAGTGGGCAAGTGTAACAGTAATGGCCTACTCTTAATGAAGACCTGTGCAGCAATCAACCTTCTCATCACCAACACAATCTTCCGTCTGCCTACCCGTAACAAGACCTCTTGGATGCACTCCCGCTTTAAACATTGGCATCTTATTGACTATGTCATTGTCAGCGAAAAGACAGGAAGGATATCAGAGTAACCAAGGCCATGTGTGGTGCTGACTGCTGGACAGATCACAGGCTCATTGTCTCCAAAATGAGGCTCCACATCAGACCTAAGAGGCGACCACAAGGAAGCAAGGTTATGGAAAAAAATCAATGCGGCCAAGCTAAAGAATCCTAGCATAACTTCAGCACTGGCTGAAGACTTCAAATCAAGCTTGCTGACCTACACCTCACAGGCAGCGCTGAGGACAACTGGGAACGCTTCAGCAATGCTGTCCAAATATCTGCATTGAAGATGCTCGGGTCCTCTACCCTCAAGCAGCATGATTGGTTCAATGAGAATGATAAGGAAATACAGGCTCTACTAGTTGAAAAGCACCATCTTCATCAGGCCGGTCAGAACAACCCATCATCAGCTGCCAAGAAAAATGCTTTTACCAGCACTCGCAGGACAGTCCAAAATAAATTGCGTAAAATGCAGGATGCCTGGCTGAAGCACCCATGCACCAGCCTGTTCCTCGTGCACCGTACACAGAACCCATAATCACAACCAAAAGGCAGAAACTACAGGCAGCGGATGAGTTCACTTATTTTGGCAGCATCCTCTCCCAAGCAGTGACTACTGATACAGAAGGTAACTGGAGAATAGCAAAGGTGAGTTCTGCTTTTGGTAGACTGCACTCCACTGTATGGGAACATCGAGGAATCAGCCCAGCAAGAAAACTGAAGATCTACAACACTGTAGTACTCACTATGCACCTGTATGCCTATGAAACATGGACTGTGCATTGAAGGCATGCAAGACAGCTTAATCACAGAATATCACGCATCAGACGGCAAGACAAAATACCAGACACAGAAGTTCTCTCTAAAGCAAGTCTACCATCAGCCCACACACTGCTGATGTGAGTGCAGACCCGGTAGGCAGGTCATCCGTATGTCAGACGAGGGCACACTCAAGCAGCTCCTTTCTGGGAAACTGTCTGCTGGAAAATGCTCGCGTGGAGGGCAGGAGAACCATTTCAAAGACGCACTCAAGATCTCCTTGAAATCACTTGACATTGACACAACCACCTGGGAAACACTGGCACTAAGCGCTGTCTCATGCACAAGAGCTATAAAACTTATGAAGCAAAGAATATTGCTGAATTGCTGAAGCACATTTAAGCACGAGCTGTGCAAGTCCAGAGCCACCAGCTCAACAACTATAGTGTTTATACAAGTCTGTCCAATACGTACCAGGACATTCTGTACCCAAATTGGCCTGAGCAGTCATCTTTGGACAGACCGCAACCAGCCTCAAAATGACTAATGGTGTCGAGATCCACATCAATGATGGTGGACAAACAACATGTGTGCAATTTCTTTGTTTCGCATTATAAATTCCCCTGTTTCTGACTGTGTCATTTTGTCTTCACCAATCTTTTTCTCTTAAAATACCTATAGAAGCTTTTACAGTCATTTTTTTATGTTTATTGCCATCTTATTCTCATACTCTAGAGCAGCTTAGTCACAAACACAGGTTCAATTCTGGCCTTGGATAACTGCCTGTGTGGAATTTACACATTCTCCCTGTGATTGCATGGATTTCCTCCCACAGTTCATGATATGCAGGTCAGATGGATTGGTTAAATTGCCCCTTAGTGTCCCAAGATGCATATTTTGGATGGATTAGTTATGGTTTATATGTGGGGTACAGAATAGGGTAGTGGAAAGGGACTGGGTAAGGTACTCTGTCAGTCAGACAGACAGCCTCTTTCTACACTTTAGAGATTCTATAAACTTAACCAGTCCCAATCGCCTGCCTTTTGCCTGAGGCATTGTAATTATTTTCTCTGCAGGGAATTATCCAATTCCTTTTGAAAGCCAAGATTGATTTGTCTCCACACACTATTAGGCAACACTTTCCAGATCTTAATCATTTGCTGCCTGAAGAAGTTCTTCCTCATGTCATCACTGGCTGCATTGCCAATCACTTCAAATCAGTGTCTCATGATTCTTTATCTTCTGCCAATGGGAACAATTTCTTCCTAACTGCTCTCTTCAGTTCCTTCATTACTTTGGACAGCTCTCAACCTACCCTTGTCAAAGGAGAACAGTCCCAGATTCTTACTGTATCCTCATAACTGAAGTTCCTCATCCCTGCAATAATTCTCATTAATCTTTTCTGTTCTCACCAATGTCTTTACATCCCTATAAAAGTTTGGAACCCAGAATTGGATGCAAAATTCCAGTTGGGGCTGAACAGTGTTTTATATTGATTCATAGAGTCATAGAAACACTAGAGTACAGAAAAAAGCCATTTGGTCCATCAAGTCCATACCGACCACAATCCCATCTAATCTCTACCCTCAAATCCATTCATATTTTACCCACTAATGCCTCTAATCTACACATCTCAGGACTGTAAGGGGCAATTTTTAGCGTGGTCAATCAACCTAACCCGCACACCTTTGCACTGTGGGTGGAAACCCATGTAGACAAAAGGAGAATATGCAAGCCCACACAGACAGTGACCCAAGCTGGGAATCGAACCCAGGTCCCTGGAGCTGTGCAGCAGCAATGCTAACCACTGTGCTACCATGTCACCCATTATTACATCTTTTCTTACTTTATTGCCCAGATTTTTGTCAGGCCTGTTTACAATTTCTGAAGCTCGACCTCATCTCTGAACACTATTCTTACCATGTTTTTGTTTCTGAAAGATGTGGGCAGGAAGGGGTTGGTGTTTATGAGCCACAAAAAAGCCCTGGATGAGTGCAAGAGCAGTGAAGGTGTAGAGATGGGCTGCTTAGAAATTCCCCCATGAGCCACAGGGTGCCTGATCAGAATGGCTCCCACCTATCCAGAACCAACAGAGCCACCGCCATCTTAGTCACTGAGCTGAAGGGCCTTTTCTGCACTTCGAGTCTGCACTGACAACATTTATCACTAATCCCATTTTCCTGCACTTGTCTCATACCCTTGAATATTATGTTTTAAAAGTTATAGGTTTCCAGTCTCCACTATCTTCCCAGGCAGTGTATTCCAGATTCCCACAACCCTCCGAGTGAAAAGGAGTTTTTCTCAAATCTCCTCTGAATCTCCTGCTCCTCACCTTAAAATTATGCATCCTTGTGAATGACTTCTCAAATAAGGGGAACAGCTGCTTCCTATTCATGCTCTCCATACCCCTCATACTCTTATACATCTTAATAATGCCCTCCTTAGCCTTCTCTGATCTTGTCTTTTATTGGGTGGTCTCCCCTTGTGGTGGAGGGCCCGTCCAAGGTCAGTGGAAGAAAACACTCAAACTGATACTTAACTGGTCATTTTCAGAGTCTCAATTAGCCTCAGGGCTGGAAAGCTTTCCTCGACTTTTCCCACCGCTGAGATATTTGCAATGTCGGGATGGCGAATGGCATTTCACCTCCTACCTCCACTTCCCCTCTCCTGTTCCCCAACCCTCTTGGTCTCTTAATTCTCTGGTTCCATTGCCTCCCTTTCATCTCCTATGGGCCAAATTAAATTCTATCCAATGTGCCTGGATCTTAACTTCACAATTACATTATGTACTGCACTAGTGGGATTATGTTTTTCCTCACCCTAGCAGCAAACACATTGTGGATTTTCTGAGCCAGAATTACAATTCAGGCTTGTTCTGAAATATGTGTGATCCTGTACACTCAAGGAACTGGACTGAAACTGGAATGATTCATTACACTTGTGATGTTTCAGCCAATGAGATCTTTGTGCCAAATATTTGGATTGAATTTGAACATAAATTTCAGAGAGAAAGGGACAAGAGCTAAGAGTCTCCTTAGGACTTCTTCCATGCCACCATGGTGATTTTGGCAGTAATCTATTATGGGGTTGGAATAGTCATTTTCCAGTTAACTTAGGGTGGTGTTGGGACCGTAGTGGCCATTCGCTCTGCCCAATTATCCCTTTTGCCTCCAGCTGAAATTGAAAAGAATCACCCAGGGTTTTCCTAAACTTACAGCAACTGAATGGGAGAAACCAAAGAACAAAGAAAAGTACAGCACAGAAATAGACCCATTTGGCCTCCAAGCCGATGCCAATCATAATGTCCTAACTAAACTTAAAAAAACTTTCTGCCTTATTCAGTCCATATCCCTTTATTTTCTCCCTATTCATGTACTCATCCAGATGCTTCTTAAATATTGCTAATGTACTTGCTTCCATCACCTCCTCTGACAGCACATTCCAGGCACCCACCACTCTCTGCATGAAAAATTCTCCTGCACACCTCCCTTAAACTTTCCCTTTCTCACTTTGAACCTATGCTCCCTCACAATTGACATTCCACTCTGGGAAAAAGCTTCTGACAATCCACCCTGTTTATGCCTCTCATAATTTTGCTGTCCTCCTTTAGGTCTCCCCTCAGCCCCCGTTTTTCCAGGGAAAACAATCCTAGTTTATTCAACCTCCCTCATTGGCAATGCCCTCTCAACCCTGAGGACATTCCCAGTTATTATTTATATATACCTCTTCTGTTGTTCTTAATTTTTGACAGCAATATACAATTTGGATTGTGGAGCTGGCATTTTTCTGGAAAGAAAGCATTCTATGCATTTGTATCAGTTGTGTCAGATCCTTCTGCACATTATAGAGCTACACTTCATTTTCCAGACCATGGAATTAATTACAAAGGAACACAAGAAATTGGAGTAGACCATTTGGCCCATGAACCTGCTCTGTCCAGTCAGTATGATTCTATCTGATCTTCTACGTCAATGTCTACTTTCTGCCCAACTCTCCATATCTCCAGGAGAACATACACTTAAATACTTCTTTCAATTAAGCAAAATGCCAGCCATTTGCTGACTCATTTCTCAGGGTAATGTCTTGACCAGCCAGCGTGCTCAGTCACCTGGTGCATTCTCCATGGCAATGTTGTATAAACAAGTCTCTATTTGCTAACCCATCAGCACTTCTCATTTAATATAAATTGTTGTTTTACATTATATCCATATTCTCACAAAATAATGATCAAAGAAGAAAAGCTTCGACCTGTCTATTTTATCAGCAATATGCTACAAATAATATTTGCTGTATTACATATACCGGCCCCTCTTTAGTTGCATTCTCAAAGCCTCCTATAAATTTGTGAAAGATCATCTTTTCTCTAAATCCAAAAGATTTTCTGGGTAGATTGGTAAGTTTTACTTAATAATCAGCTCAAACATGCTACTTTTTCACATAAGTGAGAGGGTGCCATCAATTTTGAAGGGTCCTTTCTCTAACTTTTTGAAGTTTTAAATTTACGTTAGAATAAGCAACCATGATACTGCTGCGGAAAAGGGGATCCTCTACAGGGTGGTTTGTGGCAATGGTGGAGAGGGGCAACCTGAAGTGCTGGCCCTACAATGTTTCGGTGGGACACCGACTCCAGGTACATGCGCTATTTTCTGATGCCTCTTGAGTTTAGAACATAGAACATAGAACATTACAGCACAGAACAGGCCCTTCGGCCTTCGATGTTGTGCCGACCAAAATAAAAAGCAATGCCCCTCCAACTAAACCATTCCCTTCTCTTCCATATACTTATCAATTAACCTCTTAAACGCCACCAAACTTGGCGCATCTACAACAGCTGCAGGCAGGGCATTCCACTCCCTAATCACTCTTTGAGTAAAGAACCTACCTCTGATATCCGTCCTATAACTCATACCCCTTAATTTAAAGCTGTGTCCCCTCGTGCTAGCTTTCTCCATCCTAGGAAAAAGGCTATCACTGTCCACCCTATCTAAACCTCTAATCATCTTATATGCTTCAATAAGATCCCCTCTTAGCCGCCTCCTTTCTAACGAAAACAACCTCAAATCCTTCAACCTCTCTTCATAGGACCTGCCCTCCATACCAGGCAACATCCTGGTAAACCTCCTCTGTACCCTCTCCAATGCCTCCACATCTTTCTTATAATGTGGGGACCAGAACTGCACACAATACTCCAAGTGCGGCCGCACTAGAGTTTTGTACAGTTGCAACATGATGCTGCGGCTCCTAAATTCAATCCCCCTACCAATAAAAGCTAAGACTCCATATGCCGGAGTTTCTGGAGGCTGATTGAAAATTGAGTCTGTTTCTGACAAATATGTTTTAGAAAGGCATTCAACAGCATTAATTGGCTACTCACCACCTGCGAATGTACAGCCCTGCCTGGTCCCATTCCACCTTATGGAAAATGACCAGGGTGGATGCTTCTGGGAAACCACCACATCAGCCATGAGTGCAATGACCCATTTGCCCCCATGCTCACTCCCATCAGGGTCAAAAAATTCAGCCCCATATTTCATTATGGTGATTAGGTCAGCCAATTCACTTTTATTTGTGTCTAGATATCATGAGTACTTTTGCATTCAGATAAACAGTCTAACTTTTTTTTTGCCATTATTCTCTGCACAGACATTATTCACCGATGCACTATTATTGTTAGCCACTTTGTTCCTCCCTAAATCAATCTCTTTTTTTTAATCAAAATCACAATCTTGCTCTATTGCTTTTGGCATTTCTCTTGAGATATCCAAATTTCCATTCACCTGATCTCTTTCCCCGCCCCACTTTTATTTTCAAGCTGTTATCGTAGCCCTAAGTTTTACAGTCTGCCAGGAAGCTCATCTCAGTACGGTTCTATGCTGAACCCATTCCAGTTGATCAATCTCCCTTTCTCCCAGCGTACTGATGTTATTGCCCATGAATCAAAATCCCTTCTTTCCACATTACTCTCTGAGTACTCACATTGAATTCTCTAATTTGTTTGACTTCATGTCAATTCACACATCACTCAGATAGTAAATCAGAGATTATTACTTGAGATTCTGTTTATTAGTTTAGAACTGATTTTCTCAAACTCCCTCAGCGGAGCCTCTTTCTTATTTCTACCCATGTTGTTGGATCCAACGTGTATAGCACCTTCCGACTTCAAGTTATTCTTTAGCTATGAGGAGACATCTTTGGTCCTGATAATATGACCATCAAAACTCTCAGATATGACTGCAGTGATAGTAACAACTCCTTTGACTAAACTGTTCTCCGCCAATATCACATTCTTTTCTACTCCCCTACCTACAGGTTTCATGGAAAATAACAGCAGTTGGCCAATCATTTGTTTTCCTGATTATCATTCAGACTAAGGTTTTACAAAAATGCAAAAAAAAAGCATGAACAAATTAGTACTTTTCCCTGTAATAGGCATTCCCATCATTAGTTTAGAGGGGTTACATTCACTTAGCCCAGCATGGAATCTTAAAACCTATTCAACAAAACCAATCTATCTGCAATGATTATAACACCTGTCTATTCATAATCAGGTAGAAAATGTGATGAGTGCATCACAGACCGTATATAGCAATGGGAGATCTCTTTTAATGTGGATGAGAGCCTAGAGTACAGCACACTTCCTTTGTCCAACCATTGCTATTAAGAGAAAACATTGTGGAACGCATGAATAGATGTACCTTTTAAATGGCTAATTCCATTACCTCAGGTGCTTACTATATAGTGTGCGTATGTTGCACAGATTAAAGCCTCTGATCCACACCTTCAAATCAACATTAGAATCTGAAAACAATCATTCAGCCAGTCAAATGGACCATTTTAGTTGCATAACACTGGTCCAAAATGTAACATACGTAAGTCACTCCAATATGCTCTTTTAAATTTTCTCTCCTTTTCCCTTAAATGAATGGACCTCACACTTCAACAGAGGGACTTCCATTTCAAAGCCACAGATTCACTCTTCCACTGCAAATGCCTGGAAATAACACAGAATGTTGTCCCTCAGCATTTCTATTTTTCAGAGAGTTTTTTTCCAAATTACTGCCATGATCTTTAAGATTTGTTAGCCGGTATCACTTGTATAAACCAAGATAGCCGGTTGACCATTCAACTGTGGAGGACATTTTGGCTGATTCTGTTCCTGACTTCGTAGTTATTCTCAGCATATTTAACTATTAGCAGATCACTGGCACTGGCTATACCCCATGGGTCTTAGAATAGTAACAGTAATTAATATGAATGAAATTAGCTAATGCCCACTTTATGTCACAAAATTATTTCAAATCAAGTTGGTTCTGTAACTGATTTGGCTCAGAATGTTGTGAAATCTTCCCCACGCATTTCATGATATTGTTTTTTCTATATTGCTCTGAAAAGACAAATTGTACAACTAATATGATAGTTCTGATTTGCAACTTTCACTTCTACCAAAGGAAAACATGCACAGGATAGCAAAAAATGACTGGTTGCATTGTTATTCAGCACTGACTAGGTGCTTAGTTGCTTAGGCAGGAACACTGGTAAATGACAATCTTGATAACAGCACTTGTTTTTGTTACAACCAGCACTGTTGCATCCAAATATACTAGGGGAAAAAAAAAATCAGGAACCTGGGATCTTTCTGGCTCAGTGATGGATGTTGTTCTCTTCAAAAAGAGCTGTAAATACTGGCCTCTAACTCCTTTTACAAGTCACTGGATGAAGAAGAGGAAATATATTGTCCCCTGAGAAAATTAAGATTTCTGATGAGCTATTTTACAAATCAACTGCACTCTCCACAGTTGGATTAACAAATTTACCAGCGTGTATTCCAATAAGGTGGCTTAATAACCATTAAAGGATCATTATTGCGAGAGCATTGCAATTGCTGATTTTATTTGTTCTCACTGGCAAAATCTTATTTTTGGGAACTGTATGTTTCACGTTTATACATTCTTACGACTCTGTTAAAGGATAACATACCACAGCAACAGGTTTTACTTCAATTTTTTTTCTGATTAGGCTCTCATAGATTTATTTTATTATTTAAATGTAATAACACAGAATTACTTCCTGTTCAAAGATAACACAAGGTTAACTTCCAGCTCACTAACACTGACATTTCACTATTCTGTTACATGTCATAAGGTGTTAGCTGTAGTTTGGTAGGTCTTAATAAATTTTTTGTAGGTGTAGGTAGTTCAATGGTGAATGTTTATTACTTACTGGGAACTATACACAGAGGTACAAGAAAGGTCCAAGCTGGGAGCTGTCTCTATACTTGCTTCTACACACGGTTCTGTCCAACACTACACTGCTCATAGGTACTAGGCCACATGTTGTATTATGTCACTGTGTGGGCAGGATTGTATTCAGTTCTATGTTAATACTTCACATGATGTAAAGATGCCGGCGTTGGATTGGAGTGGTAAGAACTCAGTAAGAATTTAGCAACACCAATTATTAATCCAACCGATTTATTTGATAGTAAAAAAGCGAGCTTTCAACACTCCCGTGTCTTCATCAGGCAAGTGCAGTGTTCTGGTCTGCAATAGCACACATCAGCACAGACAGTCAGAGATTGCTGATTAGAATGCGAATCCTTACATCTAACCTGCTATTCAAGTGTTAAAGTGGCTAACAATGTGTGTGAAGGGGATCCTGAGCATTGTTAGAGAGTTGTGTATTTTCTCCAGACAGCACAGTAAGTGAGGTTTTTTGCTAACCCAGGCAAGTTACGGGGGTTACAGATAGTGTGTCATGAAGCCAAGATCCCTGTTAAGACCGTCCTCATGTGTGCGGAGCTTGGCTATCAGTCTCTGCTCAGCGACTCTGCGCTGTCGTGTATCACGAAAGCCCCCTTGAAGAACATTTACCCGCAGGTCGGAGGCCGAATGCCCATGACTGCTGAAGTGTTCGCCCACAGGAAGGGAACTGTTTTGCCTGGTGATTGTTGAGCGATGCTCATTCATCCGCTGTCGTAGTGTCTGCATGGTCTCCCCAATATACCATGCTTCGGGACATCCTTTCTTGCAACGTATTAGGTAGACAACGTTGGCCGAGTTGCAAGAGTATGTACCGTGTACCTGGTGAATGGTATCCTCACGTTTGATGATGTCGTCCATGTCTATGATCCGGCATGTCTTGCAGAGGTTGCTGTGGCAGGGTTGTGTGGTATTGTGGTCACTGTTCTCCTGAAGGTTGGGTAGTTTGCTGCGAACAATGATCTGTTTGAGGTTGTGCGGTTGTCTGAAAGCAAGAAGTGGGGGGGTGGGGATGGCCCTAGCTACGACATCTTCTCCGGAGTCTTCAACATATCATTGATGACGATGAACATCTCGCTAGGGCCATCCCCACCCCCCCACTTCTTGCTTTCAGACAACCGCACAACCTCAAACAGATCATTGTTCGCAGCAAACTACCCAACCTTCAGGAGAACAGTGACCACAATACCACACAACCCTGCCACAGCAACCTCTGCAAGACATGCCAGATCATAGACATGGACGACATCATCAAACGTGAGGATACCATTCACCAGGTACACGGTACATACTCTTGCAACTCGGCCAACGTTGTCTACCTAATACGTTGCAAGAAAGGATGTCCCGAAGCATGGTATATTGGGGAGACCATGCAAACACTACGACAGCGGATGAATGAGCATCGCTCAACAATCACCAGGCAAAACAGTTCCCTTCCTGTGGGCGAACACTTCAGCAGTCATGGGCATTCGGCCTCCGACCTGCGGGTAAATGTTCTTCAAGGGGGCCTTCGTGACACACGACAGCGCAGAGTCGCTGAGCAGAGACTGATAGCCAAGTTCCGCACACATGAGGACGGTCTTAACAGGGATCTTGGCTTCATGACACACTATCTGTAACCCCCGTAACTTGCCTGGGTTAGCAAAAAACCTCACTTACTGTGCTGTCTGGAGAAAATACACAACTCTCTAACAATGCTCAGGATCCCCTTCACACACATTGTTAGCCACTTTAACACTTAAATAGCAGGTTGGATGTAAGGATTCGCATTCTAATCAGCAATCTCTGACTGTCTGTGCTGATGTGTGCTATTGCAGACCAGAACACTGCACTTGCCTGATGAAGACACGGGAGTGTTGAAAGCTCGCTATTTTACTATCAAATAAATCGGTTGGATTAATAATTGGTGTTGCTAAATTCTTACTGAGTTCTTAATACTTCACATGCCAGACTTTCATACTACACCATAGACCTGGTGAACAGGCAACTGTTGTTGACTGAATAATGTGCTTGCCACAAAGTGTTCACACATTTACTGAACATATTCACTTCTCAATACATCAGAGTGAAATATAAATGAAAGTTTTCTGCCAAACAAATTCTAGAAATTGTTAAATTGTAAATGGTGAAGTTTCATAAAACAATGAATATGAGCTGAATTTAACAGGAATCATGCAGTCCTCACTACCCTAGCTACAAAACCAGACAGAGCCCACCATCTGCCCTATAACTATTCACTGAGACAGGACCCCTGCTCCCAATAACAAAAAGTGCCATACCAGAGGGCTATTGACAATTAAGATCAGCAGCATTCCAGTATAGGCAGTGTCACTGGTAGCTTAGGCCATTGCTGGTACTGCAGCAAGGATGGAGAGAATGTCCTATGCTGTAATGATGAACGTGTTGGAAGTTGAGGTAGAAAGGCTAGGGATGAGGGGGTGAACAGGGGGGGGTTGTTTTAGAGAAGTCCCAGGGTTGGCAGGAGAAGGACCTTAAGTGGAAATGGCCTCAATTGGCCCATAGGTAGGTGGACCACCAAATGCCACCCTACTATTGCTCGTAAAATTGCAATGGGGGTGGGGGTGCGGAATTGGATGAGTAGCTTAGTAACAGACATGTTGCATGCTGAGTTTTACATGCTTATCTGCCTTCAAAGAGCATTAAAAATGCTCTGGCCAGGATTTTACACTCCACCATTGGTGAATTTTTAGTTGGGGGCACACAAGGATGTTTAGGGGAGAGGATTGGGATAGGGGGGTATTGGAATGTGAAATTGCAGGGAGGGCTTTAACTTTAAATTCCTGTCCACACAACACACAAAAACTTTACACTGGTATGGGCAAGGCTTCAGACAGGAAGTCTGCCCTTGCTTAAATTGAGGCTCTTAAGATTGAACTTTTGCAGATGTAGCTCAAAATACAATTAAGGTTCATCTCAGCTTCCACTGTAAGCCCTCTTCTGAAGTCAAGTGTCCTGTCCATCTTACAGTCAGGAGGCCTCCAGAACTCCTTTGTCCCTAGCTTCTGTCCCTTGCACCATCCCTAGGCATTCACTACTTTCCCACCGGAGATCCTTTGAAATTACGTGGACCCCCAGTTCCTGGATTTAGTCTCTGATATCTTCTTGAGCTTCCTCTTCTGTCCACTGCAATGCTGTAGCTGCAGGGGCTGGAGAACTACCAGCCAATCAGATTTGCCTGTGTTCTCTTAAAATGGAATTTCCTCCAGGTGAAGTCTGCCCATCAACACTCAGAAGAGTGTAAATTGGCTATAGGGCAGTCACTGTGGGCGAGATAGAACATAACAGCACAAACAGGCCTTTCAGCCCACGAGTTGCGCCGATCACATCTATACCTACCAATCCACAGATCTCTCTATAACCCCCTATCCCATTAGTTCCCATATACTCATCCAGAAGTCTTTTAAAAGACCCCAGCGAATTCGCCTCTACCACCTCCGACGGCAGCTGATTCCATTCACTCACCACCCTCTGAGTGAAAAACTTACCCCTAACATCCCCTCTGTGTTTGCTTCCCTGCACCTTAAATCTGTGTCCTCTCAAAGTGACCATTTCAGCTCGGGGAAATAGCCTCTGAGAATCCACCCTATCTATTCCTCTCAACATTTTATAAACCTCTATCAGGTCGCCTCTCAACCTACGTCTTTCCAGGGAGAAGAGTCCCAGCTCCCTCAACCTATCTTCATAAGGCATGCCTCCCAATCCAGGCAGCATCCTTGTAAATCTCCTCTGCACTCTTTCATTAGCTTCTACATCCTTCCTATAGTGAGGCGACCAGAACTGCGCACAGTATGTGGGAACCAAATGTGGGAACACAGATATGGGAACGGAAACTCCAGCCATTGAAAAATTCAGACCTCTGTTTCAGCGCATTTGTTTTAACTTCCTGAGAAGTTACACAGACATAATTATGAGCTTTGAAGAGGAGTAAATGTGAAAAAAGAATAATTTTATCTAAATTATGACCCAAATCACAAATCTGTAAAATAGTCTTGGATTTTCAGAATTTTTTTCATTTGATGGAAATGTTCACTGGCTACATTACCAATGAAGGATGTGATAAAATCTGCTTCTCTTATTCAAAATCACTTCATTCATATTATTTGAAGTTTATTTATTAGTCACAAGTAGGCTTACATTAACACTGCAATTAAGTTAGTGAAAAATCATACGCTGACGCCTGTTTGGAGACTGAGGGAGAATTTAGCATGGCCAATGCATCTAACCAGCATATCTTTCAGGCTGTGGGAAGAAACTGGAACACCCAGAGAAAACCCATGCAGACACGGGGAGAATGTGCAGATTCCACACAATTAGTGACACAAGCTGGGAATTGAACCTGGGTCTCTGGTGCTGTGAGGCAGCAGACTAATCACTATGCTCCCATGTCGCCCATTATTAACTATCAATCCAAATGTTCTTTGAGCATTAAAGGGCAATTAGGAATAGTCAACAAATGTTGCATTTGCCAACAATGCTCCCAATCCATGTACTGAAAAGAAAACTAAACTTCACTTTGCTTAATTTAAGTTATAATACATTTGCATTTTTAGAGAGGACAGGTTTTGCTGGAGTGAGACATTTGGCAACATTACCTGTTTGTTAGATCTTTAGTACCATCCTTCAGCTCCAACTTGTTTGGCCTGTAAGTAACTGAAAAGTGAACTGAGAAGAGCAATATGTCATCTGGGACTGTGGTCAACAGTAGGAACTACAGTCTGCTTAAATAGTGAAGTTTCAGGGGTTGGTGAGAAACAGGAATAACAGAAATGACGAACATGAGTTAAATCAGGTACAAAAAAAAGAGAGAAAAACAGATTGGATTAAGAGGAGAGGGAAAAAAATAGCAGGATTGGAATTTCAAATAAAAAAAAAGAACTAGTTAAACAATCATTTGCTCAGAAAATATGCCCTAATTACACTCTTGGTTCAGCTGAATCTGACTGCCGTTGACATCAAAGCAACATTTAACTGGATGTGGCATCAGGAGCCCTAGCAAAACTGAAATCAATGAAAATCATGGATAAAAGTCTCCACTGATTGGAATCATACCCAGCAACAAAGGAAGGTGATTGTGGTTGCTGGGGTTCTATCATCTCAGTTCCAGGACATGACTATAGGAGTTCCTCAGAGTAGTATCCTAAGCCAAATCATCTTCAGCTGCTTCATCAATGACCTTCCTTTCATCATAAGGTCAGAAGTAGGTATGTTCATTAATGCTTACACAATATCCAGAACCATTCCTGATTCTTCAGATTCTGAAACAGTCCATGTCCAAATGTAGTGAGACTTTGACAATATCCAGGCTTGGGCTGACAATTAGCAAATAATATTTGTCACACAAGAGACAAGCAATGACCTTCTCAATCAAGAAAGAATTTAACCATTTCCCTTGACATGCAATGGCATCATCATTGCTGAATGAGTACATTTCCAGCAACACTTAAGATGCTTGACACCATCAGAATAACATAGCCTACTTGATAAGCACCTTTTCCACAAAAATGCATTTCCTTCACCAGTGATGAACAGCAACAGCCATGTGTATCTTCTATGAGATTCACCAAGGCTCCTTAGGTAGCACTTTCCAAACCCATGGCCACCATGATCTGAAAGGATAAAGGCTGCAGACACTTGAGAACATCATCACCTGGAAGTTCCCTCCAAGCCACTCAATATCTTGACTTGGAAATATATCTCCATTCCTTCACTGTCGCTGGGTCAAAATCCAGGAACATCCTCCCTGTGACATCACTGTGGGTGTACTGACACCACAGGGACTGCAGCAGTTCAAAGGGCAGCTCACCACCACCTTAAGGGCAATTAGGGATGGGTGATAAGAACTGCCATACTCAGCAACGCCCATGACAGAATTTTTAAAAATGGGGGGGGAAATGAGGGAAAACCTATTGTACGTGCTGTGATTGCAAGTGTGCACTCAACTTCACAGATGAAATGTCATTCTTCTATCTTGGTGACTCATGGACAAGTCAGGAAGATTTCCCACTAGTCAGTCTTGTCATATTTTCCATCTCTACAATTGGATTGCGTTAGAACATAGAACATTACAGCGCAGAACAGGCCCTTCGGCCTTCGATGTTGCGCCGACCATTATAAAAAGCAATGACCCTCCAAACTAAACCATTCCTTCTCTTCCATAAACTTATCAACTAACCTCTTAAACGCCACCAAACTTGGCGCATCTACAACTGCCGCAGGCAGGGCATTCCACTCCCGAACCACCCTCTGGGTAAAGGACCTACCTCTGATATCCGTCCTATAACTATCACCCCTTAATTTAAAGCTGTGTCCCCTTGTGCTAGCTTTCTCCATCCTAGGAAAAAGGCTATCACTGTCCACGCTATCTAAACCTCTAATCATCTTATATGTTTCGATTAGGTCCCCTCTTAGCCGCCTCCTTTCTAACGAAAACAACCTCAAATCCCTCAGCCTCTCTTCATCAGACCTGCCCTCCATACCAGGCAACATCCTGGTAAACCTCCTCTGTACCTCTCCAATGCCTCCACATCTTTCTTATAATGTGGGGACCAGAACTGCACACAATACTCCAAGTGCGGCCGCACTAGAGTTTTGTACAGTTGCAACATGACGTTGCGGTTCTGAAATTCAATCCCCCTACCAATAAAAGCTAAGACTCCGTATGCCTTCTTAACAACCTTATCGACTTGACTGCGTACATTCAGGGGTCTATGCACACATACACCAAGATCCCTCTGTTCATCACCACTATTAAGAATCCTACCATTAGCCCTATACTCTACACATTTATTATTCCTGCCAAAGTGCATTACCTCACACTTTTCCCCATTAAACTCCATTTGCCACCTCTCGGCCCAGCTCTGCAACTTGTCCAAGTCCCTCTGCAAACTATAACACCCCTCTTCACTATCTACCACTCCACCGACTTTAGTGTCATCTGCCAATTTACTAATCCATCCTTCAATACCCTCATCCAGATCATTTATAAAAATTACAAACAGCAGGGGCCCCAAAACAGACCCCTCAGGTACACCACTTGTAACCGAACTCCACAATGAACATCTCCCATCAACCACCACCGTCTGTCTTCTATCTGCTAACCAATTCCTAATCCAATTAGCTAAATCACTCTCTATCCCATACATCTGCATTTTCTGCAGAAGTCTTCCATGGGCCACCTTATCAAACGCCTTACTAAAGTCCATATATACCACATCAACCGCCTTACCCCAATCCACCTCTTTAGTCACTTTTTCAAAAAACTCAATGAGGTTAGTAAGGCACGACCTACCCTTCACAAAACCATGCTGACTATCCCCAATCAATTCAGTTCTCTCTAAATAACTATAAATCCTATCCCTAATAATTCTCTCCAATACTTTGCCCACAACAGAAGTAAGACTCACTGGCCTATACTTCCCTGGAAAGTCTCTCTTCCCCTTCTTGAACAATGGGACCACATTCGCTATCCTCCAATCTTCCGGAACTATACCCGTAACCAACGACGACCTGAAGATCAGAGCCAGAGGCTCTGCAATCGCCTCTCTCGCCTCCCAGAGAATCCTAGGGTAAATCCCGTCCGGCCCAGGGGACTTATCTAACTTCAAACCGTCAAGAATATCTAGCACATCCTCCTTATCTACTTCAATACTTTCCAGTTTGCTACGCTGTACCTCAGTGTTCTCCATAACTACATTTACATCACCCTGCGTGAATACCGAAGAGAAATATTTATTCAGTGCCTCTCCAATCTCTTCAGGCTCCACGCAAAACTTCCCACTGCTGTCTATGACTGGCCCTAATCTTGTCCTAACCAATCTTCTACTCTTAACATATCTAAAGAAAGCTTTAGGATTCTCCTTAATCCTATCAGCCAAAGTCTTCTCGTGTCCTCTCTTAGCTCTCCTCAATTCACTCTTTAGCTCCCTCCTGGCTAATCTATAGCTATCCATTGCACTAACTGAGCCTTCAAGCCTCATCCTGACATAAGTCTCCTTTTTCCTTTTAACCAGCGAATCCACTTTTTTCGTACACCAAGGTTCCCTTACTCGACCATTTCCTCCTTGCCTGACAGGGACATACTTATCAAGGACTCGCAGCAGCTGCTCCTTGAATAAGCTCCACATTTCAGATGTTCCCAATCCCTATAGTTTCCTAGTCCAATCTATGCACCCTAATTCTCTCCTTATGGCCTCATAATTACCCTTCCCCCAGCTACATGCCTATCTCTATCCATCACTAAGGTGAACGTAACCGAATTGTGGTCACTATCACCAAAATGTTCACCAACTTCCAAGCCTAACACCTGGTCTGGCTTATTGCCCAGCACCAAATCCAATGTAGCCTCACCTCTAGTTGGCCTATCTACATACTGAGTCAAAAAACCTTCCTGCACACTTTGTACGAAAACTGACCCCTCTAACGAGCTAGAGCTATAGCTATTCCAATCAATATTATTAAAGTTAAAGTCCCCCATAACAATTACCCTATTACTTTCACTCCTGACCAGAATTGACTTTGCAATCCTTTCCTCTACCTCTCTAGAACTTTTAGGAGGTCTATAAAAGACTCCCAACAGGGTGACCTCTCCTCTCCTGTTTCTAATCTCAGCCCATACTACTTCAACAGACAAGTCCTCATCAAACTTCTTTTCTGTCACAAAGAAAAGGTTCAGTTGGTTCAGTTTGGTAGAATTACACAAGCGCATATCACAGGCCTAAAAGCTCCACTTTTCTCATAGGTTACTCGCAGCAGTGCCATGCAGACTCTGCATTCGTTTGAGACTTTCAGGTAATCCAGGAGCATTGGCAACTCCAGCCCCATCACATCTTCAGTTGCATGTCATGCATTTTCAGGTGGGGAATGAGTTACCAATGTTTCAAAACCTCCCCATTAAGGTATCATTATACTTACTTTAAAAGAAAATGCATAATAATAGTTAACAATTTAGGAATAATGCCAAAGCATCTGCAGTGCTTTTAAATCCCATGATTTTGTAATTTAGTAACTGTGTGGCACGACAGCTGAAAAATGGATTATTATTATTAATTTCATGACTATGAATTAACATGTTTCAAGCAGCAATGATTATATGATAATTGCTTATCACTTCATTTAAAAGTACTTTTCAAAACCTTAATTTAGAAAACATTGGAAATTTACACTTTACACATTACTGAACATCTCCGGAGTCCTGCCTATGACTCATTAAGTATTAAAACATCCTAGCAATGGCCTAGTTAGAATTTAAGCTCTGTGCTGATGAAGAATTGCCTCTCTCTCTCCCCATTCTCTCCTCTCCCTCTGTGCGCCTGCATTTATCTGAATTGATAATCTTCCTGAGGAGCTGTGGACAACTCCAACTGTAAACTGATCTATATTAGACACACTTCTATGCTACAATTAAGTTGCAAAAAAATTCAGGGACCTTTAACTTTGTCTCCATTACAGGGTCTGTTCTGATGGAAGATATATTGCAGAATTTAATGCCTTCCCTCATGGTGAATTTGGTCATAGGGAACACTAAGTTGGGTGGGAGAGTGGCACCTTCATGGCTCCATCCCAATTAATTAAGCTCATGATGAGGAACGCCGTGGATGTTCTTCCCACTGCATTACCAGTTGAATTTATTAACTTGGCAATTAATGCCTACTTCAGGGCCTCATCCCACCTCAGCTAGCATTAATTCAGTGGCAAGGGAGTGGCTTGTCATTTGGGGAGCATGACATGTTCAACTTGTACAGGTTACCTGGGGGTTTCTGGGATGGGCCTGAGTTGGATGCTCTGTCAGAAAGTTGGTGCAGGCTCAATTAGCTGAACAGCTCCCTTCTATATTGTAGGGATTCTATGATCTATGATAGTAAGTGTCATTGACATTTAACTGGACAGCAGCAGACCTTCCTCTCCATCAAGAACCCCTGGGGCAAAGCTGCACACAAGAGTTGTCAAACAATCACAGACTAATGTATTTGGATTTCCATAAGGCATTTGATAAGGTGCCACATCAAAGATTACAATGCAAAGTAAGAGCTTATGGTATATTAGCATTTATGGAGGAATGGTTAACTAAGAGTACAGATAACTGGAAATTTTGAGTTGGCAAGATGTAACCAGTGGAGTGCCATAGAGGTTCAGCTATGGACCTACAATCTCTATCAATGACTTAAATGAAGGGACAAAATGTATAGTTGCTATCTATGCTGATGACACCAAGGTAGGTAAGATTCTGTAAAGGGACAAAGGAAGATTAGGAAAGCTGGCAAACATTTAGCAGATGGAGTATAATGTGGGAAAGTATGAACATGTTCACTTTGGCAAGAAGAATAGAAAACTAGTATATTATTTAAATTGTGGGTGTGTGTGGAACTCTGCAGTGCAGAGAGATCTGGACATCCTGATGCATGAATCACAGTAGTCTGCAGGCACAGCTAATGATTAGGAAGGCAAATGGAATAATGTAATTAATTTTAAGGTGATTGGAATATAGAAGCCGGGTATTTTGCTGTTGTGCACAGCATTGATGATAGTAGTGTGTATACTTGATCTTTTTAAGAAAGGACATAATTGCATTAGAAGCAGCTCAGAGATGATTCCCTTGACTGATTCCTTTGATGGGGGGCAGTTACCATAGGAAGAAAGGTTGGACAGGTTTAGTCCAATGAAGAATGAGAGGTGATCTTATTGAAACATATAAGCTCCTGAGGGAGCTTCAGCGAATGAATGCTGAGAGAATGTTTCTCCTTGTGAGAGAGGTTAAAAAGAGAGACAGTTTTTAAAATAAGGGAGCTTCCATTTAAGATGGAGATGAAATATGTGTTTTCCCAAAAGATCATTCTTCTCCGAAGAGCAGTGGAGATAGGGTCATTGAATATATTCAAGGCTGAATTCAATAGTTCTTGATTGATAAGTGAGTCAAAGGGTAAAAGGAATAAACAGGAAAGTAAAATTCAGACTGCAATCAGATCAGCTGTGATCTTATCAAATGGAGGAGCAGGTACAAGGGACTGAATAGCCTACTACTACTTGTAACTCATGATTGTTGATTCACCTGTGCCTGTGGTGGTTTTAAAAGATAGACTGCAGGCCTTGAAGATTTAAACAAATGAACAGCTTTATTGAAAGGATCTTAACATTACAGGCTGCAAAGATAGACTGCCCATTTGCCCATGCAGATGGCTGAGAAGTCATCAACAACAGCATATGATCAGTCTCTTGAAGTGACCCTGTTCCACTGCAAATCTGCTACTGAGGAAACATTAAAAATAACATGAATACATAACATTATTCATTTTTCCATTTTTCACTCCTATCTAAGTTGAATTTAATCCCTGTATGTTTAATGGTTTGAAATCCAAAGCATCTCTAGGATCTTAAAAATGTTGATACTCAAATCTGATTGCATAATAGAAAGTGAGCCCTCTACATTAGTAACTTCAAAGGAGGATATATCAAGAGCCATACAATGATAATATAAAAGTGTCTTAAAAGATGCTAAAAGGGTCACCAAGAATTTGGCAAGAACTATTGATAAATCAGAATATTTGTGTATTCTAGGAAGTAGCAGAAATATTGACAATTCTGAGGAACACTAAAAGGCCATTAGGCCCAACAACTCTTGTGTGAACACCACAATAGTTCAACCATTAAGTTTTTTTTCTGGTAATGTGGGGAGGCAGTGACACATCGGTATTTTTGCTGGACAAGTAATCTAGAGACCCAGAGTAATGTGCTGGGGTCCTGAGTTTGACTCACACCATGGCAGATGGTGACATTTGAATTCAATAAAAATCAGGAATTAATAATCTACTGATGATCATGAAACCATTGGCAATTGTCAGAAAAATCTACCTGGTTCACTAATGCCATTTAGGGAAGAAAATCTGCCATCCTTACCTGGTCTGGCCTACGTGACTCCAGACCCACAACAATGAAGTTAACTCTTAACTGCCCTCACGGATAAGCAATAAAATGCTGGCCCAGCCAGTGATTTCCAAATAAAAAAAAAGTGAAATAATCGGAAATAATGTGCTCCTATATTAGAATAGTAACTGCACTTGAAAAGGATTTTTAAAATTTTTTCAGGAGATGTGAGCATCACTGGGAGGGCCAGCATTTACTGTTCACCCCTAATTGCCCTTGAACTGAGTGATTTAAAAGATCATTTCACATGTAGACCAGACCAGGTAAGGATGGCATAGATCCATAATGAACCAGATGGGTTTAATGACAATCAACAATGGTTTTATGGTCATCATTAGAATTTCTAAATCAGATTTATATTGAATTCAAATTACACCATCTGCCATGATGGGATTCAAATCCAGATCCCCATTTCCTCTGGGTCTCTGGATTACTAATTCAGTGACACTGCCACCATATCACCACCTCCTTTGAAGAAATAAATTCTTAATTGGGTGTAAAGCCCTTTGGGATGTCCTGAGGCTGTGAAAGGTGCGACATAAAACGCAAGTCCTTCCATCTTCTTTCTTAAGTGGTTCAAAATATGCAGTCTCTATGCAAGAACCTTTCACACACATCTTTTAAAGATCATGTCAAATTGCAGTGCCTTGGACAGACCTGCACTAATGTCATCATTGTGGTGCCAGATGAAAATGTTGGATTCACTCAGAGAGAGAAGACAGGAGTCTGCTGTTTCTCAAGAAGTAAAATGTCTTTTTCTTTTGCTTGATTAGTGATTACCATTTTCCAAAGGTTTCTTTTGTCTGTTAAGAGTGTTAATGTCCCAGTACCTGACTGAGAATGAATAGCACTTCATTAATCAGGGTACATTTACCAAGCTCAAAAATGATCATGGAACTTACAACTGAGAAAAAGATATGCAATGGGAAGCAACAGCATTGAACATCCAACGGAGTGCAATCTAACACTGTCACAAGTTGATTGAATGCAAACTTGACTGAAGAGGATGTAGTGCTTAAAGGGGAAAAAATATATATACAGTCACCAGTTATTGCTGATAGATAATAGACCTCAGTAGAGAAAGACTGATGCATTAAAAGCTTGGTTTAAAAAAATACAAAAAAAATTGCATTTAAATGAGATCCTGCTGTGGCAGAGGCTGGGCCACAGGTGATATTTCAATGAATTACACTCATAAGTGGCCATGAATTATAGATGACAGCCTAGTTAGAGAAATTATTTTATCTCAAATTAGGACCAAGCAATTAGGCAACTAGAGGCGTTGTATCCCGCAGCAATATGAAAGCTAGTGCGGCAGGCTGGGTTGGGTCATATGACATGTCCTTTGAAGAAGCAGATAATTAAGCTAAGCATCTCTTAATGTTCTGGTTTCCCTCTGCCTTTTTGAAAGGTTAAAACAGCATATTTTAAAGTCTGGGTGTTGGCAAAGAAAGTAGCAATGGACCAGATTTAGTTACTGAATAGATGTCGCTTGTCTGTATGAGATTTTCTTCTTAACTAATTATATTTCTTTGCCAAATTTACAGGAAAATCTTTTTCACTTTTCCTTTAATAAGTTAGGATTGCACAAAGGCATTGGAGAATTGTCACTAAACATTTCCAACATTTTGAAAATGCTTAAAAAGCCCAGTAGATGAAAGTCTTTTTTAAAAGTTTTATTTATTAGCGACACAAATAGGCTTATATTAACACTGCAATGAAATTACTGTGAAAATTACCGATTCACCATACTCCAGCACCTGTTTGGCTACACTGAGGGAGTACATGGCCAATGCACCTATCAAGCACATCCTTCAGATGGTGGGAGGAAACCGGAGCACATGGAAGAAACCTATAGACACAGGGAGAATATGCAGACTCCGCACAGATAGTGATCCAAGCAGGGAATTGAACCCATATTTTTGGCTACTGCTAACCACTGTGCCAATTTTATCTAATTTTATTATTCTCGACTTGGAACAGTTTTGGATTTATCCAGTTGTACCAGTTTCAGCATCAGATTGCTACCTGCTGAGAGTGACATTGAGCTGACAAATTGGAATTATTCTACTCATTTTTCACCGATCTTGTGCCTGAGAAAAAGCCCGCTTCATTCACTGGATGTTGGTCACATTTTATTAATTGAGAGACAATAATCCGACCTGGGAACTTTGTTTTAAAAGCACACTGGCTGCAAATATGTGCAAGTCAAATTCCTGAAGGTTAGTCTGGTACCATTTGTTAAAGGGGAATTTGGATGAACTCATTGTACAGCGATGCTTATCAAAACTTACTCTGCAAAAAGGAAAATGGTTGTGGTTGTAGTCATAAAAGCACCAAGATAGAATGGGATCATTGGTAAGTAGGTTAAAGGACAAGGTTGAATTCAATGAAAAAGACTCTTGAGAATCACTTATAGGGTAAAGTAAGTTCCTGATTCACTATGAACGCTTTATACATTTCTATTCTAGCAATTTCATCCCACCAAACCTTTTCATGGTAAAATTCCATTGGCAACAAAATGAGCAGAACTCCAGAAATAATTCCATCCTCAGTTCACAAGGTAACTCTAATGAAGACCAACTAGTTCAGCTCATTTCATCCATCTAAGATAACATACAAACATTCATAGGTGGAGGGGGTCATTCGGCTCATCGAGCCTGCTCCATAAAATTGCCTACGTTATACCAGTGACTACAACTCAAATGTACTTAGTTGGCTGGAAAGTGATTTGTGATATTGTGAAAGGTGCAGCATAAATGTAAGTTTTGTCTTCTTTATACCTGCATGCAATTGGCAGAATGACTGAAGCAATGGTGAAATTGGTGACTTATTGCTGATTCTCTATGGATAATTGGTCACAGTGATCAACTAATGTTAGGAAAGCGGAGACAAAGAGCTTAAAACATATATGAAATGATTCTGTAGCTAACACGTCCTTGCCATTCTGATGTTTCTGACACCAACTCATAATGTACCATAAATGACATCTGTTCATTTTATACTCATGACACTACCCTCAGGATTTTTCATTCAAATATCACTACAGGAGTTGCTCAGGGCAATATCCTCACTCCAGACATTTTCAGCTGCTTCATCAATAACATTTTCTCCATCATAAAATCAGGAGTGGGTCATTTGCTGATGATTGCAGTGTTCAGACTTATTCAAAACTCTTCTGATAACGTGTCTGCATGTTGCAAGGCCTGGGTATTATTCAGCCTTGCGCTGATAAATGAGAAGAAACATCAGTGCCACACAAGTGCCAGGCAATACCATCTCCAACAATACAGAACCTCACAATCTCCACTTGATATTAATAACGTTTTCATCATTAAGATCCTCCACCATCAACATCTTGGACATAACAATTAACAAAAAACATGACAGAACCAGGCAAATAAATATTGCTATTGCAAGAACAGGTCAGAAACTGGAAATTTGTGGTAGTAATTCACCTTCTCACTTCCAAGGCACAAATCAGATATAATACAATACCCTCTACTTGTATGGATGATAGAAACTCCAACAACGCTCAAGAAGAGTTTTAAGATCTCCTATACTGATGAAGTCCCTTTCAATCTCTTTCTAATTGGCTGTAGAAAGTGAAAATATAGACTGCACAAATACAGAATACTTGTGCTTTTAGGTTACTTAAATCTCCTTGCTTTCAAATCGAGGATATTAATGACCCTTACACATGAAATGAGTGTGAGAGGGTGGCATGGTGGCACAATGGGTAGCAGTGCTGCCTCACAGCATCAGGGATCTGGGTTCAATTCCCGACTTAGGTCATTGTCCGTGCAGAGTCTGCACATTCTCCCTGTGTCTGTGTGGGCTTCCTCCTGATGTTCCAGTTTCGTCCCAAATTCTGAAAGATGTGCTAGTTAGGTGCATTGGCTGTGCTTAGTGTCCAAAAATTAAGTTGGGAATTAGTAGAGTAAATATGTGGGTTTACTGATCTAGGCAGGATGCTCTGTTGAACATTCCATACAGACTTGATGTGCTGAATGGCCTCCTTCTGCACAGGAGGGATTCTATAACTCTATAAAATGTTAGCTTCATAAAAACAAAACACAGAAATGAAGCAGTGCCTGCCTACTTGCCTGATTCCATTCTTCCTCTGCATCACTCCCATATCCCTCTGCCCAAAAGACTTTGATAATTTTCCTTTCTTCTGACTTTTCATCATTTGTTTTTGAAAAATCATACCTTGCAATATTCAAACAACTACCTATTTACCGAGTCATCAATTTTGTCTCCCACCTTTCCCTGGGATCCTGATGGACGTTTATTGATCACAAAAGGATCAGAGACAAGTGCCTAGTTTTAGAGATAGCAATGTCACAGCAAGTTACTGACAGCAATGTTAAAACCATGCTGTGAACATCAGCAGATGTTGTCTTCACAGATCATTTAAAGCTACAGTTTGCAGCTCCTTTGTTTCATAAAACATGATGACTGCAATGGAACATCTCCACAGATTTCAGTGTCATAAACCAATATTTAAAGATTTATGATAAGGTTTTGTATCTCAGAAGAATAATGTTCAAGCGTACTTTGACTAATTTTGGGCCACATAAGAAAATAATTGATGTCTCTTTCTTATTAGAGTGACAGCAACTGAATATGCTTGGTTGGATGCAAGACTTTAGAGGATGTATTCAAATATGAAATAAAATGAAATTTCCCCATCTCTCCAACTGTGAAGAATGCCACTGAATTTTGCTACAGATTTAATACATGCAAAAAAGTATGTAAGAAAAAGTTTTTTAAAAATCTCATCTTCAATATTCATGTGCAGATCAATCAATATTAGCAAAAAGAAAATGCTGGAAAAACTCTGCAGGTCTGATAGCATCTGTGGAGAGAAAAGAGAGCTAATATTTTGAATCTGGATTGAGCAGCTCCGATGAAGGGTCACCCAGATTCGAAACGTTGGCTCCATTCTCTCTCCACAGATGCTGTGAGGCCTGCTGAGTCTCTCCAGCTTTTTTTTTGTTTTTGAATTCAGCGTCTGCAATATTTTGTCTTTACAATAATATTAACAGCCTGGTCCAAAGACTTGAAATGTACCCAGAAAGTCAAATTGTGCTTTTTACCATCACAAGAAATATGATATGCAGGAAGATCTAACAGATAAAGGAGTGCTGTTGCAATTGAAACAAGTTATTCACGTGTGTCTGTTATTCATATATATGACTTGGCCTAGAAATATGAGATGAGCTCAAATCATGTAATGTTCCCAGTCTTTTGTATATGAGGTGAAAGATTCACGTTAATTAGTCTTGCTCAGTCTTCCAGCACACACTTGCTCCTTTGCAATAATGTACATTGGATGCAGAACAGTGTTCTCTAACAAAAATGCTGTAGCAAAACATCACACTATTAGTCCCAGAGAGCTTTAGGAGCTTTAAGTACTTAGAAAAAGTTAAAAATAATTTCAAATAACTTATAAAAAACTTCAGATGTTTTTATTTAAAATTATCAGGGGAGACTGCTTGAAGATGATTGCAAAAATCAGCAGTATGAAGCAATTGAAATTAGGTCAACAGTAGTAGTCACTAACTCGTAACAACTTATTTTATATAATACTTTTAACATAGAAAAAAAAAACTCAATTTGCTTTAAGCTGGTGTAATACAATAAAAATAGACACTGATCCAAAGCAGAAAGTTAAGATGGATGATAGCAAAATTTGATGTAGAAACCAGCATTAAGAAGGATCTTAAAGAAGTAAATGGAGGTGAAAAGGCAATAGGGCTTACTGAGGGAATTCTACAGCATGAGGACCAGGCAGCTGTATGCACAGTTAACAAGAGTGGAATGATGAGAGGCAAATGTATAAGAGTGTGGGGTGAAGAATAAAAGACAATGAGAAGGATTTTTGTTTTATCTTCGAGACTCCCGGTGTTAAGATAATTTGTGGGGCATACCTCAATGTAATTTTTCTTTAGATTTGCCAATTAATGGCCAGCAAGGTATGCTAGCATCCCAATTAAACATGGCAGGCAGGCTCACAGAGTTTGAGTGCAAAAGGAGAAAAGGGCAGCCTGCTGATGGCGGTAACGGAGAGAGATGTCTCAAGATGGTGGCACCCATTTAGCATCTTTGAAATTTTTGACAATAGCAACAGCCATTCTATCGTCTTTGTGGAGGGGAAAGCTTCCAGACGGTGCCCTAAGACTGCTGTAGCAATTTTCTTATATCACCAGCAAGCTAATGTGGGGTGTTAATGAGCTTCAGGAGTGCCAACCCCTCAGTCTGCCATTTGAGTTCTGTTAATGGTCTCAATTGACTGCCAGCTGCTCTTGAGTGGACATTCAAAGCTCTCCTGACCCAATCTCAGTAAAAAATGTCCTAGATGTGGTAGTCTGCTGGCAAACGGGCACAGTGGCAGGCAACTGGAAATTCCAGGCCTGGTTGCTTACATTCATGCCTCTGCAGGGTTTCCAAGTTTAAGTTCCTTTGCCTTTGGTCTTCTTGATATTTAACTGAAGGAAACTGCAGCTTATTCAAGATTCTGTATTAGTAAACATTTGCTTTGGTATCTTGTTTAGGTCTGGAGAACAGACGCGGTTTCACTGGCTCTGAGGTTTCAAGGGATTAATAACAATTTCCCATCATGCCTTCACCAGGAAATCAGTAGACTCAACAGGAATGGAACAAAATAACCACTATTGCTGTTCCTCCAAAGTTTTCACCAATTCTCTGGCAGCTCGGACGGGTGAACTTGTACAATTTCAGAGTCAAGGACATTGAAGTAAATTGAAATTAATTTTGATTGGCTTCATTTCTAAAAGGACACTCATGTTGAAGCCTTTTCTTCAAATGTGTAATATGAAAGATCAGTTCTTCAAAGTGTCCATTCACTGTGACACGGTAAGTTGGCATTCAGAAAACTATGGTGGAATTTTCCCATCTGGGACTAAGTGAGGATGGGGTGTGTTTCTTGCTGTGGACACTGATGAGAAGCCATGGCCCTGACCTCATTAACTATGCCTCTGCAGATACAGTGCTGAATTCCATAGTGGGGCAGGCTGGATGCCCCATGACCTGCTGTCGTATCATGGTGCCATATTTAAAAGGCATTCAACAGTACTGAACCACCACTGGAAGATAAACTTGATAGATGCTCCCCTTCACCCACTGCTATAGTGCTCCAGAGTCCAGCATCACTGGTGGCTTCCATCTTGAACACTGGAGGCATTCCCAGGCAAGTCTCGACTGCTGCATGCCATGTTGTCCCAGATGTTTTCTGCTGCCGCTGATGTAGGGAAGATTCTGGTCTGGGCATCTTCTGCATTCCACCAGTGGATACAAATCAGTTCCATACCATCCACCAGCAGATTTACTGATCTATTATAGCAAGCGCCAGGAATAGGTCTTGCAGGAAATTCACACTGATGTAAAATCTTTTTTTTGAGCCTCCTGCCAAATCCTTAGGGGTGGCATGGTGACACAGTGATTAGCACTGCTTCTTCGCAGCTCCAGGGACCTGGGCTTGTTTCCTGGCTTGGGTCACTGTCTGCGTAGAGTTTGCACATTTTCCCCATGTCTGCGTGGATTTCCTTCAGGTGCTTTGGTTTCCTCCCACAGTCCAAAGATGTGCTGGTTAGGTGAATTGACCATGCCAAATTGCCCCCTGGGGGGACTAACTAGCATAAATGTATGAGGTTATGGGGATAGGGCTTAGGTGGGATTGGTCAGTCTGAATGGCTTCCTTCTGCATTGTCGGATTCTATGATTTCTTTTCCCTGCTACTGAACCCACCAACAAAGACATGTGGATTCCACCCTCTATTCGTATTAAACATCCACATATTTACAATATTTTACTTAATGGACATTAATTAATACCTTTTCAGTGAATGGGTTTTTGGTGTCAAGCCATCTAGAACCATTTGACACTTGTCACTGAATAAAGCAGTGAAATAAGGGAAGTATTACTGAACTAATAGTGGGAGACAGTCTGCATTCATTCCTATCCATTTGTGTTTGCGTCTTTCATCATGGTAGAGCTGCCAGGACATAATTACAGGAAAAACTAGAAGTGATTCTAGGATCATTCCAAGTTAGAACAAGTAATGAAGATCCCTGACGAGGACCTTAAGATCCCCTCCTGTAAATCAAAACACATTGATGGCATTGGTAATTAAACACAGCTGCAATAGACTAAGACAAGGGGAATGAGATGAAGATGCTGACATTCATTTCATCAGTAATGATATCATTAAGCTTGGTATCAGGGAGGAACATCATGCCTCTTAAAAGTCACTGCCTGTGAATCATTCATAAATCACACATTAGTTTACTTTATGCCACTGATGTGATCAAAGTCAATTCACTTTGCTCACTTTTTATTGATGGACTAACTTCTTGCAGTTCTAAACTTTCGCCTTCTCTGATATTTATTTTTTGTATCTTGACCTTGAACGAATTTAAATTTTTGGCACAGATTTTTATGTGACAATATGTGTCAATTTCTCAATGCTGAAGCAAAACCTATTTTTGGCTAAGTTCTTAGGCATTTTGCATGTGACCAACGTATGTGAACTGGTGCTGGGAATTTCAGTGGGCACGTGAAGAAGTCTCAAACTCTCACACTGGGTGACATCTTACCAAAAAATGGCAGAGTGTCGAGTCCGGTGTGAAACACAGTGTTTCACGCCAACGGCGTAGCAAGCTTGTGGACTGAAACTTATGCCTCATTGATATTAATGTATATTCTCATGAGTTCACACTACATATTCCTTCTGATTCATTGGCAGCGTAATGACTGATCAGAGGGATATAAACTGCTCCCCAGCACTTGTTCCATATGACTGCAAGAGATGGCAGCCAAGAAGACTGCACCATTCTTCACAGAGGGGGCACTGGCTAGAAGATGGACAGAGTGACACAGAGGAGGGAAACCCTTTACATTTGCAGCAGGAGATGGCCATCCAGCAGGGTTATCGCCCCTGACTGGAATTCAGTGGCAGCCCTGGTCAGTGTAAGTGCACTTCAGAAGCGGATGGGGCAGCAGTGTTGGAAGAACTTGAAAGATCTTCTTTGCTTAGCCAAGGTAAATGAACCACTCCTGTTCTCCCACTGGAGCCCCTCTCACATCTGTTACACAACCAATCCTCACACGCGACCACCTTGGCCTTTGCCAACACCAGGCACCAGACTCCCTCCGCCCTCCCACTATCACCACGATCCTTCAATAGCTGCTATGCTCCTCACACTCAAGCTCCTGCCCAAGCCTCATGCCTACCACACCTCATCACCGTTTTCAATATCTACACTGCCACCTACACTCTCCTACCTATATTGCAGGACAAACTGGAGCCCACAGACATCTCTGGGCACAACCGGCTTCGAGGAGTGTGTTAGTGAGCTTGTCAGAGAAGAGTGTATCTGTGTTGCTGGTTGAAGTGGGAGCAGTAAAGAAACAAGAGAGTCCTCAGTACAAATGCTGTCATTCCCAAGTCTCAGATGAGTAAATAATGTGCCCTCTCTATCCTCTGTAATGCACTGATGCCGTGTGCCTTTCCTTGCAGGCCAACTTGAGGAACAGGTTGGACGATCCCAGCACCTCCTCATACCATTGGAATCCAGCAGTACAAAGGGGGATGTCTACAACCCATCATTGAAGAGGCATCATAACTGTCTCCTGCACCCAGCATCAGCACAGATATTTGCACCTCAGTGAGTCCAAGTGGGAAGACTTGTGGGTCACTCACAGAGGATTACCTCATGGTTGAAGATCTGCAGCAAGTGGAGGCAGGAATTTTCCAGGAAAACAGCATTTGGTGGGATACTGGAGGCCAGAATTCTGCTGAACACCGTGTCAATGATATGCTCCTGGGCTCCATCATCACACAGCTGCAAAGGCAGAGTGGCAAAACTCGGGGAGGGATGATGGCAGCACTCCATGGACTGAAAGGCAGATTGGAGGAGTCCCATCATCTTTTATCCAATGAGATTTTGCCATCAATGCAGTGCAACGAGACCAACACCGCAAGAGTGGCATCAGCAGTGGAGACCTTGGTGCAGGATATGCACACCATGGCAGGAGATGTCCACTACATTGCAGCTTCGACTGCATGGTGCAAGCATTGGCGGGTATCCACCAGTGTCAGTGCCAGAGGACAGCAGGGCTTCTGGATCTCAATCCAGCTGCCCCTCCATCCCATGGAGGAGCACAGGGGTCCCTAGGAAGTCGAAGATAAGAGGATCGGCAGGTGTAGAGCCCAGAGCATTCCATCCAGGCGACCCTGGGTGTCTTTGGTCCATCTGAGATCTTGCTCCTTGTGAGTGTCACACCTCCAGCCCCTGACACCAAGGAGGGAGGCAGTCAAACAACCATGCTCCCCAAAAGCAGGAATGGTCCCTCAAGGCCATGGATGCCGGGGGACGCCTGTCAAGGTCACTTCAGGCAAAAGGGCGTGGAAGTCAGCAAGCCATCTCAACCTCAACTGTTAATCCTGGGAATACACCCTTATATAGTTGGAGGATCAGGAAGATTACGTAGGCTCTTAGTGGCACAGACGAACATAGGCACTGTAGCACTAAGGTCACCATTCTTTTATAATTGTTCATTATTAGATTTCACTTTGTTCACCTCCATGCTGTCCATTTGTGCCACCAAGCTTGGGAGAACCACCATGCTCAGGCTTTACCCCTATGGAGAATGAGAATGATGTAGAGATGCTGGTGTTGGACTGGGGTAAACACAATAAGAAGTCTGACAACACCAGGTTTAAGTCCAACCAATATATTTGATAGTAAACTCACAAGCTTTTAAGGCTTTGCTCTTCATCAGGTGAATGAGGTGTTTTGGTCTCAAACGGCACATATAACAGCACAGACTGTTTACAGATTACTGATTAGAATGCGAATCTTTACACCTACCCTGCTATTCAAATCTTAAAGCGGCTAACAATGTGAGTGGACGGAGCACTGGGCACAGGTTAAAGAGATGTGTATTGTCTCCAGACAGCACAGTAAGTGAGGTTTTTTGCTAACCCAGGCAAGTCATGGGGATTACAGATAGTGTGACATGAAGCCAAGATCCCTGTTGAGACTCTTGTAACTCAGCTAATGTTGTCTACCTAATACATTGCAAGAAAGGATGTCCCGAAGCATGGTACATTGGAGAGACCATGCAGACACTGCAACAGCGGATGAACGAACATCGCTCGACAATCTCCAGGCAAGACTATTGCCTTCCTGTTGGCGAACACTTCAGCGGTCATGGGCATTCGGCCTCCGACCTTTGGGTAAACGTTCTTCAAGGTGGCCTTCACAACATATGACAGCACAGAGTCACTGAGCAGAGACTGATAGCCAAGTTCCGCACACATGAGGACAGTCTTAACAGGGATCTTGGCTCCATGTCACGCTATCTGTAACCCCCATGACTTGCCTGGGTTAGCAAAAAACCTCACTTACTGTGCTGTCTGGAGACAATACACATCTCTTTAACCTGTGCTCAGTGCTCCGTCCACTCACATTGTTAGCCACTTTAAGACTTGAATAGCAGGTTAGGTGTAAATATTCGCATTCTAATCAGTAATCTGTAAACAGTCCGTGCTGTTATATGTGCTGTTTGAGACCAGGACACCTCATTCACCTGACTGAGAGCACAGCCTCGAAAGCTTGTGAGTTTATCAAATAAATTGGTTGGACTTAAACCTGATGTTGTCAGACTTTTTACTGAGAATGACAATGGCAGTGCTATGTCTTCCTCCCCCATCCTTCTTGCTAGCCTCCAATAAGAAAGGACATTCCCTCAGCCGTGATATGGACAAAAACCCAGGATGGAGGATACAGGAAACACTGCCGACATACTAGCTCTCACAATCCCTTAGAGGAAGGGGCACCTCAACAGAGGAAGGGCAGAGAGGGCATGCAAGTAACCACTTCTGATCCTTCTCCTTAAACTGTAGGACCCCCACCTCTGGCACCGAGTTGAACCTATCCATGTCCCCAGGTCCTCTCCAGTGCCTGTAGGGTATACAGCAGAGGGTGCTGGCTGCTTGAGCACTCATTTCCGAAATCCCCATTGGACGTGATGGTGCCAGGTAGACTTGTTGTAAATGGCACTCGCGTAAAATCACGCCAGCTCAAAATTCTGTGTGGGCTCAATATCCAGAGACAGTGCTTGCTAATGTATGTTAACGTATTACATGAGCTTTCTGAGGTCCCTTGACATGTTTCATTCCATTGGCGAGGAGCTGGTAAGATCGGATTTCGGAAACTCAGCAGCACAAATCGTGTTCTTTGGATTTTGAGCTCCCGTCGCCAATCCCACTGACAGAGAGTGCGGGCTCAAAATCACCTCTATGGACTTATTAATTATGCATGTTTACGTTCCCAATCCGGTTAATGCAGAATGACACCCATGAAAAAGAGCAGGAAAATGGACGCAGATTTGCTTGTAATTCAATCACAATCTAAGATCATAAGAAACAAGAGCAGGAATAGACCATTCAGTCCTTTGGGCCTGCTGTACCAGGTGTTAAGGTCACAGCTGATCTAACTCTGCGCTTAATTCCATTTCTCTGTCCATGCTCCCTAACCCTTGACTTCTATATCGATTAAAAATCTACATTTCCTTGAATATATTCAATTGCTCTATTTCTTGTTTGAAGAGAATCCAAAATCTAAAGAGCCTTTGAGACAAGAAATTCCTTATCTAAGTCTTAGATAGAAGACTCCTTATTTTTAAACTGCATTTCCTACTTTGATGTTCCTCAATGAGGGGTAACAACTTCTTGGCAATAACCCAGTCAAGCCACTTAGAATCATCTATGTTTCAATAAGAGTGACGTCTGTACAGATCATTTTTAAATCCTATGTGTGTCCATACATTATCTCAAACTCAGAATGGGAGCAGAGATCTTAGAGATGAGGTGCAAGAGAAGGAAATAATCATATTCCTAATATAGACTTTGATTTGGTTCCAAGTTTCAAACTTGCAATTCCTATAATCACAGGATCAATACGGGAGGCCATTCAGCCCATCAAGACTTCACTGACAACAATCTCACTGAGGCCCTATCTGGATAACCTTACGTATTTACCTTGCTAACACCCCTGACATTAAGAAGCATGGCCAATTCACCTAACCTTTGATGTGTGGGAAGAAACTGGAGCACCCAGAGGAAACACACGCAGACATGGGGATAATGTATAAACTCCACACAGACACCCGGATTCCTGGCACTGTGAGGTGCTAGCCACTGTGCTGCTATTCTGCCTAGAATCTCCTACTTTTTGTCCATAAACACTGAAGGCTCAGATATAGGTGCAACAAGCCATTAGGAAGATTAATAGAATGATAGCCTTAATCACAACAGGATTTGAGTGCAGGAGTAGTGAGGTCTTGTATCAATTCTACAGAAGTTTGGTTAGACACCACCTGGAGTAGTATGTGCAGTTTTGTTCCCCCTACCTCAAAAAGAATATTTTTGCCATAGAGGGAGTGCAACACAAGTTCGCCAGACTTGCTCTGGAATGGCGAGACAGTATTCTCAAGAGTTTCAAAGAATAAGAGGTGATCTCATTGAATCTACAACATACTGAAAGGAATAGACAGGGTAGATGCAGATAAGATGTTTTTCTTTGTTGGGAACGATAAAACCAGAGCGTTCAATTTCAAAATAAGGGTGAAGCCACATAGGACCGTAGATGAGAATAAACTTCTTTACAGAGAGAGTTGTGAATCTTTGAAATTCTCTGCCCCAGAAAGCAGTCGGAGCTCTGTCATTGTATATGTTTAAAGTAACAATAGATTTCTGATTAACAATAATGTAAAGGTTATAGAGATAGTGTGTAAAAGGCATTGAAGTGTGCAATCAGCCATGTTTGTACAGAATGACAGAGCAAGCTTGATGGGCTGAAAAGCCCACTCCTGTTCCTTTGTTCCTAAAAGCCTATGAGAGGATTTCTGCTCTTTCTATTGACTCTACCAAAGATAGCAGGGTCAGCTCATTTGGACAGTTATGGATGGAAAATAAAAGTGCAAGAGCTGTCAGCCAATGGTACAATGTGCATGGGAGCTGAAAATATATTTTATGTAGTGGGAATGGACAAAGTCTTTTTTAGGGTTTAAAATTAGATTGCACTTAAATCGGAATCAGTAACCATAGGTACAATTTTGCAAGCTCCAGGCAGGTTCAATTTGGTAGGAATCTAAAAATTGGTTTTAAGTCAACATGAATTTCCTACGGGATCTTCCACTGATGCCCACTGTGGTAGATCAGGAAACCTTTTGGAGGCTGACGTGGAATTCATTTGCAACCCAATAATGGAATGCAGGTAAAGGCCCAACCAGCCTCTTCCACTCACTCTTCAATCCAAAACATGCCTGGAACAATGCAGTGTGCAGAAGGTGGGTTTTACCTGAACAATGCCTGTGACTACCTGTAGGGAGCATCTACAGATTCAGATTTCATGTCATTGAGGAGACTTTAGCGTATTCTTAGAGATCCACCTTCTTCTTCAGATGGTCCATCTTCTTTCTTTAATGGTGGGTCAGTGATGTTTAAATCTGGCACCCAGATATGATGGCAGCACCTGCACCATCGTGCCTACCCCACCACAGAATATGATGCTAAATTCCCGGGTGCATCATTAATGACAGCAAGGCTGGAAGATGTGGCATAGTTTCCCATGCTTCTGCAGCAAGAAACATGTCTTGTTGCTGCCCCTGGCATGGGATTGAGTCCCAGGTGGGAGCATTCTGCCCAAGGAATTAAGTGAAGGAATTAACAACAAAGAGAAGAGCAGCAAAGGATACAATAAATAAACTTATAGTAATTAGGATGGATGTGTAGAGGGTAGCTGGGGTGGGGACCTGCAGTTGTGGTGTGGAACTAATAGACCTGTTAACATCATAACATAATGTAGAGATGCCGGTGTTGGACTGGGGTAAATACAGTAAGAAGTCTCACAACACCAGGTTCGAGTCCAACCAAGTTGGACTCTAACCTGATTTATGAGACTTCTAACAGCATAATACACAGAAAGACGACAGTGCAGGCAGTGAGTGACAGCTCTCTAGTTCTCAGACACTTTTCTAGAGGCAGTTTAATGACTGTACAAAACCTTCATGGATAAACATCAAAGATGAAAATGAAAAATTGCTGCTCCCTATCAAGCCATCAAAATTGTAGGGTTTTCATAGAACATAGAACATAGAACATTACAGCACAGAACAGGCCCTTCGGCCTTCGATGTTGTGCCGACCAAAATAAAAAGCAATGCCCCTCCAAACTAAACCATTCCCTTCTCTTCCATATACTTATCAATTAACCTCTTAAACGCCACCAAACTTGGCGCATCTACAACAGCTGCAGGCAGGGCATTCCACTCCCTAATCACTCTTTGAGTAAAGAACCTACCTCTGATATCCGTCCTATAACTCATACCCCTTAATTTAAAGCTGTGTCCCCTCGTGCTAGCTTTCTCCATCCTAGGAAAAAGGCTATCACTGTCCACCCTATCTAAACCTCTAATCATCTTATATGCTTCAATAAGATCCCCTCTTAGCCGCCTCCTTTCTAACGAAAACAACCTCAAATCCCTCAACCTCTCTTCATAAGACCTGCCCTCCATACAGGCAACATCCTGGTAAACCTCCTCTGTACCCTCTCCAATGCCTCCACATCTTTCTTATAATGAGGGGACCAGAACTGCACACAATACTCCAAGTGCGGCCGCACTAGAGTTTTGTACAGTTGCAACATGATGCTGCGGCTCCTAAATTCAATCCCCCTACCAATAAAAGCTAAGACTCCATATGCCTTCTTAACAACTTTATCCACTTGACTGCCTACTTTCAGGGATCTATTGACACATACACCAAGATCCTTCTGTTCCTCAACACTATTAAGAGCCCTACCATTAGCCCTATACTCTACACATTTATTGTTCCTGCCAAAGTGCATTACCTCACACTTTTCCACATTAAACTCCATTTGCCACCTCTCGGCCCAGCTCTGCAACTTGTCCAAGTCACTCTGTAAACTATAACACCCCTCTTCACTATCAACCACTCCACCAACTTTAGTCATCTCATGTATACTTCTGAAAATGGTCAGAATTCTCTGACTTCATTTGCGATTGGGATTGTCCGATCTCACTGCTGTGAACGGAGATTTGGTTCACCATCAAATTGTCCATTCTCGCTGATGGTGGCACAGGGCTTGAACAGCTGGAGAATTCCAGCCAATATATTCTAAGTAAACTGACAATGGTGAAATATTAATAAGCTAAACTTATTTGGGGAAAACTAGTATAAATATGCATTTAGTGGACAAAATTATCTACTGGTAAAATGAACATCCACATTTCAAAATATATATTGAAAGGATTTTTTTTTGTAATTTTGCATGATTATTTACCTATTCGAATCTATATTTAATTGAGTGAAAGATATATTCTTCTCCAATCCTTTTCCTTTGATTTTTCTTGCTTTTGCATCATTTCCCTTGCTTAATTCTGCATCTTTAGATTCTCTTTTGCCTTAGACACTGTTCACAGATAACCAAATCCCTTTCATATTTTCATTCTATAGATTAAACAACAGCAAAGGTGTTCCTTTTTTAGCAGCTGGCAATGGGTAGATGGTTAGGATTTCAAGACAATATAACTGAGAATAAACATAATGAAAATAACACTTAAGTGATTTATATCAGTTACTTGGACTCTATAAGTGGACTTCAATCTTGAAATCCCTTTCTAATATCACTCATTGTTCCCAATACATACAGCTTCATGTATGTATAGGTCTAGTTACTGCACTCCAAAAGCTTCTGCTACTAAATAAACCTGTTGAACTTCAATCTGGTGTAAGAAGTTGTGAGACTTCTTACTGTGCTTAGCCAAGTTCAACACTGGCATTTCCACGTCATAGTTTTTATATGACAGTAATTATCAGTGCTATCTCCTACTTCTCATCTTTGATGTGTGATGACAAATATAAAGGAATTAACAACTATGATATCATCAGTGCAGGGACTGCAGTTGATTGCTGGGAAAGTCTATCTCCAATATGGAGATCAAAATACAATAATCCATATGGAAAATACTGTAAACCAAGGCTGCAATATTACATGGGGATGGTGGCTTGGCTAACCACCCCCCTCCACACCCACCACCACCTCAGCCGAAAAGCCAGGGATGAACCCATCTCTGCCTGACCTGGTTGTCTTACAATGATTTATCAGCCGCTGGGCATCAATTGGTTCAAGGTGACACTTCTATCCCTAAGACAGCATGGTGGCACAATGATGAGCACTGCTGCCTTAGAGCTCCAGGAACGCAGATTCAATGCCCAGCTTGGGTTATTGTCTGTGAGGAGTCTGCACATTTTCCTGTGTCTACGTGGATTTCTTCCGAGAGCTTTGCTTTTTTCCCACAATTCAAAAGACATGCTGGTTAGGTGCATTGGCTATGCTAAATTCTCCCTCGGTGAACCCAAACAGATGGCAGAGCTTGGTAACTAGGTAATTTTCACAGTAGCTTCATTGCAGTATTTATACAAACCTACTTATGATATGAATAAATATAAATAAATAAATAATTATCTGGGAAGAAGGCATGAGCTGTCAGCCAGTCAAATAGCCAGCAGCATAATCGGGATGGTCCCCAATAACAGGAACAAATTTTAGATCAGGAATAAGTAGATGCCTAATCGCTGAAAATCACCCCAGTTTAGCATAGAAATCACTGCTAACCTCATTACTGATAAGCTCTTATCATGTTTTTTATAATATTCTTTGGTCTGTATGATTGTTTAGCAGATAAATTAATTGTCTTAGAATGGGCGATGCATGTGTTAAAACAGCAAAGAAACATGACATGAATACTTTCAGTTCTTGTCCAGTGATAAAGGTACTGATTCAGATTGTTACACTGAGTGAAAAAAAAGTAGTCAGTGTAAGTTTAGTTAATAAATAAAAATGATAAAAATAGAATAACCATCTGTTTCTGAAATATCATTTGCAGCAATTCTAATTTTTGATGTACAGTTGAAGGAAAACTGAAATAAAACTGAAAGTCAGATTGCTGGCTATAAACATTCATTAAATAACATTACATCTCCTCCTACCCGCTGAAAAATGAATCAAAATACCACAAAGTAGTAAGGCAAACTTCGAATAAAATCATTACCTACAAGAATTCCACCAATTTTCAACAGGTTGGTGAAATAATTAAGCTAGTTTAACATCTTTGATAGGCGAAGTTTTATAAAACAACAGCAAATGACTTGCTTGACTGAGCAGAGTGATCTCAATGCTAATAACAGGGTGTTCATTCTCAAAATAGTCACTTCAAGCACGCAGCAGCAATTCCTTTTGGGGTTGAAAACAGAGCACAGTTTATTTAAAATGTTTCTTTTTTTTAGCTTGAGGATGATAGAGGATTACAAGCAGATGTTACTAATACCCTTTATCATCAGCTATTGTGTCTTTCTCATGGATTTGCAAAAACAGAAAAGTTTTCCACTTTTAGGAGCGTTATCTGAAAATACAGATGACTTAACCTTTAGGGCCTGATTTTAACCCAACCAGTCAATGGAAAAGGTGTGGGCCAGGGGATTTATGCCACAATCCTGGTGTTCTAATACTAGAATCATAGAATCCCTACAGCGTAGAAGGATTTGGCCCATCGAATCTGCACTGACTACAATCTCACCCAGGCCCTATCCCCAGTATTTACCTTGCCAATTGCACTGGCACTAAGGGTCAATTTGTCGTGACCAGTCCACCTGACCTGCACATCTTTAGAACGTGGGAGAAAACAAGAGCACCCGGAAGAAACCCATACTGACACAGGGAGAATATGCAAACTTCACACAGACAGTCACCCAAAGCAGGAATTAAACCCATGTCCCTGGCACTGTGATGCAGTCTTGCTAACCACTGTGCCACCACGCCATCCCAAAACTTCATCATCTGCTGGGGTGGAATTTAAACTCAGTTCCCCAGATTTTGCACTGGGTTGTTGAATTACAAATCTAATGACAACACAGTATGCCACTGCCTACCCTTTTTTTCCCCAATACTCCTGCTCCTCCCTGAATTGAATCATAGTCAAGTCATTTGAGTTCAAGGAGTGGGGTTCTAACACAACATCAAAATTTTTTTTTTTTTTTAAGAGCAACACAGCACGGGAAACAGGCCCTTCGGCCCAACGAGCCCACGCCGCCGTCATAGCTATATAGTAGCAATTCCATTATCCTATTATAGATTTAGGTTATTCCTAATATGGAAGACTCTCACTATAGGGACAATTTGTTTCCCAATCAGCCTAAGAGTGAATTTTTGGGTTGTGGGAGGAAACCGGAGTGCCCGGAGAAAACCCACGCAACCACGGGGAGAACGCGCAAACTCCCGCAGACACCGGCCCAATTCCAAGTGTCTGCACAGCCACATCGATAGTCTCTGAGCTGTCATGGTGCCCTTCAGATGGTCCACATAAAGCACTCATTTACGACATGAGGTACCAGGCAACCCACGAATCAACATCCAAGAGCTGTACTCGCACCACCTGCCGAATGCATGCTCAATGTTGGTCAAGTATGGACCAAGTATGGTCAAGTTGGTCAAGTAAAATTATATCGAGTGGATGTATTAGCGAGAGGCAACATGGTTTTGTGAAGAGGAGGTTGTGTCTCACGAACATGATTGAGTTTTTCGAGGAAGTGACGAAGATGATTGATAAGGGTAGAGCAGTAAGCAGATGTTTCGACATAAACTTTAGTAAGGCATTTGACAAGGTCCTTCATGGCAGACTAGTGCAAAAGTTGAAGTTGCATGGGGTCAGAGGTAAGCTAGCAAGGTAGATACAAAACTGGCTCGATCAAAGAAGACAGAGGGTAGCATGGAAGGGTGTGTTTCTGAATGGAGGGCTGTGACAAGTGGTGTTCCTCAGGGATCAGTGCTGGGATCTCTGCTGTTTATAATGTATATATAAATGATTTGGAGGAAAATGTAATTGCGTTGATTAGTAAATTTGCCGATGTCACAAAAGTTGGTGAATTTGTGGATAACAATAAGGACCATCAGAGGATACAACAGGATATAAATCAGTTGGCGACTTGGGCGGAGAGATAGCAGATGGACTTTAATCCGGACAAATGTGAGGTAATGTATTTGGAAAGTCTAATATAGATAGGAAATGTTCAGTTAATGACAGAACCTTTCAGAATATTGACAGGCAAAGGAATTTGGGTGTACAAGTACACAGTCATTGAAAGTGGCAATGCAAGTGGAGAAGGTAATCAAGAAGGCATATGGCATGCTTGCCCTCATCGGCCGTGGTATTGAGTTTAAAAATTGGCAAGTTATGTTGCAGCTTTATAGAACCTTAGTTAGACTGTACTTAGAATATAGTGCTCAACTTTGGTTGTCACACTGCCAGAAGGATGTGGAGGCTTTGGAAAGGTTACGGAAAAGATTTACCAGGATGTTGGTATGGAGGGCATTAGCTATGAGAAGAGGTTGGAGAAACTTGGTTTGTTCTCCCTGGAATGACATGAGGTTGAGGGGAGATGTAATAGACGTCTCCAAGATTTGGCAAGAACAGAATGGACAGTCAGAAGCTTTTTCCCAGGGTAGAAGAGTCAATTACTAAGGGGCATAGGTTTAAGATGCAAGGGGCAAGGTTTAAAGGAGATGTACAAAGTAAGTTTTTTTTTACATAAAAGGTGGTGGGTGCCTGGAACTCACTGCCAAAAGAGGTAGTGGAAGCAGATATGATAGTAACTTTTAAGGGGTGTCTTGACAAGTACACAAATGGGATGGGAATAGAGGGATTTGGCCCTAGAAGGGTAGGGAATTTTAGTTAAGTCAGGCAGCATGATCGGTGCAGACTTGGAGGGCCAAAGAGCCCGTTTCTGTGCTGTAATTTTGTTTGTCTGTTCTTTTATTACATTCCAATGATACCATTAGGATACACATATCATTTTGACTACAAATCCAACCTAGGCTAGCGTGGTCTTGAACCCTCTAGTAAAATTTGATAACTAACCAACACGCTGCAACTAATCACCATTCCTTCACTGTCGCTGTTTCAAAATCCTGGTTCGAAGATGGATCATCACCATCTTCTCATGGACAAACAAGGATGGATAACAAAATTTCTGACCTAGCCAGATGTCCACATCCCTTGAAAGATTTAAAATCAATACCACAAATAATATTTTGGGAAATGAAAAGCTATGACAGACTCCAGGTTAATCTTCAGTTTAGAGAAAAATGTTAATTTTTTAAAAAAAGTTTACATATTACATATTTGGAATGTTGTGTTGTAAACAATTAGAAACTAGTTTTCATGAGACTGTATATCCAGGGTGACACATTTCACTGTTGCACTGCAGTCATATATCCAGCAACACTGAGAGGAGTTTTCCTGTCCCCCCTGCCACGTGAATCATAGTGGGCAACGGAGCTGACCACACAAAGATCTATTGACCTTGGGTGGGATTCTCTAGTTTTGGCGCAAGCAAGGCTGGAGAATTCCACCAATATATTAATCCACTAACTACAAGAAATACACTCAGGGAAGCTCCAGTATTCTGAGCCTAAGTTGTGATTATTTTTAACTTATGGAAACCAAAAGACATAACAACGTAATTTGCCTTCCTAATTACTTGCTGTATCTGATGCATGATTTCTGTGTTCTTTTAAATGAAGATACACAAATTTCTCTGAAACATCAGCATTTGATTTGAAAGTAAAATGTTCATCATTCCAAAGTGAGTAATCCCACATTACATTCCATCTGCCCCCTCACCAAACTTGTCTATATCCCTTTATAGTCACCTCTCACATCTTGCTATCCGAGCTCTGACAAGGTCTGTCATGGCAGACTGGTACAAAAGGTTAACATATCAAAGGATTCAGGATGTGCTGTTTGGTCATAGAAGATCAAATAGCAGGAGTGGATGTGCTTTTCAGAATGGAGATCAGGAGTTAATGATGTTCCACAGTGATTCATGCTGAGACCTTTGTTGTTGTAATATATGTAACTGATCTGGAGGAAAATATAGGTGGTCTGATTAGTAAGTTTAAGGATGACACAAAAATAGGCAGAATTGCAGATTGTGATAATGATCATCAAAGATACAACAGGATAGAGATAGATTACAAACTTGGGCAGAGAAATGGCAGATGGAGTTTAGTATGTACAAACAAAAGTAATGCATTTTGTAAGATCAAATTCAGGTACAAATTATATTGTAAATGATAGAACCTTTAGGATCACTGACATGCAGAGGGATCTGGGTGTACAGGTCCATTGGTCCCTGGAATTGGCAACCTCATATAAGTCTACAAAATTATGAGATGCATAGAGAAGGTGACAGTCAGAGGCTTTTTCCCAGGTTGAAAGGATTGATGACAGAAGGCATGGATTTAAGGTTTAAGGCAGTTGTGTGGGAAAAGTTTTTCACACAGAGGATGGTGGGTGCCTGGAATGTACTGCCAGTGGAAGTGGTGGAAGCAGGCATATTAGTAACTTTAAAGGGATATCTTGAATCTGACATGAAAGTGAGATGAACAGAGGGATATAACAGCATATCAGTGCAGGCTTGGTAGGCCAAAGGGTCTGTTTCTCTGTTGTATTGTTCTTCGTATCATTAGAAGATTAGACTAACATACTGATAATAACATATTTAAATTATTAATAAAGATAGTCAATAACTGAGGTTCTAGCAATGATGTTTATGCAGACTTTGGGAGGGGAAAATGTGAAATGTTTTCATTGGCCTCAGTTTCAAGGCTGGGGCGTTTTAAATTCTGAATCTCACTTTTTGCCTGGAAGGTAGGTGGCCAAGAATTTCCTTGTGGACCTAAGTGAACACTCTAGCTTCTCTTGATCCCTCTAAGTAAAATTTTATACTTAACTTAAGGTGTTTCTTCCGTCACACTTCAACCTGCATGTTGGGGAATTGTGACTGCTTCTCCACTATGCTCTTACTGAACCTGCACTTGGGTTCCTATTGATGTAACAGGACCCCAAATTGCAGAAATTCATGAAGTCACAACCCTCTGCCTGTTATAAGTGTACACTATGTCCAAGTTAACAGTGCAGAGATAAGAAAGCCAGGTAGAGTTAAAATCAATTCCAGTTTCTCTCAATATTTATGTTACAATTCTGCTATCACCAGTAACATCAGATATAATGTGGATCTATTGCTACATTAGCCTTGCACATACATCAGCACATACATCAGCATGACTTTCTGTTTTTTAAGTCTGTCTCCTCTCAGTTAAATGAGATGACCTAATTAGTAAACAATTTTCCAAATATGTGTAAAGATCTACATTGAGAGTCACATCCAATGGGGCTGAGACATTGACTGCTCCAAGACATTTATTTTAACCGATTTACACTAGGTGCCCACTGTGATACTAATTTCTACACAATGGATATTAATATTTATACTGTAATAACAGGAGAATGTTGTATTTGTTGATGAAGTTGTTACAGGAGTTCAAAAGAGAGCAGAATGTCAAAGTCATGGGAGCATGAGTGGGGATCAAGTACAAACTCTTTTCAGACCTTCACATTTTCACTAAAAAAACATTCCCAAAGATTGATTGGATGTCTCTGTCAATGCCTCATGATCTCAGAGTTTATGCATTTCAGACATATTATTTTGAAATCCAGAGTCCAGGAAGTTTCTTACCAATTCCATGTTTTTATATTGTCAGAATCTACAACAATAAATCAGTTTTCATTCTGATGTAATATTTGTCCATTTGAATTCTGATAAATGCCAGTCAGAGACAATCAAGAAATGTTAGAGATGTTTTCTCTATGGGTCCATTCAGGATTTCACTGTAGGCTAAATATAGATCTAGGCTTTTGGTAATTCATGTAAAAATACAGTGATTGGATATAGGCTTGTTCCATGCAGCCAGAGGAGAAAAACAGTAAAATGAGGAAAGAATACTGATCTTGTAAATTTTAAAATGGGACACCAGTAAAATGGGGAAATAGGAATATTGGTCCAAACTGGTTTTATTAATTTGCTATTAGATGATAAAAAAAACCTGCATGTGAAAGGGATGAATTTCCAAACAATGCCTAATAAGAGAATGCCCACCTTTCTTTTTTAATTAATAACCAGCAAAATTGCAAGTCTTATAGTTTTAAAAGTTTGATTTTGAAATTGCAAGTCTGCTTTGAAGCCATTGCAGGCAATGAAAAACAGGAATGTTCCCACATGCTTGAATGATCTCCAATCCTGCCCTTTTCTAATGAGTGACGTATGCTGGGTCCAATTCCACATGTACCTGGAAAGAAAACCAGTTTGGACCAATATTCCTATGTCCCCATTTTACTGGTGTTTCATTTTAAAGTATACAAGACCAATTCAGACCAGTATTCCTATTTCCCTGTTTTACTGTTTTTTTTCCCTTTTGGGTACACAGAACAAACCTATATCCGAAATGAAGCAATCACGGCAGATACCTCAGTAATTTTCCACTGTCTGGATATGTAAATATAAATAACACTGTTCAATCAACATTGTGTGAATAAAACAGGCTGCTCCATCACAAACTCACAGTTCCATTTCCAGACTCTACATTTATTGTGTCAATCACTCAGCTCTGCAAGACACTTTCTTTCCCCTCAAATAGTCTTTGAAAAGCCTCAAGATGTGTAAGTAGGTGGACTGACCATACTCAATTGCCCCTTAGTGTCAGGGAGATTCATATAGTAAATACGAGGGGTTACAGGGATAGAGTCTGGGTGGGATTGTTGTCGGTGGATACGCGATAGGCTAATTGGTGTCCCTTTCCACTGTAGGGATTCTCTGATTCCAAAAATATCTGTCATTTTTTATACCTATGGAGGAAGCTTCTCAATGCTTTATCCACAACTACCTTGATTTTTCCTTTGACTCAAGCAACACCTGAGTTTCACTTTCTTCTTTCACATACACAGTTCTATAATCACTGCAGAGTGTTACTCATGTCCAAATAACCCATCAGGTGTGGAGCACATGGAAAAAGCTTTTCCAATTTTTATTTTCCTGATTTTTCCCTTGATGGTCAGTAAGCACCCATTCCTAGTCCATGTTACCAGTTTTTGTGTCATATATTGTAGACTGATGCTAGGCAGTCCAGAGGCTTAAAAACAACAAAACTTGATTTACTGGTATGTGTTCTCTTACAAAGCTGCTTTCTTTCTGTCTGCTAGCCACATTAGAGACTTGTGCCATTAGTTCTGGTGAATATACTAATACAGCAGTATTCAGTACTCTAATAAGAATGAATATAAATATATAACACACTCACCTACATTTATTCTTTGTATTATATTGGATGTTCTTACCAAACAATAAACTGCTTATTTCTCTATTAGAAATTTCAACTGAACTGTCACCCCCAGCTGTTTGGAAGAGAGTTCTAGATTTACATTACTCATTCTGCGACTTAATGTAACTTGTGCAATCTATAATTTCAACAACTGATCAAATATATATTGAACTGTGCAAGAAGGGCCTTTTGGAAGAAAAGGCATGAATTAATATGGCTGTCACAAGTCACTTGACATCTGATATTGCAAGTTGACCAGTTACTGGAAAGTTCCAATGTAAATTACAATTACAATTTAGAGATGCCATGACGTCGTTCACACTTGATGTCTAGAACTGCTTCAAAAAGTTTACTGAAATTGCACGGGACCTCATACCTTCATACTCCTGTAAGGTGACCTATCAAGTGGACATATAAAGTCTATAAGAACAATAGTAACATAGAAAACTAGTCTTCTTGTCTCAACAAGATGGATAATAAATTGTTCAGAAACTAAAGTCTGGGTCAATATAGTTCAGGAGACAATAGCCACATTCGGTTCAGTCATCAGCTAACAAGTATCTTTTGAAACGGTTATGAGAAAAGAGTGATGGGAGTAACAATTTTGAAATTGCTTTTAATACAAGCTGCTAAAACAGGACGAGATTGGAAAAGCTGCCAATGAAGCAGTAAAGAACTCCCTCTTCTTTCAACTTAAGGCTCTTTGTCTATTCCAATTAAAAATACAGCACAGATACAATGAATTGCCACTGAAAGGAACTTTAAGAGCAAAGCTCATTGACTTCTGGAAAAGAAGTATTACATTTTTGAAAAGAAATTGTCTTCAGTAATTGTAATTATACACAGCCATCCAATCTTGGAACTTCAAGATCACTGTAGAGAAAAATCTTCCACAGCCATATGTACCAATAAAGGACTCAAAATAATGAACTCTCTTTTGATTTACCTTTTAGCATTGAACTTTAATTAGGTTAAGAAAATAACTTCCCGTTGTAATTCTGCATGTTTGTGTGAGTATGTGCTGCAAATGTCAGAAATGGGTTTACCTTTTTGAAAATGTTAATATTTGAATATGGGTGTTTTGTTTTATTCAATAAAAATCAGCCCCTTTTTGTTTTAAATTCCAGAAAGCCTGCCAGATAGCTTCTTTACAACCAGCATGTAAATGATTAAGAAAGACATTTAGTGAAATACCTTCACTCTTACAAATTCACAAAAAATCCTATTACAATGAGATTTAGGATAGAACAATCAAATTTTAGCCTTTTCACATCATTATAACATTTGTAAAAATGTTCTTTCTTCACTCCTCTGCGGAATGATCTTAAAATTGTGTCTCCTTGTTTTGGAATTTCCCCACTAGAGTAACAATTCTGTATATCTGCACTTTGAATTTGTCATTTTAAATGCCTCAATTTCATTATCCTAAAACCACTTAAAATCAAGAAAACAAAAGTTTATACTTGTCTCTACAATTTCCACTTTTACACCATTTATAGTGGTCATGATTTTTTTTTAATTACTTCATGACTTGTGAATGTCGCTGCCCAGGCCTGCACTTATTGTCTCTATTGCCCTTGAGAAAGTGGTGGTTCTTGAACCATGTGGTGTAGGTATACAACAGGACAGTTAGGGAGGAAATTCCAGGATTTTTATTCAGTAACAGTGAAGAAACAGTAATCTATTTCCAAGTCAGGATGTTGAGTGACTTGGAGTGCAACTTCCAGGGGGGGATGTTCCCATATGTCTGCTGCTCTTGCTCTTCTAAATAGTAGAGGTCATTGGTTTGGAAAGTGCTGTCTAAGGTGAGTTCCTGGAATGCATCTTGTATGTGGCACACACTGCTGTTACTGTGCACCAGTGTGGAGGGAGTGAATGTTTGTGGATGGATGTCAATCAAGCAAATTCTTGGATGATGCAGAACATCTTTAGTGTTATTGAAGCTACCCTCATCCAGGCAAGTCAAGAGTATTCCTTCACACTCCTGACTTGTATCTTGTGGAGAAGATTTGTGGAGTCAAGAGGTGAGTTACTTGCCACAAGATTCCCTACCCTTGTAGCCACATTATTTATTTGGTCAGTTTAGTTCAGTTTCTGGCCAATAGTAACCTGCAGGATGTTGATAGTGGAAGGATTCAGCCATTGAATCTCAAAGGGCCATGATTAGGTTTTCTCTTGTTGATGATGGTCATTGCGCGAATGACAACAGCATTACACCTGCCTCCTCTTGCGCTGAACCATGCAAATAAAACTTTTCCTGAGGCTCACTGCCCAAAACTGAATGTATCTCTCCAGACTGAGTCTGAATAATAGAAAAATCACCTTTTCACTTTTGTTTTCCAGTCCCCTTGATTTAAAAGTAAACATATCACATGCTGTTTTGATTTGCTTTTATAGCCATATGCCAGTTTTAGTGACTGATTTACCAGTACACATATCCTTTCATTCATCCACACAACTGATTGTATCATCAGTAAACCATATGTAAATTAGGTGATGACCCTGCAATAGTATTCCAGGTATTCAAAACCAAACAGCAATTAAGTATTGCATCTGAATGTAGATGGATAGCCCCAATCAAAAAAAAATTGGAACACATCCATTTGGGGGCAAATGGGCACCTGCCTTAACGTGGAGACTGAAAACAGATTGTCATCATTCCCTTGCCCAAAGCGCCAGGAACAAACAATCAGCAAATTCAGGATCATCATTTTAAGAGAGTCAGGAATTACCTCCATAGTAGCACTTGAGACAAACTAAAAACTGAAAATTCTAGCAAGGTTCAACAGGTCTGACAGCATCTGTGGAGAAAGAGTTTACATTTTGTGTCTGAGAGACTCTTTGGAGCTCAGACAGGAACACAAAGCTAATCAACAGAAGATAGGCCATAGCAACAGTTAAAGTAGTTGGAGGAAAATATGAATTGCAGCAGCTTGATGTTTTAAATTTATATTGCAAAATCCTATGTTGATTTTATCATTTCATTATTTTTATTGCCATGTAATAAGGATTTGCATTGCAACCTTTGTTTCTGCAAGTATAAGTCTAAGTCTGCTTATCTAGATTATCTACATATCAAGGTAAAAAAAAAATAAAATGCTGAAAATATAGGGATTTATTACCATCTGTAGAGACAAGACAGGGCTGTGTGGTAGGACAAAACTTTCAACTTCCCTGAGCGCAAAAAATGGTGATGATAAGTCAACCGTCTGTTACACACCCAATTCAATTTCCTTTTCCATTGAACTCACCAATAGGGAAACAGGAAGATTGGCATTATTAATCTATCAGAGTGAAATAAATGGCAAACCCCAGATCCCAGACAGTCAGTTATGTCCACCTAATGGTTCAAACATGAGCTTCGTGTGCCTATTCAGGCAAACAGATACAGGATATTAACTGAGAGCACGTTTCTGGCAATGGGGAGAGGGACTGGATTGCAAGTGAGTGAGGGAGAGATGGTGATGAACTGAACGCCAAACATCACATTTACCACATCAATTCAAGCCAAATCTGTTTGAACTTCTAGCCTCAATTAGATCTTGTCAGCCTACTCTAAATGGATGGTGATTGGTATCTGTGTGGCTGCCAACAGTGAATGGTCAAGCAAGATAGTGTTTTACAGGAACACTTACAATTTCAGCAAGAAGTTATATTTTTATTTGGAATACAGGAAATCAAAACCTTCTAAAAGAGCAACACATATTACAATTTACGGGCAATAATGGGAGATTGCTTCACATGTTTAAATGATATTCCTCGGTCTGGTATTTTAACTGGAGACCTATTTATTTTTAAATGGAATAATGGTTGTATTGAAATAGCAGGCAGAGGAATATCAGAAGAATGCCAAATGTGACAAATTCTATGGTTAAGGATTGGACTTTTATGGAGTTTGGGATCTCTATGGATCCTTAAAATTTATGTCCAGGACTTGAATCCGACACTTCGATGCCCCAGTTTTAACAAATTTGGGAGAAGGGTATAGGCAAGAGTTTAAACTGTCCAGCTCCATTGTGGGGATAGGCAATTTCAATTTTCATTGAGTTGGCCAATCGTGGTTCACATCTCCTCAGGGTAATTGTAAACCATATTCTAGACATGGAAAACTGGGCTGAAAAGGTTGTGCCCACTGTGGCATATAAGTTCATTGGAAATTCAGGAGAAACTTTACCTAGAATGTGGAGCTTGTTGCTGCAGGGAGTAGTTGGGAAGGGTAGCACGGACATGTTTGAGAGAAAGCTACATAGGTATAAGGGGGAGAAAGAATGAAAAGATATGTTGATGGGTGAAGATTCATGTGGAACATGAACACTGGGTGAACAGCCTTTTACTGTGCTGTAATTATTTGAAGTATTCAGTGATAATCAAACAGCACAGGAAAGCTGAGAAAAACAAATGTTAATTGATTATTTAACATCAAAAATAATTTTATTTTCAACCCAAGGTGGCATTATCAGTTATTCAGTACCATCCTATTTATGGGGGAGATAAACTGCAAGATTGTCACTCGTTCCAGTCGTAATCATTTTTAGCCATTTGCAGCATTTCTCCAAAAATTTTCCCAAAGAGTCTCTATGGGAATTCCACACAGAGATAAGTAAACTCCATGAATAATTACTAACAAAACTAGCAAAGCATAATTCCTTCTTTCATAAATCTAAGTAAAAAAACATAGCGTTTACATGTTCATTTTTCCAGACAGAATGAAAAGATTTGATATGAGAGAGTTCTGACAAGTAGTTAGATCTCTTTGATGTTTTAAGGATTTCATGCACGCTCCATCAGCATGCAAGCTCAAACTGTGATGTTGAAGATTTGAAAACAAGACAAGACTTGACAGTGTGATAAAAAAATAGTGACCCGAGTTTGCAAGCGACTGTAATAGATTTGTTTTCTGGAAAGCTTTGTCGTGAAATCTACTTTGGTGTAAGTCAATCAGTGAAACATAATGCAATGTGTAAGATAAGAAATATCTCATTCTTTCTCAAACAGAAATGAATCGCACCAAAACATTATATTAAGTGGGTTAATTTTACATTGGCACTGGCGCTGTACAAAAACATCTAGTTAAAGAAAGGGAAATAAAATAAAGGAACAAAAACAAGAGTAGAGAATGACAGTACATATAATACTGCTAGATGACTTTAAAACAAGCTTATTTGCAAAATTTATAGAGTTAGAGGGTCAAAAAAAAAATCAAAACCCTCGGTATGTGAGACCATTCAGTAATCTGAGACAAATTTGCACTATTTGAACACCACTGGAGCAACAACTCAGAATAGATATCTTATCTTCTGATAGTTGTGAGACAGTAGACCATTAAGAAACTCAACAGAAAGCAACTAATTGTGAGCTGATTCCATAAAATAGTATGCAGACCTAAAACAGGTTTCACACACGCTGCCAAATAGTTTGCAAGCATTCCAGTCCCTTTCTACAGCCACAAATCATATTGCATCAGAAAGGGCCCCGAGGTCAATTAGCATATTTAAAATAGTATTTAAATATGCTTAGCTCGTTCAATGTCTTATCATCTCAACCCTTAGGATCTTCCAACCCTCAGATGTGGTTAAAGCCCAGAAAGAATCACTACTGGTCTCTATGAACAAACACTTGGCATGATAGCCACATTGGGGGCCCGATTTTACCAAAAATTTGCGCTCATTCTGCAGCGATCTGCACCAGAATCCAAGCAGATCACAGCTTTACCAACACTGGATCCGGTCTGCATCCTAATCGGGTGGCCCGATGACTTAAATGCATCATTTAAATCAATTTAATGCACTGTGCACCCAACTTTACCACTAAATCTCACTTTGCCATCTTTTGGTCCATTCCAGATCCGCACTATAAGGGATCTGCAAAATAAAAATCCGAAGCTGATTTTTATTTTGCAGGGGAACCTTTGAACTGGCTTCAGAGCCTGCAAGGGATCCTGACCCAGATGATCCTCTGGGATGGAGGGTGGGGATGGGGTAGGGGGTGGGGAGGAGGAGGAGGAGGTGGGTCAGAGATCCATCTGTCCCCCCATCAGTGAGTGAGCAGCCCTTCGCCACACCACCAGACAACGATCAGCCCTTCATTCCCCCCAGAAATACAGCTGACCCATCTCCTCCTCCTCTTTCCCCCCACAAGAAGATGCTCTGACATCCCCCCCGCCTCCAAAGGATGCTCTGACCACCCTGCCGCCAAGAGAATAATCTGTTTCTTTTCTTTCCCGCCCAGGAGCGCCGAACTAGCAGTGCCCAACTGAAAGTATGCACTTGGCATCCTGGTAGTGCTTATCTGGCACCTTGGCAGTCATGATGAGGTGGGGCATGAAGGGGCCACAATGCTTATGATCCATGTTGGGAAGTGGTTGGGGAACATACCACCAATGAAGTGGGAGGAGATGCAGTGGTGGGGTCTCCCTCCCCACTGTGAGATGGGGGGGGTTCCTTTCAAAATGAAACCCAATTGCTTTACACCTGGGCTCACTGGCATGTTCAGGCCTTGCCTCTCCCAGAACCGGCGTGCAACTCACCGCTCTCCCAAAAAATGACTAACTTTGGGTTGATTGTAGTCCACATCTCACACTCAAGCTTTCTCGCTGTTACGACACTTAGGAATTTTTTGAGAAAATCGTGACTACTACCATCTGTCCCCATCTCACAACATGGTCCTGGATTCCTCTATCACACATTATCACTGAGCTTCCCTTCCTACAGAGTAATCCATCAGTAAGTTGTGTACATCCCACTGGGAGAACAATTTATTCAATGCTCAATAGTTTATCACTGATGTTTCTTTTAGTAAAAGATGTATTCTATTACGATGTTATGCATGTTGAATCTTTCTTATGAATGCCTATATGTCAAGCATTGTTTTGCTTTACTCACATAATCTTTTGAAAATCTATTTGTTAGGGATATGTGCTAAAATTATGGAGAGATTTGTCGCAGCAATATGTTAGCTTCTCAGAGCTGGATTAGATTTGAATTGTACTCTGTTTACATTTGAAGAACAAAATTCCCCATTCTGTCACCACAGCCAACAAATGGGCATAATTTTCAAGTAACATTTGAAATAGGTATTTGGCTGGTTAGGCTGTATGAGTGCAGCTATTAGGAGGCCATAAAATGGGACAGCTCTCTCACATTTGGACCTTAGATAGGTCAGATTTTAAGTCTGGACCTTAGATAGATCAGATGCTAAGGTTTATTTATTTGTGTCACAAGTAGGTTTACAATAACATTATAATGAAGTTAGTGTGAAAATTTCCTAGTCACCACACACTGGTGCCTGTTCGGGTACTCTTATGGAGAATTTAGCATGGCCAATGCACCGAACTAACGCATCTTTGGATTGTGGGAGGAAACCTGAAAACCCGGAGGAAAGCCATGCAAACACGGGGAGAATGTGCAGACTCTGCATAGATGGTGACCTAAGCTAGGAATTGAACTCAGGTCCCTGATGCTGTGATTGCAGTGCCAACTACAGTGCCAGGAGGTGATCTCTGGAAGCAGGCTTCCTGGGTGGAATACTCCAACTTCTTCTGGGCAAGTAAATAAGCTGGACTATTTTTTGAGCAGCTTCCAGTCATTCTGTTAAAGACTATTGCCTTAGGTTGTTGAACACAAATTCAATAATCTATGCAAAAAAAAGATAATTGAAGAACAAAAAATATTCTCAGCCATCTGTTCCTCTCTATTGAACATTCACATCCACAATCACCTGGTAGAAGTCTTTGATTTCTGTTCTGTCCAAAATCAGTTGCCTCAAACACACTAGCACAGTGGTTAGCACTACTGCCTCACAATGCCAGGTTCCTGGATTTGATTCGCGACTTGGGCTACTTTCTGTGCAGAGACTGCATGTTCTCCACATGTCAGAGTGGATTTTCATCTGGTGCTCTGGTTTCTTCCCACAGTCTGAAAGATATGCTGGTTAGGTACGTTGGCCAAACTAAATTCTCCCTCAGTGTACCTGAACAAGCTCCGTAGTGTGGCAGCTAGGGGACTTTCATAGTAACTTCACTTCAGTGTTAACGTAAGCTTACCTGTGACACTAATAAATTAATTTAAACTGAACTACCCAATCTCCCAAGTTTGTTCTTTTTATTTTTTTTTATTTCAGTTGCACGATTTGGTAGCATAAATATAAACATTTTCACATGCTTTATAATCCTCATATTGATTCATTGGATCCATTCTCCTAACATGCTTAGTCAGGTGCTTTCCATTTTTGTGGATCACTAATTTTTATGGACTTATCAATGAAGTGCAAGGAGTTGCCATCGTCACCATTGCAGTTTTACAATGTTTAAAGAATAGCACTAGCAGCATTAGTCTCCAATCACCATTTATAAAATTAATTTACGTTGCATTTTCCTCTATATATTAAAAGGATTTCTATGATTCTTGTGCTTTTAATTTCTTTCTCCTGCTCCTCTTTGTGAGGGAGTAATATTTGGAGCTTATGCGTGTATGTGGACTCATAGCAACTCAGCCAAGTGGCAGTCCTTCATATCCTTTTTCCATTCTGAAAGGTCGACACTAGGGCTTAACTGATGAAAGTTGCTCTAGTTACACAAAGCAAACATGCTTTTCCTGGGGATATTGCTTTCCATGCAGCTTCTGTAAAAAAAACATTTCTTAGCTTTTTGACCAGGAAGCTCCTTTGAAATTACTTTTAATTTAAATTTTAAACCATAATGTTAGAGTTGTAAGGTTTATAAGATTATCATATTTTGAAAATGCAGCTTTAAATTTAGAGTAAGTGAATGTTCTGATGTCTGCCTGACAGTGAGCCTTTATAAGGCTTAGATTGTTATACTAAGACAAAAGTGCAAGGCATTTGGACTTTGGAGACCTGTGGTTTAAGGGTCTGGCACATATTGGGTTAATGTGGGACTATTACCTTTAAGGTTTTATGTGTTAAAGATGAGAGGGGGACATTTAGGTGGATCACCCCCCATATGCAAATGAAGCCCCCCCACCCACCCCCCACTTCCTTCCCATCCTATAAAAAAAGGGCTGCCCATTCTCTCTCAGCTGTCTACTCCAAATATTTTAAGGTGTGGAAAGTGCGTTACTAGGGTCAATTGGTTTGGTAACAAACCTTGATTATCTTTCTGTTTATAGTGCGCAGGTTGCTGATTTCAGTACCCACCCATTCCCTATACTATGGAGTGAGCGGGCACCCAGGTACCTCCCTATTTTATGTACAGCACCCTCCCAAAGACATAGCTAACAGCCACAAATAAAACACAGTGCCAGGTTAACAAAGGTTAGTCCCCTGCCTTGATGGTAAAGGCAAAGTGAGTGAGACACCAAGTCAATTACTGATTGTCATTGAATTCTGGTCATGTGCTGATGACCATATTGCTTCATGGATTCCCAGTTTTGAACAATTTGGCATGGTGATAGTGTCAAACAATCTGATGGAAGGGACAGTCAGTTAAGTAAAGACTTCCCCTCCACAAGGAGTACAATGGTCCTAACCATTAATACTGACAAGTATAGGTGCAGCTGCAATGGTTAGATTGAGAAGGCAAGGTCAAGTTTTCTTCCTGTTATTGGTTCCCTCACTCGCTACCACAGCTTTAGTTTGGCAGATACATCCTTCAGTAGTTAGTCAGCTTGATCAATAATGGTGTTACTTCATAATGGACATTGAAATCTCTCACTGAAAGTATGTGATAGTAACCCTTGTCAACAAACAACCAATATAACTACTATGCTGGATTTTTTTCAGCTATCATGACACAGGCATGCTGTAGTTTTTCAATTTTTTTTAAAGAACAGGTTATTTCTATTACTTCAAGCTGATTTTTTTCAACTGATTAACATAGGCATTTAAATTTTAAAAGGGTTAGAGCGTAAACTGTCTTTACAGTTCTACACGCCTCCCCTTCATAAGTATTTATGTCTTTATAAGTTCGTTACTCCCATGCTGTAAGATAAAGTTCTTGTGACAGCCAAGATAAGGTATGTTTGAATTCAGCATTGAGCTCAGCTGTGAGAATCACATCCCACTTCCCTGCCGCCTGCCTCTCCCACACCGCTTTCCCCAGCAGCAAAAGCGGGAGTGTCTGCATCCAGGACCCATTTGCCATTTTTAAAGATTGGTAGCGTCTATACAACTCCATGTAAATTCAGCCCTCAATATCAATTAAATCCCTCTTTTCTAACAGTGTACGAAATTAAATCCTGAGGTGATGGTGGCTGAGTGGCAGTGAAAAGCCAAGTGATTGGAAAACCATAGAGTCAGGGAAGCATTCTGACTTCTCCTGGCTCCACGGCACTTTTTTTTAAGAAGTACCTTTTTATGGTGCTTGCCCGGTTAATCCTTGAAAATCCCCACCAGTGCAGAACTGGCTCTTGTTATATATTCTGCAGTATTAACTTTAGCAAAGGGGATATAAAGCAACCTCTTCTCCTATGTTTCCACATTATCTAGTTCATGTTTTATACAGCTACCAGGGATGCCTAAATAATTGGCTGAAACATCTTTCGAGTGTTGGATATGGTTCCCCGAGGCCAGTCTTCATTGAACTAGTTTTTCACCTATACAGCAGGTTCGGTAAGATCCACTTTCTGCACTATTTAATGACTCCTGTAGATCTAACTAATTGAACCAAAAATATCAACTTTATGTAAAAATCAACTCCAACTGAATGACAGATCAGCATTTTACTGCTCAACAAAATGGTTCATAAACCTAAAAGCCCACTATGTTAAGAGTCATGACATCATCCCTAGCTTGACCTCTAATTAAGCTCATACATCTGTGAATAAAATGTGTTTGACTAACTTCAGGTAATGAAAAAGTGACTGAAACAAGGAGTTTGCCAGCTTGACATCAGTTAAAGGAACAAAATGATTGGATTCCAGTGACCCCTGGATAAGAATCTGCAGCAAAGAGATTGATCTGTGAAGAATAACACAGTTGTATTTGCAGAATGCACGCAGTAGCCCAGGCACTTTGGTTAAATTTCATCATGTGCTAATGATGTGGCAGGTCGCTGAACACAATTTTCACTTTCTCATCCTGTCAGCCAGGCCCTCCTGCAGTTCAGATAATGGCACTCTGTAATTTGACTGCCAATTATGTTCAGACCTGTTTATTACCTTTAGATTTCTTACTGTCAGACCATAATGATAGTGGTGGTAGGGGGAGAGGGGTTGGAGGGGTAAGAGAGGAAATTTTCTAATAACCAGGAGTGACCACATTTCTATTTAAGATATGGATGGGATTAATGTCTCAACTTTCATCAGCTCCACAGTCAATCTGCCAGTAACCAGTCACAGGGAACAGAAATTGAGCATTCATGTCAGCATGAGCAATGTAGGAAGACAACCACTTAGATCTGGAATTAAGAGCACAAATCTGAGGTTGTCCAATTCGCCCAAGCAGGGAAATTTGCAGCTGAAAGTTGGCAGAAATCCAAAATGCAAACTGTAAAGGGCTGGAATTTTCTGGCCGCGCTCACCCCAAAAACTGGAAACTCCTGCTCAAAGTCATAGAACATAGAACACTACAGCACAAACAGGCCCTTCGGCCCACAAGTTGTGCCGATCATATTTATACTTACCAGGCCATAGAACTAACTGTAACTCCCAATCCCATTAAATCCCATGTACTCATCCAGAAGTCTCTTAAAAGACTCCAGCCAGTTTGCCTCTACCACCACCGACAGCAACCGATTCCATTCACTCACCACCTCTCTGAGTGAAAAACTTATCTCTAACATCTCCTCTGTACTTGCCCCCCAGCACCTTAAACCTGTGTCCTCTCGTAGCGACCATTTCAGCCATTTCAGCCAACAGACCTTCGCATGGTCTGTGTCCCGACCACTACGATTCCCATGGTGGGCGGGATGGAAATTCTTCACAAGGAGTCAGGCATATATTGGGGGCGATTCTCCAGGGCTGTTAGCCCCAGCTGTCATTCCTAATGGCCCTTTGAATTAGACAGGAGCTCAAAATTGGGATTCTCGATGGGCATCAAGTCCATTGTTAGTCTTTTGGTATGCTGCCCCTGGAGAAATGGGCAAAAACCTAATCAGAACTAATTTAAATCCATTTAAATATAATTGGTGGTTTGAGACTGGATAATCCGGCCTCCCAGTGTGCTCCTCCCCCCCCCCCGCTTTGGAGATTCCAGGGGTGCCAATTTCCACTCACCCTGACATGTGGGGATCAGGTGCCATGGGCTTCAAAGGGTTTGAAGGTGCAAGTAGGATAAGTACTGTCTCCATCTATGCCCATTGGCTTATCTGCTGATGCATGTGGAGGCGGCTTGGGAGGGAGGCGTGGAGGGGGCTTGGGAGGCGGGGGGGGGAGGAGGGGGGGAGGGGTTAGATTGAGATGAGACTCTCATGGGGAGATTATTTATTGCCATTAAAAATGTGAAATTACATATTCTGGTGGTTGCAGGCACCATTCTGAGAAAACTGGTGTTAGCTCTCCCTGTGTGGAGAATATTTACTTTCCAATGATTAGGTGAGATTGGAAACTCATGAGGCATTATGTGAGCCAATCTGTTAAACTCTGCTTTTTTGTATATATGCTCAAAGTGTTCAAATACTGCCTCCTTAATTAGGAATTAGGTACAAAATCACAACTACACCTCATTCTATTATCATGAGTTTCTGTAGAAGATAAGATTATTGAGATACAGTTGTTATGGGGAAAACTACAGATTTGATTCAGTTATATCACATATTTTAATATGAACATAGAATGGAATATCTAATTAGTTTTGTAAGAAACTATGGCCATGATTCTCCCAAAAGCACTGAATTGGCAGGAAAACTGTTCTAAATCCCAACTGCTTTATCAGTTCAACTTCTCACCTCGCACTCTGCACACTGCAGAGGTCCCAATCATTAATATCATTAAAAACCCGGGGGAACGGGGCCTAATCACACTGGAGTCTGACAGTTGTGGAACTCTGTGCGTGCGCAGTGGGTCCAATTTGTCAGTCTTCCCATTTGCTGCCCCTCCAGCATGGCCCGATCACTGCCCCCATAACAATTCCCAGGCCAGCACTGACCCCCCGATTCCTCCTCCTCCCCCCATCCCTCCCAGAGTGCCCCAATGTCCAGGCCAACCCCTCTCATCAGTAGCGATTCCCCACTCTTCTCACCCCAGCAGATCACACCATCCCCCCCCCCCCCCCCACCCCAGCCTGCCCCAATCACTGCCTTCCCTCTATCCCAGATCAATTATGTTTGCAGAGTGGCAGCAGGAACTCCCCCCATCCACTGATTGCTCCTAGGCCCTGCCCATAATAGGCTTCATCCCCTTGGCACTGCACTATGCCCAATGGACAGTGCCAAGATGCCTGCTGGGCATGGGCACTTTGCCCTTTGGGTAATGCCAGGGAGCAGAGGTTGGCACTGCCAGGTTAACCATGCCCAGGGGCACCATCCCCCACTGTCTAGCCCTCTATGGTGAGGGGGAGGGCAAACATGACTGCCATTCCATTGGCTCTCTCGCTAGTTCCCAATGTAAGCCAAGGTAAACCCCACCTGAATGAAGTACTCCTAGCAGGGTGAGAGATTCAATCGGGACCTGCAAGTTCCCGATAATGAACTGCTAAACACATTTAAAAAGATTCAAATGACTTACTTGTCTTCCCACCAGTTTCCAGCATGGTCTGACTGGCAACTGATTGCCGACTCTGGGAGATACGCATGCATTTCCGGTGCCTCTGCAAATCCCAGTACAAGGCCGGCGATGCGCATCTCCCACTGCAACCCACCATGAAAGTTGTGGATTGCAATGGGAGAATCATGGCCTATATTTTTCAGGGGCAATTTAGTTAAAGGCATCAATGATTCTTTTTTTCTGGGATCTTGCTACAGTAGAAACTGTCAGAAATAAATCCACAGTTATAAACAATTGAACCCCATAGTACAGAAAGAAGCCTTTCGGCCCATTGAGTTTGCACTGAACACAATCCCACTCAGGCCCTATCCCCATACCTCTACATATTATACCCGCTAATCCCTCTCATGTACGCATTCCTGAACACTAAGGGGCAATTTCGTAGCACGGCCAATCAACCTAACCTGCACATTTGGACTGTGGGAGGAAATTGGAATACCCAGAGGAAACCCACAGGCATGAGGAAAATGTGCAAACTCCACACAGACAGTGACCCTAGTCAGGAATCGAACCCAGGAACCTGGAGCTGTGAAGCAGCAGTGCTAACCATTGTGCTACCACGCCGCCCTAAACCCAAAAGATTGCGTTCATAAAAGATCCAACATGAAATGTTTCCTGTGTCAATGTGAGACTGGGTTATTCTTTCTTCAGTTATTCTGAAAGAAGGAAAAGCATGAAGTGTTGTTTGTAATTTTTTTCACTCCATTCTTAAAGAGTGGACCAGGCACACCCAAATTCATCTCCTTGTTTGCTATAAAAAACTAATTCAAATTGAATCCAATTCATGGTTTCCACAAGAGAGGTAAACAAGATCCAAGCTGACAAGAGAAGGCACTGCACCCTATCTTGGACTTCTTCTGACACTTGATCTTAGCCATCATTGAGTGGCAGCTGAACAGCTGATTCAGGAATTTCATACACCTGGCACATTTGGCCAACACGATTCACACTGGGGCATTTTTTTGAGCTTTGAAGTCATTGAATTGCCCCTTAGTAGTGTTGACAGTGGCAGTGAAAAAAACACACCAATTTTCCCAAAGGTGGCAGCACTTAGAATTCCTTTGGAAGAACTGCAGAAACTACTGACAACTGGAATGCCAGGCATTAGGGATACATGTTTCACAGCAAAATGAAAAGGATATGTTATGAGCACTTATCAATTAATAATTCAGAAAATGGGGGTCTACTCTTATCCTATTCTCGACAAAGGGTAATGGGAACTTGATTGCATAACTATTGGCGAAATGTCAAGGAATACAGGCATCCCATTAATTCAGTTGCTCTAAGTCCATTAATCAGATGCTAACCAATTTACTAACCACCCAATATGGAGGCAGGAAGCACATGTACATACATGACTTGTAATGCACCATCTGTCATATTAAGAATGGCAATAAAATAGCATGATTGAAAAAAGACATTATGCTCCTTGTACTTGCAATAAGAGGTCCATAACTTCTTAAGGCCTCATTGTATGATAGGTTTGCTCTGAAGTAGCTGGAGCAAATGCTGGCTGCACTAAAGCCAATCTACGATTGTCTAATATCAAAAAAAGGCAACTTTGACATTTACATACCTGAATGTCAGAGGCAGGTTCTTTACACAGAGGGTGGTGAGGGCGTGGAATGCCCTGCCTGCAGCAGTTGTGGACTCGCCTACTTTGGGGCATTCAAATGGTCGGTGGATAGGCATATGGATGATATTGGAATAGTTTAGGTTAGAGGGTCCACTGGCTGGCGCAACATTGAGGGCCGAAGGGCCTGTACTGCGCTGTAATGTTCTATGTTCTATATTCTATGAATGTGGAGTTGAGAGAAGTGGGAGTTAAACAACATTGGCCACCCAACCTTGTCTCCAATTCCCATATTGCCATGACCTCTGACCTCCCCAACACAGTCTCTGACCTTCTTCCATTCACATATCCATTCTGCAAAAAGGACTCAATAGCCTGGGAAAGCATATCACATATTATGATGGTAGATCTGGTAGAGAGGGGTGGAGGAATGGGATCTGAATCATGAGATGCACTGTGGCAGTAGCATATGTTGCTGTACTTTGCCAAGACTCTTTCAATAACACCTCCTAAGTTCATGGCTTCTATCACAAGGGCTTCAGGTACATGAGGACACTACCACCAGCAAGTTTCCCTCCAAGCCACATTCCCATTATATCACAATCCTTCACTGTCTCGGGATGAGAATTCTGTAACCCCCTTCCTAACAACATTGTGAGTACACCTCCACTAGATAGCCTGCAGGGTTTCAACGTGGCTCACTACAGTTTCTCAAAGGAAATTAGCGATGGCCAACAAATGCTGGTCTAGTCTGAAATGCTTACATGCTATGAAATAATATTAAAAAACTGGGGGTGCCCCTCCATTTGGGTGGAGAGGCTGAGAATCCAGCACACACCCAAAGGCAAATTAAAGAGGTGTGCCATCAAATCCCTTGAATGAGGTGTAAAATGTTTGCTGAATTATTGCGAGTTAAGGTGGGAGTTTGTCAGAAAGTTTCGTAGCATCTTTGCACTTAAAGCTAGGGTGCTCAGAAATTTCTACAAAAAAACATATTTGAATATGAACACATGTGCGCAGGATGCACCAGATCAGTTATATATGGATTACTTATCATTTTGGAGAACATTGGACTGTAACTTACAAGCTTCATGGTGCCACAATTCGGGAACACATCAACAATGCATTGGGGAACCATCACATGCATGGATACACAAAATTTCCATGATTTCACTGCCTTCTAATAATAGTTAGCCAGAAAAAATTAGAAGAATTAAAAATATTTCTAACATCCAGGTAACTAAGGTATTGACATCTCCACAAGCACACATGGGACACACCAATCATCTCTAACCCCTATGGAACTGTCCTCATGTCCCCGTCCAACCTCAGCAATCCTTAACCCCATAGGATCCCACTGCTGCCTCCTTCATCCCATCCATCACTGACCACCTGACCCTGCTTCCCCACTCCTCTGACCTCGCAAATGCCTGATCATCTGACACCTGTTCATTGATCACCTACCCCACTGCCCCAACTGATCAACCAACCAACCCCCTGCCCTCACTCTATAATCCTATGCACTTACCATACAAAATTACCTCCATAATGGCTTCTCAAAGTACCTAGAACTTTCAACTTACCTGCCTTAAGGGGGAATGACTACCTTACCTCTGATTCCCCTGCTTTCCACACAAGGCCTTGGGGAATCCATTGCATCACACAGTTCTCACCCAGCCTGATTCAGAAGGTTGGCTGAGACAGGAATAGTTAAATTTCAAGGTAAGAAGCTAGGAGAGGAATGGAAATCCAAATCTAATTGCCACTTCATGCAAGTTACAGGCTATTGTATGCACTTGAGTACAAGAATTTCATGCAATGAAATAGAACCCTTTTCTATTGCCTTTATATCTTAAATGGATTTGCATCTGCCTTAAAACAACTGTGGCAGGAATCAAAGAGCTTAAGGACTCAATTCAAAAAGATTATATATTAAAAAGTTTTCCCTCAGTGCCAGGATTTCTAGGTCACGTTTTGTCTGCCAGAAGTAAAATAATTTCCACCTATTCTCTCTCTCATCAAAATGTCTTAACTGAAAGCTGTTAGATCTGATTGCATTTACAAGTTAAAAAGAGAATTGGTTAAGTAGCAACTGGAAAAGTTAAGGTAGGTATGTGATGTGAATTGTGGGATTTTATATTCCTGGACTGGCCAGATAGACGATTCTAGTTCTTCACATTTCCATGCTCCTGACTTCAACCTCATAAGAGAGCCACTTACAAAACCAGTGTGACATTTTCCATATCTCAGTGCCTCTTTGAATTAGATTGCCAATTAGTATCAAATTAGGGGCAATTTAGGAATAGGATTGACACTGCCGAAGCATGTTTCACAGAACGGGCATTCACCGAAGAGAGAAGCAAAACGGAGAAGGTTTTTTTTGAAGCTCTATGTTATATTTAATTTGTCAGTAATTGAGAATAACACATGCAACACATACTACTCAGATTTGTCAGATTACAGCACCATCCTTTCCTGTCATTACTTAGAACAATGATAAACATTTCAAGTATTAAATATAATGTAGTTTAGAATGTAGTAGACTGACAATGCAGAATTGATGCAACAAGTTGCAGACACAGTGAGGTATTTATTCTATAGAGATCCTTTGAACTGATGTCAGTAGGGTCTAGGGTTGGGCTGCTGAGATTTATTCCAACGATCTAGGTATCCATGTGCTCCACTTTCAGCTTGACCATGGTCACAGCCATAATGGCGTTTACTACTTCCTGTTTTCCCCCTTCACTCAGGGAGCAAATTAACTTATCATCATCAGGTTCCTTGCCATTTTGTTCATTCAATAGTTTCACTCATTTGAATCTGAATTAGTCCCATTCTAATTCATCCATTTTGCTGTTGAATCAAAACAGAATATTTAAGTTCAATGTAAGAATAGAAAAAATATAATATGGATTAAGGGCAAGGTTGGGGGGACTGGAAAACACCATTGTTTAGTAATGTTAAAGGATATCGAGCTCATACTGACTGGGCAGCAGAGTTATTAAACAGGTTGACATTTCTACACCATAAAATCCTGAAAAATGAGATGCAGAGCGTGTAATTGTGCAGAAATGAAAGTAATTTAAAACTAACGTTCATACATTTAACTCCATCCACTTATAGAGATACTGTTGACACCCCTGAAGTGTTTGGTAATAACATTATAACAGTGACTACCCTTCAAAAGTACATAATTGGCTGCAAAACACTTCAGGATTTCCTAAGGTTGTGAAATGTTAAATACAAATGTAACAAAGGGAAATTGTGTTTAACTAATTTATTAGAGTTCTTTGAGGAAGTCATGTGGATAAAGGGGAATTTGTAGATGTGGTGTACTTGGATTTCCAGAAGGCATTTGACAGGGTGCCAAATCAAAGATTGCTACACAAAATAAAAGCTCATGTTGTCGGAACTAAAGTGTTAACATGGATAGAGGATTAGTTAGGTAACAGGAAACAGAGAGAAGGGATAAACCCTTTTGGGTTGGCATGGGGTAATGAGTGAAGTGCCGTAGGGATAGATGCTGGAGCTTTAAAAGTTTATAATCTATAAAAATGATTTGGATAAAGGCACCAGATGTATGGTTTCTAAAATATACTGATGTCACGAAGATAGTTAAGAGCGTTGGGAAAAAGACAACTCTCCCAGCAGATGGCCAGGAAACAACAGTGGGTTGCAGTTGAGAATCTCCCAAGTGATTTTTTTTTTAGCACAATCAGCTCTGTACCAGAAATTGGCATGGAGCTGATTATCATATGGAATTTATAACCTCCATATAATTAACGGTTCTGTGACAATATTCTCTGACCTGCTAGTGTCTCGACCCAGACTGGAAGTGGTACCCTCCAGCAGAGTTTACAACTGCTCCCCACTAATAGGGAACAGGCATCCTCACCCTGCTGGTGGGGACAAAGAGTTTGAGGCCCCCCACAAGGAGGGGTGTTGCCCCCTTGGGAAGTGCCAGCCTGGTACTGCCTACTGGGCCCCAGCCAGTGCCAAGGTGGTACGACATGCTGGGGACAGGATCTGCTGTTACTCTGTAAGTGGAATTGGTGGGAGAGGTAAGGAGGATACAATTGGGGCTTCCCCTGGGAAGAGGCAGAGTTGGCTGAAGGTGGGTGGACAAACATCGGGGCTGGCTGGGGAAGTCTGGTAGGCCAGCAATTAGGGGGACGGAGGTGCTCTGAAAGGACAGCAATGAGGGGGGTTGCAGGTCAGGCCAATGATCGAATGCCAGCAATCAGGAGGGCGGCGATGGGTGATGTGGAAACACTGCATCTGCACCAAGCAGTGGCCTGCTCAGCACTATGCTGCTAGCCTCTTGGACAAGATTAGGCCATGCCTCCTACTTTCCAAAGGGAATCATGTTGAAACACTCTGCAATGCACAGTGTGTCTGAGATTCATTCTGATAAGTATGCCCAAAAAATACTTCCACTTTCCTGCCAGTTGGGCACTTAGTTTTATTTTGGGAGAATCCCGGCCAAGGACCCTGCAAGAACATGGATAGGTTAAGTCAGTGGGCAAAAAGGAAGCGGATGGAAGCTTAATATGGAAGAATGTGAACTTGTCTGCCTTGAGACCACCCATTTCCTCTTGCTTGTCCTTATGTGAAGTCAGTTTTGATCTCCTTGTAACCACACCACTGTAATTGCGATAAGAACGTGCCAATTAACCTCAATTTGTGCTGTTAATTGCTTTAATTGGCACCAAATACCTTGTGCATTTAGGTAAAAAGTCATTAATTTGATCCAGTTACCATTTCGTTCCTTTTGACCTCATTTGCTGTTTTTTTTAATGTTTGTACACTCTATTCTTTCCTGTCACATTCCGGGTATCATTACCTAAATAGCTGCCTTCTATGCTGCTGTTTCCTTTGCAAACCTATACATCCCCACTCCGGAACCATCCCCCACCTCTATTTAGTTTAAACCCTCTCTACTTGCCTTGTTATGTAGTTTGCAAAAACACTGATCCCAGCATGGTTCAGATGTAGGCCATCCCAACAGTACAGCACCCACTTTCCACAGTTCTAACGCCAGTGCTCCATGAAGAGAAACCCACTTCTCCCATACAATCTTTGAGCCACACATTCATCTCTCTAATTTTACATAGCCCATATCAATTTGCATGCAGCTCAGATAGTAATTCAGAGCTTATTACTTTAGAAGTTCTTTTGTTAACTTAATGCCTAGCTCCTCAAACTCTCAGTGCAGTACCTCATTCATCATTCAATCTATGTCATTGGTATACACATAGACCACAACAATGGGAAGAATAGAAAAGCAGAATATTATTTAAATAGTGAGATTACACAACTCTATGGTATAGATGGATCAAGGTGTCCTGGTACATGATTCACAAAAAATTAGTATATAGGCACAGCAAGTGTGTCAGAAAGCAAATGGAATATCGCTGTTTATTGTCAGGGGAATGGAATATAGAAGTAGCAATTTTTTTTTCTACAGTTGTACATAATATTGATAAAACCATAGTTGGAGTACCAAATTCTCTTTTTGACCTGCTTATTTAGAAAAGGATAATATACATTTGTAGCAACACAGAGAAGTTTCAATCAACTGATTCCTGGAATGCTGGGGCTGTTGAATGAGGAAAGGTTGGACAGGTGGGCCTGTATCCATTGGAATTTACAAAATGACCTAATCTTGTTGAAATAAAGAAGATTCCGAGGTGACTTGGCAGGGTGAATGCTGAAAGGATATTCTGCCTTGTGAGAAAGACTAGAATTAGAAGACACAGTTTAAAAGGAGTCTATTTCTCATTGATGAGTGAGGCTTTTGAGCTAGCAAATCTTTAATAGGGCTGACAGTTCTTTGACATTGACTGCCATTTAATTGGCTATTGCTGTCAAAACATAGGCAGCCTGATTTAGACCCAGCAATGAGGCTTCTGCTGCCTCAGGAATATTCTGGCTGTCCTTTATGGAAAGGTTGCTAATACAATGACCAGGATTTTCCAGCCCTTCCTGTGAATTGGATCTTCTGATCCTGCTGAAAACAACCCTTCAATGGCAAGTTCCAAAGTGGCATTGCTAGTGAGCAATGCAATTGGCCATTGACTTTGGTGGGACTGGCAGAGATCCCACTGCACCAGAGGTAGAGAGATAGGGTACTAGATCCATCCTATTTGTTTTTCAAAATAAGCCCAATAGTTTTCACTAATTTTCTTTGTATGATA